>OX457089.1:2759911-3959911 GCA_949752835.1 Empis stercorea
TAAGAATATTTTTTTATAAAATTATAATTATAGCTTCATATTTTGCTTAATTATCTTGAAGCTTTTGTGGCAATCGAAATTTGAAAAAAAAAAAAGAATTATTTTTTTTAAGAATTTTGTGATTTGGTTCTCTGTGTGGACCGGACCACACACAGCGAAATATTCTGTCATTATTATTATTATTTTTTTTATATAGAATTTTGTCGCGACCTCATTTTACAAGGACATTTTGATCAAAATTTTAATACAATTTTTCAATTTTCTTCCTTCAAATTAAATCGTGGAATTGTTTTCATTTTATTAAACATACTAAATTTATTTATAGTATATTTCTGAATATTTACAAAAAAAAAATCATTTTTCATAACATTAAAAAAAGCAAAATTTAATGTACAACATGATTCGTTAGAAGTAATTCAATTTTTCAATGTATGTACTTAATATCGTATCTGATGAAATTTTACACAATTTTAAGGAAAATTCTTTATTGAACGAAAAAAAAAGGAGTTGAATTGTTAAATTTATGCAGATGGTATGTACATAAATAAATCTATGATTTTCAATTCTAACAATCATCAAAAGTAAAGCAAAAAAAAAATTGTGAAGAAAAATTTCAAAAATTCACAAATAAAAATGCAAATATGTAAAATAAATTTTGCAAATCATTGAAAATATACCAAAAAAAAGCCAAAATATTACAAAAATGTATTGAAATACATTTTTTTTTGTAATAATTGAAATGGTTTGATGAAACCACATGTGGCGCTACACAAAATAATATCAATAGAGTAAACATTTTGCAAATTTCAACCAAATAATGAAAAATATTCTGTAGTCAAAATTTATGAATGCTTACAAAAATTTTCAAGATCTTAAATGGAATTGAAATATTTGTTATTTTAACAATAATATTTTCTATCTAGTTTAATAAAGTAAACCTTATATATGGACTATTATAGTTCTTCAACTGCAAATTCTATTTCAGTATTAAAATTTATGATAAGTTTAAAAAAATTTAAAATTTACATCAATTTCTTTTCAGAAATTTTTTTTCTACACTACACCATGGTGGGAATTGTCAAAACTCTGTGGTGTAGGAAAGTATGTAAGGTGTGAAAAAAACATACTTTTATTACACCCAGACAAAATTCTTTATAATTTTAAATTGTTATACTTTTTTTCATAATTTGTGATTAAAACATTATTTAATTGACGAATAGTATATATTTCCATCTTAAAAAGTTTAAAAAAAAATTAATTACATCTCCACTTTCTACACCTTCAAATTTGAGGGTGTAGAAAAGTGTACACTTTTTCTAGGCGCCGATGTAAAAAAAGTGTAGAAAGTGTAGTCAAAAGAATGCAAAAAATTTCTACACCATGGAGAGTGTAAGAAAGTGTAGGAAAGTGTGTCTGAAAAGAAATTGGTGTTATTAAATTTGGTCCCAGGAAAAATTTGTATTACAATTTTAAATAATTAAAAATTTTATCTTAAATCAAATTTTTAAGATTTTTATATATTTCTACAGTCATTTAACTAAAATTTCATGAATGGTTAGTTTATATTCAAAAAAATTTTAACACTTCCAGCTGAATTAAAAAAAATTCGACCTATTCACCGAAAAATACGAATACCATATTATTTTTTTCTCAAAAAAACTATTTTAAATATTTAACATTATTTATTACACTATAACTGCAAGACTTATATGTTTTACCATGAACTTTAAATGTTGTTTTTGTTTTCCTTGTTTTTTTTTTCGGTCCCAGTGCAAAAATTTACATTTTTTAAATTTTTTATTCGTTTTATTTGAAATCCTCAGAAATTTTAGTAAAATTTTTAAATTATATTCCGATCCGAATATATACATACTACACATTTATGTACATTATGTTGTATGGATAGAAAAATAAGTCCCACCACCAAATGCTAGCAATAGCAAACGCACGCAATAAAATTTCAGTAAAAAACAAAACGTTGTTTTTCAACAAAAAAAAATATAAAACCAAGACTAAAATTGAAGGTTACATATATGCGCCTCTGCGTGCAAATGCATTTACTATAAAATGTACAAAAAAAAAAAAAACATAACAAAAAAAAGACCACTGCATATTTTCATTCTTTTTGAATTAATGATGTTTTGTGTATATACGACATAGCTCTTTTTGTATATGGTCTGTTGATTTGTGTATAGCATATTTATATGTACATACATCTAAAATGCAGTCACCATATAAATATTTATAGTAAAAATAATATTGTTTCTTACACTTGCCAAGTCAGCCAAAAAAATGAGCCTTGTTGTTTAGTGTATGTTGATCTTCTCAACTATTCATTATATTTAGATGCCGCCGCCGTCGACTCTGTTCAACATTATCCACATTATATATATATAAATTATTATTATTTTTGTGCGATCATGTAGATGTAGTATATAGATATATAGAGAGTATATATATATATATATATATAAATACTTAAAACTCCCTCTCAAGGCTAAAGTAATTTTGCTTTCATTTATTACACGGTGTGAAATATAAAATGGACTTGAACTGTATGGATGGTATACTATGTATGCTCGTATAATGTTTATAAATGTAAATAAATTTAATAGTGATATAGCATATAAGTACATATATCTATATTGCATTTAGGCATATGTTTTGATCGTTACATTTTTTTTTCTTCAAAATTTTGTATAATTCTTCATTTAGTTTTTACATAAATGGCATATGCATAAGTTTTGTATTTAAATGTAAATGTATTTGTTGGATTATATAAAAATAAAAATTCATTAATAAAAAATAGGAAAACAGGATAAATATAATTTTCGTATTTCTACATGTATGCGTTCACATTTTGTGGTAATTTTGTTTATTACAAAGAAACTTGGTATATGTAAAAAAAATTAAATTGTATCTCCAATCTCCATCCATACAAAAATACGTGAAATGGAAAACAAAAAAAAAAAAAACAGTGTTTTACATGCATTCTAAAAATAACGAATGGAATTGAATATACATATATGACATTATGCTCTGTTATCGGTATATTTCTTCCTATATTTCTTATGTTAAATAGAATTTAAAAGTTTAATAAACTTCCGACATTGAAATATTTTTAGTATATTTTATAATTTTAGTTTTGTGTTGAATTGTGGTTTTAAAATTTTCAATATTATTGCAATTATTATTGTAATTATCTTGCAGCAAACTTTGTACTTATAGCTATACTATAGGAAAATTAAATTTAAGTGTTAAATGAAAATATTCGATATTTTTTGTGTAATTTTGAAATCAATAAATTTTAATTTTATAGAATATTTTAATGATTTTTCACTACCATTTTTTAGAAATATTGACATTTAAATCCTTAAAAAAAGCAATTTTAAGTTAGATTGATTTTTTTCAATTAAGGAAATTTGATAGTCAAGGATGATTTTGTGTTTGGTTAGTTAGTGGAGTCATTTCCGATATAGTATTTAAATGAAATAAGTATATAACATAAAAAATTTAAATAGAAAATATTTTGAAATATATAAAAGTAAAATACTAAAATGGATCTAATAAATAATTTGGGTATAATTCTATTCTAATTGTTGGCATTTTTTTCAGAGAATTTCCACTATGAAAAATATCCAAAAACTTTAAATTAGATTACCTTAATTTGACATATGTAATAAAAATGTTATGACAGTTATTAACTATATGTTTTTTTTAAAAGCAATTTAATATTCTATTTAGAAATTATGAGATTTTTTTAATGAATTTCCTAGAATAAAGTTTAATATCCAAAAAAATAAAATAAAATTGTTTATGAAAATTTATTGAATAAACATTAAAGTATATTTTTATTTCATTTAATGTTCATATTTTTATGAAATAAAATCCAATAAACCGTCATCGTGATTAGATTATTTTATAAAAGTGGAAAAAAAAAAGCTTTTTATATGATCAAGAAAAAATAAAAAAAAAAACGTTAAATATCATAAAACGCAAATTGTATAACGCTTAAAAAAATTATTGAATTTTTATTCCCAGACAGAAATTCTTCCAGCTCCCCACCATCCATTGAAGTATAAGAACCAGCAGCAGCAGAGCAGACAGACAAAAATTTAATATTTGTTTCAAAAATTTTGTTATTCATTATTTTTTTTTTTCAAAGTGGTGGTGGATCCATAAATTATTTAGTCAATGAAAACAATAATTAAAACATGATTTTTTAATTATAATTATTGGGTTTTGTAAATTATAGAAAATAATACAAAATTAAAAAAAATATATCAGAATTTTTGTCCAAAAGTTAATTAAGTCATTGCCCTTTTTCGTTTTGTAATAATATTATTGACGGAATTAATTCGTGATTTAAATTTTTTTTTTGTTAAATTTTTTGACACATTAATAATAGTTTTTATTTTTAAAAAATAAAAAATGACTATTCAAAGTTTTTTATTTCATTATGAAAATCGTGGAGAATATTAAACTTAGAAATATTTTAATTGGATTTCTTCTGAAATTATGAAATGATTATATAAACTTAACGAACTTTTCTGTAGAATTTAATAAGGTACAGAATTCGAAAAATAGAGGAATTTCGAAAAGAAGACAGTCTCTTGGTAGCTTACTTTATAACATCAGTAACTCACTCTATTTTCATGAGCGATTTTGCAAGACTTTTTTCAAGCCACTTTCGTGACTTTTCGTAATCTTTTTGACAGTAAAAGTCCTGAAATTGATATTAAAAATCGTGTAAATTTGAAAATATACAAATTTCCAGGACATTTAATGTCAAAAACATCATGAAAAGTCATGAAAGTTGCTTCAATCATGAAAGTGGCTTGAAGTAGCAAAGTCTTGCAAAATGGCTCATGAAAATAGAGTGAGTTATTGATGTTCTAGAGTGAGTTGCCAAGCGAATGTCTTCTTTTCGCTTGTGAGAAAACGATCTGTAATATTTAATTTTCGTTGATGTTTTCGGAATGTCTTTAATCAGGTAAATAATTAATACACATAATTAATAAAACTATTTACAAAACTAAAAAAAAATTTTGAAATTAATTATGTAAAAAATCGTGTTATACCATTCAAATAAATCAAATTTTTTGCAAATTACCACAGATAATTTGAAGTATGTGCTAACTCAAACTATTTTTAAAACATTTAAAATTTATAAAATTTTACATCTGCTTACATATTTTTTTTTTAATTTCAATTCACAAAATATTTTCATTTAAAAATCTAATAAAAATTGATTGTCAATCAAAATTACGTAAGTTGATAAAAATTCAATTTCCAAAAAAAAAAAAATGAAATAAAAATAATTTTTATAATACAACAAAATTTCAGTTGTCTCCAAAGCGGCACCAATAATTCTATTTTTATTCATTCATTTTTGATTAATAATGAAATTTAGTCACGATTTTTTAATAAATTTAAAAAAAATAAAAATTGGATTTTTTTTTATAACTTTTTTTATACTTTCCTTTCTTTGTTCTCCCAAAAACGACACAAAAAAAATAAATTCTAATTTTCTTGTGTTCTCTCATATACGTAAAAGTTTCATTGACTAAATTTCTTTTCGGAATCATATGGATTTTTTTTTTGTCTATACGCAGCACAGCACATTAAAAACACGAAAATTTATAATTTAAGGAAATTTAAAAAAAAAAAAAGATTATTAAACACGCCACAGATTGTCGAGTTAAAAAAAAAAAAAAACAAAATCTGATACGCATTATCCATAATAATTAACTTGTTGGAGGTTTCTGCTAAAGGTGCGTATACTACACAGAAATAAATTATAATCATCCAGGTATACTCACTCGACTCGACTCGTAAGAGTGTAATAAGTAACACAAAGAGATTCAATAATAATATAATTTTTTGTAGAACTTGAAGGTGTGGTGGGAGGGGTGGTAGAAATTAATTTGTAAATAGCACGTGGTATAGAAAATTTTTTATATTATAATGTTTTTCAATTTAATTTAAGTAGCACGGGGCCACAGGGGTGTATAGAAAAATGAATAAGTGATTATTTAAAAATTTATTATAGTTAATTTAAATATCCAATAAATTTTCAAAATTTAGATTTAGTAGGGTCAATAACTGAAACTTTTTCGATAACTGAATAATAAACTTTTTCGATAACTGAATTATGAAGTAATAATATAGATAGAACTGACTTGTCAGGAAAATTTTAATATAGAAAAACGATTGGGAAATATTGTATATACAAAAATGATGAAAATTCATTTAATTTATTTTAAAGAAAACACAAAAACATTCAAAAAATTAATCTTTTTTGTCATTTGTTTTTGAAACTCAAGTCAAATTTCAAAGCATTTTTGAGATCCTTGAATAATTTTACTTTTAAAATCATTGAATTTGTCATTATTATTATTATTATTTTTTTTAAAACTTCCTTTCTACAAAATTAAATAGAAATAAAATATAAGAAAAGGAAATAAGATTCCTTTATGAAAATAGAGATTTTTCTCTTGGAACAGAATTTCTTTTTTTTTTTAAGTACTTCCGTTTCCTTATTTTCGAAATCCCTTGTGTTGTTTCCACAAATATATATACAATATCGAAATTAATATTATCATTTCATAGAATTTCAAATATTTTGAAAACTATTTTTTTATATATTTTTTATTAAATATTTTTTTCAATTTACCATTCAAACACAATTTATCCATTTTACTGATGAATTTCTTTCTATATAATTCACAATTCCCATAACCAATTTATTTAAAGGTATATATATATACTATATTTTATAAGTACACTACTACTACTATAATAGAAAATCATTAAATTTTACTTTAAATTCCAAAAGGACTTTATTTATATTGCAGATATTTGTTCCGATTTTTTATTAATTAAAAATATTTTATTTTAATTAACATTATATTAAAAGTTTATTTTAACTAAATAAGGATATAATGTGTAAATATATATATTAAAATAGATAAAATATAAAATAATTTATATATCACTTTTTTGGTATATTAAAAAGTTAATTTCAAAAATATTATTATATACAATTTAATAAAATATTTACAAAAAAAAAAATTTTTAATGGTTATATAACCTTCTCCTCTATATCCTTTTTCAAGCAACAACAACAACAGAAATGAATTTTTTTTTTTTTTTTAAATTTAAATTTTCCATAAATTATAAATTATTTAAATTCCTGTTAAGATAATTATTTTAAATAATTTAAAATTAATATACTTATATAAATGTATTATGTATCTCTCTCTATATATACAATATTTATGTATATATTATAAATTTCTTAAATGGAATTTTACTATAGAGAATTACAAAAGTTTTAAAGGATATATCGTGTTATCCTTTTATGTATTTAAATAAAGTATATTTATTTTTTTTAAAACTTTGAATTTTTCATTTAATTAATATTGTATTAAGTATATAGATAAATTTATTAGAAAAAAATATAATACGGAATTTATTAAAGGCAAAATGTTAATTTAAATGGAAAATCTAGAAATAGTTTGGATGATTTGATTCATTGACTATAATTATAATTGTTGCTGTTTCATTGATTTAACATCTTTTTAACTAATCCAAATAGAAATAGTAAGTATAGTTTCCAATATATTTATAGTAGAATTCCTTAATTATGTTGAATGAATCTTTAATTTACATTTTTGGTATACAAAATCTTTTTTTTTTTAGTATATAAATTCTATGTTTGAACTAAAATTGATAGTAAATTTGGTTTTCTATCTTTAAAGAAAATTAAAGAAACGGAAAATTGTTAACAATTTAAAAGTGATTTTACTTCTTAAATCGATAATCGTCATTGCTCGCCTAATATGCTTTTTGCTGTGCAAAATATAGAACTTTAAAACTTAATTTCATAATCTAATTAATATTTTCTTAGTTTATCTTAATAAAAGTAAAAAAAACTGACTTAAACTTTACCAATTTTTTCTCTGGACTAACTAATATGTTTATAAACTTTATCTTACATTTATATGCCATATAGAAAATTACATAGTAATAATGTTTTAATCTATCCTGATATTATGTAATATTAAACACACCTACATACGTTAATCCCCTCACATTCCCCGGTTAATTTCACCACATATCAGATTTTAACTTTCAGGATATAAAAAATAACAAACAAAACCACACACATATCCTTATATAACTAAAATATATCCTTAAATTTTCATAAGATATGTGCGTATATAATATGCCAAAACTTCAATCTTTTAATTTACATTATTAAATATGTTATATCCACTGACATATAGATACACTAATATAATACGAAGTGATGATAATAAAAAATGAATAAAAGTATGTATAGAAGAAGAAGAAAAAAAGAATTAATAAAAATAAAAAAATGATGTTAGATAATTTGGAAGAAACATTTTTACCCAAACTCAATTTCCAACAAAATATCAAATAAAGGATTATATAATGAAAATAACTTTTTCTATTTTCTTTTTTTTCCCCAATTTACGAATAACTAAATAAGGAACTGCAAAAGCAAATAACATATTATTTACCATATCAGCCAAAAATTTCATTAAAAATAATTGTCCTTTTTGTGATATTTTTGTGAGTTTTCTTTTGGGTTTTTGTTTCAATACTTTTTTTTATTTGATTTGTTTTTAAATGAAAACTAAAGTGAAGTGTAAAATTACATTTAAGTTAGAGGATACTTTGATCAGTTTACATTTGGGATATGACAATCGAATTTGACGATTATAATTTTCTCAAAGAACAAAGGATACGTGGAAAGTTGAATTTTATGATCAATTTTTGGACAGACGATAATAGAGTCACACCTTGTCTATAAGTGAAAAAAAAAATAAATTTAAATTTCCATTCTTTAATTTTATCCAAATCACTTAATTGTATCACACATCACTAAAATTATTAAAATTGGTAACTATAAACAAATCAGAAAATTTTAATAAAGATATTTTTGTTCGTTATTATTATTAAGTATTAAAAAGCATCGACAATTACATGTCTATTTTTTTTATGTTAATGTGTGGTCGTATTATATATAATCCTTAATATTTTTTTTTTTTTGGTATATGATGAAAAAAGGATTATTAATTTTTTTAGATTATATATTTGTGAAATAGAAATTTCGAAAGCTTTTTTTTTTCTTTAAAAACCACTTATATTTTCATCAAAGTCTAAAAAAGCTAAGCTAATAGCAAAAAATTTAATTTTTTTTGGGATAATGTTTATTTATATTTCATCCTAAATGGAAATTATGATGGATGGAAATTATGCTGGTAATTTATTTTATAGTTTAGTTTCGAAATACATTAGTGAGGTTACACGATTGTTTTTGTATACCGAGTTATATTAGATGTTCTCGCAATCTGTTTATGATTTTCTATATTACTTTGTATAATGCTCTCAAAAAGTTTTACAGCTCATCTAAGGAATTATATCCTTTATTACCCAGCCTAATATTAAATATATACAATTTTACTGATATGATCCTTGTTGTTGTTTCTTTATCGTGAAGTTGAAAATCATTAAATTCTGTATTTTGTGTTCGTGTGTGTTAGAAAATTTATAAGGGCAAACATATATTTTTCTTTTAAAAAAAAAACCATATTGTAAGGAAAGAAAAATTTATGGTTATTATATGTTTGGGAATTGTGCAAATATTTAACAAGTTATATAAAAACTGAAGTTTGTTTTTTTGAGGTTGAATTTTTTTTTCTTATATTTTGGAGTGGGTAATTGAGAGGAAATATTATTAACGATATTACTTTTAAAAAAAAAAATCAAATAAATATGAAAGAATTTGAAGAACTTACAGAAATTATATTTTCCATTCACTTATGTACGCCAAAGAAAATGGCAATGGCATTCTCTTGGCATAAAACATCGACATTCTCAAATATAGGTGAATTTGGTGTCTATTATATAACAAAATTATGGAAACAGAATTGAAAAATCTTTTAATTTGTCCAAGTTTAGCCAAAAAAAAACCTAGAATTTTTTCTGACATATAGTAAAATGTCCATAAAAAATGAAGTGTGACTATACTCCTCGTTGGTGGTAATGTAATTAAGAGTTAAATCTTAAATTTTCATAATTAATAATTTAGTAAAGATTATTAAATAGTTTCTCTACTCGTGTACAATATTTAATGTATTTTTTATTAGAAACAAATTCCAAAACAAAAATGATTAATTAATATCCAAATTTTCTCATATATCCTCGTATTTATATACGTCGTTTTCCTATAATATTTCTATTTAATATATGAAACCAAAAAAAAAATAAATATTGCAAAAACTTTTTTATACAAAAAATCCAATATTTGTTATTATCCTGTCGTCTGGCTTATAGTAAAATAAAAGATAAGGACAAAAATCATATATAAAATCTACCCAGTCAGCAAACAAAACACAAAAATGATAGAAAAACAAAGACTATAAGTCCTTTTTTTAGTCGTCATTTTATCATAAGTAAATCGTTCGTATTCGTACGATTAAATGAAAATAACAAAAAAAAAAAAAAAATTAATTCGATTTAAAAATGTTTTTCTTTTCTGGAAGATAAACAACAAAAAATGAAAAATTTATCTTGGAAAAGTGTGAATTTGTTTTTTCTTTTCTTTAGAAATATTTTTAAAAAAAAAATCATCTTCTTATGTGATTTGTTAAGATTTTTTGTCCTGTTTCCGAAAGGAAATGAAAAAAAAAAAAAGAAATATTTGTTGCTGTTGTTTCTGGTTAATGAAAATTCTTTTATCACAAGCTTATCACACATGTTTTTTTTTGGGAAAATTTTATAGTTTATTGGTTTTTTGTAGACTTTTCGTTAAATTTTTAGGGTTTAAATAAATTTTATAGAAAATTATTTCTATATATTTTTATTATTCGTGAAAATTAACTTAGTAAAAAATTGAATTTGATTTAGATTTTTGGTTAATTTTCCTTGATAATTAAATTTTTTCAACTTTTTAATCATTTGGGATACGAAAGATTTACAAATATGATAAAATTCTGCAAAAGTTTATTAAGAATTTTCACATTTATAACTAGATTTATTAATAAATGTAAAAACACTTTATTTCTAACCTATAAAATTCATATAAAATTTACTATATTAAAGCTTAAATACTATGTTCAATACGAGGACAAGTAATTTTTATTGTAAGACTAAAATCTAAAATTTCTATCTGTTTACACACAACAACAAAAAATAATCCTCACGTCATAAATAGTATAGGAGGTAAACTAAATAAAAAGGATATAAATATTCTAAAAAATCTAATATAAAATATTCAATTTTATTTTGTATACACATAAAATTATCTTCGTTTTTGTGGCTTACAAAGTACACAGAGACTATACTAAATTTACTATATATACTAAATAGAGATTTTTCATTTCCAAAAATATATATACGTATAATGATTTTATTACATTTTCGTCTGACTGCGAGAAAATAATATTATCCTTTTTATATCATTTCTTCTTCCTTTTAGACCAATAATAAAAAAAAATAGAAACCTTGAGAAATGACAGAAAACCAAAAATGTCGACATATTAAAAAGTATTATGTATGTTATTAAGGGGTAGAACAGTCCGACAGTAAATAATTCTTATAATTTTTTTTCAATTATTTACCAACGTCTGACAGATCAGAAATTTATTAACCAAAATTTTGGTAATTTTTAATGAAAATTGTTGCTGATCCCTCAATGGGATTCTTATTTGTAATAATTAGGACACTAAACACATTTCGAGTTAAATTTTAATCGGAAATTGGCATTATCGATTTGGACAGTTCTATATGATCGAATCAATCCTGATTTTGGACAGTATGTTTGGTGGTCTGCCACAATGTGAAAAATTATCAGTAACTTTTATATATAGATTTATTGTCAGTGTTTTTTTAAGGTTAACGTATGCCTTAACAACCCACCCGATAGCAAATTCTATAAAAATCTGTTTTATATCCAAAAAATCGTTAATCTTTTAAGAAACGAAATTTTATTAGATTTTTTTTTTTATTATTATTAAATTTTATTTACACTGCTCGTTACTTTGTCTTTGTTTTTCCGATTTTATAGATGAAATATATTTTCACTTATACAAGGATATTATTATCCTTCAATTCAATTTTGTTGTGTGATTTTTGCTGTTAGATGAAAATTTGATTTTATATAGATTTTTTATCTTTGGGTTTAAGAATATTATATAATAATTTACAAGATAAATTAAAGAAAAATTGCCAAAAACAAAAAAAATATCCTTTACTAATAAACAAAAATACAAAAATTATGTAAAAGGAATTTGAAATTCAACCAAAAAAAAAAAAAAATAGAAGAATATAAAAATCTGTAATACAATATTAAGTAAAATTGGGAAAATTCAATGTATATAATATGTGAGAGAAGTTTCGTATTGAATAGCAATTATTTAATTGAATAAATTATTTTTATTGCTTATTTACGTTATATATTGTTGTATATTAAGATATCCTTTATAAATTCTTTGCAAAAAAAATACTAAAAACCAACGATAACGTGTACAAAATATAGAACATTAAATGTATAAATTGCATAATTTATTCAGATTTTCATTTAGGAAAAGTGGTAAAGAAATAAATATATATACAAAAAAAAAAGAACACTTTCCAATTAATTTGCGATGCTCTCGATTTTCAGAGAATCACTTGGAAAATATACAAGATAAAATTCAGATAATAATTAATTAAGATTTAATACATTTTTATACTAAATTAAATTCCAAAAATTTACATAAAATATTTCTTTTAAAAGTTTTAATTAAATTCAAAAAAAATTCTATGTATAAGGAAAATATTTTATCGATGTTGGATTAAAATTAAATAGAGATAATTTTACCCTAGATAATTTGCGTATTTATGTAATTTAATTTTATGTAATTTAAAATTGAAGGACACAAAATTGGGTAAATCAGCGTTTTGTATAATTTCTTATAGCGATTTTAATTTTATTTATTTATAAAAAAACATAAATTTTCATGACATTTATCAGAAAATTATTTGTGTAGTTCTCATTTTTCTATTCTAAATCTTCATTTTTCAAAATTTACAAAAAAATTAAAATAAATTTTTTATGAAATTTTTAAATTGAAACGAAATTATTTTAAAAACAAATAAATAATTTATTTGAGTATTATTACAATAATATTTATTTTTTAGGTATCTTAAAAACAAAAACCGACATATAATTTCAAGAAAAGTTTTCATGATATTTAATACTTCTAGTCAATTTATTTTTACCCAAAACTTTTACTTCTTTGCTATCCTCCAATAAATATACAATTTACAAAAATTCACCAAAAAAATAATAATAAAAAAAAAACGAATATAGTATAGTTGAGCTTCTCTAGTGAAAAAAAAACTCTTACTTATATTTTAACGATGTCATTTGTTGTATATATACTTGAAAAACGAAATCGCTTCCTTGACAAAAAATTATATATACTATATAGTCAATTTTAGTATACATTTCATCGTCTGCAATGTTTCAAAGTAGAAGACGACGAAACTAACTACTATGCATGTACATAATATATTATACATAGATAATGATATTCTCGTCCTTCCTTGTATAAAATAAAAAATGGAATCGTAAAAGTTTTCGAGAAACGTAATATAATACAGAATTATCAAATATTAAAAAAGTTTCTCTCCAGACTTTTCTGATGTTTCACAGACTTGAAGATATAGTTTTAGTATAAAGGTACTACGAAATTTAATTTTTTTTATAAATTTACTATATTAATTTTTGGTATATTTAAATGCCAAAAAAGTAAATACAAAATATACAATGTCCCATTTAGAAGTATAATTTTCCTTTGATTGTGAATTGAAAATTGGGGAATCTATCTTCATCAAAGCATTAGAGTTTGTTTGGTTAGCTAATAGTTTAATTTAAATATTTGTTATTGATTTCCACCATTTCCCGACGTAACCCGAAAAACTATTTCCGATTTAAAGTTATGCTCTTATATTTCCATCAATATATTTGTCACTTTTCTTCAACTTACAATATGAAAAAAAAAATATTGTTACAAAATTGAAATAAGATGCCAACCAAGTAGACTCAAATTTAGCCACTAGCAATATTTTCTTTGATTTTGTCTGTTCAACAGAAAAAAATATAATTCTATGTTGACTAAAATATATTTGAAGAACACTGTGTAAGATAATCTAGTAGATTTAACCAACTACAACAAAACAATTTTTTTAGAAATTAATTTGTTGAAGAAATGTTCGGAACAAAAAAAAATTAATCTATCTGAGATTACTCTCGAATTTTAAAATATTTACCAAATTATGAACTAAAAGTTATTGTCATTAATATATTGCTTCTCTTTAAAATACAAGGATATCTAACTATATATCCTTTATTATGCACGAAATAATGACTATTTTAATTTTCATTCCACCCACAAAAAAAAAAAAATATTTTCCTTTTCCAAAAATAAAATGAATTTTATTCATTTTTTTTTTAGAATTATTCTTCCTAGCACAGCTCAGCTATAAATTATTCATTGGAATATTAAAAGAAGGAGTTAGTGGTACCACAAAAAAAAAAAAGAATATAGTTCAAGAAAATTTTTCACCAAAACTTTTATAGTTCTGTTGTAGTTTAAATGTTAGTTAGATAACTGAAAAGCTATAACAAAAAAAATATACTTAAATGAAGCAATTTTTCTTTTAGTTTGCACGATTGCAGAAGAAAATTAATTTTTTAGTTATTATTATATACTAAAATATATGTATATAGTATGTATATAATTGAGGAACTTAAAGGAAACGATTACATGGGAAAATTAAGTCAAAAATCTAGAAATAAATGTAATCCTGGTTTTTTTTCTGTTCTTTTTCGGGCAAATTATAAGTGACTATTTTGTTTAAAATTTACTAATGAAATTCAGAGTATTTAGTTCTGTTTTTCGGCAACTCTGGTGGTGTGGTGCACATAGTCGGTTATGGCTACAGCAATGAAATTGGTTACTAGCACTTCATATATTATAATAGTCAAAGAATTATATACTTAAATAACAAACACTTATATATTCAAATTACTTATGCTGTGTGAAATTCTTTTCATCAAAACATAAGTAATATATTTTTGTAATTAAATAAGAAAAATAAGATTTGTGTCTTCCTTATTATATTTAAAAATAAATTGTATACATTTTCTAATCAATTTGATCAAACAAGTTTTTGTTAATTTGAAAAATGAAAAACCCCCACAACATTATCAAAGGAAGAAAAATTACTTAAAAAAAATTTTGTTGCTTTATTTCAAATATATAAAAAATATAATTTTCCTTTTAAAATATATAAATAATATGAGATTATCCTTTATTTGTTTAACAGAATTTTCAAAACAAAAATACTAAGAAAAAAAGTAAATTATATCTCAAAATCCTTATTAACAAAAATAAATGCAAATAAAAAAATTCAAATTATTATCCTGGAAAATTACAGTATTTAAATTTTTCCTTCTTTTCTCAAAATCAGACAAGAGACGTAAAGTAAGTATATACATTTTCTAAATAATATCCTTTTACTTTTGACTTTGATATACATAAAAAGAAAATTTTTTTGATTTAAAAAAGAAAAATCCTTGTTATCTTTTTTTTTCAATTTCAGTTCGAAAAGTTTAGGCAAAACAGGAAATACGTTTTTGTTTTTTTAAATCAAATTCGGCAAATTTCCAGAAAAAAATGTGAATTAAATACTTTCGACCTTCAGAATTTTTCATTGGGTTATCTCGGAGCAAGTTCTGATTTAAGTTCTGAAAATTGATTTTGGTTGAAAAATTCAAATAGGCGGCGCGGCGCGCATATACGTTCTTCATTAATTTTTAAATACAAAAAAAAAAAAACAGAGTTCCAAGTATTCAATTTTCCAAAAATATAACAAAAAGAAAATAAAATGACAAAATAATAAGGGCAAAAAGGATATATTAACAACGTATACCAAATTTAAAGAGGATATATCAGAAAATCTGAAAATAATGGGTATATTATTTTTCATTCAATTATTTTATATTTTTTTCGGCTTTTTTTGCGAAATAGAATAGACATTAAAGGATTTCCAGTAATACGTAATACGTAAAAGGATTTTGAGTTTATTTTGTGTATATATACAAAGTTCATTATATTTGATTGATAATAATAGTCAATAATTTATTGATAATGATACGTAGTATTAGTTTTCTTTTTTTAAAAAAACAACAAGGATATTTATAAAAGAATATAATTGAAGGATTATTAGGGAAATAATTAATGAAAAAAGAGAAAATCTATTAAACAGATTTTCGTTTTTTTTTTTTTAAATTATTTGAGATGAAGTATTGGCGGATCTAAGAAAACTTCAATAATTGGAGAATTTTTGCGACCAAAATCGGACTGAATGGAAGGCATAGTGTTGCGTCAGGCCCAGGACCTTCAAGGTATGTAGCACCTATAACGAATTTAGTAAGTAATAATAATTAGAACTAATTAAATTTCAATATAAATTTGAAATTATCCTTATTGCACTTAACAATTAACAAAAAATCCTTTCACTCAGAAAAATTAAATTCTTACGAAAAATTCCATAATTACAAAAAGTCTTCTTTTTCTGAATAATTTAAAAAAAAATCCAAAAAAACATTTAAATAAAATTTAATTTAGTTATTTAAATTTAAATCAACATAAAAGACAAACCACAAAATAATATTTTTATGTTTCGGTTAGAAATTTTTTTATTTTTTTTTGAAATATAAAACATTTTTCCATGGGAAACAGAAAAATTACAAATTTAATTTTTTTTTACCACAATTTTTAAATGTCGATGCTTTTAACTAAAAAAAAAATTAAACAATAAATAATGAAAGTTTGTGGCAAAATAAAAAGTGAAGGGCGACAAAAATTATGTTTAATTTTTTTAATATACTTTTTTTATTTTTTGCAGTTTTGTTAAAAATTTAAAAATTTAAAAAATAATTTATTAAGGTAAAATATTTTATCATTTAAATAATTTAATTTAATTTATTTTTTTATTACCTATTTGTCAGTGTGTCACAAGCTATGCAATTTGAATAAAGGAAACTGAAGATGGAATAATATTTAATTTGAAATTTTTTTGGTAGATAAATAAATTCTTTAATGATATATTCAATAATTGTGCAATATTTCCATTAAACATATTTCCTTATGAAACATATATGATATTATTGTGGAATAAACTAATTTGTTTGCATTGAATTTATGAAAGTAATCTTTATCCCAAATTTTTAGTGAATTTAAATCGAAGGTTCTTCAACGTCAGAAAAAATCGTAAGTACATACTTCAATTTCGATATTTGGAATTGTATATAAAATCGATATTATTTTGCAGACAAATTGGTATATATAATAAATGAAATTCTGAACCTACTTCACTTGCAAATTCATGTACTTATATAGAAAAATTTCAAGTATGTACTCATAAGTAAATAATTTTTATAAATGGAACAGGACTAAAATTTTCTTACTTACAAGCTAAAACTAATAAATTATCCATGTAAAATTGTATTGTTATTTCAGAAAATTTTCTAAGGATTGTTATTAATCATAAACATATCAAGGATAATTAATAATTATTGTTCAAGACCGTGAAATGAGAAATTTTTACTGCCCATCTTTTATGGTTTGTTACATTATATTTAAAAATGCAGATTCTCAGATATATAATTCTTTTAAACAAATTTCCAGTATTTTAAATTTTTTTTTTGAAAAACTATAAAAGTTTGTAAAAATATTTATATTACATTTTCTGATTTATAAAACCCCAGAATTTCTGAAAGAGTTCAGAGAAAAACCGATTTTCATTTATGTTAAATTCATTATTTTTCTTTTGTTAAACTGTGTCTCAAGTGTGTAAGTCTCAGAAAAACTATTAAGAAATTATAATGACACAGAAAATGGCAAAAAAATATTAATTTACAAATTCTTATTTCAGTCCATCAGAAAGAAATAAGTAAAGAAAATTTTGCCCAGACAAATTTGTTGATATTCTCATTTTTGTAATTACAATGTCACGCGCTGCCGGTGTAAGTAATTTTACCAAAATCGTAGTTTATACCAATTAAATATAATCATAAATTTAGTTTATATCCTTTTTTTTTTCTTCTGTAATATAATTTTTATCACACAGAAACAAAAGATCATTTTTAATGTGTACAGAAAAAAATATTTCATCATAAAGGATTAATTTGAAGGAATATTATTTTTATATGCATTTAACACTAAGATTATCACGCTGTGGATTATATATATATATATAAGTTATATATACAAACATTATAGAGTATTTCACTATTATATGTACATAAATCTCATCACGTTTATATACCAGCCATGATATAAGCTTTTTGTGACACAAACACACAAAAAGAAAAAAACTATGCATAGAAATGAATACACAATGAAAATTATATTTAACAGGTGCCACAAAAGGCTCTAAATATATAATTTTAATGAGTTTACTAATTAGCTGAATGACTTTTGTAATGTGACTATAAATGAACATATAAAATGAAATTATACTATTTTATATACTTATTATAATAAAAAGCTTATATATGATTATTATCATCATCAGTAGGCAAATATAGTGTTTTTGTATACATTATTTAAATTAAAGTTTGAAAATTTAAGTAAAAGCCAAAATGGAAAAATTTCGTATACTACACAGCTTTAGTAGAAAGAAAATTAATACCGTGGATCGCAAGAAATTTTCCATTTTCTAATATTTACTATAAAATTATATATAGTTAAGTATAAAGTATTAATTGAGTTTTTGGAAGCATTTCAAAAGATTTATATGTTATTTGGTCTCAATGCCCCGACGATGAGGATGATGATCTTTCGTATAATTGAATTTTTCTTCTTCTTCTTTTGGCTTAACAACCCGATGTGGTCCTATGCCTACTTCTTAGAGGTTTTCCCAACATTTTATTACAAATTTTGGACTACTATAGCACACTACACACTGAGCCATCGCCGAGACAATTTGGAAAATTAAACATTACTTCGTTTAGGAAATCAATGTAATAATAACCAATACATAACACTTTAAAATCTAATACTTTTGTAGTCCTATTTCTATTCCATTAATTCTAATATATATAATATTAAATTATAATATCAAATTAAATTTTAATAAACATCGAAATTCACGCCTAATAAAATCAAATCAAAAAAGGAAATCGTCACTACTTTATTATAAATCCATTTAAAACCTTGAGGCATATTCTTTTTTCTGCTCTCTATACATCTAATTTCGAAATTTTCATCTTCCTTTTTGTGGTGGATTGGAAAAACAAAAGCAAAAACAATTATTTATAATTTTTACCACAAAAAAAAAATTCATTAAATTATTTAACCGAAAAAAAAGCATAAAAATAGAATTACTGCGAAGAACTGAGTAAATGGATTACTTTCATTTTCACAAGATTAAGGGAAGGTGGAAAAAAGTAAACTTTATTGAACACAAAAAAGAAACCAACAAAACAATTTTTTTTTGGTTATATAATTAAATTATTCGAAATTAATTCTAGCTTTTTGATCTTAAGAAAAAAATAAAAGGATATACAATAAAAACCAAAAATTGGGATAAAAGCTATACATTAAATGTTCTCTGAATCTCTTAACCTTTAAAAGAAACAACATTTTTAATGGTTAATTTTTTTTTTTATTAGTTAACCTTTATTATTTATCAATGTCAAAATAAATTATAATAAAATATTAATTTTTAAAGTAATTGTGGGTAAAAAAATTAAGTTGAAATATTGTAATTAAAGATTTATCGAAATTTTGTTTGTGTATTTGTTAAAATTAAGATGAATTTTAGGATAAAAATGTAGGCACGTATAGGTATATTAAAATTATGTATAATTACGTATTGATTATAAAGTAATTTTAAATGAAAATACTTTAAAAAATAAATTAAGTATCATCAAAGTTTGAATACAGAAGGATATATAGAAATAGAATACGATCTCTTCGATTTTTAATAATGTTAAGCGACATTTAAAAGGTAATAATTCTGCCCTCTCAAATGGAGAGAGTAACCAGTCACCGTGGTGGTGGGACGATAGATATAAGTAAGTCGATTCTAAAATATTAAAAGGTGGTTTTTAGCTATACAATTCTAGCCTACAATCAGTGAATTAAATTTTATTAAGCTTAATAAAACGTTTAATAGAATGTAACTATATTTCTTTTTCTGGCACTTACTAAATTCACTATTTCGACGGAACAGGACTATTATTTTTGGACTTCTCTGTTTCAAAAATAAAATTTCCTAAATACCAGAAAGCGATTTAGTAACCCAAACATCCGACAGCAGTGAATTGATTCATTGCTGTCGGATGTTTGGACGTAAATGTTTCGTATGCAAAAGTCCGACAGAAGTGATTCAATCTTTAAGGCAAATATTACTATTAGACAGTATTGAGGTTTTAGTTCATATGACAAACTTGGACTGTATTAGCCAACGACAATCGCTAAAACACGAAGGCTATTCAGTTTTATAGTTAATTTTCTGAATCAAAGATAAAATTGTCATTTAAACTATAAAATTTATTTACTTTTTGTAATCAATATTCAATGCAAAAATTCTATTAAAATTACAAAAAAAAAAAGAAAACCTCAAAATTTCACTTACCTTTATATTAAGTTCCAGCTCCGTCCACTGTTGATCATCCTTTTTCCTCTTACTGGTTCTCAAACGAAAAAAATCTACTGAATTCTCAAATCTCTTCACGTCAGTGGATAAAAAAAAAATAAATTAATCCTTGATATTCGTGTGCTTTATTACAATCCACACACAAACACCACCATTAACAAACAAACACAAATAAAAAAAACAATAAATACGTAAAATATTTTCTCTCTGTAAAATAAATTTGTTTTTTTTTAGTAATTTTCTTCTTTTTTAATTAATTAATCAATTTCTAACTTTTCTTCTCTATTATCCGTTTGACAAAAGAAGGATATTAGCTTTTTTTATGACTAGGACATAAAAAAAAAAAAAAATAAACAAAAATAATGGAAAAAATAAACGATGATTGAAAGGTTGAAGGAAAATTATCTATTTCATTGATGTCGTTAAAGAAAATTTTTATGATTATATTTTTAATAATTTAAAAATGCATAAATTGAATCATTAATTTTTTGCTCAATTCAATTTTTATGTAAAATATTTCGTTATGATTCTAAAATTGTATTTAAAAAATCATTTCGGACAATAAAATTGACGAGACATAATTAAAAAAAATATGAAAATTATTTTGTAAAAAATTTCATTAACCAAAAAAAAAAATAGTTGATAAAATTTTTGATAATGTTATAAACTTTTTTTAGCACTTATTTAATTATTTATATTTATAGTATATTATAGTATTGAAAAAAAGTTTTTATAAAGTTTTCTATATAATTTATATATTAATTACACTCACAAGAATTAAATTTAATTGAAAATTTATTTTTTAGAGTCAAATAAAGTTTTTTTTAATTATTTTCCATAAGAATTATATTTAATTATATATGATATTTAAAAAGTTTATATACATATACATACAAATCGTCCTTTATTAAAATATTTATAATTATATAAAGTTTCATATATAAAATATTCTTTCATAAGTTAATTTTGTCCATAATAAAAAAAATAGTTTTCAAAACTTTCTAACTGAAATTTTTGCCAAAACAAATTTTTGTCTTATTTTTTAATAATATTTTCCATTTGTACAATATTGTATACTATTTATGTATTTTCAAAAAAATACAACATGAAATGAAAAAATCCTGCGGAATAAATTTTTTTCTTTAACTCAATAAAAAAAAAATTGTAACATAAACAGCGGCGACAAAGTCTCTCATTCAACTATCCCAGGGCCAGACAACCAGAATATTTTTAAGATACAATATAATAGTATTTTATTATTATTATTATTTTTTACTGTGGGGGAAAAATCACATGAGTTGAGTATATATGGAAAATGGCGAAAAACATTTTGGGAAAATGGCGAAAAATTATTCTCCAAAAAATAGATTTACATATATATACGAAAAAATTTAATTCGCTGCGAAAATTGGAAAATTCAAAGCTGAGTAAGACTAGAATTGTAGCTAAAAAAAATTTTCTAATTTCAAGGATTTCTTTTTTATTGAAGTTTTCTTTTTTAATTTAAGGATAAGACAAATATTTTATACTATTTCAAATTATTATTTATAATTTTTAATTATTTAGGAAAAATGTGTACTGACTCTTCTATCGTTTATATTTTCACCGGTTCCTTGAAATTCTCCAAAAATTATTTCTCCTATAAACCAAAAAAAAAAAGGACTCTCAATATTTTTGTAACTATACTTTATTATATATCAGTTCGTGAAGTGTTATTTTTGTCGGCCATTGGCATTAGATAAGATGGAAAAAAAGAAAATTTTATTTTTTTTAGTATTGCCAGCATAACATGAAAAAAAATCCTTTTTATATTCAACAAATATTTCAAATGAAAATTCTGTAGTAAAATAAAGAAAATTTGAAATTTTTTTTAAAGAATATTTGAATAAATTATTCAAAATCAAGATATATTTCAATTTAACAGAAAATTTATTTGGAATTAATTAAAAGGAATTAAATTGATATTTAAACAACGAACTATAAATAAACATAAATTAAATACTTAAATTAACCTAAATTCAACATTTTATAAAAATATCCAAATTGTCCAACATTATAAAAAAAGTAACAAATTATCAAATTAAATATTTATGATCCGCAGGACATTTTTATTTAAATCAATCAAAGCTAATGATTATTGATTTTTTTTTTACGTTTCTTTATTTATCGCATGTTTCTATACTAATCTTTTTTTCATGTTATATACTATATTAGTATAGTATAAATAAATTATTTAATAGCTAGAAAACTTGTTGCTCACGAATATAGATGAACGTTTACGTATAAAAAGTCAGTCGTATATTTTGTATACTTAAATGGGAAATTCAAATAACTAATTATTTATAATATATTTACCAAAATGATTCATTTATGGTATATTTTTAAAGGAAAATCTGACTCATGGAAATAAACATAAAAATTTTGGACTATAATAAAACTGTTCCAATTATATTTGCCCACTCTCGGAAATATATTATGTACTGTAGTGTTTATACAGAATATCCTTATTAGTAAGCTTTAATTCTAAAAATAAAATTTATTTGGTTGTTTATATATTTACACATGATTGGATAAAATTAAGACTTAAATAGCTTAATTAACATTTTTATTGGAAATGGAAAATTATATATGATAAAAATCTTATAGAAAATCATAAATCACAATGTCCCAAAAATGTGAATAAAATGAAGTAAATTATTATTTTCATGCCGTCGTCATCATCTATTTTTGATCCTTTATTGAATTTAAATAATTTTTGATATTTAAACAACGGAATTTCATCAAATTTTATATCCTGTTTCGTTGTTATTAAATAATTTTCTTGAATTTCATTGTTAGTACAAACATAGATCATAGAAATATAATGGTCTATACACTCTTTCTCTCCCTCAATAGATCCATATCCATAGTCCCACATTTATTATCCTGAATCCTGACCTCGGTTAATTTTCTTGTTTTTCTTATCAAAAGAAAACGCAAAATACCTTTAGAAAAAAAATGGAAAAAATGCCAACAAAGCAATATTTCTTATGGGACCTGCGCGTTTTTGGTTATATCCTCCATTTGAAATTTTGTTAGTGTTTGAACACACAAAAAAAAAAAGAGGAGAGAGATGGTCCGGAAAGGACGCCAAAATGAAGTAAGAAAAAAAAAAAACAACTCAAAAATATGTTCGTTTGCCGGTAAAGGATAATTGAATGAGATTAAATATTATTATAATTATTATTATTATTATTTTGTTATGATTTAAATTTATTTATAAATTTTTTGATAAAATTAAAATATTAAAAAATTATGAAAATTTTTACTTTACCAAAAAAAATTTTTATATATATTTCTCACATTTTCATTATTCACACACAAATTCACATAATATCTGTACGCATTCTATTTTAACCTGTTCAAAATATATACTCAATTTTTAAACACTTAATTTTTAATAAATTCTTCGGAAAATTAAAAATAATTTTCCAATCAAAATAAAATTATTATTTTTTTATCACAATGGCGGCGGCTGCTGGGTTAATTTTAGTTTTACATAAAAGGACTTTTTTTTTGTTTCATCAAAAAATAACAAAAAATTTACAAATACTACAATAAAAATTTAAAAAATTATATATACTCGTACATAGATAAAATTCTATTACTGGTCCTTGTTTTTATATTTTGAAAATATTATTCCCAAAATTATATATATGTATAAAAAATTTGGCTTTATCCTTTATGTATATAAAATTTAGTTTGAAAAGCTCTACAGGCTGTCTGGCAGCTACCGGCATCTACAACAACAAAAACAACAACAAAAACGATATAAAATACCGGATTTTTTTATTACAGGATTCAGTAAAAAAAAAAAGGATATATATAAAAATTCCGGAAAGAGTCAGACATTGAAAATATTTATAGTTAAAAATCCTTATTATTCCATAGTGTTTTTTTTTTTATAATGTATTCAAATACATATATAGAGGAAGGATAATATACATACATACATATAAATTAAAAAGTTTTTTTTATGATCCTGTAAAATATTTCAACAAGCTTCCCTATATATATTTTTTTTTATATATCAAAAAAGTCTCCAAAAAACATTTTGATTTTCAAAGGAGAAATTTCGTTTGTACAGAAAATTTATATTACCAAAAAAAAAAAAAATTTGGATCCTTTTTTTCCGGAAAATTTTTATGGAAAAAGCAACAGACTAAATACATTTGTATTTGTATAAATTTCCTTTTTTTTTGTTGTTGTTAAAATTAATGTGTTAGCGTCTAGCAGCTAAAATAAAAAAAAAAGGAATAAATATAAATAAAAAATATCAAATTTTTTGAATTTGAAAAGAATGAAATTTTTATACGCATGTCCTTATGATGGAAATTGAAGACAAAAAATGATGAATATATGTACAAATGAAATTGTGTTTCGTTGTATAATATTTGAAACAAGAGTTTTATCCTTTAAATTAAGACATTATACAAAAGGATCAAAAAGATAAATTGCAAAAAAAAAAATTTGAGAGAAAATTTATTTTCAAAATACACACAATTTTCTATTAATTTTAAGGGAAATGTATATGAAAAGCACATGCTTCTAAATATTATTTCAAATATTATAATTTTTTTGTCTGGAATAAATTTTTCTCCATTTTCTTTTTTCTTGGTATGATTTTTTTATTTTACACATAAAAAATACGTTTTTCTTTTCTGATATCCTGGAAAATTATTATTTTCATTTTGTTGTTTAATTTACGTGTATACAAAATTTTTTTATATGTACACAATTTTTGTTGTTATTAAATTTAAGAAGAATAAAAAGGACTTGTTAGCAGCCTGTATCTCAAAAGGCTTTTCTTTTAGGACTTTTTATATTATTTATGAAACTGGACGACAAACAACAACAAAATAGAATTGTAAGGATCTAAATTGTATACAACAAAAAAAATGTTTTATGAAAGAAAAATGTATATAAACAAGTGGTGTACGATTTTTGTCTGGATATTTTGGTGGTTTTAAGGACAATTTCACGTCCTTTTTTTTGGTGTGTGTTGATAAATATAGATGAAATATAAGATGTTTTTTGTTGTTGCTCTATATGTTTAATTAGGGTTGCCAAAATTTATGTTCCATTTAAACAAAATTTTTATTTTTGGGTTTAGTTTAAAATACAAACTTACCATTGAGATTGTTTTAATGGTTTGTAATTTTTGTCCTTTTTTTGTTGTTACACCAGAATTGTATTGAATAGAAAATATGAAGAAAAAAAAAATGAAAAAAACATTTTCCACTTACCTGAAAAAGAAATTAAAGAAAATTATAATTAGTTTTGTTTTATTTTCTGGCATAAATATTAATTAATTAATTTCAGTAAGAAATGTGAATTAAAGGATATATAAGAAAATATAGTAAAAATTCTTACAGCTAAAATTTCAATTTTCAAATTGATCATTATACTTTTGGTAAAAGTTTTCCAAGTTTCAAAAAGGTTCTAAGTTAAGTTAGCCACTTAACATTACTGGGAGCGCCACAAAAGCGCCAAACACAAAATCCCACAATGTTTTTAAAAATTCTAAAATCGAAAATCTCCGGGCTAAAAGACTGTTAGAGGCATAGTATAGACTTTTTTGGCAAAGCGTGGATGAAATTTCCGTAAGGCCTTCGACAGGACCCAAAAACGGAGTTTAAATTAAATGAAAAAATCAAAATTAATGAAAATTTTGAGTTTTTATGTTTGGGGATTTTTTGATTTGAGGATTTTGGTTTTTTTGAAGATATCGAGCCCAACGCAACATTACTCTATCAAGCCTATAACAGTAAGCATGAACGTGAAGAAATTCAAAAAATTTAATAATTAAAATGTAAAATATACTCAACAATATCATAAAAATTTAATTACAAAATTCATTGAAAATAAATATAATTAATATATGTATTAATTTCCTTATTCATCTCCAGAATGAGCTCAAAAATTTTACAATCTTAAATAATATCACTATACCATCAAACTTTATATTTACAAATTTTACTAATGACTTGAACAAACTGTTCTATTTATATACAATTTTATAAACTTTGCAATAAAATTTAAAAAAAACTTTTAGTTTTTGTTTTATCTTCCTCTCAAAAGCAGAAGAAGCTTCTTAAAAATATACTTCCTCTTAAATATTCTTCATAAAATTTGCAAATATACTTAATTCTTATAAGTAATTTTTTTTGCACTATATGTACAAGGAAAAATTATATAATACAATATCACAAATATATACAAAGTTTTGAGACAAATAGTAAACAATTGCAAAATAATTATCCTTAAGTGAAAATATAATATATATTATTCAATATATCTAGATATACATAAAATAAAAATGATGTTGTTACCCTTCATTTATTCTAAATGTTGGAAAAATATGTAATAAGACTTAAATATTCCTTTTAACTTTTTCCCAGTCACCTTTATTATATATAGAAAAATTCTATGTATATATAATATATTAAGTTTTAATATAGGAGTCATAGACATCTGCACTTTACCATTCTGAATTCCCATAATCGGATATTCACATAGTTTACAATCGTTTTTTTTTGTGACAATATAAAAAATCTTTCGTAATAAATCTACTTAAACTTTTTCTTTAGAGTGGTGTGCAAAATTGTGCTTTTATATATAATAATTTAAAAGGATAATTTAATATTTTTAGAAAATATAAGGAAAAAAGTTAATTTTAAGTGTCTGAAAAAATATATAAGCAAAAATGTTGATATTAAATTTGAATTCATAAATTTTTGTGAGAAATTTCAAATTATTTGAAATTAATTACTGATTGACTACAGTATATCAAAATAGTAGATGAAGTGGTTGGTAGATTGTTACAAAATGTAATTTAAAAAAAAATATTTTCAAATATATTTATATACCAATTCGTATACATTCTAAAATTTATTTAAATGATTTAATAAACATTGTTGCTGCTAAAGAATTTTAGTGCTATTTTAACAAACCCCTTTATCGGATAGCTTTTATTTCCTCTTTAATGATTTCAATAGTATTAGTCAAACCGATGGTAAAGAGCACCAAAAAACAAAAAAAGAAATGTTTAGTAAAAAAAAGGATTCTTGAAATTGTGTATATACATATATCTGGATAGATTGTTGCCATCGTCAGTGATTGTGGTCTTAGGGTATGAATTTATCGTACAATGAACCTTGCATACTATATTTCTATAATTATATATATATAGTTTATATATCTTTTGTTGCGAACGATATACTAAAATATTCTAGATTCTTTTTATAATATATAAAAGTTTAGATATATTTTTGTTGGGAAACGAAGAAGACCATAATAATAATATATATTTTTGCCCTCTGATGACTATATAGAAAAAATATCAACACAACAGAAATAATTAAAGTGCATTATAATCAAAATCGCATTGAAAATATATTTTAGATTATAAATAGTATATAAAACGATGATAAAAATCAGAATATTTACTCAAATTTACATTTAAAAAAAAAATATAATTTTTTTTTTACAAATTTAATTCTGTGTTAATTACCATGATTTTTTTGTTAGTATTGTGGTTAAGCGTTGTGGTTGGACAATTAAATGTTTTTTGAATTTATAAAAATTATTCATAAAAGTATAAATTATAAAATAATTCAATGTTGAATTTATTATCACCATTTTATAGTTGGAAATAATCCAAATATCTATTCTCATTATTGATATTTAATTATACATCTTCTATAGTACACGAAAAATGTCGCGTTTCTACTTTTCCATTAAAAATTAAAACTATATTAATTAAAATATCATCACAACTTCTCTTAGAAAATTTTCCCGTCCAGCGAACATATATACAGTCAATGTCTCGGATGTTAGATTTCCTTAAATAATAATTTTTTTTCTTTAACTCTTTCCGTCTCTTTTACTACATATAATAATTTGTGTGCAAAAAGTTACACAGACTTGGAAGCAATTTTATCGGAAATAGAAAACAGAAGAAAGGATAATAATAATATAAAAAAAAAAAATTGAAAATTTGTCTAGGATATATTATTTATATAATGGTATAAGAAGGTATAAAAAATAGTTCAAAGGACTCTTAAAAGCATAAAATTTGTACTTACTTTTTCTCATTTATTCGAAAAAAAAAAAAAAAAATTGAATTTTATGTTCAATTTTTAAAAGTTTATTCCACAGACTTGAAAGACAAGTGTAAAACTATGTTTTTTATGTAAGTTTTATGATCCTTTTTCCTCTGCCGAAAATAAATTTGCTTTTTTTATTATATATACATTTGATAGTTGTTGAGGAGTAATTGTCGATTTTATTAGCAGACTAATTAGAAATATGAGAAAATGTGTATTAGTAACTTTATAATTTTATATGAAGATTATTTTTTAGTCCTTCCACAAAATGTTCAATACTATTATAGAGTGAACAATTATTAGTGAATTATTTTCAGTGAAATTAATTCACGTTTCTACATTTTGAGATTTTGAAAATTTAGGTATAAATGAATTGTTATTACATGATAAATATCTTAAGATGGAAATCTTAAATGCTCATTGAACCTACTGTGCACAAAAGCATTTGCAGACAATTTTACATATTATGTATTTGCTTTTATACATACATTTTTGCATTAGCAAAATTCCCATATACAATTGGTTTTTTGAGACGAAACAAATGATTTATCACAGATGAAAAAAACTAGCTAGAAATCAATTTTAAAATTAGATAAATTTAAGAAATTTATATACCATAGAACGATTTTAGGTATTTTCAAAAATATAAATATGCTTTTTAATATTTCATTTTTCTTGTTGCAGGTCCCTTAAGAGTATAACAATAAATTTTCTGTTGAAAAATTAATTCAAAAATTTATTTCGAAACAATTTTTTCAAAAAAAAAAACCACTTAGAAATATTTTGCAAGAGGAATATTAATGTAGAAAATACTGCAATAACATTAATCCTCTTAAAGATGTCTAAAGAATCCCCTAAATAAATCTTTAAACAATTTTCTCGTATAGAATGTTTCCAACTCTAAAAATTATATTTAAAATTTCTTTGTAATATAAATTTTATCTTAAATAAAACAATTTTAAATCCTACTCAAGATTTTTAAAAATATTTTTCGCTTAAATTCGAATTGTTTACAGACATAAAAAACATAATGCCGGCACAGCTTAACTAACTGTCCAGAAGTTTGTATAATCATGAGATTGTTTTTGTTCTTACTTTATTTCTTATCAATTTCGGTGAACATTTGACATGCTACAAGATAATTTACATTACCACTGGCGGAAAAGCATCTTACTATTGAAATTTTTAGTTTTACCATACACACAATTGTCTCTATGGTTTAACTCTACTTTAGACTACCATTCGAACGCATCCTACTATAATTTTCAGGTCTAATTTAGTATTCAAAATTACATTTTAAATATTTAAATTAACATGTTTTGGAATTGAGCGTTTCTAGTAGCAGAAATTTTAACTAAATTGAACTGCCATCATAATGTGCTATTTTTATTAAGTTTTCAAGGAATATGGTCACACACACACCATGATGAAAAATTTAAAGAAAAACAGAAACAAATAAATATTGTAATCAGGAAAAATGTTAAACCTTTTTTCCGCTTTTGTAATTGCATTAATGCTCTTGAATTTTCCTTTACTGGGGAGTATACTGGGGAGAATATTGTTTGGTTGACGTTGTTTTTTTTTTTGTGTGTTACTTGTACTGATCCTTTAAAAAGGATGCAAAAAATAATTTCCTCTGTAAACAAGGTTTTTAGTGTATTTTATTATTCAAAAAAGGATATCTTTCTACAAACAGATTATTTCAAAGATAAAAGGATAATAATTTTTAGTTACAAAGTAAAAATAATATAATTGGTTTAAAATTATTCATTTAAGAGTTTCAAAATCACAAAAAAATAGCAAATGAAAATAGAGAAAATGTAATATAAATTAGATAAGAGTTTATGCAATTGGAAAACCTTAGGTTTGGATCCACTGATATCGCACTAAAACTCGTTTTGCTGTTTCGTGCATATTACTCACAAATTCATAAATTAAATTGATAAATTCTTAGTTTCTGTATAGAAATGTGGGACAGATATTCAATCATCAGCTTTCAATCATATCACTAACCGTTCTGAACGTTTTAAATTGTTTAATAAGTTCTATAAAGAAATTCCAAATTTTCTTTATATAATTCACGAAAAAAATTGCAAGGATCCTTTGCATAATTTTCGAGATCTATAGAAAATTTTAAAATATCTAATATAGGTAAATTATGGTATCAATCGACGGAAAATTTTAATTATAACAAAACTATTATAAGGGTAGTGAAATCTTGTAATAACACTTTAATCATTTTACTACCCCTATATAAATAATCTAATAAAAAAAATTGAGTCACAGCATGTCAATAATATTATATTTCTTCCAAAAGAATTCTTCAAAACTTTTTCAAAATAAAACATCTCTGATAATTTCTATCAACCATAAAATTTCAAAAAATATATATATATAATATCCTTATTACCACTATAAAAATTATTATTTTAAAATTTTATATATAAAAAAACAATCTCAACATAAAAAATCTTAAACAATCTTTTATACTTATATAATCAAGACAATATCTAAATGTCATGCGGGTCGGGTTATATGCCTTCCACAAAAAAAACTCGAAGCAGAAGATATAATTTACAATTTATAATATCAAAATACAAACACACGAAGAATACCAATCAATGAACTTTCATTTTATATTGTCTATTCAACCAGGATATTAACATGGACATTATACATTAAGTCTTAAGGGTAATATAAAATATAGTAGTGACATTTGTTTTCTGGATGTTTTTCCACAATAAAGAGAACAAAATTTTCCACAATAAATCGAACAAAAAAACTAAATATCATCATCATCCCTCGGTGGGATCAAATATCATTTGTCATATAAAATGATGCAGTTATCTTGGTGGAAAATGAATCAGATTTCAGAAATCAGAAAAGGATAAAAATTTATATGGTCGTTTTTTATACAGTATTTGAAAAATTATATTAATATTGTTCAATATAAAATTCTGAGAATTATATTATTCGTCCTTGATAAAATCCTTGTTATAATACCAATCGAAGGTATCATAAAAATTAAACATAATCAATTCAATCAATTTTTCACTGAATTTCACAAAATGAAAAATAAAATGAAAAATTATTTATTAGTTTTAGAAACGCTAAAAGACATAAAAGTATCACACTATACTAGCAAAATTTCGCTGTTATATTAGATTGTTTCGAAGTGCAATAAAAATTGCAGTCTCTCACAACAAAAAAAATGCAACGAATAGAAAAATATTTTATAATTTAAAAAAAAACATAAATAAATTTAACTATGTTCTTGGTATATTAAACAGAATGAATCCAGGTGCAACGCGTGCTACTATTTTTGTTTTTTTTCAATTAAAATTTTGTAAGGGTGAAAAAATGCTTAAATATAGAGGCAATTTTTTTTATGTTTTTGGGCTCATTCTTTGGTGTAAAAATTTGTTATAGAAATAAATCATAAAAAAATGGAAAACTTATGTAACTATAAAGAAATTTCCGGTGTAAACTGGTTTATGATTATTAGGCTGTTTTTTTTTTAGTATCTTGAAATTATATTATAAAATATTAAGCATAAAATGTGAATTGAATAAAGGCATTAATGGCGTTGGCCTTTTATTTTGTTGAAAAAAACGGATGTTTTTTTAGTGGAATTATAGAAAGAGAATTTTTTGTATTATAAAACGAAATGATTTAATTTAGTTAAATTATTGTATGTAGGGTGCCTAAAGGTCAGTATATTGAACAGATGGTTTCATATTTAGGTAAACCGGAAAGATTGTATATAAGTATATATGAAAAATATAATTTGAATTATTATGAAGAATATATTAAAAATATAATTGAAAATTTGTCGCGTGCCTATTGTCAAAATATATTTTATCTCTTGACACAGATTGAAGAATGGATGGGATGATAGCATTTTATGAATTTTCAAATATTTTATAATACAAGGTAATAGTATACAAAATTACATGATACATGGAATAGGAAAATGTGCCTTAATAGTTAGACCCTACTTTGGGAGTCTATAGAGTTAATTAAATAATTTGTATCATGATCACTCCAAATCCATTCATATTGTAATTTATGGGCCTAAATAATATTTACTACTAAATATTAGGAAAATTACATTTTCTATAATTTTGTGTTAATTCCATTCCAGTGTTGAAATATATTCGAAAGAAATTCAATGAATTCGATATAAATTATAAATTTATGTTTGAGTATATTTTGTCTATCATTTGAAGATAATCTTTTTTTAACACATCAAATCCTGATAAAGTATCAAAACTAAAACTACATATAAAATTATAAATGATTTATAATGAAAAATTACAATTTTCTGCTTTTTTGTTGCTATTAAAACCAAAACAAAAACGTTCATGACTTTCCATATATAAAAAACCTTCTTGTCTGGCATTCATTTACAGCATCAACAAGAGCAACACAATAACAACATTAATGTTGATATAAAAATGAATTTCAAAATGAAAATCCTTAATCAAAAAACATTAATCCATGTCGTCCTCATACACAAAAAAAAATATACTAAAAATTATATAGAAAAAAACCACCCCTTTTTTTCAAGCGCACCACCAAAATAAATGGACGTGAATTTTAAGTATAAAAATGAAAACAACAAAATATATGTATAATCCTTGAATAACCCGCAGATCCTGGAAATCATGAAATCCTTCTGTCACGAACTATATTCATATATAAATATATTTTTTTTTACTCTTTCATTTCGTCCCTGTTTTTTTGTATATATACAATTTTATACAAAAACAGGGACGAAATGGAAAATATTGTCTGATGCAGCTGCTGGAGTTATATACAAACAAATTATGGGTAAATACAATCTACACAAAACATATAACTCTTCTGTACATACACATACGTCCAAGTGGTTGTTAATGTTTGTTGTTTTTATTCGGTGCATAACGAAAATTATTACAGTTTAAGCTATCTTTTCGGTTTATCAAATTTTGGTTTTATAAAATAAAATTAAATATAAATTTAAGTATATTTTTTGAGCTGCTGCACACACAAGTAAAACAATACGGGGTTGTAATTACAATTTTGTATATATGTAACATACATATATTTTAGCTGTGCAAAATTTATTATAACTGGCAGCTAGTCGTCGGTCATATGAGTGGGAAACAAAAAAAAATATAAAATTTAATTTTCTTCATATTTTGTTAAATTAAAAGTCGTGCTGCGTTTGATCTAAAATATAAAATAAGTTAACTACAAGGATATACTCGTAAGTATAATCAATTTATGTGATATAAATGAATAATATGATGAATGAGGCATAGATCTGACAGCCAGTGACTGAAACGTTGTCCGTACATTTATAGTTTCAGTCACTGCTGTCACATATATGCCTCATTGATCAGAAGAAACACCCTGTTTAATATTTTTTATACCTCAACTATACCACACAAAAAAACATTATATTAAAAAAAAATTATTAATAAAAATAAATTCAATTCAATTTCCAGGATTCCAGGCATATATTCAAATTAAATGTCATAGACATTTTCAATATGAAATTGTTGTCAGATCTTAAATACCTACAGCATTTCATATAGTAATTAATTGTTTTTTTAAGTATTGTACATGGAATGTACAATTCATTTTTAATTTTATATACTTCAAACAAAAATATCCTGAAATAGTCGTCCATAAAGGATACTCAGAATCAATAAAACTCCAGGCTATTTAAAAATAAAATTAAAACAAATAAATATTAATTAAAATATCTTTTTCGGATTCATAAAAATGTTTCTGGGAAATACAAAAAAAATTGCCTAAAAGGATATTATGATTTTTTTGAAATTAATTAAAATTATTATGATTTCATTTTGAAAATGATATTCATAATAAAATTTTTTTTATCAAAGTCCTTGACCTTATCGAAAATTCCCCCCCTAAATAAGTTTTATTCATTTTTGAAAGCAGAAAATTAAACTTTCAATTTTTTCTATGTTTATTTTAAAATGTAAAAAAAAAATCATCATCATCATTTTTTTTCTTTACTTATCCCACCATCGTTCAGAATATTAAATATAGTATTCATAAAAAAAACAAGGACATTTTCCATAAACAAAGAAAAAACTTAAGCTACAAAAACTTTTTACATAGAAAAAATTTGTGTAAACACTTTTTTTTTTTTTTAGTTTCAAGGATTTTAAATTATTTACAGAAAAAAATAATCAGAGTTTGGATATAAAAAAAAAATGGAAAAATATCCTTTTGACATATTTGTATTTTTACTATTAAGAATTTTTTTTTGAATATTATTTTTATTATCCTTTTCAATATTATTTTATTCTCCCTATTTAATTAATTCAAGAAATTGTATTTTAACTATTTTTTTTTGTGCACTTTGTTTTGTTATTTATCCTTTTTTATTGTTGAAGGATATAGAGATGATAAGAATTAACTAATATTTACTGCTTTTTTTAGAGAGTAGTCCTTGTTTATTCAATCTGAAATAATTTAGGCGCGTGCTTAAAATAATCTGCACCCTTTTTTTTTTCATATTTATGAAGTTTCAAATTCAATTTTTCAACGTATACCAAATAAATTGAATGATTAAAATACGAGCAGATGCATTTTTTGTGTATATATATAAGTGATGGTGATAGAGGGTTATTTACAATCTGTCTGTAAAATATTATTCGATTTTTGTTTTGTCGGTAGTTATTTGATAGGAATAAATTGTGCATATGCCAATCATCATATTTTTGAAAAAGAAGAAATATGAATTTATCGTATTCACTTTATTTAATTATTAGACAAAATTTAAGAATTAAAATTTCAATTCACTATTAAAGGAACCTTCAATTTATTAAATGAAACTTGTATTTTATAAATATGTATATTAGAAAGAAAGGATACAAAGAAACTCCTTCATCTTATAAAGAATATACAAATTTTCACAAGAAATTTATCAATTTTTCAAGTATTCTCAATATAGTTTATAAATTTCAATTTTTCTGATGATATCAAAACAATTCGAAAATTACGATTTTTCATCCATGTCATCCAAATATCTCTTTTTCCACCCATAGAACTTCCAAAATTACAAATATAATTTCCTTTGTCTAAGTTTAAAAATCCCATCATTATCGGAAAAAAAATTCCATGCTAAAAAAGATAAAACCAGTGAATATTACCCAAAGGATAACTCCAAAAATACAACAACAACAGAAACACAATCAAGAAAAAAAGGATACGCGCCACTATTATAACAAAATCGATCGAAACATTACCAAAAGCGGAAGAATAGTCGTCTATACTATGTAGTAGAGCGAGTTTTTTTTTCGCGTTTGAAGTCTTTGTTGTTTTTTTTTAACGTCTGGTGTTCTTGGTTACTTCCTTTTTGTAAACTATAAAAAAAAATTATACTTAAATGAACACTTATTGCTCGTCCGGGTTGTGTACCTTATATATAAAATGTATATATACATGTTTTTTTTTGTGTCTGACTGTAACGTCGCGGTGGCGGTGTATTTACTCTTTTTGGTGTTGAAAAATTGCTGGTTTCTTCTTCTTTTTGTGGTATATACGGACAGCTTTTGCTTTTTTTTTTTTTTGAGGAAAAAGGATATTATCGTTACATAATTTATATAATATATAAACATTCTATGCTTGTATATAACATATAATAATGTAAATATAGACATTTTATGTTCACAATGAAAATTTATATATTAAAAAAAAAGGAAGAGAATCCTGTCTAGACAACTCCCTCACAACTAATCCCCATTTTTTTACGAATAAAACAAAATATTTTTGCAATGTAATAATGTCTGCACAAAATATTATTTTCTGTATATGTTCGTGTTGTATGATGAAACTTTTTTGCAATATTGTGGATTGTTGCAAAAAAAAATTATATTTCTGGTTTTTTATCCTAATGTCAATATGGTTTTTATCCATCATCCCACATAACCAGGTCCCTGGTAAAGTAAAATTTTCATGTTTTGTCTTTGTTTACCTAATAATCAAGGATTTGTTTTTTTAAAAATAAATTTAATTTAGATATTTTATGTATGTACATAACATATACGAGTATGTATGTATATTTATTGTCGTTATTAATGTGTGTAAAAGATATTTTTCCGTGCTTGGTCACTGTGGCAACAATAATAACACAATCGAAGCAGCAAAATGGTGATGCTGTATTGATGGTAATTTTTAATGTAGACAAAAACAAAAATCGTGTATAAATTATAGTTTCCAATTTTAGGTGGAAATTAATTTAAATAATATAATTAGAATGTGATTTTAAATGGCTTTAAATCTATAGAAGATTAATTGGCTAGAGATTTTTCTTCATCATCCGATGGCTAGAGATTTTTCTTCATCCTCCGAAAATATTATTTAAAAATTATATATAGACTGAATGTCCTTAATTCTTTAAAATCTATCGGTCCGGATTCTCTAACATCCAAAATATTCGCATTACGAGTGATTGTCCGAAATTTCGATAAAATATTGGTCCCCGATTCTCTATCATCCATTCGAATTTCGAATTACGATTAACCAATTTAATGTTTCGAGTAAAACTATACTCGTAAATTCGGAGTGTATCCGTGTTTCGAGTAAAACTACTCGTAAAAATTCGGAGTTACGACTATCCGTAATTTCTTACAGAATTAACAATTTGTCAAAATTTCGGACATTCTTGTCGAAATTTCCTCGTAATTCGAACATTCCGGATGTTAGAGAATCCGAACCATGATCAAATCTATAGAAATTCTATAATTGACATAAATTTCGTTTTCCTTCTATACTTGGGATCCTTTTTTTAAAAAAAAAAGTCTGCATAAAAGGGAATTAAAGGTAGCGCAGCTTCACCATATTTTTATATTTTTATTTTTAAATTTATATAAAAAAAAAAAATTCGTTTCTTTCCGTTTTTTGTTGTTCTATGGTAAAAATATTTTCCGGCTATAACCGGGGATAGAATTCTTTTTATATTTATATATTTTTTTCATTTGTTTTGTTTGATAAATTTTACGTGTATCCATCCATTTATTATTTTGGTATTTGTTGCTGCTTTTGGTTCTTCTTTGGTAAATATTTATTGTATGCTTGTTTGTGTCTTTGGTTATATTTAAAAGTGTATAAAAAATATAATAAATGGATTATTTTTATCCCTCTTCTATTCTATATATGCTTTAACAATTTCGGCACAGACCAATAAAATTATTGGGGGAGGAAAATTTGAAGGATAAATATTTATTCGTGTGTATGTATCCAAACAAATGTTATACAGTACAATGACCTTTTTTTGCAGAATATTTTCTTCCCTTTTTTCTTTCCCTATTACAAATCGATTAAAATTATAGGATTTTATCCTCCCCAATTATTATTTTGTCCCATCATCAAAAATTATTTACGGATATGACATATTTTTTAATGATTTACTTTTAACATAATATATTTAAGATTATATTCTGAAATTGAAAGATTTTTTGAAAAGGATTTTTCTGTATACAAAGGAAATTCTCAATTTTTTGCAAATAAAAATATCCTTGGGAAGTGAAAATTATATTTTATTATAAAATAATTATAAATATTTCACAGAATAATTTATTATGCTAACATATGTTTTTGAAGTAATAAAATAAGTATAATAAAACATTTAAAATGATAAAAACCATAAAAAGGACATTTAAAATTTTCCTTGTTTGGTTTTGTGTAAATGTGTAAAATTAAAATCGAATATATAATAATGAAAGAAATTAAATATCAAAATGATGTCGATTATCGTTAAAAATAAATAATAATAATATATTTAAGAAATAATAATAATATATAAATTAAATGCTTAACAACATTTTGCGCTATTAAAATGTCAATTTTGTAAATGACAAAACACTATAAAATAAAAAAAAAAAGAACTCCTACTAACTTAATATTGAGTCAATTTAATATATATTTTTTATGTCAAATTATATTTAAGGAAGGAAATAATCGTTAAATACATAATTTTACACAGTGAAACTAATTTATCTTACTAGGAAAACTTGTTCAAAATTATTTAGGTACATTTACAGATTAGAAAAGGTGGTCGGAAAAGGCCACTTATCCACTCTGCACTGCGACCCAAAAGATTTATTTTGAATAACCGAACTGTAGTTATTTAATGGGAAATTTGAGAAGGCCTTCCTGGGGAAGCGATCTAGAAGCAATAGAAAAAATTTCATTACTTGCGTGAAAGAGATAAATCAGCAATATTGCTTACTTTTGCGGAACCTAACATGCAAAAAGGAAACAATAAGGGAAAGGAGCATTCATGCCTCCATAGCTTCCGAGGATGGCTTTCACCATGCATGGGAGAAGCCTTCCATTTCCCATTGAGTATGGAGTCTTAGAATTTTAACGAAACTATTCAAATTATTGTTTTCTATTATTTAGCTATAATGTTAATAATTCTTAGGTTCTACTGTATTTATCATAAAGAAAATTTTAATAATGTACAATATAAATCTTTTAAGTAAAAATAAAAATAACCAAAAAGTTTTTTTTTTATCCCCACTGGGGAATACTTAAGAAAACAACAAAACTAATATAATAATTTTTCTATAGAAAATTTATATATGACTTTATGACCTTTTAGTCTCTCTCTAAAACTAAACTGTTGGTGCAATTTTTTTTATTATTATTTTGGCTTTTTAAGTATTTATTACTTCTTCTCCTAAGTAACAAAATTTATATATTTTATATAATTATTATATACTAAAATGATATAAACATTAATTAAAATACTTTATAAATAAAATGGTTTCCCATAAAAAGTTTAATCTTACTATTAGTAGAATTTTTTTGATGTATACTTAAAAATCATTTAAATACAAAATTTAATAGTAATTTGTGAAATTAAATTATTTTATATTTTACTGAATTTTTATATAATAAAAATAAGAGTAATATTTTCATTTAATTTTTGATTAAATTAAATTTTATTACATATTATATGAATGTAATATTAAAAATTTTCCTGATTAAAATTGAAAAATTCAACAACAACAACAATTAATGATTATTAAAATTTAAAGTATGAATTCTCAGTTTATCTTTCATTTAATGTACAGAATAAACTAATATACATATTATATAAATAATGTAATTAAAATGATGGCATGTAAAATCATTAATAAAAAACTTTAAAATTAAATATGAAATTACAAATTTTCCATAGCAATTTTCTTTTTTAATAATCTATTCAGGTTGAAAAATAGCAAAATTTAAACAGGAAAAAAAAAAGAGTTGATCCCTGAGGACATTGTAAAAATCCAAATAAAAAGGAAATATAAATAATAATGATTATTTTTTAACAACAAAAAAAAACGAACAATCATTTACAAATTAGTCATGAAAATTCCTTGTAAAAGTTTCCCTAAAACAAAAGTAAATTTAATCAAAATTAAATTATAATTTTTTTTTTTTTTTAATTTAGTAATTTTAAGGTTAAAAGTGACAATTTAGGTTTGAATTTTGGGACGGCATTAACTGCCTTATCACTGCAGCGAATTTGGTTTATTGTCATCTCCATTTCGTATCACACATTCCTTAGATCCGTGCTGGAAACGAAGATGTGCAGTTGGGTAAAAGATATGTTCTATATGTTTCTGACACTATGCAGCTGTGGATACTATGTAGCTGTGCAAATGATACAGCCTTTTAGTTGTGTTAGATGTTTCCTAAGTCCACAGTGTCCTTTTGCATCCTAAGCGTTTTGGTTCAATTTCAAGATGACAGCATATACTTTTAATCTGACAGTTTTATATTTATATATTTAAATACGACGACGTTATGTAGCTTTCACGTTCATTTTAAGATTCAAATAGTAACTTATAACATTGTACTATCCTACAAGTTAATGAATATGTGCAACTGCACGACTTAAAGATTCGAATTGCAATTAAATTATATACTATATCTAATACTGCAAATACTAAAGATTAGAAAATGTCCTTTTTAATTTGTATATTTATAAAACAAATAATTGTCAGTATATTCAGAGTATTCGCCAAATACATGTTTTTGGCAAACTATAAATTAAACAAAAAAATTTAATTAAATAAAATGGAATCTAAAAAAAATGGAAAAACCCTACAATAGAATTACCATTCAAAAACCAAATAAAAACCAATTTTACATTATAAAAAAAAACAACTGAAAAAATTCATTCAAAATCTGGCAATACCACAAATTTTATTTTCCAACATGCTATGCTATACTATATTTTTCCATTTTACACTTTATTCCTCTGTAATAATATGAAACACTAATTTAACAACCCCCTGTTTTAATAAATTGCACTATAGAAGAACCAAACAACAATATAATATACATAATTTATATACACGGTACGTGTGTGTAAGTATATAGTGTAGAAAATTATTGAATCCCGCAGCCAACAAAATACCAAAAAAAAAAAAAAAAAAAATAATAATACATTTTCATTTTCACCCTTAATATTATGTTTTTCTTGTTTAATGTATTTTCAAATTGTATACGCATGTGCCAATTTTCTGCAAAATTTATTCACCCTCTTTCGCCTACAATAACAACAATATACATAAACATATATATGTAGGTATATAGAAAAAATAAAAACCCACCCTTATATTCTTTCTGTTTTTATGTAGCACATAACAACCAAAAAAAAAAACGAAATAGAATATAATAACAAAATTCTAAGATCTCCGCCATTTCAAAGTACAAACAAGGAAAAATCCCCTAATATACAAATATTCATCCATACATATATAGCAGCTATATACATACTATATACATTTTATACATATAGTTTTGTCGTGTGCCATCCATTCAACCCCCTTCTTTTTTTTTTTTTTTGGTATAATAAAAGTACAGTCAGATTCCTAGCTCAAAAAATTTTATAACCAAAAACCAACTACAACAAAAATAAACCTCTGAGTAGACAAAACAATCATTTCAGGATTGGAATACGTAATTTCCTTTATATACGTATATAACGAAAAATAAAATAAAAAATGTATTTTCCTTGTTTGGTAGTTTATACACCACCCCCACTACGTTCAACCCCCAGTACTATTCCAACCCTCTCAGTACACTTATTTTTTCCCTGTTTATTTTAGACTGTGAATGAAAAATTATTTTTTAGTCCCCAAAATAAAAATATACTACTTTGAAGTAAATGGAGGGTGGTTTTTGTTGGGGGATGTAAATTTTTTTTTATATATATTTAGAAGGAAAAAAAAATTGTGGGTGGAATGTGAAATTGCAACGTGGTGAAATTACCACCACACACTTGTAGAATGAATAAATATATTATGTGTGTATATTTGGAAATTACTTTATGTTTCTTTTATAATTGAAGAGGGTAAATGGGTGGTGGACATATTATAAAGGATAAAGGATGTATATATGTATTCATTTACAAGTTCTGGTCATATATTTTATTATTGTACAGCTACAGATATGCTTTTGACTGTTCTCCATTATTCACATTTCACTCACCAATTTTTTTTGTGTCTAGGAAATATTAAAGCGGCGAAATTCGGCGAATATTATGTTTTGTAATTTCCTGGACATTTTTTATTTGACAAAAAAAAATATCCTTTGAATCATTTGAACTTGCATTTGTTAAGTGGACTCAAAATTGTTTCTATATGAAATGTCTTGTATGTGTTGGTGTTTGAGGATATTTTGAAGACAAAAAATTTTTGTTTATTGGTCCTTTTTTTTTGTTTGAAAATACAACAAAAAAAAAAAAGGATATTATATTAAATTTTTTGGACTCTGACGACCCCAAAAAATTATAATACATATATGCATATGTGTATGTAACATTGATTTTTGGTATTATACATATTAAGCAAATATACAATGTATAATTGTATTTGTTAAGTTCCGAGAAGGGATGAAAACAACCTCCACCCTACCGAAAATTAAACAGACAGGAGGTTTTTTTTTTGTTATAATAAGAATTTTCACTTTATAAATTTTATTTATGGCTTTGATGAATTGTACGAACGGAGTAAGTGTATATGGAATTATTTTTTAGTCACGAAATTTATACTCGTAATATACGTAATTTATGCTAGCAAGGATAATTTTTTTGTAGTTTTATCTTTAAAGGAGATTTATGGTATATAAAATGAATTGATTATGAGAAATTGATTTGATTAAAAGAATTGAATATGATTTGCAAATATTAGAAATATTGACAAGTCCTGTGGCTGTTCAATTAATTTATAATTTTAGATATCTTTATATTTTTTGTACATATATATTTTATATTGACAAATTACAAGGAATAAAACACTTATTTATATTAAAGGAACTGTTCTGCATTAATCTGGCATTATAGATTTTGTACAAATTTTACACTGTATTATATACATAATAGAATCTTTTCCTGCATTTGACATTACGGAAAATCATTATACAACAACTTGTAAAAAATTCCAATTTTCCATTTAAATATCTATTATAACTATGAAATTTTCGAAATGTTCCTTGTTACGTTCGTTAGCATTAATTTGTTATTTATTCGAAATGTGGGACCAAAAGTTTTCTATATAAAATTTATTATTAATTTATTGTATTTTTATTGTACAACAAAAAAGATTTATGTAATTAGAAAATAATATGCTATATATATAAAAACTTCAACACATTTTCCTTCAATTTTACTTTCTTTCATAGAAAATTTATATTTATATATTAAATAATGAAATCTTTTCCTTATTTTCCCATTTATATTTATTAAATTTACGTAATTATGCAAAATGTAATATCACTTCAGGAAAAATCCATCTGTTCTTTATTTACTAGGGAGCATAAAAAATAAAGGAAAAAGAAAATTTATTTTACAACAAATTTTCTTCTTTTCTTTTTTTTACTTATATTTAAAAGCTTGTAATAAAATTTATAACTTTTTTATGCAAAATAATAATAAAAAAAAAATATATATAGAAAAAGTCTCAAGGAAAAAGGAATTTTTAACATCTTATATATAAAAATATATGTACATATATATATATGTAATATAGAAAATGTTTGACAAAAGCAAATTTTTGCAGAACGACGACAAAATGAAATTATATATTTTTTTAGGAGGGACGAAAGTAATACACACAACAACGAAGTCACAAAGGATAATATAAATATTACGTGATGCACTTACATTGTTCTCAATTTTTTATATGTGCCCGATATATTTTGTGGAGGATATTATTTCTTATATACATATATATATACAATTTACATATGTATATATAAGATATAAGGATATAATGGCACTAAAAAAAAATACCAAGGGTAAGGTTGATGCGATGGTAATAATAACAAAGGAAATGACTGGTGCGCATTCAAGGAAATTTACTATACGAGTATACTTTTTGCACATATTTTATACATATGTACATATATATTGGCAATATTGCAATAACAAGGAAGAAAAGGATATAAGACGAAAATATCATTTCAAGGATATAATGTACATTATATGTATTTATTGAAATAATAATATGGAAAAGATATTTTCAGGATAAATTTTCAAGAATTTCGAAAATAAAGTTAAAACAAAGAAATTTTTATTGTACAAAATATTAAAGAAAATTTTTAACACCCTCTCTTAGAATTCAATTTGAATAAAATATTAATGTGCAGTCACAACTCAACAAAATGGTTTTCTATAGATTTATGACTATAAATAAAATGTGGTTTTGTCACTTTACAAATTATCCTTTATATTTGACTATGGGTTTATGGAAAATTAATAATTTTTTATAGAAATTAAAAGGATATTTGGGTATTAAAAGACTTATGAAATATTTCTTCTGAACTTCACACTTAAATAACAGATAATTAAGAGTTAGTTAACAGATAAAGAACATATACTCAATTAAAACTAATTAAAAATTAACTTTAATTAAAAATTTTGTTCACTAGTTAGCTGTATTAGAATTAGATTATAATTTCTATAATTCTATTTTAAATATAGAAAATTAGATTCAAATATCTAATTTTCTCTCCAACATTTCTGGTATTTTCATAGCATCTACATTAATATAAATCATTCCTATTTACATATGTACATATATAGACATATTACATTAGATAACCAATAAATCATTGATTCGATTTAATTATATTTCTAAGCTTCTAGATAGTTCTATCTATATGTATATATGTACGCATTCTAAATGGAATTTATATAAACATCCTTAGTTGTCCTCCCCATATCAAACTACAAAACATAGTATAACGATCTGACCATACAAGTGATAATTTATTTTCTTGTCATATGTGAGTCTCTCTCCTTGGCTAAATTTTTTTTCTATCTAAAATCTAATCTATATAGCAAGTGTAATGCCTTTATAAAACCCTCCTGGACACCTTATATTTTGTATGTATAAATTACATAAAAAAGAATCTCAAAAAGTAAAGATTAATATAAAAAAAAATTCCATTTATCTAATTCCCTTATTGCTTGTATATTTTGAAGATTGGTATATGACAACTTTAAATGGACATAAATATTGGTAGTTTTATTTAGGGGAAAATGTTTAAGGTTACATACAATGCGTATATTAAATATATATATTTGTACGTCAGTTCAATTCTCACGAAATTTTATACCTTTTATATATTATATAAAAAATAAAAGATTTTTCCACCCTCCTTCAAAAATCTTTATAAATAGAAAAATTTTCTACATACCCAGACGTGAAGGAAATTGAACTGAATTTTTAATAATTTCTGTTGCTGTTTTGTTATTCTAGTATATATAGTATATGTCAATGACAGAATTAAAGTCTTCAACCCACACCACACCAACCATTTTCTTTTTTTTTCTTTTTTTTGCGTAAAAGGGATGAAAAATTATTATATGATTCATCATTTTTTCCCTGCATTTCCCAGCCAAAATAATAATATAATAAAAAGAAAAAGTGTATTTATTTAGGGAAGAAATAAAAATTTATTCAAACCCTCGATTTCATTTTGAATTATGTATGTGTATAAGCTTATGAGATTCGCCCGTAAAAAATACCCAAAAGGATTTTTCACTTTGTGTATATCTTTGCTTGTTTTGTGTTATATTTTTCTTCTTTTTTTTTTACTTTCCGGTTCAATTTTAAATATTTTGTGGAAAAAAAAAGGTTTTAATATTTTGGAATACATTTAGAATTTTCCATGTATTAAGGGATATGAAAAATAATTCTGGCACAATCATAAAATTTTATAAAAACTTCTTTAGTATTAAAATCCTATGAGACATTAAAACTAATATATTTGATATTATATATGAAAATTTCAGTTTTAGAATTATTGATGAAGAAACAGTACAAATTAAGCTGAGTAAGAACCAGATTGTAGATTGTGTATAGTGGGTAGGTAACACATGTCCCATTATCACTACGACCTGAAGAGATCTATTGTGGATGTGCCGCTGTTGCTGTATGTTACATATACTACCGTTGAGACCTGTTTTCCCAAAGAAGGTCAGTAGGACTATAAGTAGGGTTACATGCAGCTCCCAAGTGTGTGAGGAAGTGTTCTGATTTGGTTTAGTCCTCATTTTCGCATATCCATGAATTGCCTCTGGCAGGTTACAGTTTTCTGAGGTTACAATGAACTTCATGCCGAGTAACTCATTTTCCCTCTTTTCTGGATGAGTTGGTACGAATAGTTTTGTATGTCTGTAACCTTGAAAAGAATCCCAGTAGGTTTCTTTTACCAACCAACCGAACTAAGTTAACCAAAGGAAATGAATTTCCTTCTTATATTTTTGGTGACACAGCGTGCCATTTGAACTTATGACTTCCTACTGATTTCCCTGAATTGCAATTTCTAATATAAATATTTTTTTGAAAATATGCATCGACATATTCTTAATAATGAATTTATGTTGAAATTCACCTATCATACGGAACCCATAACAAACCACAATAAAATATTTAATTTTTTGTTTTTGTTTTGATTTGCACTTAAAAATCTCAAGGGAAAATATTTTTGTTCGGGACAATGTCGATGTTCAAAAAGAATTATCCTTTAGGGATTTTATTTTGTTGGTATACATATAAAAAAAATTAAATATATAAATTTCTACCCACTATCAAATATTCAAAAAGTAATAATAAATATATAAAATAAAGAAATTAAGAATTTTTATTTGTATTTTATTATTTATTCGAATTGAAGGGTTTTTTTTCTGCATAGCTGTTATTTTACCTCGTGCTGGGGTTCACTATAAATTTTCCGTGAACAGAGTAACGTACACACCTTGCGTATAAACACAGAATTGTATATACAAAAAGGATATTACTGAAATTTGACATGTGTACGAGGATACAATATAATATTTCCTTGTTTCATATTATGTATAGTATTTTCTATTTAAAATAGTCTTTTTACAACACGATTTAGTCTTTTTTCAAAGTCAAAATTAGTCTAAAAAAAGGCTATTTGACGAATTTTGTGAATTTGAATTTGATTTTTTAAAAAGTCTCATTTGTGTTGTAAATAGACTATTTTGGAATGCTTTATGAAACAAATACATATTTTTATGGTTGGTAGAATTGGTAACAAATTTTATTTTGAATAATATTCAATTTAATATTTCATTATAGACTAAACTCGAAACCATTCCCTATATTTTAAACAGATGGTTTTTTTTATAAAAAATACATTTTAGCGAAATAATAAATAAAAACGAAATACCACAATTCCACAAAACATTTCACATTCACTTTTAATACCAAAGTCCTTGGAAAAATGAAACAGGAAGAAACATTATGTAAAAAAACGTACGTATACGAGTATAATTTCCGTGTTTACTGTGTCTTTCTACGTTTAATTAATTGAAATTAATTGTTAACGACAACATTTATTTGTTAATTGGAAATTCGAAACGTTAATATCAATATTAGGTTGCATAAATAAAAAGACAAATACCCCCAAAAAAATGCATATTTATTAAAAAAAACGAAATTCATTTAAATTTTTTATCAAGTTCCACATATAAAAATAGACAAATCCCAGTTTCCTGAAAGTTAATCTATTTGTAAAAAAAATTGCGCCTGAAAGTATGCTTCTAGATATAATTTTCTTTATCCCTAACAAATAAAAGTATTTTGGCTTTATATTTTATATATAATCCATATAAAATTTGAAAAAAATTGGAACTATCAGACAAACAGACCAGTAAAAATTTGTGACATAACATGGTTTTTCTTTAACTTTACGTTTTAATATCAAATCTTTGATAATTCGTCAAAGAAAAATGTGTCTCTGCATTTGTAAAAAAAATCTTTCAGCTCAGCTGTTGTTAAAATGAATTTGTCTAAAATGTTTACCAACACAGATGGTTGGTCTTGATACTTGATAGTAAATATAGATAAATTCTAACTACCTTATCTCAATTATATTTTCCCGCGTATTTTCATGTCATTTTTTTTATGATGTGTTGACTTAACAAAAATATGACAATGACATTTTAATATTTATAGATTTTAGTATACAATTAGATCTTCTATTTATAATAATTTCTATATTATTATCAATATCATCGTTAATATAAATTTATTTTCTAATTACTTACCAAAAATAAATTTTCGAACCATTGAACAAAATCACCCTCAATTTCGCTGTTTATTATTTTCTCTAAGACTTCTTCAGTCATTTTGATTTACACTTAAAACACACGATATAAACACAATATTAAAATTTATTCACTAATTATTTTTAGTCAATCTGTCAGTCATTAAATTAATTTTAATAAACAAAAACAATTCAATATGATTTTTTGCAAAACAAAAAAAAAGTCGGACGAACTTTATAATAAATACAACATGAAACGTCACCTTCAAACCTGTATTATCGATGTGTCAGTAAAGAATTTGATATTGAATAAATTTTCATAGAAAATATCTTTATAAAGTGCTTCTTCTAGAAAAAGTCTTCCGTAGAGAAAATGTATAAGAAATACTTGTCTTGTAGTAGATATACTTTCATTTTTAAACATATTCTTTTGCATAATTCTAATATTAATATTTTATTTAATACTGGAAAAAAAATTTGGAACCATAATAGGAATAATATGTATAAACTTCTGCAAGTGTCATCTCCTCCTCAAATGCTCAAATATAAATAAAATAAAATACGAAATGTCAAAAATTACAATATTCGCGTTCACTGTTTTCAATGTGTTAGAAACACGATTAATATATCGTTGGCAGTACTTGTGCTATTTAGAGTCGTGTTTCTATTCATTCCGCCCGATTGGGCTAAAAATTTCTATATAACCTAAAAATAAAAGTAAACAATCAACAATAATAAGTAAATATTAATTTTCGAATTTAAAATATTTTATATTTAAAAATATTCCATTTATTTTCCTCGTTCTTTTAATCGTTTGGGAATATTCTAGCGTGACGTCATCAATACTCTTTTCGCTCTATTCTATTCTATCCATTCCACAGAACAGAATGACAATGGAAAAAAGCACAGAACACATCTTAATTAAAAAATAAAGTGGTTTGTGGTTGTCAGTCAGTTGTCATTTTACACTATTTTGATAACGGGGTGATATTTTCGGTATTTTCTTATAAACGGAAAAAATAATTATGTGATATAAGTGATAATGGAAATATAAACTGTATGTAAAATTTATTTTAATATATAACGTAGTTATATTTAGTTTGTAATAACATAAATTTAGTATACTAATATAATATTTTTAATGTCGACAAAACCTTCATCTAAAAAGGTAGGCCTATATTAGGCCCACATCGGGCTGTTATGCCAAAAGTTAAAGGAAGACAATATTTCTGAATATAATAATTGAAATTCAATTCAAGGAAAAAGATAAAATACATTGAAAAATCTTTTATATTTGCACAAGATATAATAGCAATTTTCCGTTTCCCAAGAACTCTTTTTTCATGTTGGTTACAAATATAGAAATCTTTGTCCGATATTTATGTGCCATAAACGATATTTAAGATTGAAATCTCATTTTCAGAATCTAAGTATATGTTTTTTTATTATATTGACGCACTCAGGAGGTGGCTTCCTAGCAGACTTTTTTTTAAGTTTTTTTTTTGCTATTTCAATCATTTAAATTTACAATATACTTTTAATTACTGCGGAAGTAATAATTTAACTCCAAAGATCGCTATTTTTAATAATATCAATTTTATCACTTTCAATTTATTTATTTATATGGTAATAAAATACCATATTTAAATTAATATTAATTCAACTGCTATATCAAAATATTTAATAAAAATATTATAATTTTACTATTAGGGAGCTATAATTAACTCTCTATGTCTAATAGATAGTAAAATTAGGAAGCTATAGCTACTTTTTATTTCATTAAATCTATTGCAAACACTAATATTTTTGCGTATTCCAGTTTTGCTGGGATACTAACTACATGGAAAATAATTATTTTATTTTAGTTAATAGTTTAAAACAAAACCAAAAACCAAACATGTGTCCATATTATGACATCCGATCAATTTTTAATATTATAATAATTCCATAATTTCCGTAATATGTTTCTCCAATATATTCTCGTTATTAACCATAGATAGATAGTTAAATTGTTTTACTATTATTCATTAACTTTACTTTGAATATTATCTTAAATACTAAAAAATAATACATAAGTATTATCAATTGTGTCTCAGTGATTCACTTCTCAGTGAAAGAAAAAGTGATTTAGTTTTTCTTTATGATAATCAGAAGAAGCCAACATCCTCCACAAAATGTATTGTGACTTGTGACACACCCATTATTAATTTTAAAATTAATTCTCAGACTATTTTAATCTCTCCAAACCCTAAACAAAAATATTATAACAACAGAAAACGGATGAAATCTCTTCTTATGGCTTACACGGTTTAATTGACTTACAATGCTAGTGTTTGTTCCGATGGTTTTTTTTTTAATTTAAGTTAAACTATTCAAATAAAACTGAAAACAAAATATATTTATAAACGGTATATAATCTCTTCTTGTGTATAAAATAACAAAGAAGGAAATCGAAAATGTATTTTTATACTAAAGAAATTTGAGTCAGACAAGTGGCTTAATAAATACAACATAGTAAAATTATATAATTATTATGGGGTCCTTGAAGAGCATTCGCATTGAAGCATTTGTTGAAATAAGATATGTTTTTTTTGTATATCTATCGGTTTAACTTACACAACTTTGGAAACACAAGATTTTGACAAATTTCATATTTTCAGGACTTCTATTAGTGTCAAAAAAATTTCAAAATCACGAAAGATGCTTGAAAAAAGGCTCGTAAAATATGATCTAAAGGAAATAATTGATCACAGTTTTTGTTCTTATTAAAATAGTCTCAATAATTTTGGTTAAAATATAAATTAAAAATAATCTTGCTCAATAAGCTACAAATTTACTTACCTGATCTACATCAATAAAAATCTAGATTCACACTGAAAAATAATATTGAATAATTTTTACACAGAGCATTATTATTTTTATATAAAATGGGATCAGATAAGAGATCAATAAACTTAAAAAATTCTTAGAATTCATTATAAACAAATTTCCAAGGCAATCTATAAGATAAAAACAACAACTGTCAACTTTTTAAAGCTTTTTTATTTATATATAATTTTTTTTATGATTGTTATATTTTTATTTATAATAAACTCCGCTCGCAAAATTATTAATTTGGCATAAAAAAATTTTTAATTTAATTTTTCTTTTTGTATATAGTTTTATTCACGTTCAATTAATTCTCCTTTTTAGTATTAAAAACGACATTCATATGTACGTACGTACACACGCCATGTCTGTTGCTCTACCCAATCTACACAGTAGTGTAATTTATAATTAAATAAAAGAGAAATATAAAAAAAAAATACATTTCATTTAAAGATATTTTTTTTTCGGTATGTCGCGATCGCTCGACGTTCCATCCGAGACCCAGCTGACTTAAGATATTAAACTTTTAAAAAAAAAAAAAAACAAAGAGTGTAAAAAGCAAGCAATCTTTTAGTCGCGATTTATAATTCATAACGAAAACATTGATATACAAAATATAATTGTAACATTATTAATTTTTCTATATACTTATTATGTGAAAAATATAAGGAAATATTTGAATTTTTCTAATATAATTGATTGATATACGACTACGACGCCGGTTTGAAAAGTTTTTAAAAGAAAATGCCTTCAATAACCTCAGATATTTCGACTATGAAATTATTTGATATTGGTAAAGTGAATTTAACCAATCGTAATAATTTATCAACAATTTATATAAACAACAATAATCGTGATAATAATGATATTGATAATTCAATAGATGCAATTCGTGCTAGTGTTGGTATTATTCCAGAAATATATATTTGGGGATTTTTAGCCACAATATTAACAATTGGGATTATATTAAATATTTTAGCTATTTATACATTATTACGTGCTAAATGTCATGGTTTGTATATACCTTCATATAAATATTATTATATTTGTATTTTATTATATTTTAGTTCTTTCAAAAAATATTGTCTAGTCTAGGTTGATCTTATTTTTTACTAAAATTATTGCATAATTTATAAAAAAAACTACTAGAAAATTAAAGTATAATAAAGTATCAAATTATTCCAATTATCGTATAATGTTTTAATACAAGAAATTTTAGTATTTTAAATAGTATTTTGCAATATAGTATCTATATATATAAATAATTAAAATTCTGTATTAAGTTGATGGTTTGATCAGACTCTTCAAAGATCTCGTTAAAAAAAATTGATTAAAACTTTACAATATTTTAATTTAATCGTGGGAAATTATTTCCTAATTAAATTTCTATAACATTTTCATATGTTTTTCTCAAAATTCTTTAAATTTTTTTTTTTTTTTTTGGAAATTTCATTTACTTAACTCAAATAACAGCCATCTGTTTAACGCAACGGAAATTGATAACATTTTTTTCTTTCAATATTTTTTTTTTGTTAATTATGTGTATGGAATATTTTAATGATCATAAATGCTTGTCGCTCAATTTGATTTATGAATTAAAAATACAATATTCAAATTCGCCTTAATTTTGAACTTTGTTGGATGATGTCATGAACACCACAGTTTTCTTTTTTTTTATGTTTGAAACCCTTCTTGGCTATCATCAGTTCATATTTGTTGGCAGTCTGTCGTTGAGACTTTTAAATTGTGATCAAAAATAATATGTACATAATTTTTTTTTGCTTTGAATTTATATACCAAATATGCAATCATTATAGAATTTTTTGGTATATTTTAAAAAAATGAATTGTACATATTTAACATTAAAAAAAATAAAGATTAACTTATTTTTAGACAAACAAAAAATCGTGAAATAAAAACATATTTATGTGATATTTATAAATTTTACTGAAAATATACTTCGCATTTGAAAACAGTTTCTATCATCTACTAAAGTCTAAACATTTGGATTAAGTGGGTGGGCAAAAAAAAAGAGAAAAAAAAAACATTTTTTTTTTGTTAATTTGGTTTTCTAAAATTAAATTTTTTTTTATGGATCTACTGAATGTTTAATGTTATACAAATCAACATATTTTGTCAATTTTTAAGTTTTCTTAAAAAAAATAAAAGTACTTAAAAGATTGTAATTTGTAAATGACTTTAACAGAAATTATAATAATTTATTAACACCATTTAGAAAATTTCTTATTAGCAATGATTTTCAATAAATTTGGAAAATATACTATGAATATTGTATACAAAAAAACTGTTTCATCCATAATCGAAATTAAGGTTTTTAGCCATTTTTTTTTAATGAGTTTATGTAATTACCCAACCAACCTTTTTTGTACTCGTAAATTATCGAATTGTAACTTTTTGATGTATACCTTTAATTTATTACACATTAAGTTAAATATTAAACATTAAATTTAAGAAAAATTAATAAACTTACAAAGTTAATAACAGAGAAACAACGTCTAATTTTTTAATAAGGTAAAATGAATTTTTACATTTAAATATTTCTTCTTCTTATTACATAAATGTGAATTATGTTAAGTCTTATTTTATGAGACTATATAAAACTTTCAAATAAAATTAAAAATTCCATTTCTTATATCTTTTAGGTTGTAAAGATAATATTTTACAATATTTTATTTTCGTAAATATTTTAAATTTGAAAATATATAAAAATGTACAAAAATATAATTTGAAATTTTGACAACAACAGAAATTTATTCTTGGGTTTTAAAAACATTAACGCGTTTATAATTATTTTTTGATTAAAATCCTTCATCCACAAATTATACAAAATAATTTTTTTCCCCCAAATAGTTAGTAAATTATTTTGATATATTGTAAAACAAAATCACTTGAATTCAATTCTGGTAAAATTAGTTTTGAATTCAATTTTGATGTAATTGAATATATCCGAAATAAAAAATTCTATATTTCCATTAAAATTTTGAAATGTAAATATAATTTGATAATTTTAACTGCAAAGTAAAAACTTAATGTAAAATTTAAGTTAAATGAAGATAAACTTATTAATTTGTCTTATAATTTTATACTAAGTCTCATTCTGAATTAGAAAATTTAAATTATGTTATGGTCTATGATGGGGCCATTATTCTTTTAAATAAATATTTTGCATAATTGCATTTTATATAGATAAAATCAAAAAAAGAAAAAAAGATTCAAATAAATTAGATCCAAGATAAACTTAGTGTGCCTCTCTATTAACTATATTTTATAATTACTTATATATATATTTTTTTAATTAGCTGTTGCTCGTGGTGAATTTCGATTTTTAACTATTTTTAGATAATTCAAAATTGTTGAAGAATTTTGATTTTGATTCTTAGTAACATTATTACGATTATTCATAGATGAATTTCGATTTTGTTTTTCATATAATAATTTTTCTTTTAAATATAATTCTTTTAAAATTGATGATATTTTATCAATTCTTTTATCCATTTGAATATCAACTTTTGATTTATCTAATTTACATTTTGGTATTATTTCTATATTATGATTTTTTTTCAAAAATTTTTGTTTTGTTATTGGATAAAATATTGGTGAATCAATTTCAGTATTTGTATAACAATCTTTATATGATTTTGGTAGATTATTATTATTACCTTTAATAGATGATCTTTTATTAATTGATTTTATATTAGTTATAGTTTGACTATCTGATACATCAGATGTTGTTGATATATTAAATGAATGTAATGATTTTTTTGTTGGTGATGATAAATCAATTTTTAATGATTGTTTAATTGAACTATAACCAGATGATAATGAACTATTTTTTTTCAATTTATTATCTACAGTTGAACAGCATATTATATTATCACATGGATTTAATTTTAAATTTTTTCCATTTAATAAATCTTTACATTTTTTATATTTATTATTCTTATTTAGTATTGATTTAGTATTAGATGAATATATTGAGCTATTTGTTAAAATTGAATCTCTAGATGTAACTAATGATGATGATGATGTTGTTGATGATGTTTTGAATAAATTTAATTTATTAATTGGTTTTTTTAATTTAGAAATATTTGTTCTTTTACAATTTGTTTCTTTTAAAAATTGTCTATCAGTGGATGATATTTTTATACTATTCTTTAGACATTCATCATCAAATGTTAATACTTTTACTATATAGTCACTTTGGTTTTTTAAAGATATGCCACCATTATAATAATTGTTGTTATTATTATTATTATTTGTAAATTCTTCTGATTTTCGAAATTTTCGTTGTATTTTTGAATTTCTCATATTTAACTGGGCATTAATTGAATTCCTTTAACGCCGAAATTTTGTGACTTAGTATATATTTATTAGCTTTTAGTTAAAGATGTTTCCTTATCGACAATTTTAATTTATTCTGATTTTTCTTGTCAATTTTCACAAAAAAAAAATTTTTTTTTTTTTTGCTTTGATTTTTATTTTATGAAAAAAAAGTATGATTTTTTTACAGTTTCTCTCTTAATTATATTATTTAAGTTTCTTGAGAAATGCAAATTGCATTAATGAAACAGTTTCTAACTAAGTAAATTTTTTAAAATTATCTATTAAAATTCCTATGTAATCTAAATTTATGAATTTTCATTGTATCCGTAATTAAGTTTTCATTATTAATAAAATTACTAACTAAATATTATACCTATTAAAGCTTAAATTTCGCTATTAATTTAGTGTGAAAGTTAGAAAACTTATAAGAAAAAATTAAATTCATTGAAATTTATTATTTTAATCTAATTAACTAATAAATAAAACCCGCCTAAACAGATTAATTATAAAATATTTTAATACGCAAATTTATAGTAAGACTAAATATAGATTTTAATGTTGGCATAAGAAAGAATTTTTATATTAACAAAAAAATTAGAGAAACAAGTTATTCGCTATTTATCATAAATACATAATAATTTTTATGAATTAAAAAAAAAATTAATAGCTAAATGATTTCAATTATTAACTTCTAAATGAACTTGTAAAGTTACTTTAATTCAAAAACTGCAATTACATTTATTGTGTGATAAAAATTTCTTATTCATGCAATTATTTATTGAATTTATTGTGATTTTTGTCGAGTTTTAATGGTAACACAACAAATTTTTTTAAAATGAATATATAACAAAAAATATGCTGTTATTATTATCGTAGGTGTGGGGAACAGGTGATTAATTTAAAATATTACTTCAAAAAGTAAAATTCATATAAATAAGACTGGTTATATGGTAAATTTTGAATCAATATATAATAGTATTTCAATTCTCATAACAAGTTTTAGCTTTAAAAACATTTTTAAGACGATAATTTATATAAAACAAAACTTTCTGGAAAAATTTAAACATTTATTTAAAAAATTTGTTTTGACATTATATATATTTTTGGTTTATATATATTTGCCAAAAGTTGATTAAAATTATGGAATATTTTAAAGTAATTCTGATGATTCGATGCAATATATGAGAAAGTATAATCTGTTTTGTAGCTGAAAAACAAGACAGAATTGGGAAATATATAATTGAAAATCTTATAGATTCTTAATTCCTTTTCTTTTCAATAAATTTTAAACTAATATTTAATCTTAATCTGAAGCTAAATGCAAGTAAATTTTTAAGTAAATTAAATTAGAATTAAGCACAAAATTACAGAAAGGTCTCAACAAAATTAAATAATTCATGTACGTGAATAAACAATAATGTCATTTTACGTATTTCACTTAATTAAATTATCAATTAAATTCATTTTATATTACATAATTAAATTCAAAATAATTAATCGTGATTTCCACAAAAATATATGCTGACTTTGAGAAGTCACGACCTGTAATTTCCATTCTACAGAGTTCAGAACAAAAATCTTTCTATTGTTACAGTAGCTCAATAGCTAAAGCTAAGCAACAAACTATCAATTAAATTAAAATTTAATAAAATTTAAATAAAAATGAGTTGAAAAATATAGTTTTGACTTTTATGTGTTTATATTTATAGTTCTATCATTTGAATGAATTATGAACTTATCATTAATAAACACATTTAATATAGTGTCTAAATTATGAATTATCTATCACATATATATTAAATATTCATGGCGCTAGGTAAATTTAATTTATTCCAAAATCATATTCTTCTTTAACACATAAAAATATTAAAAATTCATTATTTTTTTTTTTTTTTACTTTCTTCCATAACAGGTACACGTTACTTCCTTCTTCAATTAACATTCTGTGATTGTGGCAGCCTTTTTATATGTATCTTAGAATTATTTTATATTAATTATCAAAAATGGTTTATGCCACCAGAATTATGCCAAATTTATCTTGGTTTTGAATCATTTTTTAGTACAGCTACAATTTATTTAATTATAGGAATAAATTTACATGCAATATCAACATATCATTTAGCTATTAAAACATTACAACAAAAAACAATTACCGAATCTGATGAATATGATCCATTAACAACATCAGCATCAAATCAACAATCATTAAATAATACAACAATAAATAATGCTGATAATGATGATAATGATAATTATGAAATTGCAATTTCAACACCAACAATAATTCATCAAAGTACACGATCATTAACAATTGATTATAGTAAAAAGAAAATACGAATTTCTGTTATTAAACCAATATTATTAATATGGTTAATAGCTATATCATCAGCAATACCATTATTAATATTTGGTCAAGTAATACCAAATGATATGAATCCAAAATTATGTGGTATTATGAATTTTGATTGGTATAGTATATATATAATGCAAGGATTTATGTTAATTATACGTATAGCAATACCAATATTATGTTTATTAATTACATTAATTATTTTAATTACGAAATTAAATAATATACAGAAGGAACGTATTATTAAATCTGGTATATTAGATGAAAATGTTAAAAATATATTAAAATTAGGAATTGCATTAACATTAATCATTTTAATATTTAATTTACAAAAATTAATATTTAGTTTATTATTTGAATTAATAACAAAACCATTTATGCATTATCGTTATCCATTAATGAATCCATTATTTGGTATATTTTTAAGTGCTTGGAGTTTTTTAGCACCAGTTATAAGACCAATTGTTTATTATACAATGGATAAAGAATTAAAATCAATATTTTGTAATAAGAAACGAAAAAAGAAGAAGAAAAAATTTCATAAAAATGAAATTTTCTAATGATAATGTCATAGATTTTTTTTAATTATTATTTGTTACGACTGATTTAATTTTTAAGATGTTAATTTGTCAATTAAATATAAAAAAGATGAAAAATGAAAATAAAAATGTACAAAACATTGAATTAAACATTGAACATTTTTTTTTTTTTACATTTTACAAAATCAAAAATGATCTAATTCAGCATTAAATGAAAAAAATTGTTTAAATTATTTTTGAGGAAATTTATGAATCATTTTATTTTATATACATATTTTTTTTAGAATTCATATTAATTGGTAAAAAAATTGAATTTCTCTAAATAAAAATACATATTTGAATTAATAAACTAATAAAATTAAACTTTTGCAAAATAATAAAAGAAAAACTCTTAGATAACTACATAAACTTACAAAAAAAATGAAGCTTAATATTAGTTATTGTGGTTTAACTAAATCGTATTTATTGAAAGTGAATAAAGAAGGTAACAATAAAAACCTATAATTTACATTATAAAACATTCAAATTTTATGTAGCTATTTGATTATTCAAATCAATAATGAAATATTTTACATTGCTTTTATATACCAAAAATTATCTGTCTGGTTATTGTATGGCAGTCAATCTTAATATTCAAAAAAAAATTTTTGAAAATGATAATAACAAATTATACAAAATTTAATTTTTTACAACTTTAAATTAACATTTTAAATATGTGCAAAATAAAAAAATGAAATTTTTGCTGTAAAAAAAATATGTATAGCTATATGTAAAATTTCCAACCTACAGAATATGTTCGCCGTTCCAACCTAAATAAAACCGAATAAAAATATACATCAAAATTAAGAAAAACATAAATTTAGACCAAGTTTTCAATAATCTCTTTAAATTCGCAGTTATACTTCCAACTTTCTTCTTTTCTTATAAATAATTGAATCATCATCCGGTGGTATGTTTGTCAACCAAACCGCGATTAGGTATATAAACGAAAATCTTCATCCAGGTTAAATTAGTTTGTTTAAAATAAGCGGGTCGTCGTGTTCACATCTCAAAAAAAAATAAAAGTTTTAAGTTTCAAATTCATCATCAAAATGGAATATTTAATAAAAAGTTATTGGATTTTCATAATTATTGGATTTAATTGTATAAATTTAATTCAATCTGAATATCAAGGATTACATCATTTTATGGATAACAGTGAATTAGAATATTATTTTAATATAAATAATTTAAATAATGAAAATAATAACGTTCCTCTGTATGACGTAATTGATTTAAAAAATATTCAAATTAATAAACGGAAAAAACGTCATATCAGATCAACTAGTGAAAGTAATCATAATCGTAACGAATTATATTCGTTAAAATTTAATGCGTTCGATAGGTTAGTTATTTGTTATTATGGTTTGGGTATTTCATAAGTATTCGTTATTCGGTTTGTGTATTTAATATTTAAATTTATTTTTAGACCAATCCATCTAAAACTCAAACCCAATAATAATTTAATGTCGAAAAACTTGAGAATTTGGATAAATGATGGCGCTAAAAGAAAAATTTTAAATTACAATGATCGTTTTAATAAATTTGAATTTAAAAATTGTTATTTTTTACATCGTGATCAAAATAGTGTTGCTAGTTTAAATAATTGTGAAGATGATAGAAAATATGTGAGTAAATCTATTATTTAATTTGAATTTTATTATAAATTTTGGTTGTCTACACAATTTTTGTAGCGTGGAATTATTTTAACGTCAAATGATACATTGGAAATATTACCACTAAACAATCGATTACAACGAGTACTACAACAACAAAATATTAATTATACCAATAATTTTGAAACAGCTCATATAATCAAACGAGTACAAGCACCAGAAATTTTACCAAATTTCCAAAGACTAAAAAGAAGGTAAAATATTTTTGATTAAATGACCAGATAATGAACCAAATGCCAATTTTTTCTTATTGTCCATTAATTAATTTAAGTATTGAACCATTACAAAATTCACTGATAAATGTAACTAATCCAATATCAGTCGACATATCTGATAATGATGACCATAAACTTGAAGGTCGTATAATTAAAAAACAAAATGTTAGATATACAGTTGAATTAGGTGTATTTTTTGATGAACCAGCTTATAAAATATTTTCACCATTATTCAATCGTGATAATCGTAAACTAGCAGAAATGTTATTAGCATATATGAATGGTGTACAAGCATTATATCATCATAATTCATTAGGTGCACCAATAGATATTACTATTGTTCATATGGAAATAATGAGACGACAACCAACTTCATTACCACATTTTAATGGTGAACGTGATCAACTTTTAGATTCATTTTGTTTATATCAACAACGTATTAATACACCAACAGATAATGATCCAGGTCATTGGGTAAATAAATATTATAAATATAGCAAATAAGGACATTTTAAATTATAAATTATAAATAAATTCTTTTTAAGGATATGGGATTATATATATCAGGATTAGATTTTTATAGTAATTCTGATGGTGTTCATTCTGGTGCAACAATGGGTCTAGCAACTGTACGTGGTGTTTGTTCTGGGAAATATGCTTGTGTTATTGTTGAATTTGGTGCAACAAATGCATTTGGTCGACCATATCCATCAGCTGGTTTTAATTCAGTTTATATTGCCGCACACGAAATTGGACATAAGTAAAATTTAATTAATTTGAATTTCAATTTTTTTATTTTTAATATTATTATTGTGTATATTGTCTATAGCTTAGGTATGTCACATGATTCAACCAGTAATTTTTGCCCAAAAGATGGTTATATTATGTCACCATCTAGAGGTACACAAGGTGAAACAATTTGGTCAAGTTGCAGTGCAGATATTATCCGATCATTGGGAACGTAAGTTAGTAAAATTAGAAATATTAAACATTACTATTAAAAATTATATACAAAATTTAAATTTTACTGAACTCCTATCTAAAATTTTAGTTGGGCAACATGTTTAAATGATCGTCCAAAAAAAACACCTGAAGGATATGATGGGTGGCGTTATCTCGGATATCCAGGACAAAAATGGTCTGCAAAAAAACAATGTGAAATTTTAATAGCGTAAATAATAATTTAAATAAAATATTTCAAATATCAAATATGGTTAAACTCTTTTTCATTTTTGTTATAGTGATGTCGATGCAATGCCAATGCAAACAACAAATTTACAAGGAATTTGTCAAAATCTTGAATGTCGTTCACCACATAAAAGTGGTTTCTTTTTTGCTGGTCCAGCATTAGAAGGTACAGATTGTGGTCCAAATAATTGGTGCGAAGGTGGTAATTGTGTTTATAAATCACGATTACCAAATGCTGGACCAGTAATTTTAGGTGGTATGGGACCATGGAAAAATGATAAATGTGTTTCAGGATGTATAGTAAAATCAAAAGGTGGTCAAGGACGTAGAAGAGCATGTGATAATCCAAAACCACAAAATACACTTGATGGTTGTGAGGGTACAACTTATGACGTAACATTATGCAGTGATACTAAAGTCAGTTTGATTTTAACTAATCTTTAAGAACTAATTTCAATTAAAAATTGTTATATTTTTCTTTGTACTTGTCCAGATCTGTCAAGGTGTTAAACGTAAAACACCTGTACAATATGCATCACGTAAATGTAAACAATTTAGTAAAAAAATATCAGATTTAGATCCAAATGGTGTTGGTCTTCAAGCACATCATGAAAATCATCGTTTATGGATGGGTTGTGCAATATTTTGTCGACGTCGTGGTGGTTCATTTTATACACCACGAATGAATTTAAATGAAATTGGTGAAAATGCATATTTCCCAGATGGTACATTATGTCATTCTATAAATAATGAAAATTATTATTGTATGCAACATCATTGTTTACCAGAAGGTTTTCAATTTAATAAAAATAATTTTTGGTTAGCTAGCGAAGATGTACCAATATCGGGTAATGCAAGTCCAAATTTAACTCAAGTATATAATAAAAAATTAATTGATTATTTATCAATTGATGAAAATGGTAAAGCATTAAGAGCCCATTTAACACCAGATGATGTACGTGAACAACGTGGTAATGAACAATGGATTGATGATTTAGATTATCGAATTGTACCAAGTTTATATTATTAAATTATAAAAGATATTATGAGAATAATATTAGTTAAACATTAATTTCCAAATTAAATATTTAAATATACGATAATTATTTTTATTGATTTTTAACAATAATTTTAATAATTTTTAAATATTTATTTTGTAATTTTAAAATTTTCTTTTTCTTTTCTAATTTTAATCGACAAAACAAAATATTTACCTTAAAATTTTGTATATTTTTAATTTTGTTTAATATTTTTTTATATAGTTTCATGTTTTAATGTAAATTTTTTGTGTAAACATTTTTCATATTATTTATATATAATTCGATTTAATTAGTTTATATATCTATTAGTTAAAATATCGCAATTAAATAAAATTTTAATAAATATACAGTGTTGTCAAAATAACAATTAATAGAAAACGCCATAGTGTAAAACACGAAATAAAATATCTAAAAATAAATTCTAGGAATTCCGTGCGAAAAATTCAACGAAAAATTGAATATAAAAATAATAGAAATTAAACTCGGAATTCCGTACGAAAAATGGAAACTCATATGGAAATTGAATTTTGAACATTGGAGGAATTACTTATTCAAAATTACCTGGTATTTTGCTCAAATTTTTGGTAAATAAATCATCACAAAAATTACCTTGATGGTTTTATGATCGCACAAATTACCTTGATGGATTGATAATTAATAATTAGAAATTGTCATAGAAAAGTCAATTACTTTATTTCACGTTTAAACTATGAAAATATTAATTTATCAAAGTGAAAACGTTATGGCAACATAAAATAAAACCATACCATAATAAAAAAAATACACTAAAAAAATTTATAATAATTAAATTTAATTTTTTTTTTTTCAATCATAACAAAAAAATATTCTAATTTATTTATTATTATTTTTTTTTTTCATTTATTTATTATAAAATTTCATTTACAAAAATTATAATAATTTAATTTCATCAGATTTGTGATAATTTCATTAACACTTCAAACCTTGAGTCTCTTCAATGTTTATAAATTAGAAAAATCAACATTTATGAAAAAATTATTTATTATATATCTTAATTATATTAAATGAACCAATAATATATAATAAACAAATTATATATTATTCGATAATTTCAAATTTTAATTTTTGTTTGGAAATGAAAATATTGTGTAATTTATTTAGATGAAGTACTCATCATTTAGCTGCTGCTATAAAACGATGTTGATCTGCACTTTTATATAATTCAAATTCAAATTCATTGTAGCTGCACAATGTTCTATCTATCAAGTTAGCTAATTCTATGTAATTCCAACAGAATGTTGGGAAAACCTCTAAAGATGTAGGCCTACGCCCAAATCGGGCTATTGTGCCAAAAGGAAAGAAATAATTCTATTTAGAACTATATTTTTTTTTTAATTTAAAGCGAATATTACTTTTTTGAAGTATTGGCTCTTTAATGTATTCAAAATCTATCTGTCTGCACAGTTGCTCATTAGTATGTACATACTCAATAATAACAGAATTAAAGAACTTTTATGTATATATATTTTAATTATCTTGAAAAAAAACTCAAAATGTGATAGGTATTTGGATCGACATTGTAAATGTTTAGTTTAAACATTATTGATATACAAATATTTTTATTGATTCAATTGGATATACATATATGTTATAATCATCAAATATTTAAAATGTATTATGAAAATTTTCGATTTTACTTTAATAAGTTTACTTTATAATGTAAACAATAAAAATAATTTATATAAATTATTTATAGAAATTTTGTTAATTTAAATTTTTTTTTAAAAAAATATTAATTAAATATCGTGAATGGTGCGCAATAAATATGGTAATAATAATTATCTGTCACTGATCTAAATAATTAATTTTGTCTAGAAGAAAGTAAATCAACATAAATAATTTCATTTATTATTATCAAAATATATAGCTTACATACAAAACTACAATGATAAAGTATGAAAATTATGAATATACCATTACAATTTGATGGTTCATTAAAAGAATATGTTGTATTTTCTGGTTTTCTAATAATTTCCAAACCAAAATATTATTTGAAATTTTAAGTCCATTAATGTCCATTAACTAAAGCAATTAGCAAATTAAAATTTAATAGTCTACTTATTTAATTTAATAGTCTACTTATTATTTATTTTACGAAATTAAAATATGTTTTTCCAGTTAGTGCATTTTACTTCCATAAGAAATAAATTAAAAAAAAAAAATGTTCATAATTCCAAAATAAATTTACTTCTTAGCTCTCAGTCTACACAATTATATAGCTTTGCTATAATATTATAGCAAATAAATTCAAATATTTCTTTCCAGTTCTAATCATATAAAGAAACAGCTGGACATTTTAATATTTCTCATCGGTAAATCGAACTGAAAAATATATACTTAATTGTATCAGAAGAGAGAAACAAAATTTTAATTTTAATTTCATTTTTTTTTGCTTTTAACACTGTATTTGTTATTCTACATATTAAATTTCATTTCATAAATAAAATGTATACTCACTGTTAAACGGCTTCTATAATACAGCAAAATTATTTAAACAGAAATTCAGACATTTAATTTTTCAGAGTCATTTCTTCAGTCAATTTAGTCTTCATCAAATTATCAAGAAGAATAGACGTGCTTTTTATCTGATTAATAAATTTCAAAAAATATAAATTTGAAATTCACTTTAATTTCTTATTTAATTTCTTTAAGTTTTTTTTTTTGGGATTTTTGTATAATTTTTTTTGTTTTAAAAAATTTTCTTGTTATTTATTTGATATTTTTAAATTTTCCAATTGATTTTTCTTAAAGTTTATTTAGTTCATTGGAAGTTAACAAAAAAAAAAAAAAAATCAAAAGTAAACAAACCAAATTTGGTAATAAAAAAACCGGTCATAATATTGAAAAAAAGTTAACGAAAATTTTTTAAGTTGGTGAAATATTTATTAGTGTGTTTAAATTATCAAATTTTTTGATTATCTCTACCTGAGACGTTGAAGAAATTATGAGTGCTACTTGGGGATATACTGAAGAAAATGGTAAATATATAAAAATTTCTAAAAAAAAAATTATTAAAACATTAAAAAGTTAATTAAAAAGTTAATTAATTCAAATTTGAAACTATGAAACATTTTCTGTTTTAATGTGTAGGGTCATCAGTTTTATTCGAAAAATGTTTTAAATAACAACAAGATAATTGACAATGTGTAACAATTAAATTTCAATTCCAGAAGTGATAATGTATAATTTTTTTTGGTTATTCTGGGTAAAAATAGAAATTATTTAAAGTAAAATTTTTAAATTGATATATTTGCGCCCACATTCAACTAATTTTCTATTACGAATTTATTTTATTTGCGTTAAATTATGAAATTTATTATACTGTCTTTTATGATAATAATTTTTTTTTAATTTTGGAGCTATAAATGATTCATGAATTGAAATTTAAAAAAAAAAATTTACTTAAGCTTTTAATATGGTAAAATATTTGTCATTTTTCAATAATTTTAAGAGCAAAATTATTGAAATTTCTGTCATTAGCGAGAACAATTTAACTACTAAACGTTTTCAATAAACTACTTATATTGTTATCAATTCCATGGACCCCCATTTATTCTACATTATACTTATTTGGAAAAATCTAATTTTTTATGTAATAACCCATTTTGATTATATACGTAATTCTATGTTCAATAAAATTGTAAATAAACAGCCGATATTTTTTTAATAAATTAAATATTATAAAATGAAATAAAAAAAAAAACACTTGACTATTTACTTACCTACATTTATATATACATAAATCTTTATGTGATTATTAAAACAGATTGAATTTGATGCGTTTTAATAACTCTTTTAAACCGTTTTTTGTATTATTTTTTCTAATATACATATACATTATTTCAATTTCTCTTCTAAACTTCAATTTCAAATGCCCAAAACTATAGTAATGTTGTTATACTCACAATATCTAAGAATGGACCATCATATTAATCTCCCAAACTAGCTCTGTGCAGTCAGTAACCCTTGTAAAACTATATATATTATGATAAGAGTTAGAGAGAGTATATTTATGTAATTAAGCTTGACGTATTATATATGAATACATTTAATCATAAACCGAATGAATTGATTATAATAGTATAATTTTTATGTTTTCTGAATGGAATATATACAATATACAATAATAATTTTACTATATACACTATACTTATTTATGCTGCGCGGATACTATAGATAGATTTTCAAAGTTATATGGTGAAATTTTAGATTATTGTAAATGTGTTACATTTTTATTTATTTTTTTCCCTACCAAATCTATATGATATTTTTTTTTTCTTATTCATTAATAGAAATTTTATATTATGTATATGATGAGGGAACAGTGAAAGATATACATAAACAATAATAAATATATACTCTTCCATAAATAATATGCTTTCAAAAAAATACATTATAATGGTGTTAAATTTTGTTTTCAGATTAAATTTTTAGGGGGACATTTATATTTATATTACTAATTAACATTTTTTATTGTTGAATATTGAATAATTTCTTTAAATTAGTGCTAAAATAAAATAATGTTCTATATGGTATATTTATTTGTAAAATTTTTCAATTTATTTTAATTTTGTAGTCTAATTTTAATGAACTATGTATATATATCCATTCATATATGATACAATAATAATATATGATCTGAAATTACGCTTTTAATTTTTTTTCGTCATTTATGAATGTTAAATGTAATAAGAACTTTTTTTTAATTTTTAAATTATAAATAAAATATCGCATGCGATAAAAATATATCATGATACAATAAATTTCATTATAGCATGCGATAAAAATTTGACATGATTCAAGAAATTTCTAAATCGCAAATAATGCATACAATAAAATTATTTCATGATACAATAAATTTCTATATAGATATTTATTGTATCATAACATAATGTTTATCGAATATATATGCCATGATACAGTAAAATATCGCATGCAAAGTACATGTGTGAAATCGATAGTACAGTATTGGTATTACATAAAGTGATTTGTTTCTTTGCAATATTATAATTTCTTTGTAATATTATAATATGTGATAGTTGTGATAGTCACAAGTTACTTTACGACGCATTACCCCTCTGCTGCTTGTTACCGAAAACTAAAATATCATGTTACCAACTACTATTTTCAACCCTACAACGCAAAAAATGCTTTGATTGGACACTATATACGATATTTTAGTAAACAAATTAATCTTATGATAGAATTTTGTATTTTTAATATGACTTAATTTCATATAGTTAAAAATTATCCCCTTAAAAAGTAGTTAAATAAATCATCGCAATAGATTCAAAAATTATTAATGAAAAAAAACAATAGTGCGTTGGCGTAGCTTCATTATTTCACCTATTTAAAAGAGCATTAAACTTATCTTAAAAAAATTATACATATGTATATAATAATTTTTTGATCATTTTAATTAATTTTGTATTAATTGCCAAGGCATTTTTGTTCTAAGTTACTCTCCGAACACTTCAAAATTTAATTTTTAAATACCTACTCGTATATAGAGTAATGTATATAGAGTAAAGTATTATGTAGATTATAGTAGTTATATATACATAATACAAATAATTAATAAGCCTAATTATTTGTTAATATTTAATTTATAAAAAGAACCTTTTTTATTTTGATTATGTTACTAAAATTATTCTAATATCTTTCGTAAAAAGTCACAAAAATAAATCAAATCTTATCTTAAGAGTAAAGAATTTCTGTTTCCTTCGTTTCTCTATGGCATACTTTAGTTTTTGAAGATAAACAATATTTTTAAACAAAATTATAATGTTATATATACGTAAATATTAAAATTCGCTAATTTTACGCCCTTCATGTCTGAAATTTAAACCTTGTAATATATTTTATTCAAAAACTTTATATATATACGATTTATATACCAAAAAAATTGAGATCATGGTTATAGTCAAAAATTGATGATTTTTTATTAACTGGTTACCTGGTATTAATAATTTTGCTGATACATTTCGAAGTTTATTGAACTTTTGTATATACTTAAAATTTGAAAATGTCAAAAAAAAAACAAAACTGGTACAGAAATAAATCAGTTAAAAATATTATAAATCAATTTTATTTTTGACATAATCTTTTTACCAAACAAATGATAATTTTTTTTAGGCATAGTTTCGTTAACATTTTGTATTTCAAAGAATTTCCAACTTTATTTGAGATTTATCATCAATTGATATAAAAAATTTCAAAAATCTGAAAGAGTAACTATATTTTTATATTACTAGATTTATTGTATAATTGTTTGAATCATAATTTTCTCTAGAATCTAATCTAGAGTATACATTTACTATTATATTTTTCAATAATTCATTTCTATATTTACTTGCTTGAAGTACCACAAAAAAAAAAAAGTAAATATCAATTATCACTTTTACTATAAATAATTCATGGTATTTTGGACAACATTTTTGATGTTACGGTCATTATTATTTCTACGGAATTATTATTAGTGTGCATAAAAAAAATACTTGACAAAATCAATTAAATTTATATAATTGAATCTTTAATAATTTCTATAAAATTATATATATATATTTTTTTTTTGTAAATAAATCGTTTAAATTAATTATAATAATTATTATTTTTTTTTTCTTTGCTATTTTAATATTTATTATTTACTTAATTATTGAACCATAAAAAATATTTTCACTTATTTTAATTGTTCTATCTACTAACTTAATTATAATGTTTACATTTAATGTGATCTCAAAGTGACAAATAATATATAGTAGAGTATAAGCTTAAAATTCTTTAAATTTAAATTATAAAGTGTAAAAATTTTAATGGTTCTGATGTCGCAATTATATACAGAATACAAAAAAAATTAAATTAATCAATTACATTTTATGATTTAACTAAAACAATTTTTTTTTTTATTGTTTTCAACAAAATGAAGAAATTTAAAAAATTTTGTTTTTGTTAAAAAAAAAATATATCGCGTGATAAAATTTATTTATTTATTTAATATTTTGTTATTTTTTTACTTCAAAAATTCTGACAACAATTTTGAAAAATTAAAAGTTTATGTATGTATAGTCATAACAAAAGTAAATATGTTGTATCTAAAAAATGTTTATCATAAGATTTTTAAATCTAGTGGAAAATTTAATTTTCTGAAAAAAAAAGTTAAACAGCATCAATAATTTTGTATATGAATATTTATTATTCAAATGATTTTTTTTATTGAATAACATAAAATATTTTATGCGAAATTCTTTTTTATTAATATAAAATTGTGAATATTTTATTTACTTTGCAGCATAATTAATAAAAAAAAATGAATTATAATCGTATATATGTACTTCTGTTTATTTAATGTCTGTGTAATATTAATAAATCAAAATTATGTAATATTGTCTGTAATAATAATTAATTAATAGCTAAAATAATGTTGAAATAATTAATTCTATTGATTTTCAAATTTTTTGATAAAATTAATTTAATTTTTCTAATTTAATTATAATTTAATTGCTGCTTCTTCATACGAAAATTTAAAATTAAACTTAGATCTAGAATCTTATAAAAGATAATCGATAATGTTATTTGCATGAATTCTAACAACAAAAAAAAAAACGATAATATCTTCTAATAATTATGGTGGTTTTTTTTTTCTATTTACTATTTTTCTGTAGAAAAACATTTAAATTACATAAAGTTTTTTTTACTATAATTATATTAAAGTACAAAGTACATGCTCAAGATACTTAAAGTATTTCTAAGTACCTTAAATACGTCATATAAAAAGGAAATACCTTAAATTTTAATGTTTAAATAATTATAGATAATAACAGAAACCTTGAAATTAATAAACTTATATAAGTGATATATATGTTCACACTTGATTACACTATTAAATTCATAAAATTGTAAAAGATTAATAACCCACGTAGCACGTATATAATTATGGTATTAGATTTAATGAAAATTTGGTTAATAAATCAATTCGTTACTATTTAAGAATATAAAATTTTGTATTTAAACTGTAGTAATTAAATATAATAGTTCTAAAGGTGATTACACAAAAATAATGATAGTAAAATAATTATAGTTAAAAATCTAAATTATATTTTCTTACGAAAGTAATAAATTTCCATTATTGTTTTTTCTGTGGTTTTAATTTTTGCATAATTTTTGAAGGTTCTTTTTTTTTTCAAATTTTAAATTAAATTAGATTATTAAAATATTTCATATATTAATTTTGTGCATGATATTTACGTGGTATTAAAATTAAAGTTTGTCATACATACATTAAAATTTTCCTAACATATTTATATTTATTAAAATATTTTTATGTTATTAATTAAAATTCCCCGTCGATTGATACCAAATTTATATGATATTTTTTTTTTGAAAATCTGAAAAACTGCAAAGACCAAAGGGGTAACTCGCTTTTTATCTTCTCGATTACAGATTTTTTAAATATGTTTGAGTATAAATAAGTATTTAATTACATACGAAAATGTAGAAATATATAATTTTGATCTTTATAAATTTTCTCATCACCATGTTTACCCCCCTTTTGACTGGAAAATTTTACCAACTGAAATTCAACTTTCAGACAATAATAATTTAATATTATAATTTTTATTTAATATACAATATTATTTTTATCTGGTATTTAGATTTATATATAATTTTATATAGTAGGTAAGAAAATGCAAATATATATAAAAGTCTCATGATTAATTTTTATAATTGCACAATGCACGTGATTTTTTTTTGTAATATTGATTTAATTATTAATATTTTTTTTTGCAAAATAAATATAGTATTTTTTTTTTTGTTTAAATAAAATTATTGTTTATTTTTGCATCCTTATCTGGTAATGAAAATTAAACAAAAAAAAAAAAAAGTGTGGTTCTATTTTAAAAATCTATTAAATGTTACCATAATAAAATTCTTGAGGTCAAGTGTTTTTTTATTTTGAATTTTACAAAAATTTGGCATATTTTTAACAATAAAAACAATAAAACAGTGAAACATATTTTCACTAAACATATTTAAGATTAGATACCTAGGTGTTCTTTTTTTTTTTTTTTTGTAATTAAAAATGAATCATTAATTATTTTAGATATAAAAATAATCTTAAGGATGCACTAATTTTGTTAACAAAAATATATGTAAATATAATTTTAATTGTTGAGATTATTTGAATTTGGCCATCATAATTATTTTGTTAAGATTACATTTACTTAATTACAATTAAATTCCTTATATTTAATTCGTAAAAGTTAATTAATTCATTTTTCAAATTTTCAATTTTTTAAATAATTGTTATTCGTTCAATAATTATTTTGTCATTAAAATTTTTATCTATAATTTATTTGTATTCATTATTTTATGTCACTTGTGAGACAATAAGACACACAGAAACAAACTTTGTTGGAATTAAGATCATTCTAAATGATTAAAATATGAAATAGAATCGTTAAGAAAAATTTGGAAATTACAATTTTAAGTATACTTACTGAAAGAAATTACTAGCCATCTTAATAATATTAAACTACTTAAATCGTGAACAATATATATTTCAATACTTATCTCATTTCAAAAAATTTCTATTTACTTTTAATTAAATTCATTTTACTTTTCAAGAAAAAAAAGTTTTAAAGTATATAATTGATCAGAATAATGTGTCATCCTCATGATGACATTATATTATATATTTTTCGTATCATGTTACACGAATGTGTACATACAATAAAAAATTAAGACCAATTTAACAAAAAATATCTAACTACATATCTGGAAAATACTAATTTTATTTTAATAGTTTTATTGATTATTTTATAGTTTTTATGTTTAAAATACAAAATTTGAAATTTTTTTACTTTTAAAATTTACGTTGTCAAAATGATAATTTACGATTTGTGATAAAAAAAAACATCATATAATTATCATTTTTAATCATTAATAACACACAATTCTAAATATTTTAAATTCGAAAATACACTTAACTTAATTTCGCAAAAATTATTTTTATGACATGAGAAAATGATCTAATACAATTCATTTTCAGTCTCAATTTGATCAAAAATAATGTTTCAAACCCAAACCCATATACATATAACATTGTAAATATTAGAAACAATTTAATTATTTAGTTTAGAAGGTGATACGTCAATAACCCACAATTTATCTCTTATCTTAACTTGTTTAATTGTTTAATTGATTATTTGGCAATTAATTATTTTATGATAATATTAGATAGATTGTAAAAATTTGTTATAAAAAATTTTTTTTTTAAATTAAATTTATAATTTCGTGAAAAAGATTGCAATTTTAAGTTCAAAGAAAAGTGAAAATAAATAATTAAATTTTATTTAGAATTATTTGATCAAATTGACAATATCATAAATATAAAAGACAATTATCTATTTTTATAAATACGCAATAAGGTGCAGCAAATTTTCTGACTCACCTTTACAAAAAAAAAAATAGTTGGAAGAAATTAAATCATTATTTAATTGATAGTGTTTTGAAATATTGAAATGACACTTATCCAGGAAAAGTGTTTTTTCCGTGAAAATACTTTATTTACTGTCTCCGAAAAAAATGATATATGAAAGTTTTATTACAGATAACCACTGCAAACGTTGAGGCACCAACTATTTATGCACAAATTTTAGTCTATAATTGTGAAATATTCACAATATATTTCCTAGATCATTTTGATATTTGGGCAATATTATCAATTAGGGTTTGAGATGATAATTGCAACTATATTAATAATCTAGAAATATATAGAAAAATCATTATGTAAATTAAATGAAAATTATAATAATTATCAGAAACCATATATAATACTTTTTAATATGAAATTTCTCTTTTGCAAATTACAAAATGCATTTTTTTTTATGCAGTTTAATGAATTTATATGTATACACCAGTTTAATGGCTTCCTTCCGTATTTACATAAATATTCTTTATTTCTTCACATTTGCAAACAAAAACAATCACCTTGCAACATACATAAATGAACTTTTATATATACATATAAATTTGCAAAGAATAAAAATTAACATTATACAGAAAACAATTAAACAGAAAAATGTTTTAATGGTATATGACGACTGGTATATAAATTACAATATAATTTTTTAGCTAATAATAATCATAGTGTACACTCTATGACATTGAAAGTGATATATAACTAATTCTGTGTAGTCGTCGTCGTCGTCAAACATTAACTTTCATATATTCTAATAAGAAATCAATTAAATGTTATGCAATATTAAATAATAATAATAATAATAATATTTAATACGATTGGAAAATAATAATAATATAAATAAAAAAGGAAAATTGAAATTAATTTCTATATGGAATTATTTGTATACAGTAAAGTCTGGAATTTTCAAGTTCATTACCATATTGGAAAATAATAATAATAATAATAATAATAGTGAAAATAACCAGACAATATTGTGTATAATCTTGTAAAAGAATGATTAATTTAATGTTTATTTTAAATTTTAAATATCAAACTATAATAAAATTAATTAATTGTTTTTCTTCTTAATCATTTTTACACATTTCGTCCATAGATTGTTAAGACTTATGTCTGTACATTTTGACCTACATTTGTACAGAATATACTGAAAATATATTTAATCATTCATTTAACATAATTTAAATGTATAAATAATATTTACATATATGCAAATAAAAATTATAATACCATGGGACAGCAGACGTCTTCATCAATTTTTTTTTATAAATCTAATTTGACAGAATATCAATTTGAAATTGAAAAGAATGGAAACTAAATATCTCTATAAATATTTCATAGAATATTTTCATATAATCATATAAAAATTTGTGTACGTATATACTTTCAATTCCATTATATTTATTATTATTAGAATGCACTTTCCTTAATTGTCACAAAATGATACACATTTTAGTTTGTTTACTTCCATGTTATATGTTCTTGATTTACTAGCATACATATTACAAATTACATTATTAAGTATATTGCAATATATTTTTCAACATTTTAATTTAAGCTTTTCTGTCAAAAGAGAGAAGATAAATAAAATTAAAAAAAAAAAAAAAATAGTATCTTACACTCGACTAAATTAAAATGTTTAGTCGCGTTTTTTAAATTAAATCAATTACATAGCTCAGATTTTATAAGATATTATACGATTTTTCCTATACAAGAGAAACTTTTTCACATTCTATTACTTAATTAATTAATGTCAATTAAAAAGAATTTACAAGTTAAAGAGAAATAATATAAATTTTCATAATTTTGCGAATTTAATTTATGATTTAGAATTTAGTTTTATATATAATTAAAAAAATGCTTTTTTAATATATGTCATTTGATTATAGTATAAACGTTAATAGATTCATAACAAAAATTTTGATGTGATTTTTAGTTTTTTGTATATTGACGGAAATTAAAATCGCACAACTTTGTCTAAATACTTAAAATTACTATTACTAACAGACCAGTAAGTTTATAGCTCTATATGCTATAATAATTTTATTGCTTAGGTCAATTAAAATTGTAATAAAATTATATAGTATACGACGAGTATTTATGAATATTTTGAAATTAATTACTGTCTAATTATAAATTTTTTTTAATAATACTTATCGAATTATATTTTCAATTAATATAAAATTGAATACAAAATTATTTAAGACTATTATTATTATTATTATTAATTGCTAGTGTATAACTGCAGAACGAGTCATTATTACAAAATTTCTTTCAAACATGTCACATATAAAACTTTGTATGAGATATAAATGGAAATTAATGAGATTTAATTAATAAGCGATGAGAGATTTAATTAATAACTAAAATTTAAATAATAATTAAATATTTTTTTTATATTAAGACAATGGAAGAAGACATTTTCTGTATAGTAAAATAATTAAATATTAGAAAAATTATGTCGATTTAAATTGGCGGGTAACAAATTATTAAACTGGTTTATATTTATCCAAGCTAAAAAAACTGACTATATGAGCTTTAATTGTTTTCGACAGAAAAAATTATTGAAATGATGACGAATTGCTATGGAAATTAACAAAAAACAAAAATTTTGGCATAATTTTTTTTTTGTTATCTATTTTGCCAATTTTACCTTCACCGCAATTTATAAACTTTTGGTATTCTATCATTCCAAATTGAATTATTATAAAGGTCAATCTAATATTTTGGGTGAATTACCTATGTGGGAAATTTAAAGAAAAAAAAAATAAATTTTAATTATGTAAAATATTAATAACTCAATTAAAGCATTTATTTGTTGCCAAAAATTTGCCTAAAAATACACGAAAATCCCATATTCTAATTTCACTGTAAACTAATATTTAAAAAAAACGATAAATTTGAATAAATTTACTTGATTGGGAAACTTCAATTAATTGAGTCTGTATAAATCAAAATATTATTTATCAAAATAAAATATTATAATTTTCTTGCCCAAAATTATTATTTATCACCATTTCATATTTTTACCATAATTTATATTCAAAAATATTTTCATTTATTTGATCTTTTAAATCAATTTTTATATATACTTTAATAAGAATAATAACATAAATCAATTAATTTATTAATTTATAAATATAAACTATATTTAATTTAAAACAAACAAAATGACCACGTGCTAAAAAAATGTGTTGATTTTTATTTTATGCTTGTGATCAAAAATATTTTTTTTTTTTTTTGAAATTTTTGGAAAAATATAAAATCTTGAAATATCAAATATGTTATTGGTTTTTTTATTGATTTAAAGTGCAAATTCATATAAAATTTAAAAATATACAAAAAAAACAACAATCACTCACGTTAGAAGGTCATGATTATCTGCAATTTGATTCACTCGAATTTGTATGTATTTCGCAAGCATAACCAGAAAAATTGCAAGCATAAACGCAAAAAAAAAGTATGCTGGCATAATCAAAACATTTATATGTATATTTACAAAAATGGAATATAGTAAATTTTAGCCAAAAATGAAAAATATTTAAAAAAAATGCTTAATAATTGTAAAAATAATTGTTTATAAATGAAAATATTTCGGGGACAATGTCAATGACACGAGATTCTTGAAAATTAATGTTTTTTTAGTATTTTTTGGAGTACGACTAAAGATACCGACACTGGACTGGTAAAGGTGGTAAATTGATTTCGAGCTATTTTAACAAAACTTGAATTTTCATTTTTTATTTATAAATAAATAAAAAATCGCAATCTTTGATTAAATTATATTTTTTTTAGCTATAAAGTATACTTTTTGTAATTGTAATAATATTTATTTCAAATCGAGGGTTAATAACTTTCGGATAGGCGAATGATATAAATATACTGTATAGAAATAAGGAAATTAATTTATTATTAATTCTAGACAATTTCGTTTAAGCTTTTATTCAATTCGTAACATGAAAATGATTACTAATTTAAATACAATGTAAGATAATTTATTTATAAAAAGGCGTTGAAATAAATAAAATAGATTAAATTAATAAACATTCTTTTTTGTTTACACCTTAGCTATAACCTTTGATAAAAGCACGATTTTTATATTGCAAAACTTAAGGAAATAAATTAATTATAATTCGCATATATCATATAATTAATAATAATAAAAATAATTATATAATTTATTCATGAACAATTTTTTGATCAATAATTTATAATTTAAATATTAACTTATTTAGTTTGTTCTCACCAGCGCTAAATTATGTGATTTCGGTTCATGATTTCGAAATTACGTCGAACTGTTCACACCAAATTTGATATAATTTTGTTTGACATTTAAGGTTTTTTTTTATGATTTGTAATATTATGTGATCATTCGGTTCTGACATGATTTTGAACATGATTTCTACAAAATTACAATATTTGATTTGATTTCCATATTATCTCAATGTATGAGAAATTACATGATTTTGAAGTTGATTTTGTTCAAAATTACGATAATAATCAAAATCACATAATTTCGCCCTGGTGAGAACATACTATTATACTGGAAATGTATTTCCTAGACAATATTTGATATTGTTATACCATTAGTATCTGTGTGGTTACAACATTAAATTCAATTTATTATAAATCTCTAGTCCATATTTTATGATGCATTCAATTATTTAGTTTATTTAGAAGATAATATACTCTCGTAGTACTTCCATATAGACTAAAACTTGTAAATTTACACTATAATTTCTAAATTATCATAAATATAGATACAACTAACGTATTAATTAACACAATTAATTAGTTTTGTTTGGAAGAATAATTTTTTTATTTTATTTAAAATTAAATTTCTAATAATTAAGTGTTAATTAAATATTAAAGTGTGATGTGAGAATTAAATATAAAACACATGACAAAAGTCACAAGACCATTATTTGTATATGAAAATTTAAAGTATTAAAACTGATTAATTAATAGAAATTTGTGATGGAATGCAAAATTTTCATTAAAAATGCAATCAAGATAGAATTAAATTACAATAATAAATTGTATATACAAATGTTTTTTTATCCAAATAATTTATACATATTCAATAATTCACAAAATTAATACTTAGTTTTTAATTTTAATAAATATATTTTAAATATTTTTTATTCTGTATAAAAATCTACATATATACATAATAATTAAGTAATTAGTAAGTCATTTAAATTAAATTTGTATTAAAAATAGACTATAGTATTATTATTTGATTATTTCAATTATAATTTTTAATTAATACTTTTTTTGTTACAACAGAAATTTATTTATAATTATTATTGCAACAATAAATATTAGAGGATAAACAATTTAATTTATTTTTAAATGAAATGTGAATTTTTATCTTTTTCGAAAATTAGTTAATAATTTCACAGAATATCTAAATCACTTATATTAATTTTGGTTGTTTATAAACCATAAAAAACTATCATAAATTCTCGATATTTGATAGTAATTTCCCAGTTAAAGTAAATTTGTATATATGTAATGCTAAATATACTAAATTTCTGCAAGAATTTTTATTACTTTTTCTTATGATTTGATTTTTTAAAATGATTATTCTGCTAAATTAAACTAATTGAACATATGGATGGTTCAGAGCTGAACCGAACCAAGTCAGAAAAATATTAAAGGGTTAAGTATATCAAATCTAATTAATTCCTCGTATGTTTTTGTTGCTTATTTCTACAATAATTGCACAAAAATATTCAATAAACAACAAAAAGAATCGAGTAATTAATTAATATTTTTTCGGAATTGGTTCAGTTCAACTCTGAGCCATCCATATATTCAGTTTTGATTATATATTTTTTTAAATAATAATTATAATAAATCATAATTAAAATTTCATTAAAGTTGATTTGGTTTTGGAAATTTTAGTTATAATTATTTACGATTCCAACGCCAAAAGAGAATTTTATAAATTCTTATCGTAATAAATTTATATAAACGTGAGTAAATAATATAAATAAATTTAATTGAATAAAATTTATATGTTTATTATTTTAAAAAGCAATTGGGGGATAAATAAATTTTTAAATTTTACTAAGGGGGTAAACTAAATTAACTATTAAAAAAAAAATTGTTATTATTATTATTATGGCTTTGATTATTTTCAATTGTTTTAAGTATAATTTATATATACACAAAATTGATATAATTGAAGTATGTATATAGAGAATTTGGTATGTAAATAATTTTTGTTGTTATACAGATTGAATTTTTGTATACCGTATATAAAAAATATCTTTATATTATAATTTTTTTAAAAATATTGTAACATATTGAAATTTTACAATCATTATTTATGAATTCAGTTCGTAAATTTAATTTTTCATAATATAGATTTTCTCATATGTTTGAAATCAAATGTATAAAAGTACTTTAATTCACACTGTAATATACTATATTATTGGGACAAATATTAATTAATTCATTAAAAATTGCCCTTATTGTGATTGTCGCGGCCAGAGTCGATTCTATATTCGGTCGATTTGTATAATTAGATATTATTATACAATACAAAATAAAAATCGAGAGGACCAGCACAAGACTATCGACTATCAACATCAAATAAAGTCGCCAATCACAATAAGGGTAAATGTTCTATTAATTGACTAATAAGTTAAATATCTTCACGTAATTAAATTTTCATCTTTCTTTCTATATTTGACATAGGAAAAATCTTAATGCAAATTAAATATTTAAAAAAAATCGTTTAAACTTTATTAATATTGCACGAAGTTAGTTGCTCTCTGTTAAAGCTTTTTTTATTTCAACTAAAAATTAAAATTCTATCCTCATAATAAATTACTATATTTGAAAATCCACTATTGGAAATTTGAAAAAACAAAATTCTATAAAGTGCTATTACATTTCACCTGTTGAATAAAATAAATAGTAATTTTGTATATTTTAGAATTTTTGTTTATTTTGTTCAAAATACATAAAAAAAAAATTTATTATTCATTATTCATAATTTTACCCATTTTTATTTTTATTTTTATTTTTATTTCAGCACTGCATATTTTTTTTTTTCAATTTTTAAAATTGGTTTTTTTTTTTCTACAATAAAAAATTAAATTAAATTTTTGTTTACTAACATTAAGAAAAAAAATTTTCTAAACGTGTTTATAATTTAAATTTTTGATATTTTCTTTAAAAAAAAAAAAAACAAAACAAAACAGAAAAATATTAACATAAAAAATTGAAGAAGAAAATATAAAAATATAATAATAAAATTTAAATTTTAGTTTTTAAAATGTAAAACTTGGTGAAAAAATGCTTTTAAAATTTTTGTATATTAAATTTTTTCTCGCCTTCATAGAATATTAATGAGTGATTATGTTAGTCTAGTAGCTAGCATAAATAAAAATTTAAATAGATTTTAATCGAAATTGAAAAATATCTATTAAAAAAAAAAAATAAAAGAAAAATTGTAATAATTTGATTATTCCGAATTAATTATTAGCTGATAATATAAAAATTAAATTAGATTTATTAGATTTTATTTGAAAAATTTTTCCCATAAATGTTATTGTAAAAATTAAGTTTATTTCACGTCATTAAAGATTAAATAATTTTAGATTAAATTCTTAGAGATTTCTATTTTATACAAAGTATTAGTTTTAGTAGTAATTCTTAGGTAGTAGTAACTATTTTTGCTCAAAAGAACTAATAAAAATCAACCCAAAATTGCTTTAACAATAATCTAATCAAATTATGATTTTACAATCTACATAATAATATTTTTCTATTTTTATATAAAGGATTTTCCGGTCAAATTAGTCTTTTTACACCTAAATATAGTCTTTTTACACTTAAATATAGTCTTTTTACAATTCAAAATAGTCTTTTTATATTCAAAATTAGTCCTTCCCCTTCACAAAAGAAATTACTCTAAGTATTTTTATGTAAGTATAGAAACAAATAGTACATACTTCTACTTAAGAAGAAGATTTAGAAGATTTCCTATCATATTTGTTTCTACTTACATCAAAAATTTGGAACACTTGCGGCAATTTCTTCTTATTTTTATGTAAAAAGTGTAAAACGACTATATTTAAGTGTAAAGACTAATTTGATCGCAAAATGGTATATAATGAAATAGTTACTACATATATACTTATTAAATAACTTTGTAGTTGACATAAATTTTTGAAATTATTTCTACTAAGATTAGTGACTATAGCTGTTGTGTACTACGACATAAAATGTGGGCTATATAATTTCATATTCATTGACTTTCTATAATTAATAATTTTTTATAAGAACTTATTCTAATTTACTTAAATCTAAAATTATTGTGTAAATTAGTAGTTAAGTATAATAATAATCATCGAATTATAGACATTCGTATGTGATATCATGTTTCATAATAATATTTGTTAGATAAAACAAATTTGTATAGTTTCAATCTTGTGAATTCTACGATATGATATATTCTTAAATATTTATTTATATTCTAAAAATTCTGTAAAAAAAAATAATTTTATTAAATTTTCATTTATATTTTTTCGAAGTTTTAACAAAACAAATTGAAATATTGAACATATATTTAGTAATCATTAATTTCTTTAATAAAAACGTGTTTGTTTTTTTATTTTAGTAAATTTTAACCATCAAAATGAAATTAAGTAGCTAAATGATTTATTAAAAACTATAAACACTAATAAAGATATTTAATTTAAGAAAGAAATTTTTTTTTTTTTTGAATATTATAAAATTTTTTGTGAATTTTGTACTTAAATTAAAAAATAACGCGTCATTATAAAATTTCAGGCAAACAATTTCGTTTCTAAATTTAAATTTTTTTTTTTTAATTTTCCCATTTTTTGTTGAAATAATCAAATTATTTAAATAATAATAAAAAAAATGTTGACAAAACTTTTTATTTATTATATTAATCTTTTTTCTTTTCTGAAAATAGAAAATAAAAATTAAGATTGTTCAAATTTCAAGAATGTAATAGCCAAGAGAAAAAAATTTTATATTTAAATTTTTTTTTTTTTATTTTAGTTGTCAATTTAAAAATATTTTAGAACCGATTTTATATACATAAATGATTATTATATATGCTCTATCTAATCTACGCCCAGGAACCAGGAACTTTGAACTAAATAAGAAAGTAAAATCTGTTAAATTTTAATTTGTAAGATAAATTTGAAATATTAATTAGTAAATCAACGAATTCAAAATTTTTTGGTTTATGTATATATTTGACCTGTAATTAAATTCTTCTCTGATATTATAGTTGTTATTTGAATTCACCTATCGCGATCTTTACCACCAGATTATTAACCTTTAAACGATCTTGGAAATATGATTTTGCACATTTTTTTTTTTTGTTTTAAATATAATTAATTAAATAATTTATTTTTGACTGTAAATTATAAAAGATTATAAATGACTAAAAAAAATTTTAATTATTATTATTTATAGGACCAGAGAGTTGGTCAAAATTATTCCCTCAAGCATCTGGACATCGTCAATCACCTGTGGATATAAATACATCCAAAACAAAACGTGGACGTGATTTAAAAGCAAAACAATTACAATGGAAATATGTACCAGAGAATACAAAAAGTCTTGTAAATCCGGGTAAATATATTTAACATTATAAATAACATAAAAATTTCAAGGTTAAATCAAAGTTATCAGAATGAAATTAAAAAACAAAAAAAAAATAATTTTTAATTTTCTTTCTAATTTTTTTAATTACCTTGTTTTATTGTCTGTACACTTTGCTATCCAAAAAAATATTTTTACTTAAGTCACTTAAGTCACTTAAATAAAATAAATAAATTTTAAAGTGTGTGTTTATGTTGTGATAATGTCAAACATTTTTTTATTCACTTAAATATTTACATAATATCAGAATCTTAATAATTTTGATAACAATTTTCTATAATTTTTATATACTATTTCAAAATATTCTATGAAATCTATTTAAGTTTTTATGGAATTCTTAGAGATCTGTGACTATTATCAGTTGGTAGTTTAAAATTAATTTTCATATTTTCCCAGAAAAATCATCTCTACTATCCAATCAATTCTAATTAATTTGGAAATTAATTAAATATTTATACATTTCAGGTTATTGTTGGCGTGTTGATGTTCATGGTAATGGTTCAGAATTAACTGGTGGACCATTAGGTGATAATATATATAAATTAGAACAATTTCATTGTCATTGGGGTTGTTCAGATGGTAAAGGTTCCGAACATACTGTTGATGGTTTATCATATTCTGGTGAATTACATTTAGTACATTGGAATACAACAAAATATGAAACATTTGGTGAAGCTGCTGCATATCCAGATGGTTTAGCTGTATTGGGTGTATTTCTTAAAGTATATATAATATAATATGACTATACATATATATATATATATAATTTTCAAATATTTTTCTAGGTTGGTAAACATCACAATGAATTAAATAAAGTTGCTAAATTATTACAATTTATACAACATAAAGGTGATCGTATTACATTACCAGAATCATGTGATCCAGCTAAATTATTACCAGATATTAATACATATTGGACATATGAAGGATCATTAACAACACCACCATGTTCAGAATCTGTTATATGGATTGTATTTAAAACACCTGTTGAAGTATCACATGATCAATTAGATGCTATGCGTAATCTTAATTGTTATGATGTTAAAGATGAATGTCCATGTGATAATTTAAATGGTAAAGTTATTAATAATTATCGACCACCATTACCATTGGGAAATCGTGAATTACGTGAATTTGGAGAACATTAATTTTATTTATGTATATGTATATATAAAACAGAAAATATAATTTTTTTTTGTATTAGAGTATAGAATCACGTTAAATGTTTAGTTGGATCAAACAAAAATTTACATGTTTCTTATTATTGTATAATAGTAGTTTTTTTATAAATTGTAAAATGCTTTTTTCTTGAGAGAAAAAATATTCAAAATATTTGAAAAATGAATATTACAAGAAAAGTGTGCCTTAAATATCTAATCCAAAATGTATAGAAATTTCGATATGATTTATTGTCTATTTTTTTAAATGATTAATTTACAAAAACAAAATTGTACAATTTAAAAATTGCTTTATTAAAAATATTCATTTGGTTACTATTAAATTTGCTATTAGTAGATGACACAATAAACTGTCACTGTACTAGAAATTTTATTTATATAATGTATGAAGATTAACTTACAGAATCTCTCGATAAAATAAAAAAAAAAACTATATTTTTATGTAATCTCGCTTTAATTTCCTAATTTATATTATTATTAATTTTTTTTTTATTTTCCTTTTATTAATTTATATTCAAAAAACAAAAATAAATATTTTCATTTTTAATTTTACCTAAATTTTCTTTAATTTCAATAAATTTTTTTTTGTTCAATAATTTTTTTTGTTCAATAATTTTTGGTTCAATAAATTTTTTGTTCAATAAATTTTATTTTGAAATTGTATTTTTTAAATTTTTATAAAAGTTATTTTAAAATTTAATATTAAAAAAAAAAGAAGTCAATTTATTACTGAGAAAAATTTTGAAATATATAAAAATCAATTAAAAATTAATCAAAATTAATTAAATTTGATAAAAATTATCAAATTTAAAAGAATTAATTTGAAAAAATGAAATTGTTTCAATATTTTTGTTATCAATTTTTAAATTGATAATCTTAAAAAGAGGAAAATTATACTTTCGCACTTATATAAAATTAATTTAAATTATAAAAATTATTTTAAATATTATAAATTATAATTATTATTTTTTTGTAAACATATAATTTTTTTTTTGTGTTGAATTTAACTGTTATTATTTTTAAAAAAATATACTATTTTTTTTTTTTATTTTAAGCATGAAATTTTGAATTTTATTTTACTATCTTTTTTTTAAATTTTCTTTATTGATGATTTTAGATTATTTTTGACAGCTGATCTTGAGGACCAATAAAAAAATATGATATTGTCGTATATATATTTTTTTATACATATATATATATTTTTTACAAATTCGATATTACAGGGATTTTTAGATGGTTAAAAATTTATATAAAGTTTTAATTTACATAAATTGTAGAACTAATATATATTAGCAATAAGTGTAAAGTATGTGAAATTTTGAAGTAAAAAATTGAATAGAATATCTTAAGAAAAATAGTTGAAATTGCAGGCTCAACTATTATAGAGCAATTACAGATCAAAATTAATGGTAAATGCTTCAATTTAGTAGAGTATGAATATTATTTTTCGATTGTACATTTAAAATAGTACAATAATGGATATTAGATGATCAAGAATTTAATTAACTTTTATCAAAAAGAATATAAATTCCTAAAGAAATCACTACATAAAACTTTCTTGTTGTAGCTTTAAAATAAATGATTTTTTATGTATGGTTGAAAAAGTCAATATATAAAATTAAAACAAGATTTTGGTGTATTTTTTCATTCTGTTATTCATAAGTAAACGAAAGCTAAAATATTCACAAGTTTGACTTATATACCCGTCAGTGGCATTTAGCCACCACATATAGTATTTTTTTATTAATGATAAAAGTAAGTATGAGATGAGTACGGCAGTACTAATTACCATCTATGCGTATACTATATCAAAATGTAGGTATTTTAATTACCTTTAATTCAAGATAGTATACGTGTCTATGCGACACTCATAGTCTATACCCAGTGGCTTTTAGCCACCACATATACTATTTTTCTATTAATGATAGATGTAATAACGAATTTATATTTTTTTTAAATTAATTATATTTGAATATGAAATGAAGTAAAAATTTTAATTTTTATATAATATTAGTTTTTAGTTTTTGATGAAAAAAATATAGTAATACATTATTTGTTGAAGTCAAAATGAATTTATGTTGATTTTTTTAAGTTGTTTAATATAATAATATAATAATTATTACGAGTATCATCATCATCAAATTTCATCAACATCGTTGTCGTTGTCAATTTCGTTGACATTTTCACAATCATCTTCAATCCGTTTAACAAAAATACATTTGGTTAAATAATTTTGTATACGATTATATAATATTCTTAGTAACAAACCAAATGTTTGACGATTTCGGTTCTCTCTGATTAAAGATTGAGTTAATAGCATTTTCTGTATCATCATGTCTACTGGATCTTTTCGTTGATTATTCTTCAATTTCTTTTCATATTTATACAATTTATAGGCGAGTGTTTCATTCTGAATTTTTTTTGGTATTTTTGATGGACTCCCAGTTGGATAAATTAATGGTTTTGATGGTAACAAATATTGTATTGGATTATCAAATTTTGATAATATACCACGATTACGAAAAGTTGTCAATGACCAATAATTGCCCATTCCCAAAACACACAAAAATGAAAAATACTAGTTAAGCTATTTATAAAAATCAAAAGTTAACTAAACTCAAAATATCAAAAAATTTAGCTCATGAAATTAAAATTAATATTATTTTAAGGGTATAGACAAATTCAGGTAAATTTAATTGTAACAACCAATCAATTTAGAATAAATTTTATAATTAATATTTTTTCTACCTTAAATTAATTCTCTGAAAAAATAATTCTATACCAAATTTTTGTAGTAATTAATAGAAAATATAATAACAAAATGTTCAAAATACTTATTTAGTTTTAAAGTAATTTATTAAATATTATTTGATTCATAAAATACATAAAATTTTAAACTAGATTCTCTCTCAACGATCGACTTAACAATATTTTCGATATTAACATTTCATCTGAATCTTTACTACATTCTTTTTTCTTTAATTTATTTCGATATTTAAATATTTTAAATGCAATTGTTTCATTCTGCCGTTTAATTGGCGGTGGTGGTGGACTTTTTTGTATAATTTTATGATTTCTTCTAGTAGAACAAATTTTTGATAGTATTCGATAAATATATTGAAATAAATAACGTATACTATTGCGGAAATATTTAATTAATGACAAAATATTTCCCATGACTATAAACAATTAACAAACTACCTGCAAAAAAAAAAACATTTCTCAGAAAATCTATTTTGCATATTTAACATTATATTTATGTAGCTTAAAATTATACCTGAAATTGAAAAATTCTTGCTAATAAATAAATAAATAAATAATTTTACTTTTTTTGTGTCTCACCTTTTAAATTATTCATTTTTAAAGCGTGTAAATTTACATTTTAGGATCAAACATTTAGATACAATTGTTGTATTTAACATCTGGAATTATTACTTTTATAAATTGAATATAGAATTTTGCAAATTTCTGTTCAAAAATTGTTAAAGCCATATGTTATACGAAAAAAATTAATTTTGCCAAAAGTAATTTTGTTACTAAACAATTTCACTTTTTCAAATTAAATTAATTATGTTTTTTGTTTTCTGAAATTTTTTTATATAATTCAGAGACACAAATCTGACTATACATGAGATTTTAATAAAAGTTTTAAATTAATTTTTTACAATTAAATAATGTACTGCTACCAAGCTATTTAAATTGACATTATAATAAATAATAGAGAACTGTTTTTGATATATATAAACAATACCATCAGCAAATTGTCTGTCAATAATTTCGTCTTCAATTTAAAAAAAATCATTTATTACAGAAAAATTACTCTCTGTCTGTTATAATTATAAATAATATCCATTAAATGTCTGAAATTTCAATAATATTGTGTCCTAAGGTATTTCGAAATATATTATAGGAGAAATACCATAAAATTTATTAACAATCATTTCAAAATTTTACAGGTAGAAATTTTTTTGTTCAATTTGTGTTGTTTTTAAATTGAAAATTTTATATTTTTAGTTAAAATTATTTTCATTAAATCAATTGAACTCATCAGATAAATATACACATAACTAAAAAAATAAAATTTGCGAAAAAAGTGTTGAAAAATATATTATATTAAATTGTAATAAATTATATTAAAAATAATGGAAAGTTATACAATTATTTGTGATATGTCAGAACGTCCAAATGATACAAAAAATATTATGGAAAATGTAAGATTTCGTGAAGTTATAAAACGTGTTCGATTATGGAGTTTTCTACAAAATCTTGTACAACAACAATTAAATTCAAATATTAATAATAATATAACAAATAATAATACTAATGAAAATACAAAAAATGATCTATCATTTCATTTGGATAGTGAATTAACACGTCATAAACGAAAAATTGAATTAGATGAAATATTAGCATTAAATAAAAATGAATATTTTCAACCAAAATTAAATTTTTTTATAGAAACATTGACGAAATCAAGGAAAAGAAAATTATCAATAACGAAAAAAAATATTCAAAAATTACAAATATCAACTGGTTATAATTTTAAGGCAATACGTAAAATAGTTGGTTATCAAAAAGTTAGACGTAATCCATTTTTAAAAATACAAATTTACAAATTTCCCGATAATATTAATCAATTAATAAAAATAAAAAATAATAAAACTGATTTACTAATTACATCTACGGAAAATATAAAAACAAATCGAAAAAGAAAATTCAATGAATTATCACCAATAAAATTATCAACATCTTCGTCATCATCTTCTACATCATTATTATCATCACCAACAAATTCGTTAACGAGCAGTAATAATAATTTATTGCCAAATCAATGTATTGAAAAAAAAGTTCATTTAGATTTAAATTATTCAGCTGATTTTCAAGTACCTATTAATATGATGGAAGATATTTGTAAATTTCATGTTAATATGGTAAGGAAACATCCAAAAAAAGAAAGATCACAAATTGAACAAGAACGTCGTGATAAAAATACTGAAGCATGCCGTTTGAGTCGACGTGCCAAAAAATTAGAAGAATTAGTAATTGATGGACAATATAATGAAAAAGTTTTACAAAATAAAGAAATCCTTAAAGAATCAATTAGATCGATTATTTATATCAAGAAATTATTATTATTGATTGAAAGCCGTGACAACAATAATGGAGAGGAGCTTTAAGAATTTAAGCAATTTTTAAAAGCAAAAAATTTAATTTTCGAAAAATAAAAATTTGCTTTATTTAATTTTAAAAACAAATTTGTAATTAATAACAATTTTTTATAATAAATAACAACAGACAAGACAAAATTATTTATTATTGAATTATGTTTTATTTGCAATGCCATTAAAAAATTGCACAATTTAAAAATAAGTGCATACCTTTAGGTGTAGTATAATAAATATTACATGTTACATCCCCTAACATGTTGCTGGTTTTTCTGCAACATTTACAATTATTGGTTGTTGGGAAAAGAAGTACTCTACTTACTTTTCGCCTTCATTTCGCATTCATATGAAAATTTAAGGTATACTTTGATTTACAGGTTTTGCACTCCAAATTCAACCTTTTGCAAACCAAATTCAACTTTTTGCAAATCAAATTCAACCTTTTGCAAACCAAATTCAACCTTTTGCAAATCAAATCCAACCTTTTGCAAATCAAATTCAACCTTTTGCAAATCAAATTCAACCTTTTGCAAAAAACCGAATTAAATGGTTCTATGAAGATTATAAATAATTTTAATTTCAATTAATATCAAATAAATTCAAATTATGTATAAAAATAAATTAATAATTAGAATTTTTTATTTTCTTTGAAATAAATAAATTAATTAATAATTAAGTATAGATAAATCATGATTACAGTGATATTCCTGCAGCGGCTAATGGCAATTGCATATACATATGTGTATAATAATTATTGCAATTTTCGGGGGTAATAGTTGCCACAGCTTGTTCAATAACTTCTACTAAATTATAAGAATATACACATTCAGCTAATAAATTACGCACATAAAATTTGATTTTAGAAAAAACTTCTTCAATGGGATTCATCATTGGTGAATATGGTGGCAGAAATACAAGAGTATGTCTTGTTCGCGTCACAAGCTCACGAATTTCCAGACTTTTGTGGAGCCGAACATAGTCTAAAATTAACCACGCTTCTACAATCATGTTCTTCTAAATTTTTAAACTACGGAAATCACAAAAAATATTCGAGTTCACATTAGATCGTGCAATTATATCATGGAATATTATTCCCTGAGTATTTATCGCTGCAATCAGGGATACATTCCGTTCTCTAATAGTTGGTACAATTACCCGGGCCGGTGTATTGACTGTAGAACGTGCTTTTGTTCTGCGAAGATGGTAATTAAATCCAGATTCATCAATAAATATTATTTTGCTTACTTGGATTATAAATTATCTAATTATTAATTGTTTAACTTAAGGTAAAAATTAATTTTTCGAATGTTTTTATAAAAGGTTGAATTTGATTTGCAAAAGGTTGAATTTGATTTGCAAAAGGTTGGATTTGATTTGCAAAAGGTTGAATTTGATTTGCAAAAAGTTGAATTTGATTTGCAAAAAGTTGAATTTGGTTTGCAAAAGGTTGAATTTGGAGTGCAAAACCTGTACAAGCGCCTCTAGTTGTAGAAATGTGAAAAATATTTACTGGCATCGTATAGTGTACTCGTAATTACCTTTCCAACGAGTAGTCACATCACACTTCATTTTTTATGGACATTTTACTATATAAAAATTAAAATTTTATTCGAACAAAACGATGTTTTGGTAAAATGGCGAATAACGCCGCCTACCGGAAGAAATTTATATTTCTATTAGTTCTCAATAATTCAAGCTTTCCATCGGTGGGTTTATCATAAATTTATGTGTACGTTAACTATGTGAAATAAGTGATTTTTATTGTTACCATTGTGAATTCTACAGAAATTTTTCCAATAAATCTATGTTCCAAAATTGCTATTACTATGTTTTCTAAAAAAGTTACCCATATTACTGGATCATATTATACTTCAAAATTATAACAATGTTTTTTTTTTTTTAATTTTTTTTTAAAATTATATATTTCTTTATTTTTCTTACAGAAAAAAAAACATACATTATTTTTTTTACTATTAAATATAAAATATATAATAACTAAAATAGTAGCCAAAAGTGAAAAGTAAAAATTATTTAAAATAAAAATATTTAACATATTTTTTTTCTTGTAATTTTTTAAATTGTTTTTATTGTCTTTAATATAAATTTAATAATTTATTCATATAACTTTTGTCTTGGTATATAAGTAGTTTTATGTTTATAATTTTTTTTAATACAGAATACAATTATTGTAGTTTGATAACATAATCATACGAATAATAAAAAAAAAAATACTGTGATGTTAATGATATATTATCTATATATATATGTATTAAGAAATTGTAATATTTGAGTTTCAACAGAATTTAATAATTATAATTTAAATAAAATGCAGGGAGGAGGCAGTTTTGAAAGCAATATTATAGTTATCACAAGATCTATAAAAAGTCAGTATATAAACATTTTTGTTAACCATACAAAATATTAGAAATATATTACGTTTTATTAGTTTTGGGCTAAAAAAAAATAAATAATTCCAAAATTAGCGAGAATTTAAATGAATTAATCATTTACGAAAAAAATTAAATTCTTCATTAAAATTTTTGTCGAAATATTATTAACAGCAAAACTAAAGATTAAATTATAGCCCAAAATACGAAATATAATTGAAACTTCGAAAAACTGACAAAAAATAATGATTTTGTCGTAACTATTTTTTGTATGGAATATTTAACTATAAATTGTACTATTAATAATTAACTAATTAGCTGCAATTTTGAAGGCATATTAAGCACATTCATTTTTTTACAATATATCCTTTAATTAATTTATTTTTTTATCTATTTTTGTTTTTTAGTAAATTATAATTTATATCCCAAAGTGTTAGCGAAATCTCGAGCTAAATTTTATATGGAAAATTTAGTTTAGCAAGAGCAACGTATCACACACTTAAATGATAATTTATATATCCTTAAATAAAAAAAAAACGTTGTTCATTAAGTACATTTATTATTGTTCTATATTTCGGATTATGAAGCGTTAATTTAATTTAATGTGGTTTAAGTAGATTTTGTTTTATTTAATGCTAAACTATACGATTACAAATCACGATTTATAATAATATTATTCCGTTTCAATACGATAATCTTAGTTAAATGCCACAATTTTTACTTCAGAATTACACGTCATAAATCTTAATAAATTTATAACAAAATTTTGGTACATTTTCTTCCAAAAATTATATATTTATTTATATTATCAAAATTTTTTGGGGTTTTTTTATGTAATGTGTGATTCTATAATAATACCACTTGCAAAAAAAAACTTTTACGGCTCATTATAATAATTGCTAATTAATTATATAATTTTAAAATTTATGTTAATCAAAAAAATTGTGGAAATGTTGCTTACATCTGTGTTTTTTGTTTCTATAAACATCTTAAAAACTACAATTTTTTTAGTGCTTTTTTGAAAATTAAATAGTTTCTTAAATAACTAATGGAATTTAACTAAAAATGAAAATATAATTATTGGTATTTTTGTTTTTTTTTTAATTATTATCAATTTCTTAACAGTGTATTTTCCTTTTCTTCTTCTTTTTCATTATTTAATCTTAAAATGTATACATAAACTTTTTATGTTTATTTTTTTATGTTTTTTTTTTTTAGTTTTAACAAAAATATAACTTTTTGTGTAGGCACCTTTTGTTAATTAATTATATTTGAAACGAACTAAATATTTATAAAATTAAATTTTATATAATAAATTAAAAAAATAAAAAAAAATTCTAGTTTTAAAATGATTTTCGCTATAAACTTGGCTTGTTTTTTACTATCTCTAATAGTTTTTTGATGTATAGTGTTTTTTTTTGTGTGCGCAATTTTTAAATGCAAAATAAAAAATATATCACTCCTTTTATTATTGAAATCATTTCGACATTCTCTCACATCCATTCGCCTTAATCGATTTAATCATTTTCTAAATTCAATCATATTATATTCGATAATATATTCCTCGACAAGTCAATTGGCAATGTTCAATCAAGAGTAATCGAGTCGAGTTCAATAATATGGATTTATACAGAACATAAAAGAAATTAATGTAGAACTATCATATATACCATTTTTAAATTAAATCAAACAATTTGCAAATTTATTTCAACAATTTTTCAATGAATTTCTTTTAAAAAAAAATGTTTGAATTTAATTTGGTAAAATGGTATATCAACATTTTATAAAATTAAATTATTTACAAATTTAATTAATTAATTAAAATCAATAATTCAAAATCAAAATTTTTTGTTGTTTATAATTTTATAAAATCATCTCTTCTCACGTCTAAATAAAAGAAAATTTATTGTAAGTACCAAAAAAAAATTATATACGTGTATATATTTTTTGTATTTACTATAATATTTAGTTTTTCATGTTTTTTTTCGATACTTTTTTTACTACAAATATAAATTTTTTGAGTTTTGAGAGTTTTTTCAGTAAAAAATTGACCAAAATATCTTCCAAAAGGTTACATTTTTCAACTACAATATATTTTAAAATGATTATAGATTTTGGCAAATTACAATGTAACCTCTTAGGAAAAATTGTTTTTAGATCCAATGATAATTTATTTATATGATAAAAATATGAATTATCTCAAATTAATGATTTTGATGGGGCGGGCAAAGTTAACAAACTAAATGAAATTATACTGATTTTAAACTAACAGCACGCAAATTTAACTTTTAAAATACTATTTTTTTCCATTAATTTGCAAGCTAAATATTTAGTAAACCCAAAAAAAATATATATATATGTATATTATTTTAAATTTAAATTAAGCACAGTATAATTATTTTTTATTATTATTTTTTTATATTTAAGTAACAAAAATATGTCATAAAGTGATTATTTATCACATTTGGTAGTGTAATTCACTTTTATTTCTTTATTTAAATATAATATGCTATTATGTTTTTATTTATAGTATTTATTTATATATTATACAATTTTTTTTTACTATTTATTTTTAATCTAACTATGACTTTTTTTATTAAGTTTTTTTTTTCATTTTTTTTTTTTTTTATAAAATCGGAAAAAAATATAATCTACTCCAAAAAAAAAAAAATTAGTATAAAAATAAAAAAAATTTATTAAATTAAAATTCAATTTTTTTTTTTAAATTATATTTTGTACAATTTTTATAATAATTTTGTTTTAAATCTTTGTCACGAATATATTTGTTTTTTTTTTTGTGTATTTTGTGTATAGTATTTTTGTAATGGTATACTAGTAAAAGCCGATGTACTAAAATTTATCATACTTATTTTTGGTATGACTTCTACCGCCTAAGAAATTCAAAAAAAATTTATCTGTAAGATATTCTAATTGAAAACTGTACAGTTTTTAAAATAAGGGAGTTTTTAAAACTGCACAGTTTTTATAATAGAGCATTTTTAAAACTGTACAGTTTTTATAATAAGAGAGTTTTCATTAACGTCAAACAAAAATGATCGCAGTACTGCAATGTCTCAATTCTAATTTTTTTTTTGTGGTATTTTGACAACCGTGACAGTAACAACAAAATCAACAAAAATTCAACATAATCAAAGTTCCTTTTGTCGACTGGTTGTTGTCTCGCTGTCTCACTGAGTAAACTACCATAAAAAAAAACGAAAGGAAAGCATTGCAGAACTAGCAATCATTTTGACGTTAATGAAAATCTTTTTGATTCAATTTTCATTACCCTAAAATCTATGGCGTTCGATTTCTGTCAAAAATATGACATACCCATATATGTATTTTGTATGGTACGCTCTAGATACGCGACGTACGTAGCGAGATACGCGAGCGTACCATACAAAATATATGGGCATGTAAAATTTTTGACAGAAATCGTACGCCATACGCATACGCGTTGATTTAGACCATTTAGGGACTCGAGTTACATGGTCATTAATTTCGAATCCGATTTGTCTGATTCAAAAATTGGGATATTTCGAATTTTCTTTAAACGGTAGAAGTCTCAAAACCATATAATCATTTATGATTGAAAAGAGTGTGTGATTTTTTTCTATAATATCATCCAAAAAAAAATTGTTAAAATTATATTAACTAAAAGAAATTATAAAAGTTAATTAAAAAAAAATTAAATTTTTATCTTTTTTTATATTTATTTAACATTTTTTGTTATATATTGGCTATTATAGTTTTAATGTTTTATTTAAATTTTACTTCTTAAGGCATTTTTCGTAGGAGTGAGTTAAACCCCTCTTTTTTTTAAAATTATTTTTTGAAAAGACAAAATTTTAGTGCATATAAATCCACAATTTTGTATTTAATTTGATTTTTGTAATATTCCATATTTTTATTATATATATAATTTTTTTAATGCCCAGTATTTAAAAATAAAATCGTTAATTTTTTAATTTGGAATATTAATGTTTTTTTTTATATCATTTTCTAAAATGTTTTAATATTTTATCATAACAATTTATAATACCTAAAAATATATATTTCATTTATTATGTAATTTTTCTTTTTAATTGATCGCTTTTTTCATTAATTTTTATATCCCATCAAAAATTTTCCAATCAAATTTTTTTTTTAATCAATTGTTTTTTTATTATCATTCGATTTACTTGTATTAACAATATGATCATCATCATAAACATGTAAATCTTCATCTTCATCTTCATCAGAATCACTACTACTACTACTACTACTGCTACTAGTAAATTCTGTATTAGATAAAAGTGCAGTTGTAACATTATTTTTATTTTTATTATTATTATTATTAGTATTTAGTCGACGGATTTGAATTTTTGGTGTACTTTTTGATAATAATGGTTCACGTACAAATTTATTACTGCTACTTGGACTAATTGCTGTTGAATCCTCATCGATACCATAATTTGATATATCGGATGATAAATGATGACCACCAACACCAACACCACCATCACGAACAACACCATCACCTCCGGTATAATTCCAATCATCATTATCACTTGTTTCACATAATGATTTTGAATGTGGTTGTTGATTTTCTTCAGGTATTGTTTCTCTATATCATTTGGTATTTTGTATTACAAATTAATATTTTTTTTTTTTTTTAAACAAAAAAAATGTTAATTATTTTTTTTTTAATTTTTTAATTTTAATTTTTTTTTTTTTTTAATTTTTAATTTTTGCTTTAAGAAATTTTTTTTTTTAAATAATAAATTTTTAAGGGTTAAAAATTCAAAACACAAAAAATTCATGCAAACAAAAATTAATTTAATTTTATGTAAAAAAAAAATATTAATAAAAACATAGAAAAAAAAGCAAATAAAATTTTATTATTATTTTTTTTTTTTTTTTAAATTAAGATTTTTAAACAGTAAATTATTTTATATAATTATATTTTTTTACTGTATTTATGTATACATAAATTTGTACATTATTAAAAAAATATTAAAATATATGATCTTAAAAATCTAATAAGAAAAAAAAAATTAAAATTAAAATCAAAATTAATAAACCCAAAAAAAAAAGAACAATTCAACTTAAATTAATTTTTAAAACAAATATTTAGTTAAAGGAAAATCATAACACCAAAAAAATATAGATTAGAAACATACAACAATATTTCGACACACAAAAAAAAAAATTTAAATTATATTTATTTAAATTTTATCTACAAAATTATTTCGTATAATTATTAAATAATTAATAATTATTTAAAATATATTAGTACAAAAATTAGTAAATAATACTTATATGTTAGATTAAATTAAATGACTAACAAAATGAAAATAATTAAAGTAAATTGACAGTTTGTGTCCAATATTTTTATATGGAGAAGCTCACATTTTGTTCATATATTTTGCGAAGAATTTAAAAAAAAAATTTGTGATCCACTCTTCTAAGTCAGATATAATTTTTTTCACACAGAAAGTTAGTTAAAAATGAAAACAATTTCTAAAATACGTAAATTTTTTACCATAATAACCAAAAACCAATGAAATATATATGATGTATAATATACAAGATATTTTTAATAAATGTTTACTTTTATTAATAATATTAAAATGTTAAATAAAGAGAATAATTATAATAATAATAATATAAAAATTCGTCGAAATTTAAAAAAAAAAAAAAATTTGTATATAGAAAAAACGAAAATGTTAAGACACAAACTTGAATTTTTTATGTCGAAAGTGTACTACGAATATTATTATAATTATGTACCGCATATAATTTTTTTTTTGCATCAAATTTATAAATAGATCTTCGTATAACCGATAACCGATTATATTGGACCAATTATAAATTTCAATTAGATTATAATTACTCTCATAAATATATATGTACAAGGAATTGTAAATTACAATGAACTGAATTAATGAATGTTGAATATTTATACTAATTAATATACTAAACCCCCATTTTTCCATATTTATTATATTATTATATTTAAATTAATTAATAAAAAAAATATTTACTAGAAACAAACTGCAAAAAACACTGTTAATCCATTTGAACACAAAAGTACACAAAAAATGTCAGAGTAGTAATATTACTTAAGTCATTTTGAATTTAAATGTTTTTTTTTTGCGTACTTTAATAATGTAATTAAATTTTGAATGTTAAGAGATATAAAATTTATAGAATTTTAGTCCATTTTAATATTTTAATTTTTTTCATACATTCAATTTTGGTATACAACTTTTTTAGACTGTATTTTACAATAATTTATACAAAAATGTAAAATGAAAGATACATATGTCCTTCAAAATCATTTATTAATTTACATTATTTCATAATAAATATTTAATAAGTAAATTTGAAAAACACGACGAAAATATAATTAATAAATTATATTACCAATAAATATAATTGAATCTATACATAAATTTTATTTGAATGAATTTTGAAAAAGTTAGGTTTTCTAATTGGATAAATTAATAAAAAGGAGCGAGTCTAAGAATTTTTTGATATTAAAATTTAGAAATTATTATGTAAATTCATTCAAAAATATTTAACGATCAAAATGACAGTTGGTTTTGGTTTAAGTACGAAAAATTGCCTCATAGAATTTTTGGAGCCCAACTTAATGAACCACGTATTTATTGCAGTTAATTTCATATGCAAAAATATTTATTTAGATACAAAAGAATAATTGTTGTGCAATAAAAACGAAATTGAAGAAATTTTGTAAATTTTTGACTTAACGACACATTATTCAAGAGTTTACACATTATACACTGTTGTTAATTTATATATAGTAATAGATTTCTCCTACAACAAATTCATTAAGAAATCTTACAAAAGAAAAAATAATAATAATTAAGTAATATAGATTATTAATAATATTAACATTAAAATGTATATTTAAAAATAATTAATTTGCTTAAAATAATGTTAGGTTTTTATTATTATTATTATGTATTTATAAATAATTAAAAACGATAAATTTTTGTTTATATATTATTCAAAAATAATATTAGTAATTTTTTTTTTTTTTTTTTCTTCATTTTATAAACATATTACTATTATATATATATATATTATATATAGGCATAAAAACATGCATGGTGTGTTTACTTAAAATGAGACATTTCAAAAGGCACTACTCTACTTTGGCGTCGTCCAGTTACCAGTAGTCTGCGGAAAATATAAAATCATCATATAAAATAAAATCCCAAATTTTTTTTGTTATTTTATGCAAAAAAAATATATATATATATGTATATATTTCAATAACACAATAATATATTTTATAATTACTGTCAAATGTCATAATTCGTAAAATTTTCTTGGAATTTTTTGTTTTACTCACTGCCACACGAGTCCTGCCTCACAAAGGCAAGTATAGTCGAAATGATAATGACAATTTAGAAAATTTTAGTAAATTCTTTAAAAAATTGGCTTAAAAGCCTTTTATAAAAAAATATTATGTTACTGAAATATATCATATTATTTAACTTATTCAAAATTTGTTGCATGAAATTTCTTTTCTGGTGATGTTTGTTTTTTTTTTTTGAATAATATTTCAATGTTCTTTTGAATGTTGGCGTGTTGATATTTTTGTTATAATTTTGTATATAAAGCATCCGTTTTTTTATATATCTGCATCTGAGCTTTCAAGTGAACAGATGATAAATTTTGTTACTGGGATGTATATAAGTGTAATTTGTCCTTCACAATTGTTTTTATTTTTTTTTATAATATTTTGTATATAAACAAATGACAGATGTCTATATGATATTTTATTTCAAATTTATCAAAGTTATTAATTGGTTTTAATCATGATCTAATAATACATGGTCTGTTGGAATTTGACACTCGCTATTTTGTCGTTAATCCTTAAATTGTCCTTAGTGTTTCTTATTGAAATTTGTAGATCGACTAGATTCTTTTAAATCTGAAATTAGTAGTGGAATCGCATAGAAATTTCAAAATTGTAAGATGTGATAGTTGATAGTCACAAATCACTTTATTTGATTCCACTACAGATTAATCTGACTTGTAAGAAGAAACAGTGAGATTTTTCAGATCAAAATGATCAAAATGCAACAATGTTTTCCAATGATATCCAATAAAAAAAATCTTGGTAGGCAAGTCGGCGATTCTAAAAATAATTGATTTGATTGAGTCGAAATAACAAACAATTTAAAATTGATCAGATTGATATGAGCATAAATAAGAAAGACATCATTAATTTCATATACAATTTCTTCCCGATAAAGTCACATATAATTATTTCATCGATAACACTGTCAAGCAGACCATTGTATTATTAGATCATGATATTGTATATAAATAAGTGACAGAGGTCTTCTATGATATTTAATTTAATTTCAAATTTATCAAATTTAATAAGTTTTTTTATATCAAAATTAAATCTATGTAACAAAATCATGGTTGGGAAAAGCGATAAGTCAAAAATTACGCCTTTAAATAACAATAAAAATTGCATTAATCAAATTACAAATAAATGATAAGTAAAGTTTGTGAATAATCTCTGTAAAATTGATTGAGAATTTTTTGTTTGTTTTGTTTCGAAATGATATTTAAATGAATTTAATGTATTAATTATATACTCAATGTTTTAAAATTATTATTAATATATTTATTACTCACTGTAATTTATCATCTTTATTTTTTTGTTTTGTATAACATAGGTATATAAAAAAAATTGTATATTATCATAAATTAGAAATGTTTTTTTAAAGGCAATTAAAAAAAAATTTTTGTTTTTAGTTACATGATGTTTTTATGTTTTATTTATAAATAATAATATATTTGTTTAGTTTTGTTTAAAAACATTTAATATAATAATTAAAATACCCAAAAATGATTCAATTTTGATTAAAGAGAAAATATTTTTAAATTCAAAATTAATTTTTAATATTATACTCTAAGTAAAGTATTTGGTAACAATCCGAAAGCTAATCAGAATTTACTATTTAATTCAAAGTTTATTATAGTAAATTTGATCATCTTTAAAACAAAAAAAAACGTAAAATTTAACATATCTTCAAATTCTAGTCGTGACCAAAATGCAAATTAATACATTACCCAAAAATTAATGATCAATTTTAAGCGACTTTTTAAATAAATTTGTCAATTTTTAATACACTACAAAACTCTTATTTATTATTTAACTCTTATTTTTTGTCTATACTAGATATATTTGATAAATTCTTATTTTCATTAATAATTAATATTAAAATGTTAAATAAAGAGAATAATTAATAATATAAATTAATCTTATTGCGCGTAAATTCGTCGAAATTTCAAAAAAAAAAAATTTTGTATAAAAAAAAAACAAAAGTATTAAAACACAAACTTGAATTTTTTTTATGTCAAAGTGTATTGCCAGTATTTTAGTACATATTGTATTAAATTTTAATGCACTATAAAATTCAAGTTTGTGCCTTAATACTTTTGTTTTGCTATACAAAATTTTTGTCTGATGTCAGACCTTAAATTTTTTTTTTGAAATATTAAATTTTTAATATGTACTTTTAATCAAAATTGAAACATTACAGCAACTAAAAGTATTACATGTAAATTCTATATATAAGTTATAGCAAATAAAAGTGTAATGATTGCGTGTAATAATGTGTGTGTGTGTGTGCGTGTATAATGTGTAAAAGTTTTTTTTTTGTACTTTTTTCCAAAAAGAAAAGTGTTTTTGTGTTCCTACAAAATATTTAAATTAAGTATGTAATTTTTTCGTTTTTTGAAAATTACTTAAATCAAAAAATTAATATACAAAAACAAATTTTTTATTTTGTAAATTTAAATTGAACTAGAAAATTATGGAAAATTATATTTTTTTTTTTTGTTTTGCATTGCATTGCTAATCCGTTTTATATTTTAATTAAGATTATATTATAAATTTATTATTGAATATCATCATGCTTTTAAATATTTTTATAATTATAAAATTTCCTCAAGCCAGAAAAAGAAAAAATATAACTTTTACCTATATTTAATATTTGAGACATTCGATTTTTATTTTATATAAAAAGCTATGCAAAGCTATTTTTATTGGAGGCAACAAATTCATATACTAAGACATTGAGGTAGACAAAATTATTTTTTGTACAAAATGGACAAATTTTACTATAATGATAAATTTTTTTTAATTGTATGTACATGGATTAGAAACGCAGAAATTTCTATAATTAACTGAACCAATAATGATGCGAATTCTCTAAACATCTGAATTGTTTCGAATTGTATTGTAAGTAATTGTACGAAATTTCAACAACCTATCCATTCTGTACGTAATCCATTTTTTTGTTTCGAGTAAAAAATGTAAAACTATACTAGTAAATTTAAATTTTGAGTTATGTCGAGTATCCGTAATTCCTTAAAGAATTGACATTTTGTCGAAATTTCGGACAATTTGGTTAGTAAATTCGAACATTTCGGATGTTAAAGAATCCGGACAAAATATTATGTAAATTAAATTTTTCTCCAACATTTTCTTAATTATAAAAAAAGATTGAATAGGGTGGATAACAGATAACTGGATAAAGGTTATTTTCTGTCAAAAAAAAAAATTCAAAAAATTTTGACAAATCATTTTTTTTATGTCATAAAAAATAAAAATTATATAAATGAAAATAAATACATAAAGCTTTTATCATATATTTAAGCAGAATTAAGAAATTTCTCAAATCAAAAAAATTATATTCGTTACAATAATAAAACAAAAATAATAAAATTATGTGCTTTTACTTTTCAAGTGAGTCCATTTGTACATATAACATTAATAAAACATCTAAAAATTAATTTTAAATTTCAAACTCACTCTTGGATCAATCCGAAAAATTTCCAACAACACAAAATTTCTAGATTTTTTTAAATATGTTTTTAAAATTTTTAGTTTTTATTTAAAAATAAACCGAATACCTAAATGGAATAGAGTAATCGGTAAAGCAAAAAAATGTCTCAAATGGTAAATTAAGGTAAAAACTAAAAAGTTCTTTCAATTAATTTTGTTTATAAAAAGCTTATATAGTTTTTTTTTTGTCTATTTATTATTTTTGTATATATTTATAAATTAGCTATTTACAGAGGATTTAATAACAACAAAATGGTATTTCTATAAACTTTTTAATTTTTGAGCAAAATAAAATAAAAAATTCAGCATGTCATGCATTTTCAAAATATATATTATGTAAAAAAAACAAAATGTTTAATTTAAACTGCTTATCCTAATAAAAATCAAGCGAACGACGATAATTTTATTAAGAAAGGAACTTCTTGAGCGTTTATAAGGAAGGAACTTCTCGTATACGTCAAGTAATCGCAGTACTGTAATGTTTCGTTTTTATGGTAACTTTAGTATGCGAAACAAGAATCAGTCGACAAATAGGAGCATTGGTTAAGCTAAATTTGTCGATTTGTTACTGTCACGCTAGTCTAAATACCAGAAAAACGAGATGAAAACATTGCATTTACCATGAACGAAAAGACTCCTTGTTATATGCTCCGTAATTTAAGACGTATTTTTTTATAAATAGTGTTTAAATTAAGCTCATTTAAAGTGAAATTATTTTAAAAAAAGTAGCTCAACAGATTTCGATGCGATCCTAGAGGCCTACCTTTTACTGGTTTTCCACCTGACATTATTGCATTAAAGATTTGTTTAAATTAAATTAAATATTGATTATTAGTAATTTCTCTTATCATATTAATCATTATTCAAATTAAGTTGATCATATTTTGATAAATATATACTAAATTTTATTTATTGATGTTACAAAATGGCCGCCTATTTTGGAAAAAAAAAACAGAATAAATAATACAAAAGAAAATTACAGTCAAACGAAATTCCTTTTAACGTCCATCGACATCGTTCTAATCGGACGCTTTCATTTTATATAGATTAAACAGTAAAATTAAAACAATAAAAAACCATTTTGTTTTTTTTTTCTCTTAAATTATGTAAAAAGTTTGTGTTAAAAAAATAATTTGTATTTGTTTGTAAAAAAAATCATCTATAATTTTAAATTTCTATATATTATGTAATATAGATACTTACCCACTTAATTCCAGCATAGAACCACGTCTTGTATTACGTCGATGACTTGCTGTTACTGGGAATGGTCCTGAATGTCCTTCACTAATTGATTGTGACCTTTTATCTGACATTCTTCTATCAACAACAATTTGTGACTGTACAGGTACAGGTGTTACTTGTACATGATGTGTTATAGCTAATGTTGGATCTGAACCAATACTATCACTTGTATAACCAGTAGCTGTTCCAATTACAGATCCAGAACCAGAACTTTCACGCCGGAACAAACCTATTACAGACTTAGCCTGTTTAGGTTTTGATAGACCACCTAATGTTTTATATTTATTTTATGTGTTTTCAAAAATTGACGACGACGACACGATGGTGATTTTTGAGTGCAAGTTATTTGGTTTTTTTTAGTCAAAATTGTATGTGATACCAGGCGGTGATAAATATTTTTGTTTTATATATTACATTTGCCAGTAAAGGAGGGAGAGTAACCATACATTTTATTTTTAATTTACATAAAGTGAAGGAATAAATAAAAAAAAAAAGAAGAAAACAAAAATGAAAAACATAAATAAACATAAAAATATATTTTGACAAAAAGAAAATCTTTAGTGCAATTTTTAAAATAAAATAAAAATTAGCATAATTTCAAAATAGGAATTTATATTTACCCTTATTGTGATTGGCGATTTGATTTGCTGTCGAGATAGTCGATATTCGAAAGTCTGATCGTGTCCAATTTTTATTTTGTATTGTCTAATTTCGCCTCGTCTACAAAGTAATGCCATATCACATTTCAAATTAATTGACTAATTAATTGTGATTTATTTTGATATTTTGGCAATTGTGAATAACATTTTTTTATATATTAGCCGTCTTTTTTTTTGTAAACGCATATAAATTTATCGGCAACAGAGAGAAAACAATAACAATTTAGCTGTATATAATCGGCACATCTCCGAAAATTTTTGTTGTTTTCAATGGAAAAATTTCTCTCTATTGCCGATAAATTTTATAACTTACATCGTTATTCAAACGTACTACGCGCCTAATATTCGTTAACTGTCGTGAATAAAAATGTAATCGACAAATTGTCTATTAAAATCGCCATTCATAATCACATATACAAATCGACCAACACATAATCGACTCTCGCTTCGACATTCACAATAAGGGCAAAATAATATTATTTAATGCATTAAAATAGAATATATTTGTGTATAGTTTAGTATTTATGTATATTATTATTGTATAACAATAGCCATTTTAATTAAGTTTACCTGTAGCGCGATCTGTTGGACAAAACGTGAAAAAGAATAATAATATCATAAGAATTGTGGTTTTTTTGTTTTGTTATGGATCTTTTTAAACACACACACAAAATTTTAACATCAACTTATAATGGTAAATTATTATTAAATATAAAAATGGCATAGAAAATATTATGTTTTGTGTAATGAGTAAATTATAGCATAGAACTCAGCTTTAATTTCAATACCAATTTAGAATTTGTATGTATATATTATGAATTAGATTTATCAGAATATTTCAATATAAGTTTTATATACCATTTTATATGCCAAATTTATGGATAAACTAATTTATAATTACAAAATTTCAATATTGGGTCAGATTATAATTTCCTTTTTTCAAAATTTTGCATCAAAAAATAATTTACAAAAAGTAACTTATATCAATTAATGTAGAATTAAATTAATTCTTTCAATTTTCTGCTACATATTCTAAAGTATACATGGCAAAGGAGTGTATAATACATTATATATATAAATCAGTTTTTTAATAAATTATAACTAAAAAATTTATGACAATCAATAAATTTACTTTTTATCAGAGAAATTTGTTTGGTGAAAATCACAGATGAAATTTTAAATTGTTTTCAGATTCAAATCTGTTTTATTCACGTTATTAAGTGTAATAAACACCTAACTAAAAGCAATTCAGGAAATTAACCATGCCAGTGATTATAAAATTAATATAATAATAAAATATAATAATTAGTAATTATTAATACGAGTATAGCTAGAAAATTATTCAAGATTAATATTCAATAACAAAATTCATTTGATTGCATGATTTTTGATCGTTTTTCAAAATTAAATAAAAAGCATAATATTAAAGTAATATTGAAAAATTTAAAATATATTTTTAAAATTTATCATAATTAAATTTTATTAATTAATATTTTCGACATTTCAAAAAGTATCCATATGATTACCAGCACATATATGTCGGACACATGTTATATATATGATCAAAATGGCTGAAAATATCTAAATGAGTTTCAGTCAATCGGCATAGGTTCAAATGATTCAGTTATTGAATACAAAAAATTGAACAAAAAAATTATGTTGTTAATTGAACGTGCGATGGATTTAAAGTTGAATAAATAATAAAATAAAATTGTATAGCTATTATCACCATCGATTTGTTTTAAAACGATAATTCTACTAAATTGAATTGCGTTTTCGATTTATGTACATTTATTTTCTTTAAATTATCAAATTTATTTGATTTTTTTTAAAACTCTCTCCTAATTATCTTTTGTATGTAAATGTAGAAAAAGGATAAATATAGTAAATGTAAATTTTGTATTTGTTAATTTTTTAAACTATATTTCTCTATTCTCGTTCTCAAACAACTTAATTTTCTTCTGGCTATAAATTTCTATTTTCTCTCAATCGTACAATTTAATATAAGTTCAATTATTATTAATTTTTTGTAAAGCAACGAATTTAATATCCAAAATATATACAATATACTCCACCACAAACATGAACCCCATATTCAAATTTAACCCATAAGAAATTTAATATATTTTTTTTTAATTTTCATTTCCTCCCAATTTTTAATTATATTTGTTTAAAACATTTTAACAAATACAAAATGACACAAAAAAAGATTGAAAATATTTAATAAAAATTATTTTTTTTTAAATATTTACCTAGAAAAGTAGCACTTGGTGAATTATATGCAAGATATTCCTTATTTGATGCCCATGCTGGAAATTCATTTTGTTGTATTGCACCACCATCTTCATAATACTCATCTTCATTACGTTTCCATGGTAATTGTGATTCAGTTGCTGTTGGTGTTGCTACACGCCTTTCACCATCTGAATCCTTTGATGTACATCTATCTTCTTCTATAATAATCGGAGTATCACCAACTAAATAACATAAAAAAAATTTAAAAATTTTGATATTTGATCATTTTCGATTTTTATATATTATATTGAAGAAACATTATTGTAGTATATAGAAATTAGTTTTCCTACTACGCTCTAAAAAAAAGAAGCTTATAACAAAAATTATATTATGCTATTTGAAAAAATATTATAAATTAAATACAAATTTTTTTTTGTTGCTAAATTGGACATGCATGCTAAATTTTGTAACTATTCAAAGTTTTTTTTGTTTAGAAACATGCTCAATTTTTATACGAAATTATATAATATGTAATAATTGTTCGTCCATAATCTGAATTAATATAATTATGCTAAAATTTACTAAAAAGTCTATATTTTTGATTAGAAACATTTAAAATCAGATGAAGCAAAAGATTGTAATTATATTTTGGTTTATAGCAAAAAATGTTGCTATATTATATTATGTCAATGTTGCTGGATACATTATCTGCTTGTCAACACAAAGCAGATTTGGCATTCAATTAAATAAACTCTAATAAAAATATAAATATAACAAATTAGTATTAGAGATTTATATAACAATATTTCGAATGGTTCTAAATTAAATGTATAATTGATTCTTAAATAAAAATGATTCTCAAAAATGAATCAAACCAAATAATCATTTATGATAACATTTTCCATTATAAATGTACTACGAGAATATTTGTATAAGCCGAAAATTATGCAAAATATTTCTTATACATATAATTGAAAAATGGTGTGTGGTGTAAGCCCATGAGGAATTCGTAATATTTCTTTTCAATTCCAATCATTAATTTAAATTGACGTTGAATTTTACTACGATACGAAATTAAAGTGATTTTTACTTATTTAGGATAATCAAAAAATTGTCACTTTACGAGTATTTATTATTATTATAAATTTCTAACGAAGTGTAACATAAAAAATTTAACTTTTTTATGATTTAATAAATTTTTCTTTTGTATATTACCGTAAACGAAATTATTTATGAATTTATTAAGTTTAATTATTTATTTTTCACAAATATTTCATTTATTATTAATTTAAATAAAACTACATTGTAGTTTACCTCATCGACCTCATTTCATTTGTAAGGAAAATTAACGATATCATTTTAAATGTTTAAATTTGAAAGGATTTCCACAACACAACAACAATAATTAATTGCATTAAACAATTTGATGCAAACTTTGGTACACAATTTGGTACACAAAAAACTTCAATGAATTTGTTTTTTTTTTAACTAAGTAAAAACAAATTAAAATTTAATTTGTAAATAAAAAAATAAAATAATATCCACCCAACTTTTTTATCCCAATTAAAAATCATACAAAGAGGAGGGGATAAAAAAAGTCTATAACGTATATTTATGAAAAATATATAAGCTAAAATTAATTTGAAACATTTTGTAACATATTTTTTTTGGTAAATAAAACAGCATTAAAAAAAAATAATGTGCCACTTTTTATATAAAAATAAAATTCTATAACGCAATAAATTTTTTTATGTTTAATCATAAAAAAAAAATTATAACGAAAGTAAAAAAAAAAATCTAATTTAACAAAAGAAAAAAAAAACGTTGAACTATTAAGAAAAAAAGAAAATTAATTTTTTGCTGTTATTTCCACATTTTTTTTTTTATCGAAAACATACCAAAAGTTTGAAAAGAACGATCTCTACGCCATGGTAATATTAATTCAGCTGCTGTAGGTACAAGAAGATCAGGCGATAATGAATTATCAGGGCTATCACTTTTAGACGAATAATGTGTTACAATTCTTGCTTTTGAAGTATCAAAGCCTGGCAAACTCGTAATATGTGCAATTAATGAATTATTATTTGCTCGATCCGAGTCGGCTGAAGATTGAAAACGTATTTCAGAAAAAATAAAGTGTTCCAAAACAAAAAACAAACAAAAAAATTACAATTGATTAATGTGAATTTATAATTTCACATTAATGTAAACATTAAAAATCACACATTAATGTAAACATTAATTTAATAATAATAATGATGTGATAATCAAAATTTTTATAATCAGCAAATATTATAACTAAAATAAAAACTGAAAAGTCCTTGATTTTTTTTCCATTTTGGTGGGGAGTCTTAAGTCCATATATAGACTTTACTCCACATAGAAATTAATTCCAGATTGATGGGAATTAAATTTTAACTCCCCACACTTAAATTTTTAAATTTAATTTAGCACAACCAAAAACTATATAGTAAACAATATATATATACTATAGTCTACTTAAATATACAGAATGTCGGGACGTAGTGTTAGGCCCACATTAAAGAGGTAGTTTTAGGCACACATCGGGCTGCTGTGCCAAAAAAGAAGAAGAAGAATATTGAATATATATTAGAAAGGATATTTGGCACATATTTTTGAAGAAAGATCGATTAATTAATGTCACTCTTATAATTTTTGAACATTTAGTATCATCTGAAGAAATAAATTTTTTTTTTGAACATTTCTGCTTAACTGTTACTGTAACATGTTATTAAATTTATTTAATTTTTTTAATATAAATATAATACAAAGATGATAGGTCACAGATAGCGAACAAGTCAAGCCAGGACAGAATAATTTCAAATTAAATACAAAAATTATATATATAAAAAAAGCAAAAATTATTAATTAAAATTTTAAATATGTTAATAGGTGCTATATATATGTGTTTGTTATTTTTTTCAAATGTGTCGTTTACATTTATATATATAAAGGAAGTCATCAAAACATACATTCAGTAATGTAAAATAAATTACTTTTCAAATATTATATTACATAATTATAATTAAGAAAGATTATACTCCTAAATAATATGATAGTCAAGTCACACGGATGGGATACTCAAAAAAAATTCTTTAAATTTTCGAAACGAATCTATTTTTGGTGGCATCATTATTGGTAGATAGTCTCAATAATTTCAATTTGTTTGATTCGGCTATCGTTTAAATTTATAAAGTGAAAATAATTTCTATATACTGTACAGCAGGCTGTTTTCAAACTTTTAAGGTTGCGGAGCCATTCAATAACATAATAATTTACACCAGAGTCCAGTTGTACACTAATTGTGTGTGTGCCAGTTCTTTGAAGTATGCCTGGCTTTATAGATGATAATTGTTGGATTAACTATTCAGCTCTACAGTATTTGATAAATTACACAATATAGGAATCAGAATTCATATTAAGATAATTACTTTGTAGCTTTTAAAATTGTATTTTCCAAATTAAAATAGCATATAACAAAATTGATATGAAAACTATTGTCTAGAAATACTTTTGATTTCTCGAACTAACCTTAAATGTAATAATGTGCTACTGTTAGTATCAATGAAAATCACAGATAATTAACATTTCATGTTAAAGAAACAGATTAATATCAATTTTTTTTAGAAGAAACACGAAAAAAAAGTATTTCACTTTTATTGCACTATTTAATAAGTGTATCACAAAGTATTTAATAATTAATTAAAATATTTTGTAAATACATAGGTTCATCATATATTGAATGCCTAAAACATTTATATTTCATTTCCATCGAGAAAATTCAATTTAAAAGTTAAATTTTTCATTTTAAAGATTATAAATTTTCACGGGACTATCGAAAAGTGTCAAATAAGTAAAATACCAAAAAGTATAAGTATATAAAGTAACTATTATAAATTAATATATATATTTTACTTACGTGATGATTTAGCTGTAAATGTCAGACCATCATCCCAATCATCATTGGCTTGTAGGCCTGATGCTGTTGACTGTGGATCTTCTGTTAAATTTACAGAAAATATAAAGATTTATATTTTATTTTCTATATAAAAACGAAATTGCTTAATGAAAGTTGTTAGTGCTTAATTTAGTACACAAAAACAAGGACAAATGTAATGATAATTATGTAGAAGATTATTCTATATTAATTATGTATATTGTTACAAGTCTACTTAAGTCATTTACGAATACGTCAGAGCTGTAACATGGACCTTACTTAATAACATTGAAATTGGACAAAATATTTTTCAACATTTTACACATTTATTAAAGTAAAAAATTACTTATATTAAATTGGAAAATAGTAAATTTTGAATTTTAAATTTTTGAATGTTCAAAATGTATGGGGGGGGAGGTTGAGCTAAATTTTTTTCAATTCCAGAATCAAACGATTACCAACAACAAAATATAACTTTAATTTGGTGTTAAAATGAAAAATTTCTAATAAAAAATTTCGAAATATTAGGAAAATTATGTTTATGTATGTTCAAACTAAAATTGATTATTCAACTAAGTTTGAAAATGTCTTGTTGGCTTTTTGTTCTGTATCACGCGACATCTCAGGGATTAAAAATTACCTATTTCTAATTTACGATATTGATTAAGTGAATTGTTAGAATGTTTTCTGATTAGATTGCGATAATGAAGTTGATTCTTTTTCGTACCATTCAATATTTGCTGCTGCTGCAATTTTGTTGATCCATTTTGTTGAAAATCATGGAAGGATACATGATTCTGTTTAACACCATCTTGCTACAAAAAAAATTATATAGAAAAAAATGTTGCAATAAATAATTTTTCATCGAAAAATTTATCATAATATTTACTTTATTGCCCCGTTTACTTCTTTTATGATGTTTCCTATCATTTACCATTCTTCGTATATTCATATGCATTTTATAATTGACCTAATTAATTAATTAATTTTTTTTTTATAAATGAAAATGGTAGATACAATAAATTAGATTTACTATTATCTCAAAATTTATTACCTGTGTTGATAAATCTCTATCATCAACTGCATGTCGACTATAACTAAGTCTTCGATGCTGTAACATTAATTTAAATTATATTAATAAAATTTAAAATAATATTAATGAATATACATAAAAAACAACAACACAAAACAAATATTTATGATTAAATTGAAAATATTATGTTAAATTCAAAGTAAATTCCAAGTAAATATATAGTTAAATGTATATAAAGCTATGATTTTAAAAAAATATGTGGATTTTTTTGGAATATTTTTAAATTAATTTTAAACTAAAGGCAAAAATGAAAATTATATTAACTAAATTTTTGAATTCTAATGATTTACTTTTGCAATAAAAAATATACTAAAATTTTATATATTTATAAATATATGACAAAAATCTGTCTGTCTAATATTTAATACTTTTGCAATATATTTTAATAAATTTATAGACTTAAAAAAATGTCTTTTAAAAATCCGAAAATTTTGAAACTATTTTCCTCCATTTTGTGGAAGGACACCAACACAAAAAAAAAAACAACTGAAAATAAATACTTGAAAACAAAAAAATATTGAAGAAAAATATAATGGCACGACAAATTATGTTTTTAAGAACGACAATTGCTCCACGACCAAAATATGTGTGCATATTGAATGCGATAAATTATGTTGTTGGGTCGACAAATAATGAAAATTTAATATTTTGATATTGCCTTAAACTCAACAAACTTTATTGCTATAATCTGTCTGTTTTTATTTCAAAATTTTGCCATTCTATAAATATTCAAATTTGTATCGTGCTGAGTACTTATTTTGTCGCCCAAATTTTTTTTTTTACTATAAATTTAAAAAGAAAAAATATCATTTGGCGACTTTTTATATAAAAATTAACTAAGTAATTTAAATTACTGGAAAAATATAAAAAAAATTAATTAACCACGATTTGTCGTCCAAAATAAATTTAAAAAAATCATTTCTCTCTCTCTCTAACTAAATACATTAAAATAATTGTCACATTTTATCATCTTTTAAAAATATTTTCTATATATAAAATACAATAAGCAATTATTAAACTTTTCAGATGAATGCAAAATAATTAAAAGCTGCGATTTAAAATTGAAATTGAGCTGCGATTAAAAATTGACATTATAAGCTTTTAATAAAAAAAAAATATATTATTTCAACGTTGATTAGGCTCCCACATTTCAAAAATTTGTTAGTTGAATAAATCTTTATGCCTCGCTTTTGTTTATTTAGTTAGTTTTAAAGCCAAAAAAATGCATTTTTTCTTTCTTATCCAATTCTAATTTATATCATAAATATATACTCGAATTTGATGAAAAAATTACAAAATTTTCAAAATATATTTAAAATTTATATATTTGTAATTTTTATCTATTGCATTGTATAGAAAAAAATTAATTAAATTTATTTCGGGCAGAGAAAAATAACAAAAAGCATAAAAAAAAAAATTTTATAAAACGAAAATTGTGTGTTAAAATTTGTTGAAATCATATAAAAAAATATATATAACTACATTTTACAATTAAATTTTATATACGAATTTAAAAAAGAAAAATAACTCATTTAAAAATTTTTTTTTTTTCAAATATTTTCGTACCATAGCCAAAGATGCCTGTGTCGAGTAGATGATGAAGCGCAGAGTTGTAAATTAATAAATAATTTTGGTTTTTTTTTTGTTTTTTTTTTGGTATACATATTTTCGGATTGGATTCAATTATGGATAAATGGATAAATTTTTTTTAGTCGTAAAATAGCAGGAATTGATTTTTTTTTCGAGATTTGAAATTAAAAAAAAATAGAAAATGTATGACAATTAAAAAAGAAAATTATTTAAAAAAGTAAAATCATAAAAAAAATTTACAAATATTTAAGTAAATTTTTTTTTATTGTAAATATATATATTTAATTTTGTGTAACATATTTATTCCTTTCACAGAGAGAAATTTATGTTGTAAATGTTTTGCCGGGAATCAAACCAAAGAAAAATAATTTTAATCAAACTAAAATTTCCAATTTAAAGACAAAAATAAAGTAAAAATTATTTAATTAAAGAATAAAATTATAGTTTTTATGTTGCTTAATCAGAGTAATAAATTATAATATTAATTTTTTTATGTTTCAAAAAAAAATTTAAAGTAATATATATAAAAATAAGTTTAAATTGTTGTGCAGAGAGCTTTGTCAATAAATAATCTTTGAATTTTAATTTTATCTTTTAATAAATCATCACAGTAGTTTTTTTTATTAAATTAATTAAATTAATAAAGAAAAATAATATAACTAATAATAATTTACTTAGGGTCTCTTTTTGCTATAAAAAATTAAAAAAAATTTATATCGCAATAAAATTTCTATTAATGATCATTTTTTTTATATAGAGACATGCACAATAAGATTTGAGAAATTATATGCTCTTACTCTTCTGTATGGTTTAAGTTCCTCTGCTAATAAATGATGAATTTTAGCATCTGTTAAATCCTTTTTAGATGGATTATAATCTAATTCATGCATATCCAAATTTCGAGAACAAGCTTCCAAATTTGTTAAACTGGGGCTTTATAATTGGTAAAAAAAAATGTAAGTAATTTTATATATATATTAATAATTTGTCTAAAAAAATAAATAAATTAAATAAATTTTTAAACGTAATTACAGATTTAAATCTCTATTTACAGAATCTATAGGGTTTTTTTTATCGTATCTTAAAAATTGAGTAAATTAGGGCAACCAGAAGGTGGGTCACTATTTTGGAGACTTTTTTTGAAGTTTTTTTGCTATAACTTGGCCAAATTAAAAGATATTTGGAATTGGTTCGATATTCTTATAATATTTTTATTGTATTACAAACTATTTAATTCTTAGAAGAAAATCATAATAGTAATATATAAATCTTAGCAAAAAGGAAGATTAAAAATCAAAACAAAAATAAAAATTAATTTTTTTTTTTTTTTTGATATTCTGAGTTTTTTTTAAAACAATTTTAATCTTACTTAATTATTGTTACAGGAAATAATTGTAAATTAAAAAAATAACTGATAAATATAGACATTAATATGGAATATAACATATTTATATTTAGAGAGAAATATATATATATTTATATTTTTTTGTACACACCTTCCACCCAAAAAATTATTTGTATAATTTCTAAATAATGCACTCATCGATTCAGTACCAGACATTTGACCAATTGTAGATGGATTACGTCTCATTACTTCTATAGCATCTTTCATTGTTAGTTTGGAGTATGTTTCTAAAATTTTGGGTTCAGCTCCCTTCAAAAAAAGAAAAATTATTGAATATTAATAAATAAAGAATTTTATTATTTTTTTATTAATTTGAAAATTATACGAAATTATTTAATTAAATTATTTTTACAATTTCAAATTTTTTCTCTATTGATTTTTTCTCTTTTCATTTGCACACATTTTTGAAATTCTTTTTTATTTATATTAAATAAAATTTATTTATTTTTGCTTCTAAATTTCTTAAATAAAAAAAATAAAAAAGAAACAAATTCTCTTAAAGATCTTCTTCTTCATCATTCATTTTTGGCATTTTTGTTCTTTTAGGCATTTCTCTTGGTTCTGCAGCCGAAATAGTTCCTCTTTGTGCTAATTTATCAACATAATTTTCAGAAATAATACTATAATATCTTGTTCCATAAAAAGTACCGTCAGTACTCTTTAATTTAAACAAAAAAAAAACGAAAATTAATTTTAAATAAGAATTTTGAAAAAAAATTTTTAACAAAATACCAAAAAAAAAATGAATAAAAAATGAAAAATTTACCTAAAAAAAAGTGTTTTGAAAATCTTAAAAAATATTTAAAATTACCTTTAAATCTCTTATTAATAATGGACGAATAAATCGATTATCAAAACGTTTAAATTTATCTCTGACATTATAATTTCCAGTTTTACCAACAATATCTTCAATACCAGCCATTAAATGATCCATAAACTAATTTTAAATTATAAATAAATTTAATTATAAAAAATATATTTTAAAATTAAATTAAAAATTTTACTCTTTCATGTATTCTTTCATTCATAGTTGGTTTACGTTTATTTGCTCTTTTAACATTTAATGCTTTTACTAATGGTTTTATTGTTATACCTTGTAAAAATACTGTAAAATATATAACAGCAATTGTTGTTGTTACAAACATATTTTTTTGTTTAACATGTTCTTCAGATATTAATAGAACCAATGCAAAAGCAACAGCACCTCTTAAACCACCATATGACATTACAAATTGATCAACACGTGATAATTTATGTAATCTAAATCGATTAGCTAAGGCAGTTAAAACAATTACACCTAAAAATAAATAGAATAATTTCAAAATTTTTCTTCATGAAAATGAAAGTTAACAAAATGAATTTTACCTAAAATTCTATATACCGAACAAAATAATATTGTTAATAGTACAAATGGTGTATTCCACATATGTGCATTATTAACTGTAGCTACACCAAGTAACATAAATATAATTGTTTCAGCTGAACTTGATAACATTTTTAATGCATATTTTACAGTTGTATGTGATTTTTGTGATATATTTGATTCAACATAATTCTTCATTGTTATACCACAAAAAGTTATCCTATATATTTTATAAATAATATACATTATAATAAGAATCGATGATAATTTGAAATATAATAAAAACACGAGAGATTTTAGGTTTATATACTATTATTAGACCCTTTTTCAGGAGCCTTTTTCATAATTTTGATATCTTTTTGACACTAAAAGTCTTGAAAATTTGTAATTTTTCAAATTTTCAAGATTTTATTTCAACTTCAGGACTTTTAGTGTGAAAAAGATGTTAAAATCATGAAAGAGATTTGAAAAAAGTCATGCAAAAAGGCTCGTGTCTCAGGCTCGATTTAATTTATTAAAATTCTGATGTAAACTTTTAAATTTCTTGAAAGACATGCAAAATTTTCTGAGTGTAACAGTAAAAGTAAATTCGTCCATTTTTAAATACAATTTAAGCTTTTAATTAAATTTTTTTAAAATAACATTATATATTTTAATATTAAGGACTCTTCAAATTATGTCATTTTATTATCTTTAGGGATTTAACAGAGAAACTTAACACATTAACTAATTAAATTATATTTCGATATTTTATTTCTGTTTATAACTTACGATAAAATTCCACTCATATGAAATATTTCAGCATTTAAATAAGCTAAATATGCCATTACAAATATAAAAATTGGTTCAATAACACGAACATGATCTGTAAAACGTGTAACAAAACCTGTTAGGAAACCCCAAATAATACCTTTAAACAAAAAAAAAAAAGGAATTAACATAATTTAATTTAATTAATTTTACTACTACTATCTATCTATACAATTTACCTATAACGGTACCACCAAGAGCTACAACAAAAAAATTTGCAACACCACTAGCAATATCAGCAGCAATTAAATTATCACCAATTTCACCAAATGTTTCCATCATATGATACATAACAACCTTTAAAAATAGATAATTTCACAAAATTTAAATAGATACATTGAAAATTATATCAAAATAGATAATTCATTCATACTGTAACAGCATCATTTAATAATGATTCCCCAAATACAACAATATACAATATTTCATTAACATGAATTTCTTCAAATACAGCTAATACAGCTACAGGATCTACAGCTGATATTAACGATGCAAATAGAAATATATCTAATAATGGTATATTTACATTATACATTCCAGTAAGACCACAGGCCCATAATGAACCACCTGCAATAATAATTAAATATTTCGATTAAAATTAATATAAAAAAAATTATTAAATTACGTAAAAATAATTAATTTATTTCAGATATTTATTATTGTATACTATATATGTACATTTTTAATTATCAATAAAATTTATATTATTTTTACTGAACAAATGATAGAAAAATTTATTATTATAAAAAATATACTATTTTTTTATAATAAAGTTATTATAAATAATTAGATAAATAATTTAAAAATAAATAAAATTTGATATATAATATTAAATGTATATAAACACAAAAATAGTTAAAGGTAAATAAAAAGCTTTTTATATAGCAATTCAATTTCAATAATGATATTAAATAATGTAATTCATATAACAGATTAATTTGTTTAGAAAAAATTTAAGGAAAATATATTTAAAAAAAATTCACAATTATAATTAACATCATTTTTAATAATTAACACTTTTCGCAATATATCAAAAATATATAATGAATGTGTCGAGAGAAGAAAATATATATAAAGGTGTTAATGTTAACCAATTTCACACCATTCTATGGCATCAATTAAAATATTGTATTAATTATTGAACCAAAATGAGTAACCAAAAAAAATTTTCTCACAACTGATATTTTTTCCTATTTTAAATAAGTCCTATATAATGTAAATAAGTACTATATTAGTATTACGGTATATATTTTCTTCCTCATTATTGGAACCATTCGGTTATATTTTGCTCCCAGATTAAAGTGTTCTGGGGACTTTTTAGAATAATAAAGATTTTTCCATGCGACAAATGACACATTACGTTTTTCTTACATTCTACACTCTAGAATTTAAATATTCACCAAAAATATTACAAAAAATGAAAAATGTTTTTATTTCAGTGTAAAGACCTAAAACATTATAGGGTTAAATTTATATTTTTTATGGTAGATTAAATCCAGGAACTAAAAATACAAAAATCTATAGGAAAAATTAAATTAATCAGTTTTGACGGAATGAAAAAATATGGTCCAGAAATATAATAAACATAAGTGTAAATAGTAGATATTCTATATTCGTTTTGTGGATAATTCAAATTCTATTATGACTAACTAAACTATTATTCATTGATATTGTCATTAATAAATATTTAAAATTATTAATTTTTTATATAAAGATAATTAAATTTAATGAAATAACAAATAACAAATCTATTAAATATACCCACAATTATTTATGATTAATAATGTATATATAACTGAATATAGAAAAGCTCTTTAATATCTTGTGGATATAATATTTTAAATGTACAACTTAAATCTATAAATTGTAATTTTTATTAATCTAACTATAATTTAATTATTGGTGAATAATTTACAAGGATATGGGAATTTCATATATTTTTTTTAAAATACAAGTTTCAATCAATATATAATTATTTTAAAAAAAAAATCATATATATGAAGTTAATAGGTTTTCGATTTCCATTCATTACATCATATAGTCAATTAATAGCTCACTGCAATAATAATATGGTAATTTGTAAAAAGGTAAAATATACTATTGGGAATTTTTTTAAATATTAATTCTAATAAATTGATAACGTCTGTATTCCCACCCAGGCTGCTGAATATCATGATTTTTACCTGGGTTATTTATATAATTTAATATATTACATAAAACTCGTTGTTATTCAATTTTCTGATGAAATATAAAAAAAAAAAAAGATTTAAATTACGCAAAAAGTACAAAATGATAAATTTCTTTGTATAACCACCCACATAACAAAAAGCAAAAACTTGGTAAAAACTTTTTTATGTAATAAGATTATGTACATAAAAAATACATAATAGAAAAGTTTTATATACTATATCAAAATTATTTTATGTTAAATTTTACTATAGAAAAAAGGAAAAGGAAAATGAAAATGAATCCATAACATTTAAATATAATGGAAATGTTTTAGGAAATGATGTTATTACATAAACACACACAATTTAATCTACATTATATCACTAAATTATTTCAAAAATCTTATAGTATATAGAAAGAATATTTTTTTTAAAATTTGTACTTACCAATTGTTGCTATATTAAATATTGTACCAATTACAGCCATTAATAATATTGTACCTAAATTATCAAAAAAAAGACGATTTGGCATAAAATAACCAGCATCTAATATAATTGGTGGTAGCATATAAAAAAAGAATGTATTTGGTGTTAATGGTGATACAATAACACTAGTACCAAAATATAATGCTACACCAATAATAACACCAACAACAATCAGCAAACATGATTCAGGAAATATTTTATTTAATTTCGGTGTCATATGAAAACCTAGAAAATATATATATAGAGAAAACAATTATTTCAATTTCAATTTCAATTTTCAATTTCAAAAATTAAGTTTTTAAGAAATTTAATTTCTCTATTAAAAATTTTTTTATTTGATTTGCCGCCAAATATTAAATTTTAATCAAAAAAAATATTATGTTATTAGATAAGAGAATCGATATATATGTAGATATACTTAAATGAAATTTAATTATTTGACAAATTTAAATATAGATACAAAAACGTTAAGAGTTATTAGTTAATATACAAAAATAAAAATTATGATTGCACAATATTAATTTCAGTCATCATAAAATGTCAGAAAATTAATAATCATTTACAAAAACAAGAATGGAAAAAGGAAAATCCTTAAAAACTTAATAATAAAAAATTATATAAGAATTATATTACGAAAAAAGAAATTCAGAAAAATATATAATTACGTAATGTCACAAATTCGATAAAGTAAAATGAACTGATTGTAGTGGTAATAATAAGAAAAATTCATAATAATTTTACCTATTTTAGCTATACTGGCTGATAGAATCCATAAACCAATCATAAATGGTGTTTTAACACGTTCAAATTCAACTTGTGCAACTGGATATCTTTTATCCTCAAGATATGTTTTACCATCATCAGATTTATGAATTAATCCAGAATTATCTGCTATTTGACTATTTTCTTCTGTTGGCTAAAATATAAAAGGATAATAGTATCTCATTTATGTCTTAGTAAAAAAAAAAATTATATAAATTCTAAAATTAATAAAATTTGTACAGAAAAATATTAGGAGAAAAAAAATTGATAATACCCAAAGGAAATAATTAAAAAATATTTTACTATTCGTTAGTAAATATAAATAAAATTGATAAAAAAAATGACTAGTAATATTAAAAGCGCCAAATATGCAAAAAAAAAAACGACCAACCAAAGATCAAACTAAAATGATTCACAGAGGATATTAAAAAATATGCTAAATAAATCAGTATAAATTGATAAACAGTTTTCGAAGGGAATTTCCCTAAATTTGTGTAAATTTTAAAAATAAATAAATTTAGTATAAACAAATATATGTTAATCGACAAATAATCTATTAACTATAATCTAGCCAACCAATTACTAACACAAACGTTTCGGGTACTATTTCCTGAAAAAGTTACCGGAATCAAGCGCTCTAGAGTGTGAAACGATTCTAAAATTCGGGTGTTAAAGTCAACCGCGTTGAAATAGTTTCTGATCGTATCATAAAATACGTGAATGTACAATGGGCCTATGTTGGCCATTCAACATCCCTCTCAGTCGATCAATCTATCGATCCAATTACTAATAACTATGATCATGGTTACATCAATTTGCTGACAATTATTTGGTGAACTATATATATGAAAAAATATTCTGCGAAATTTAACCCCCCAAAACCACTGTTAGTTTATGATCTACAATAGATTCGAAATTAAATTAGGCGCATCATAGAATTACAATTATGTATAATTACAAAATTATAAACATAAAGGATTTAAAAAAAATCAAATAAGTATTATTTATATTTTAAGTATAAATCAGTGAAATGATTTTTTAAGATTAGATAAAAATAAATTCAAATAAAACTAATTTCATATATATGAGTAACCATATTCATATGAGTTAAAAGCGTCATAAAATTTTATGTTTAAACTTATATATTCCAAAAAATTTTCCCAAAGCTAAATTAATATCTGGATTTTTTTTATTATTTTTTGTCAATTCAGTAATTTGAAATGATTAAAAAAAAAATTATATAAGTATAAACATGTATACTTAGTATTTAATTTATAAAATCCGTGCAAACAAAACCTGGTTCAGATTCTTAAGTAATATTAAGGTTTTGCGGCCAAAGTTAATTTAAGTTTATAAATTCAAATCTTCAATGTCTTCTGATAAACGTAATAAGTACCGTATATAAAATATAATACTTAAATAGTATTATATATAAAAAAAAATTAAATGATTTTTATCATAAATGGCGTCAAGTATTAAAACATAACAAAAATGATCTTTTTTTTTTATATTTTATTTTATTTTATTTATAAATTTAAATTTAAAAGCTTTAGTAGAAAAAATAAAAAATAAGCATAAAAAGTTTATAAGATAAGATACTAATATTTTATATATGATAAAATCGTAACAACTTTTTATATATGTACATACATATATCTATGTACTATACTACGAGTATATATATATTTACGCAATTAACTAATGAAATTATAGTTTAACGCAAAAAGGCAACATTTATTTTCAAACTATATGGTATCCCAATGGGAAATTTGAGAAAGCATTTCTGGGGAAGCTTTCATAGCTTCCGTCGAAGAGATAAATCAGCATCCAATTTCCCATTGGGATACCATCGTTTGAAAATATCATCATACAATTTGAGTACCCTTGATTCATTGGTACCATTGTGAATCCTTGGATCTATCTTAATAGCTTAATTATATCGAGTTACAGACAGACAGATGAACTTAACCAATTTTATTATATAAATATTTATTATATATTGCTGAATTGGAAGGCATGCCATATACATATATGCCTTTCAATTCAGTGCACGAAGAAAAATACGAAGCTATTGCTTACTTTTGCGAAACATAACATGAAAAAGGATAAAATGAGGGTAACGAGCGTTCATGCCTCCATAGCTTCCGTAGAAGGAAAAATTAGTGTAACGATAACGAGCGTTCATGCCTCCATAGCTTCCGTAGAAGGCTTCCACCATACATGGGGGATGCCTTCCATTTCCCGTTGGGATAGTATAGAAAATATATTTAACACGAGTTTCCCTCAATGTAGCCTTGTAACAACAAAAATTTTTAGTCAAAAACCACAAATCAATGATCTCATCATAGAGAAGTAATTATGGGTTATATTTTGGACAAAAAAAAAAGCATTGGACAAAAAAAAAATTAAAGTATGTAATTATAATTATGGAAAAAAATTTAAATATTATTTTTTTTTAATTTTTAATTTGTAATCATTAATTATAATGAATTTTGATTTTCTGTACAAGATTTTCTGAAAAATTAATATAGAATTTTTAACAATTAATTTACTATTCGTTATAGTGCAATTTATGTATATTAATAAATTAATATATACTTACAATAATAAGTGTAAGAGCATTTGCAACAACACCACCACCACCACCTTCATTGCTATTGGACGATGATACAGAATTAACAACATTTGGACGAGCCTCAGTAATATTAACACAATATAACAATAAAATACCGATAACAAATATTACTAACATTAAATTATTATTAATATATTTTATGTTAACTTTAAAATTTAACCATTTTAATAAATTTATTAAAAATATATTAAAATAATTTATAATAATATTAAAAAATTGACTAATATTTTTTTTTATATTTTTTTGCTTTAAATTGTTGTTATTAGCACCATCATTTTTATTTAATAATAATAATAAACTAGACTCATCATTATCATTATCATCAATATTATTATTATTATTATTATAATAATTATTGTTCCTTGTTATACTTAGTCTAGTTGATAAATATTTATTATTATTATTATTATTTTTATTAATATTATTATTATTATTATGCCAGCATGCTCGCCGTGATAATTTTAATTCTTGTATTAAAGCTGGTGTCATTATTCCAGCTTTTTTAATTTGCTACTTATAATCAATAATAGATTTATTAGAAATTCTTTTAAGATTTTCAATTTTTATTGATTGCCTTCTTTTCATTAATAATTCATTTAGAATAATTATTATTATTAATTGTAATAATTTAGGCAATAATATTGTAATAATATATAAGTGCGCCGTAGTAGTATTAGATGTTTGTAATTTTTTTGATTTGGAAGAGCACAATTTTTTCCTGAAATTAGAAAAAAAACAAAAAAATATATATTATTATTAAATATTTATTATTTTGGTATATGGTTTTTAAAAAATTTTCCATTTACACGATTGGAATATTAAGGGTACCCCCGCATTTAAAATTTTTGTCAAGAAAGTTGCGTGTAATGAATATCACATAAAAATAAATGGTAGTACCGCGCACTTGCGATTTCAAATTGTAGTAAATAAAAAATGGGCCGAAAATTGGGACGAGATACAATTTGGGTATCGTCGCAATTTTTAAACCAAATTTGAATGCAACTGAAAACCGATTGTTGTTGACATGACAAATTTAATACGAACAATATTTTAAAAGTAGCGCAAGCAAATAAGTATATTGCAAGTGCGCGGGAAGTCTTTAAAATTAGAATTTTCGTATTAAATTTGTAATTTATATAAAATGAATTACGTACAATTCTATATAAAAATAGATTTAACATTTACTCCTATGTTTTTAACTTTTAAAAAACTGGAAATTCATTAAAATTATCTGAATGACGTTAGATACTATATCTAGATTTACTATATATACAAAGGTATTAAGGTAAATTTAACTAATATATAAATATATTTGTATACTAAAAATAGTCTAAAAATGTATCTTTATCTTTTTTAATATATAACATATAATATTTAATATTTTTAATGGAAATTAACAATTAAAATATTTATTTAATAGCGTCAAGTTATTTTTTTTTACAACTAAGTATATTTATAATCTTATTTGTACAACATTAGCTCAAAAGAAAATATTTACAATCGTCACATTTATAATTCAAAAAAAGTGTGATAAATTAATAAATAACCTAATATATTTTTTTATCTTTTTCAGACTTCTGTAATATCTTAATAATTGATCTAAATTTCAAAAGAAAAATTAAATATGTAAATTATATGCCACTTATAAATGAATATTGTATAAAAAAAATTATAATTATTATGTTAGGTAATTAATATTTTTTCAAGTAAATGGCATTAGTAGTATATTATGTAGTAGCGATAAGCATAAAATTCGATCACTAATGACAGTAGTATTGTAAAACAAAATATAATGTCTCAAACATAATGTAGGTTAGGTTAGGTAGGAGTGGCGGCTTCACAGCCCCGTATAAACCATTAAGACCCTTAACGATATCACTTATAGGTCTGAGGATGTTACGTACGAGTTAGTTGTTTAATAGTTTAGCGAGTATTTTTGAATTAGGTCGAAGGATTTTCTAATATATTCGCAAATATGAAAAGTGTTCTCGTATTGAATTTGTCAGCTTTCTCCAGACCTGAAAGTAAAATGCGATCTAGAGACTCAAATCTTCTGATGTTCAAGGTTTTCTTCCTGGCCTGGTAAATGGCAACATAATTACTCCAAAAAAATTATCATCTAAATCTAAATAATACAATTATTGCAAAGTGATTATGGGCAGCATATAAAACATACCACACAAGTTAAGTACAATATATATACAAGAAAATTATGATATTAGAAAATAAATGAGCCGTTGATTTTTAAAATTGCATAAGTCATTTTTAATTTATTTTGAGATATTATAAATATTTTTGCAATTCTGTTTACCAGTAAAATTTCTGTGGACGAAATAATACAGAATTTTGAAGGAAATTAAAAATAAATCAGTAAAAGATGAAAAAATCATACATATATTTGTAATCATAAATAGCATATATATAATTACAATAATTCAATTATAATTTTTCGCAGACAGTGACTTATGCCACTTTCAAAATCAACGGCTCAAATATATACATTTGCTAATATTTTGAGTAGTTTATTGATAGAAAAAACTTATGCCAATATAAAATTATTTATTTTTTTCTTAAATTATGTAAAATGATTGGTCAATCTAAAATGTAAATTAGCCCATTATTACGCAAAACTTTATATTTGTAATATATATCGTTTAATTAAGCAGAAATATATATATACAATCCCAAGAATCTAAATTATACTATAAATTTATTCTATGTATATACTATTAATCGAAATGAACTATAATGTTATTTGACTTTTATTAATGTTAATTTAAAAGACATTTTATATTATTTAAAAAATTTTATTTTCGATGTACATATATAAGTACTACAGTTGATTTTTTCTACATAAGATGTTTATGAGATGGCGGATAAATAAATCTTCATTATTTTTTTTTTTTTAATGAATTAACTTTAAGATATGCGACAATTGATTTTTACTATATCTTTTTTTTTTAAATAAATAAATAAAATTTATAACAAGTAAAAAATTATATATATAAAAAATATCGATAGCAAATTTTATTTTTAAGTAAATATACTTCTTATAAGCTATGAGACTAAACAAAATTATATCATTTACTATTATGTTCCAAATGAAATTTAGATTATATTTAAGGAAATTTTTAATCTAAATATTTATAAGATCAAATTGATTGATTATAGTTTATATATTCCATGTATGTATAGTAATTTATATCAAAGATTGAACTATTAGCTATATGTCTACATTATAAATGATATAAATATCATTTATCTTTTAAAATGAGCATAAGTATAGGTATTTTTAAATTATGTAACACAAATAAATATTTATAAAACTATTTAGTATTATATTCAATAATAATGTTGAATAATAATATTCATTATTCATAATATTTATTTATCGATAAATGCAAAGAAAATCAACGTTTTATCGATAAATGCAAAGAAAAAAGAATGAGATGCTTTGTATTATATAATGTTACATTTAAACCGCTTCAGCTAGAATATAGCTGGTATGAAAGTTATTAAAGCTGTTAGATGTCTCAACAAAATTATAAATTCTTTGATAGTAAATTATAAGTTAAAACAGAAAATTGTGAATTAACGTATTTGAAAAACTAATATATAGAAAATATTATGTAAAAGCAAATACTTTTGAAGTATTAAAATTTATCTTAGCTTTAATTTATTTTCTCGCTAATACATTATTATAAAATTATTATTCAATAGCAATTATAATTTTAATATTAAAAGTTAATATCTATTTTTAAATTAATAATTCCATATGTTCTCTAACATCATATTTGATTAAAATTATCATAAAACATGTTATAATGATAAAGTTTATATAATTAAGCTAACATAATAATTAACATTATACAATTTATAATTGTTATTTGTCACCTGCAGCCTCTTTACTTACCTTCAGAATATTCAATGCTTTTTATTATTAATTCTTCAAATGGAACCTTTTTGTTAACGTTTTTTTCCCCCTAACAGACCTTGGGTTGATTTGCTATTTATAATTAGTTATGGCCGAGAATCTAATCCGGGACATCTTAGTTATAAAGTCTACCCTCTAGGCTACTGAAGTACTGAGATCCCATAAATACTTCTGTGCTATAATATTTAATACAATTTCTCTATGCTATAAAAATAATATCGTGGAAAAAAGGACCCATTCAAAATTCCAAATATTTTGGTTTACGTAAACTTTTCTACAAAAATTTTTTTATAAAAATGGAAATGAAAATTATAGCTTCATTAAACAATTAGTCGTTTCTATGTATAAAATAGTTAAGATATTTAAATATTATACAAAAGCATATATAAATATTCATAATTTTGTTGTAATAACGAAAAGGATAAAATTTGAATTTATTTAGTCTTTAAATTTATATTTAGAAAATTTTAATCAATATTTTTTTTAAAAAAATTAATTTTAATTATTGAGGCAAGAAAAGAAAACGAAAACATTAATGCAACACTAGACTTTAATCGTTAAAATTTGTCTTTCGTATAATTTTTGAAAAATATTATATTTATGTACATGAATAAAATATATGCTAATATAATCTAAAGCACGAAATTAATAAATTTTAAAACTAAATTTAAATTTTAATTAAAATCTAACAACTTTTATAATTCTATAACAATCTAGTTTTATTTGCCTGAAGCTACTGCTGACCATACTACAATTTAGCACAAATTAAGTGCATCGATATATTAACAGATTGGAATTCTGTTGGGTAACAGACATTCTAAACTTTTCGTAAAAAACTCATGCAACTCAAGAGTTATTATAGGTATGAACAGAGTGAAAGTACGAACTAAATAGGGTTACTGGACTTCGGCACAGAATTGACATCGCTACAAGCAGAATGGGCGAAAGCGATGATGAGACGCCGGAGAACAAATTCTTTGCGAATGCAATGGACTGGTGATATTTAGGTTCCACCATCTTGGTAGCGGTTTTTACAATCCCTAGGATCTGACCGCTACTCCATCGGTTTTTACAATCCCTAGGATCTGACCGCTACCACCGGCCTCGGAATGGGTTCGCTTAACATACAAGGGTAAATCAGAATAGATCTTAGTATAGGGTCGCAGTGATTAGTGACACATGTTACCCATACCTAATCTAAATACCGATATAAAATGGATATTTTTGTGGTAAACTTTTTATAAATATGAATAAAAATAAAAAAAATATAAGAATCTTATGTAGTTCAAATTTTGTTTTAATTGACTTTTAATTAATTAAGTATACAAAAAAAAAACGAACTTTAATGATTTTTTTGGAAATTTTAATTCCGAATCTAAATAAATAAAAAAATGACAAATTCTATTTATGTTTTATTACCTTGAAATTTATTAGGATATAAATAAGATTTTATTTATAAATTTACTGCAGAATAAAAAAAAATATACCTAAAAATAAATTACTGATTTTTTTTATTTATTAGTTAAATATTTTTAATTTAATATTTTTGAATGATATAAAAAATATATATTTATACTTATATTATATCTATTAGTTAGAAAAGAATTTTACCGAACATATCATAAAATATCAATAATATATTGAAATTTCATCAGAACAATAGTTTCTATATAAAATTCTTATTTCCGGTCAAGATTAATTATTAAATTTTTTCTATAAATAAAATTCACTTATAATTAAAAATCTAATTATTTATTATGTGCTTTTTAATTTAAAATATATAAGTATATAAGACATTTATAATAGTTTTATATCTATAAATATAAATTGGCCCTTTTTCTCTTTATACGCGTACATACTTCATATTTATGTATATTATACGAGTATAGAAGAAAAATATTTAATATAACAAAAATATGTATAAAACCAATTATTATTTTATTTTTATATATTTTCCTTTGAATATATTCTATTAAATTCTATATAATTATCAGCAATGCATCAAGTGTACATTATTCTGCATTCTATAACAATATATATATAGTGCATATAGACGTCACTATAAATTTTTAATTAATATTATCATTTACTGCATATACTTTTTATATTAAAAATAATAAATTTCTTAAAACAAAAATTGTTATTAAAAAATAATATAAAGGATATTTTTTATGTCCGATAAATTTTTTATGCCCGATAACAGACCGATATACATTGTATATAATGTTCAAAAATGTCAATACAAAATGTTTTATGGTTTTCATCATTTTTGACAAAAAATTTATTTAAAAAAATATAATAAATTTCTAAAAATCATATTTTATTTTTAACATGAACAAATATTATGATGATCAATTTACTGCCATCACGAAGAAAGAAAATGAGGAATGAGGCGTGTATTTAAAAGAAATATAAGTAATATGAAATTCACCATATTGAAAAAATCACAACATTCAAAAAATATTTATAAATATTTATTATAAGTATATTATTTACTATTGTATTGTAGTATATTATAGTATATAATTTAAGAAAAGAAAATTTTATGTACTTATTATATTTATTTTAAGATATAGTTTATAAAAAAAATTTATGATTTTATACTCACTTGTATGTATATACAATTTATATTAAGTATTTATGATTATATATGCAATTATTTTAAATCGAATCTATGTAAATGTACCAATAAAGTTTTTTGGTCACAAAAGGAAGGACAAGGTAAGTGTTTCGTGACATATTGTAAATTGTGAAAAAGTAATATTATTAATATATTTTGTATATGTGTATATATATATATATATAAATTGATGAATTATTGATATTTTCTGAAACGATTAATATTTAATAGCTGAAACTATTAAAATATAATTTTAATTTAAAATCAGTAAACCAAATAAATTTTTACTATGATATTAATAAAGCAATTTTAATTTTTAACTACTTTAAGTTAGTAAAGTATTTATAGTTAGTCTATTATATAGTTAATATATTTAATTAACTAAATCTCTTTACTAAAACATGTTTAATCATATTATAATTGATTATGTTTACATAATACCTATAGTATATTACCTAATATAGTAAATATATTAATTAATTATTGTTATAATTTCTCATTTCATTTGGATAAGACCGTGAGTTATAGATTCCGATATAATAGACATCGACGTTATTCTAAGTTTACTCAGAGTTATAGTAGGAAAATGCTAGTCATCGGGTCCATATTGCTAACAACAATTGACTAACAAAATTATTATACTTTTTGCATTTAATAGTGTCTCCGGATCAAAGGAACTTATGATGGTTCAGAATTCATATAAAATTAATATATTTAAGTCCAATTTGCAATAGTAAAGTAATTGTGAAACATTTATCATTAAGATAACGACATAATGAACCATGATGATGGAAAAACAAATTCATAATAAATTGATTAATGAATTAATTCATAAAGCATTAAAACCAAAATTTATTTAGTCTTACAACTAAATAATAATTATGTTACCTAAATAATTCTGGTTGATGGCTACTAGAAATTTTCATGTAAAAAAAAAACTATAAATACGTACTTTATTAATACTTAAATCATTTTAAATATAATTTCATTGAACAAACTCAATGTCAATAAGAAACAAAAAAAATTTGTTAATTATCTTTTACTAATCATTTTGAATTAATTTTAGAAATTAAAAATTTTTAAGCATCTATAACAAGTACACACTATTGACTTTCTAATAAACAAGAAATTTATTAATATTTTTTACTATTATATTAGAAAGGCACTGGATTACCCCGATCTACTTTGAATTTATCATGTACAATATATATCTTATATATATACATATACAAAATTGATATTGTAAAGATCTCTAAGATCTATTCGTCTACATGGCTGTTCATTTTTTTTTTGGGTACACTAACACTAAGTATATAGATATAGATACATATATAACAAAACATAATTTTTTTAGCATAAAATTCCACCGAAAAAGTGTAATGAAATGATATATATATATACAACAAACTAAGTACTTTATTGTGAACGATTTTTTTCATTTACTAATAAATATTGTATAACGCGAGTCTAGGAAAAAAAATTTATTCAATTGATTTTTCCAAATTGTATAGGGAAATTTATGTGAAAAACAATTATATATAAGTATTACAATAATATATACTCATAGTATACATATAACACAAAAACATTGAAATTTACGCATTGATTACTTTTAGACATTTTCCAAAGTAAAAAAAATTTTACTATGAAATTTTCATATTGTTGTAAAAAAAAAAAATGACCGGAAATATATCACTAAAATTAAATAGTCGATTAAGTAAAAACCTTTACCTTAAAATATAATTGGTTTTAAAACAAAGTTATTATATTTAGTATATAGTAAATTTTAGTTTATTTGTTTAAATAAGTGTAAATGAAATCATGTGATTTTTTAAAAACAGGAAAATTATATTACATAGATATACTATAAAGTATCTACTACATCAAAATTTATGTGCTTTATTGAAATTTACTAAAAAAAAAAGGCACGTGGAAGATATGTTGTATAGACAATCATAAATCACATATATATGTATATATATAAATTAAATTTAAATATATTCATTAATCAAAAAAAAAAAAAACGTGGAATTAAAAAAAAATCACAAATGATATTTTCCATAGAATTTCGAAAACTCATCATCATAAAAAAGTGTTGTTCAATGTATATACATAGTTATGTTATGAATGTATATATTAAATTTGATTTTTATAAATAAAATATTGAAAAATAATTTAAAAAAATATTACTTACTTTTTTTTTCTAGATATTTTTTAGTATATAAATAAATCTCTTTATTTTCCAAAAAAGATGTACTTGAAAAATTACAAAAGTTTTGTGGAATTCACAAGTATTATTAATGAAAATTATACAGCGGTTTAACTATACATATATACGTAAAAATGTGTTTCTTTTCTTTGATTGAGAGAAAATCAATCTATAAGAAAATCACAAATAATTGTCTACTATTTATTTTTTTATATTATTTATTAACATTTTGTTTCTATTTTAATAAAAAAAAAAAAAAAAAAAACTGACAATAAAATTTATTTATGCCAAAAAGTCAGTAAAAATAATTTTATTAAAAAAATTTTATATACTAAATGTCAACTAATACTCTCAGAATTAAGACATTACACAACACACTATATAGTAGTATATAGAATATTTTTTTTTGTATAATTTAGTAGTAGTAAAATATTTATTACTTATATCTTTTTTTTAATTTTTACATAAACCGAAAAATAAAATTGTTTTAATACCATTAAGTATGTAAATTAAGTAGGAACATTGAAATTATCAAAAAAACAAATTTTAATTTTATGTTTAATTCACAAGAAAAAACATGATAAAATGTAAACAACAAAAATATAAAAAAAATTAAAATATAATTATTTTTAAAACAAAAAAAAAATTAATTGACGTCCACACTTCACAGATTTAATTCTATTCTGATTGTGAATTGAAACATTATTTTAAAAAAAATATAATAATTTTATTGTGTGTCACTGAATGCCCGCGTAGTGCCAAAATTAATAGATACAAAGATACTGATAAAATATCTTTTTCTTTTTAAATTTATTTTGATCCGGCAATACGAAAAAAAAGTATCTGACAGATTGTTTTAAGTGTTACCAATGTGAAATAAAAATTTGTATGAATGAAATAAATTGAATGAAAATATTGAATGATATTAAAAAATGACTAAATAAATATTTGTATGTCATTAGTTAATTTCCGCGTTCAACAGATGCGCCAGAATCTAGCGCTCGAACGTTTGAGTCTATATTGTGACTGTCTACTAGACATATAGACATATATATCTAGATATATAGATAGATATATAGACAGTCAATATACTCTAAAACGTTGGAGCGCTAGATTCTAGCGCATCTGCTTAACACGGCTAATATTTTATTTCTGTAAGAACCTTTTTCCACGAGCCCTTTTGCAAGACTTCTTTCCATGCCTCTTTCGCGATTTTGACAACTCTTTTGACACTAAAAGTCCTGAAAATTTGTACTTTTTCAAATTTCCGGACTTTTATTGTCAATTTTAGGATATTTAGTGCCAAAAGAGTTGTCAAAATCACGAAAGTGGCTTGGAAAAAAGTCTTGCAAAAAGGCTCATGGAAGGTCTTAAGAAAATAGCTATAATTTTGATTTTTTCATAATGAATCTTATATCAAATCATTTTCTAATATGAACAATTAATTTATAAAGTATAATATGATTTTGTCAACATGTTGAATGAATGTCTCAATTATTACATAATAAAAGAAAAAAAATAATTAATTATTTTAATATTTATAATAAATTTTGTTCCGCCTTTATATATTAGAAATTCAACATTGTATCTATACATTTATAGAAATACATTATTATACACAAAATTAATATATTAACTATCATCTGATTGCCTACCTCTAGGCGTTGATCATATGATTACAATTTACAAAAAAAATTATAATTTTTTTTTGCATATCCCTAGGAGTTGACATTAACCTTTAGTATATGTTTTTAAACAAAACAAACAAAATCGTTATTTATAAATATATTTTTCAGGACTTTTTTTTTTGAAGGATATATATAATATATTGTTTTTGTTATTACTGATTTTCGTTTGGATAACCTTCATAAGTCAATTATATAATCGCTGTCAAAACATACATTTTACTATAATAAAGAAAAATTATAATACTAACCAACCTGCTATGTAAAAATCAATAATAAAAAATTATTTATGCTTTATTTTTTGGTTTAGTTTGGATGTCATTTTTGATAAATAGAAAATTATAATATTTTGTTGGAGAAAAAAAAATCGATTATATATTATACCAACCACCCCAAACCCCTATTAAAGGATATTTAACAACAAAATTATTATTTAAAAATTATAATTTTATATATATAATGTACTTACATTATTATATAATAGAATTTTCAGTGTTTAAAATATTAGTACCGTATATTAAATATTTTCGGTTCGTTATTAATTAAAATGAATTATTTAAATTATTTAATAGATTAAAAAAATTATTATTAGCACAAATTTTTTCGTTAATTTTAAAATAATTAAAACAATTTATATTTAACAAAATTATGTTCATGAAAATTTTATTTACCGGAAAAATCTTTCGTGTGTCATTAATTAAAAAAATATAAAGTTAAAAATCATTTAAATAATATATTTTATTAAGTTTAAAAAGGAAAATTCAACAAATCTGATTTTAATCACAACCATTATTAACACTATTAAATATATATGTTATGTTTTCTTGCTCTGTTTATGACATAATATTATATATAATATATATTTTTCATAATGGATCATAAATGTAAGAAAAAATTAACAATGAAATTTTAAATTAACATAAATATTACAAAATTAAAATCACTTATATAATATTTAAAGCCATTTTTGAAATTAGTAATTAAAATATTTTTTTTTTTTTGGAAAACACTTTTCTCAAGTTATGTAATTGTATTGAAAATATATATACATATTATACACGTATATTTCCTTTTCAATAAAATGTCAGGATATTCACCAAAAATATTATGCAATATTTTTGATAAACAAAAACAATTTTTTATTATTATATAATGAAAAAGATAGAAAAATTTAAGTAAACATTAAACACAAATTTATTTATTTGTAAAAATTCCTTAATTTTCCTTGATTTTCATATACTAATTCCTTTCTTAATTACATATATTTTTCTTTATATATACTTAGGTATACAAAAATTTACAGCACTATACAAAAATATAAACTTGAATTAAAAATTTGTATGATTCAAAAAAATAAATTTTTGTAATTATATTTTTTCTTTTTATATTAATATTTAATTATTATTAAATTTGCTGTTTTAATATAGACAGCATAAAGTTGAATATGATTTTTATGAAAATTTGGAAAATTCCTTCCATAATATTTAATTCCTGCCATATCTTAAAAACGACGAGAGACTACTACTAATATACTTTTACATATTTTTTTGTATATCTTGTAAATGTAAAAAAAAATAGTATATTTACTACACATTTATGTATTTTAAATTTAGAAGCTTTTTGTTTTTTTCAAAATAATAAATAAAATACCGCACACAAAAAAAGCTTTTGTTAATTTTTTTTCTTGTTATAATAAAAATATAGAAAATTTTTAAAAGCTTTTCACAGTAGTAATAAAATGATCTACGGTTAAATACAGTAGAGGACAAAAAATATATATATGGTTATCAAATATGCAGCTTCTATTTAATTTCTTCAAATATTAACTTCTTCCAGTTACTGTGATCCTAAATTATAAAATATATTAATTAATTAATTCTTATAAAATAGGATCAGAGAGACACTGCAATTCGATATGCTCTCTATCATAATTTTCATGAAATTTTCATCCTTTGATCAATCATTTTTTTTTATTACAAATTTTTAAAGAACACTGTAAAATGTGGACTATTGAAAAATTTAAAAAAAATAATAAGTAACTGTAATTTGTATAGATAATTATACATATATATAAATCGAATTCAATATTTTCTGATTACCTACAATTTCATAGATTCTCTATTAAGTATTTTTTGATATATTTTTTTTTTATATTTAAATTAATTACTGTCATTTTCCAAGTTAATTTAATATAATTAAAAAAAAATTTTTGTAATAAAATAATATATATATATAATAGCAATTAATTTATAAGTTAATTTAGAGAAGGAATTATATAAAAATTCTATAAAAATATATATATATATATTATTATGAATGTTGGAGCGCTTGTTATAGTCACTATACCAACTGAAGAAGAAGAAAATAATTTTAGATTAAAAACAAATTTAATTACAAATAATCAACAACCACAACAAATATTAAAAGAAGATGATAAAATTATATCAAATAATAAGGAAAATGTAACTACTAGTAATAATGATATTCAATATGGTACATTTCACAAAGTAATTAAAATATAAGTTTTTTTTTATATACCAAAATTATTAAAAACCCCATTTTTAATTAATAGTCTATGATGAGCCAATCATCACAATCATCAAACACTAATATTAATAATAATAATAAGAATGTGAAGATAAATATAAGTTTTAAAGGGAATGAAAGTATTGATGATATTCAAAATGAAGTAAAATATAATTTTAAAAAAAAGTTCAATAATTTTTAATAAATAATTTATTTATTTTTATTTCAAATTGTTGATCATCATCTAATATAAATAAATATGTATAGAAAGAAGAAATTCCTATACGTAAATCATGGGAAGGTATTAAAGATATTATGACTAGTACAACTACAACATCAAATAATAATAATCGTAATAATAATAATTCAAGAAAGAAAAAAGATTTTGTACAAGATTTAAATATACCAGAAACAAGTTCACAGGAAGTTGTATTAAAAGAAATATTAAAAAAACTTAAAATTGATCATACAACATGGACAATTTCAAGTAATGGAAAATCATATCAAGTATATAAATATTTAAAAATTTAATTAATTTTTTTTAATAATTAGTTTTCTTACTTTATAATATTCAAAGATTATTTTTACTATTAAATGTACGGAAAAATATGAATTATTATTATTAAAATTAAATGAATGGGGAATTGGTGATCGTGAAGGATCAACAGTATCAATATTAAATTGTTCTGTATTTAATTCATTTGCAAGAGATTCTGATATTGATGATGATTTTGATAGCAATGAGTTTAGTTTTTGAAATTCAAATAAATAATTAAATTAAATAATCGTCTTCTTTTTTAGAGAATTAAATGCACAAAAACGGACTGCATGGAATCGTTTTATGAATTCAATGACAGCCCGATTAAATGTAGCACAAATAGTGAGAGATGTAAGGCAAGAAGCAGCTATAACATTCGATTTTATAATATTGGCTGTATCAGCAGCGTATAATAAAAATATTTATTTTTAATTATTTATTTAAATAATTTAAATAAATTTTTTTTTATAATTTTTATTTTTTTAGTATTTTGGCTTCATTTGGATTAGTAGAGGATAGTACAATTTTTCTTGCATCTTCAATGTTAATATCACCACTTATGGTTATTATTATAATCAATTTCAAAAAAATAATTAACATAAATTTGTTCTTTACATATTATATTATTTCTACTACATATATATTTAGGGGCCAATAATAGCTGCTATATTTGGAACTGTTATTAAAGATCATTCACTTAGATCTTTAGGTTTTATAAATGAACTTATTGGAATATCAATTGCTACATTTGTTGGTTTTTGTTTTGGTTTAATTATATGTTCAATTGATGAAAGATATGGTATAGGAGAAGGTCTTACAACAGAAATATTATCTAGATGTGAATTACATTCAGTTATTGTTGGTATTTTAACAGCAATACCATCTGGTGCTGCAGCAGCTGTTGGTATTTTAGGTGGTAATATTGGTTCATTAGTTGGTGTAGCAATATCTGCTTCACTTTTACCACCAGCTGTAAATGCGGTACGGTAAACTTTTAAAACTCGTATATTATATTAATGAATACTATTTTTTGCATAATAAATATTTTATAGGGTATACTTTGGGCTTTAGCTTGTATTTATACTGTTTATGAAGCTGATGGAAGTAAATATAATAAAATTATAAAAACTAATTTTTATTCAGATAATCAAGCATTAGAACTATTTATTTATGGTTCAATTAGTATGTGTGTTACAATTACAAATATTTTGTGTGTTTATGTAATGGGAATTGTTGTTCTAAAGGTAAATTGTATAATTTTGTTTCTATTTTTATTGGATTTAATAAATTTTATAATAGGTTAAAGAAATTGCACCATCAATTATATCACGTAATAATAGTAGACAATTTTGGAAATATGATATTAAAATTGCTAGAGATTTTAATAAAAATTGTTATGCTGAGGATTCGGTAATAGCTAATGAAATAGCTGCTCTACATAATAAAGATGATCCAGATAGTTTAGGAGGATTAAGATCAGATATATTTAAAACTGTAAATATTGAAAATGATGCATATCAAAATACATGGTCACCAATGGGTAACCGTCAGATAAATGATTTTAAAGAAAATGAAACAAAAATGCAAGAACTTGAAAGAATTTATTTAACTGTTACACGTCCGTATACGGAAACAAACAATCGTTTAAGGTAAATTAAGTTTTATTCAATTGTTATATACCACAACATTTAAAATTCTATAATTTTTCCGTATAGATGTAATGCAATTGGACGTACTCGTACAATACACAAATTAGTTAACGATGATGTAAGTAAATTTTATTAATTTTAATAACAATTATAAAAAAATATATTTTATATTTTCAGCTAACACAATTTACACGACGTGCATCAATGCCATTTGATGTTATGCGATCACCAATACAATTTCGATCTGGTGGTAATTTTAAACTAGAACCTATGGAAAAAATTTCCGAATTAGATAAAAGTAATATAGATATTGTAAAAACATCAAAGCCAACAAATAATCTATCGAAAAAAAGTAGAAAATTTATAGTAACACCAGTGAGTTCTTCAATATTAGATAAAGAGTAGCAAAACTAGAAAAAATAATTGTATTTAATATTTTTTTTCTTTTTGCAAAATTTTTATTATCCTTTGAAAACTCTCTATAAGTATTATTTATTTCAAATTTGTACATATACACATATGAGAAATAGTTTATTTAATAATTTGTATACATTGTAAAAGAAAAAAAATACTAAAATTTAAATAATAGGCGATTGTCTGTCGGCTTTAATTTGAGAACGTATACGTTTCTCTTTTAAACGTTCCCGTGAAGCATGTTCTAAATTACGTCGTATTTTCTCAATACTTTCTTCAGATGGTTTTGGATCATCATCAATTTCCATTTCCTTTATTGCAATTCGTAATTTCTCTAATGCATGAGCTAAATTCATTTGTTGAGAACGAGTTGCATCACTTTTTATTACATAAAAACCATCTTTATTTATTTTTGTTTTATGCTGCAACGAATTTTTTTGATATATATATTTTTGATATAATTATATTTCTCTTTTTTTTTTAATAATAAATATATATTTTAAAAATTATAAAATAATTATAAATGCTTTGTAAAAGTCGTGATATATTAAAATATTTTTCAAAAATTAAATATATATAGAAATTCGTTTATTATTTTTTGATAAAATTTAATTTAAAGGAAATTGATTAGGTGTCCATATAATAACAATAATTTATAATGGTAATGTTTTATATATTTACATACCTTGGCTAAAAGTTTATATTTAACTTTGTCACTAATCCAGTTAGCATTTTCTATTTTAAATCTTAGGTCTACTTTTGTGTTTACACAATTAACATTTTGACCACCAGGTCCACTACTTCGGCTATATGTGATTTGTAAGTCTTCTAGTGGTATAAATCCATTGCATTTATCAGTTTTTCCTTTAAACTATAAAAATAAAATAACCATCATTTATAAATTTGACTTCTAAAAAAAAATTATTGTATGCACTCACATGATCTGCTGTTTTAACTACTGGTGCACTATTTTGGTATAACTTATTTAGTGATATTTCACTTTCATAATGAAGAGATCTGAATCTTCCATTATAAATAGGTAGACAATTATATTGAGTAATTGGTAATTTTAAATATTTTGGAATAATTCTAAAAAATTTCATCTTTTTTATACGAAACTATACAAAATTATAAATATCAAATTTGACAGATGTCAACTATTTTTTCTTTAACCCATTAAACAGGGAAACGAAAGATAACTGTGCAGTTTCACTCGAGTTCAATCCGGATTAGTTACCTTGTTTCCATGACGAGTTCAACTCGAGTTGAACTCGAGTTAGCGTGCATGGAAACAGGGGTTGAGTTGAGTTGAGTTGGAATGGAACGAATAATTGATGGTTCCATTTCAACCCCATTTCAACTCAACCCAACTCAACTCTGTACATGGAAACTGTGCATGGAAACAGGGATTGAGTTGAAATGGGGTTGAATTGAAATGGGACGAATAATTGATCGTTCCATTTCACCCTATTTCAACTCAATCCCAACTCAACTCGTTACTGTTTCCATTACCTTGTTTTCATGTACCGAGTTGAGTTGAAATGGAACCAACAATTATTCGTAAATTACAAATTATAAATGAAAACAAGGTAATGGAAACAGTAACGAGTTGAGTTGGGATTGAGTTGAATGGATCGGAAATGGAACGATCAATTATTCGTCCCATTTCCACTCACACTAATCCGATAAATTAACTAAATTGTTTACAGGGAAAAACTTCTGGCATTGACTGATTGATCCATCATCCATCCATGTGTTTATCCTACCGAATTGAATCAAAATATTGCTTATGTTTACATACCCATATTAGCAACAATTTATATTAAATATTTTATAGATGGATGATTTCGACAATATGATAACAGAAAATATAAATGTAAGTTGACAATGAATATTGATAACTTTATAATTCCTCCGTTTATATACATAATTATCCTATATTTTGTAGAGTGATGAACCAAAATGTATACAAGAACAATCTGCCAAAATTGCTTCAGAAGGGAAGGTATTTTATAATCCTGTACAGGAATTTAATAGAGATTTATCAGTTGCGGTATTAAATGTTTTTATTAAACGTTTTGGACAAGAGAAAATTAAAAAAAATAAAAATAAAGAGACTAATAGTGATTTAATCCCATTAAATGTATTAGTAACATATATATATATATATATAAAAAAGTAATATTTTTGTATAAATTTAAACCCATTTATTTGTAGGATGGTATAAGAATATTAGAAGCGCTATCAGCAACAGGTTTACGAAGCATACGTTATGCAAAAGAAGTTCAAGGCATCAAAGAAATTATTGCTAATGATATATCAAAATCTGCAGTTGAATCTATAAGACATAATGTAAATATAAATGATGTTCAAAATTTAGTTACACCAAGTCATTCAGATGCAACGTAAGTTAATAATTAGATATCTAAAATCTTGTAAATTTTAAATTGTAACGAGAAAAAAAATTATCATAGAACTTTAATGTATCTTTCTACTTCAACTGAAAAACGTTTTGATGTAATCGATTTAGATCCATACGGATGTCCTAATAGATTTTTAGATAGTGCAGTCCAAAGTATTGCTGATGGTGGATTATTACTTGTAACTGCAACAGTAAATTATAATAAATTGTAGATTTATTTAATTAATAATCGTTTTCATTTAAATTTTAATTTAAGGACATGGCTGTACTGGCTGGCAATACACCAGAAGCATGTTTTGTTAAATATGGTTCAGTTTCTTTAAGAAATAAATCATGCCATGAGATGGTAAAATTCACTAAATATAATTTATTTATTAAATTAAACTCCTCTTTTAATTTATATTTAGGCTATAAGAATTTTATTGAGATGTATCGAGGGACATGCAAATCGCTATGGCAAATATATTGAACCATTATTAAGTATATCTGCTGATTTTTATATACGAGTCTTTGTTCGAATATATACAAGTCAATTACAAACTAAATATAGTATGAGGTAGAAATATAAAATATTTTGTATATAAATAAATATATATTTTATCAACAAAAATACTTTCATTCTTTAGCAAACAATCTATGGTTTATCAATGTGTTGGATGTGAAACATTAACATTGCAACCTATGGGAATACTTAAACCAAATCCAACGGAAAAAAATCCACATCAAGTAAAATTTGTGATACCGAAGGGACCATTTGTTGGAACAAATTGTGAACATTGTCATCACAAACATTTCGTAACAACATAAACTAAATTCGAACAATTTACATAATACATTAACATAAGTTTTTTTTTCTTATTTATATTTTAGTTAGGTGGACCGATTTGGTCAGCGCCTATTTATGATCCTATATTTGTTGAAGAATTATTAACTACTATAAAAACAGAGCCATTATGTAATTTAGGAACAAATCGTCGACAAATTGGAATGCTCAGTGTAATAGCTGAAGAACTTGCTGATATACCATTATATTATTCTGTTGATAAAATGTGTTCGATTGTTAGATTAGAGATAATACCAATTTTGAAATTTAGATCAGCCTTATTACATGCTGGTTATAAAGTTTCATTCTCTCATGCATTTAAAAATTCAATAAAAACAAATGCACCTACATTGGTACTTTGGGATATAATGAGATCATGGAATAAATTACATCCAGTAAAAAAAGAACGTTTAATTGAAGGAACACCCGTTAAAATAATCTTAGATAAAGAACCTAAAGAAATGTATAATCTGTTAGAAATGCATCCTCAAGCAAATCCAGAAAGTAGAAAAAATGCTTTAGTACGATTTCCAGAAAATCCAACAAGTCACTGGGGTCCAGGAACTCGAGCAACTTTAATGTATGTATATTTAAAAAAAAATAATAATAATAATACTTAAATTTCATCATTATTTTTATACTTAAAGGATTGGAGAAGATAAGCTATTCAAAAGTTATAGAAATCAAAATAAAAAACAAAAATTAAAAAATTCAATTAAAGCAGAGACAAGCCAACAAAGTAAACATATAAAATTATAATAATAAAATTTATAATCAATGTTAAAATAAATTGTAAAAATATATGATTGTTTTCCAAAATTTATATATATTGAAATCTAAGATGTTTTTAATATAATTGGTTTTTTGTTTTTCATATAAAATTTTCTGAAAAATTTCAAAATTAATAACAAAAGAATGTTCCATCAGCTGCTTGTCTTGAATAACCTTTATTTGTTATTTGAGTATGGTGACCGATATTTATTAATTTAACGCTATGTGGTGATATCTTTTGTTTAGTACCACCTTAAAATATTAATAATACATTTTTTTACAAAAATAAATATCATATGTATATTTAAATTTATATTTACCGATTGTCAAAGGATGACCTAAGTTTTCAGGTTTAATAATTCTAAGGTCTTTTCTATTTCTCAATACACGGAAAGTTCGTATACCAAGAGTTTCATTTTGCAGAAGAGTATCAATTTTATCTGGAAAAACTTCTTTTGAATGATTATAATATGATTGTAGTACGTAATCTAAACTATCTTTTGGTACTGCTGGAGACTGATGATATCTTCTATTCTTTCGTACACAGTTTAATGTTTTATGATAGTATAAACGATCAAAAGGTGATAATCCATGATACCAAATTAATTTATCCTGTGGTAAATGAGGTTCTGGCATTGGTGGATCAAAATAACCTTCTTTACCCATAACGGGCATATACGAAAAATTTCTTATACTCATATTGGCCGATTTATATATTTATCGAAAAACTAAACTGTGTATAAAATAAAATTAAGAGGTATATACTTGGAAATTAGTTTGATCGATAATTAGTTTGACGCTCAGCAACGAAAGTAAACAATGAAAATACTATACACAGGGGCTCTTAGATTACAAATTTATATAATTATTGTCACATTCCTTAGTTTGAATACTAGATTGTTGATTTACTTGCTAACAAAATCCATGATAATGACAATTCTCTTGGACTTGAGAGCTTACAAATATTTGAATAATAATCAATATATAATTATATTGTCTTTTGTATCGTTATAAAAGCTACCAGACTATAATTATACGATAATGGTAGTTAAACATCACATTTATTCGACAATAACTTGCCTGAATGTATGCAAATACAATTATAGTAGGTCGCTATTGTTATTTTACTGAGTAGATTTTACAAGTAACTATTACTATAGAGTTGATATAAAGCAAAAGTATTTTTCAATTCAACTTTTTTTTGTAGAGACAAAAACTTTTTACCTCAAAGATTATGTATATATTTACGGAAATATGCGGTAATTATTAAGAATCGAAATAAAAACTTGAAATTAGTTAATAAAAAAAATATATGATTTTATTTTTTTAAAAAAAAACTTTATTCGACTATTATTTCAATTTTATGTATTTATAAATAACTTACCTTTTCATATAATCTCCATTGGTTAACCTGTGGAAACTGTTCAAAATTTGACAATTCTCAAAATTTTATATGATGTTCGAAAAAGAAGAACAGGAATAAATAAACACGAAATCTAATACAGCAAATCTAAACACCACACCAACTATAGTTCCCATTATATAAAGCAGCAGACAGCCAGAAGAAATCAATTAATTTGAAATTGTAGCAAATTTGTTTTTTTTTATCCTCGAACATTAAAAATCATATTTTTTAATATTTTAAAAAAAATTTCAATTAATAGAAATCTCTCACCGCCCCGGCTACCACCTATTTACATTAATAACTGCAAACACCACCAACTCAGTAATTCACAGCCAACTATCTCTATCTATATCTCTAAAATTCTTGATCAAAACGATTAAAGCTATAATTGACTGCACAAAAATCGCGTCACTCCTACTCTTCATTTAATGTACATATTTATATTCTCTGTTGTTCAGCTTCCTGAAATTGTGTGACACACTGCCGAGGACTGCTTTACCGCCAACATTAAATTTTATTACTATTTTTTTTTTTTAATTATATTTAAGATTCAGCATATAACAGCATTCCAAAATTATTTATTCATTTTTTTAATCTCTTTTTTTTTTTTTTTTTTTTTTTTTACTATTTTCAACAGCGTGCAACACAAAATCTTCAGCAAAACAGGAACAGCCCTGCATTAAAATTATGGTTTAGTTAAAAATACATTGAGTAAAAAATTTAATATTGTTTTAAAAACCTATTTTTTTTTATAAACCTTTTTGAGAGAACCTGATTTTAATTTATCTTCAGAAATGATTTGAAAAAATATATATATGTATGTATATATATATATATATATATATATATATATATATATATATATATATATATATATATATATATATATATATATATTTCTACCTATGATAAGTTATTATTCCAATATAAAAACTAAAATACATCGTTTATTTATTCCATTAATAAAAAATGTTTGACCTACATTTTTTTGTATTCATAATTAGAAAAATAGGGAAATTGAAGAAAAAATACGTTATCAAATTGATTGAAAAGATTTTCTTGCGTTGGCGTCGCATTGAGAATTGTCTATTAAACTTTCATTAAAACTAAAAAAAAAAAAAAATTTATGAATTGCCAATTTATCAAAAAAATTCCTTATTTACTATAAATTATAACAATTATTGCTTGTTTAAATTTTTATTTATATGATCCCGAATTATTTGTTCAAATTAATAATGACTGTTTTACTTAAAAGAAAATAATCCTCTTGATGTATATTTATAATTTAAAAAATAGTTTTTTTTTTTAAATAAAATTTTCATGTGAATTTTTTTTCTGAAATAACAATTTTTTTTTTTACTTTGTTAAAATATAGTTTTTATGTATTATTTATTATTTATCCACACAATTGTGTTTTAGTTCCGAAAAATATTAATATTATTTATGAAAAGGTTAAACAAAATATCTATTCATTTTATCTTGAAAATAATATTTATATGTAGATATAAAAAAAAAATTAAAAAATTATCAATGTGTAGATATATAATATTTCTTATGTACCTTGTATGGCTGGAAATTATTTTGTTTTCATTATCTGTAAATATATATATAAAAAAAATAGAAATACATTATATAATTAGTAAAAATTTGATATATAATTTATTTTATTACTTCAGAAATATTTCGTTTAAGCAAAATTCCTCTTCACTACACTCTCTAGCTTCTACTACGACTTAAACTGCGAGAAGCACTTCTTCCATTACGACTGTTACTACGGCTTGCAGATTTCCGAACAACTGGACTCCTTGAACGTGAAAATTTATTTCGCCGTACAGGTGATCTACTATCTGACCTAGATCTAGGTGAGTACGACGCATTTCGTCGACGTGGACTACGTGATCGTCGTCGTGGTGATCGTGAACGACGACGTCCTCCACCACGTCTATTACCACCACCACGTCTGTGTGGTGAAGTTGGTCGACCATAACGAGCCATTTGAACTCGTAATTCCCTACCATCTAAAACACGTCCATCCATAGCTTCAAGTGCATCTTCAGCATCACGTTTGTCATAAAATCTATATTTTAAAAAACATAATAGTATTATAAATCTTTCTTCTTCTTTTTTTTAATTGAAATTTGACCACTTACCGTACAAAAGCAAATCCTCTGCTTTCTCTTGTAAATCGGTCTCTACACGAAATTTTTAAAAAGGTTATTTGTCAAATATTTCAATTACAGCAACAATAAATTTTTTTTACCTGGGAATGTAAATATCACCGACTTCTCCACAACGTTCAAAAACTCTACGTAAATCTTCCGGAGTTGTTCGATAAGTCAAATTATCCACCTAAATTATTTTATATTTCATCAGCAAAATATGTTTACAATTTTAATATAAAAAAAAGGGATCATTTTAAAGCATTCTAACACTACACAATATTCCACCCAACTTAATCAATTAATTAAAAATTCGGATAAAATTATCGTATCTAGAAATACATTGTTCAATACATGTACAATGTTATACTTAAAACTGAAAATAATATATTGTAATTAGTCTCGAAGCTTTTAAAATAATTAAATATAAAACAGACTCAAACACTAGTTGAAATATTTTAAAATTAATAAGGAGCAAATCTAATAAAAAAATAATTATTTCTAAATCTTTATCGAAAATAAAGCGGAAAGGTCGCCATTTTGAATTCTTACCTTTAGGGAAACCATTCCATCAATTCTTGGTGGTGGCCTATTATTATTATTATTATTGTGGCTCATTTTAATTAACACTTTTCTTTCACTTTATTTTTTTTTATTTATTTGTTTTTTAATTAAAATAAAATATATTTAAATATTATATTAATATATTTAATAACCGAGAAAAGTTTCTCCACAGTTCACAGTCCACTTCACGGCTACTACAAAGAACGAACGACAAACGAGAAAGAAATGAACACGAATACAAACGAGACTGTAGCAAGACCAAATGAAACAATTTTGATAATTATAATTTCAATTCCAATTTCTTTCAATATGAATAGAATGGAATTTCGGATTCCGACTGGTTTTATTTCGGTCCAGTTCCGAAGCATTCACACTTAAAGGTGTGAACAGATAGTTCTGATTCTTTTCCTTTTAACGATGTTTCGATTATAAAAAGAAGCATTTTCTTAAAAAGAAGCATTTTCGATAAAAAGAAGCATTTTCTATCTCACTCTGCTTGTTTTATCTTGACAGAGTGAATAACGAAAATTTTGCAGCATTTCAATTTTTTAGTTTATACTTTCTTAATAATATTTTGAATTTTAATCAACTATTTTTAATTTATTAGCCTCATTATTATGAAACTTCATTAAATTTTATTTATTAAAAAACTTACAGTAAGCTTTTATTTTGAAATTTTAAACAATTGCTAAGCTTTAACATTAATTAGAATCACTCTGTTGATTTGAAAATTATTAGTATTTTTTTTGCGTTTTAAGTTAATTTTCAAATAAGCCCCTATGAAAAAGTCTTATTTTCGTCATCATTCACGAACACAAACAAAGACAAATCATATGGTCGTGTGTAATGGAATATTTTTTAAGTAAAGGGTTGTGAAAAGTCGTTTGTTTTTTTACATATGAATATTGTAAGTTTTAAAATTAGTTGATAGCAGAGTGAAAAAGAAGTGATATTAATATAAACAAAGTTATTAAAAAAAAACAAATGAAAATTTATATTGAAAAAGTTAAATTAAGTGTTAAAAAAGGTGAAAATTAAATGCGTTATACCAGAATGCAAATCGAATAATTTTTCTACTCAACACAGATGTGAATTATCAAATAGCGACAAATAAAAAGTTTTAATGTATTGAACGCACACTAACATGGAATTTTGGCGGGACGAACTACACTTTGTTCTGCCGTTTCACTACTGTATGTATACTGTGCCCTTACCCTGTTTCCATTACCTTGTTTCCATGACGAGTTCAACTCGAGTTGAACTCGAGTTAGCGTGCATGGAAACAGGGGTTGAGTTGAGTTGAGTTGGAATGGAACGAATAATTGATGGTTCCATTTCAACCCCATTTCAACTCAACCCAACTCAACTCTGTACATGGAAACTAGGTACATGTTGAGTTGGGAATGAGTTGAAATGGGGTTGAAATGGAACGTTCAATTATTTGTGGAAACGGGTTGAGTTGGAATGGAACGAATAATTGATGGTTCGATTTCAACTCAACCCCAACTCAACTCGGTATATGGAAACAAGGTAATAGTTCCGACCACGGTTTAGTTTCAATTCGTTTAGTGTCGATTCGCTAAATTGCCTTTCGATTTCTACTTAATCGAAGAAATTTTATTATTCTGATATAATTGTTCTGTTAAATATTAAATAAATTCTAAAATTTTATTAAAAAAGGAAATTGATTCTTGGTTTTCAGCTATTAACTTTTTAGCTATAAAGCTTGGGCTACAATGTGCCGATCCTTTCGGTACCGATCAGTTCAGTTGATTTCCGAATCGATTCGTTAAGTGGGCTGGCTACATAGCTTCCGACACCAACCGATTAAATTTGTCAGTTTGAAGTTCTGTAGTGTAAAAAAAAAAAAATTGGTGACGTTTTGTGTCGAAAAAAAAATTATTTTTTTAAAAATGGATAATTTAATGTTTGTTAAATAATTCAGGATATAATTTAATATCCTCAATAAACTTTTCTTCGTCCATCATATTGAAAATATTGGCGGCGATTAACCTAACCTAAATTATATTGATTGACATCTCATTTCTCATGAAGTTAGCTTCAGTAGGTTCCGTGAAAGTTCAATCGTTCCGAACTCTTTCCATTCGTTCTGTTCCAAATCGATCAGTTCCAACCTATTGTGTTCAGCCAATCGATTTTCCATACAAAATATATGAAGACGTCAAATTTGGAAATTACTGAATTGATCGGTACCGAAATGATCGGCACATTGTAGCCCAAGCTTAACACAATTTTGTTATACAATTATTTCTGAACTGTCACGAAATTAACATTTTGCGGCATGTTGGAATTAGAACACGAATAGAAAAGCAAAATGCTTACCCTGCAAAATATATTTTCTTGAAGTATATTTATACGAAAAAGTACTTATTTCTCTATACAAGACTCCGCCGGCGTACTACTTTTGCGAGCCGTAAACGTAACGATTATGCACAGTTTGGAGCATGAATTTTAGAAACAAAAGCGTTACGCTTGTTCGTACCGCAACCATGCCGTCTTAACGAGCTGCCTTCGTGCCGCCTGGGCGGTACGATTTTGTACCGTCTGTGCTGTACGATTTCGCACCGCCTGTGCGTTACGAATGCGACTCTTCTATATATTCTTCATAGCAAATTAAAATACAAAAATAAACATATATAAATAATTAAAACTTTTTTAAGTATATTTAAATATTATATAATAATGATAATAATGATAAACTTAATGAAAATAAATAACATTAATTTAACATTAATATAACAAAACAATTAAAAATTACATTATGAATTATATTTTTTTTCAGAAAAAACTTAAAAGGCTTCGTTTGTTTGCTTTGTGTTTCTGATCTTTTTTCTGTTTTTCGCCTCCGATCTTTGGCGTATTGAAACCATTTTTTGATTATTTCATTTATTTCCGGAATCCTAGCAGCCGGAAGCTTTTCCAATGCACACTCTAAAATATAAAATGAGTAATATATATTAAAAAGTAAATTAATATCAACACAATTAGGTACCTTTAATCATATTAATTATTCTAAAAGATTTGATAGCAATATTGTCATTATTGCCACACCATAAATATTTGCAGACAGCCTCATCGGTTAACACACTTTTTAAACATTCTCGAATGTATTTATCTAATTAATGGTTGTGAAATGCTTTAAATGTGTTTATCTGAAAATTATATTATTATTGTAAAAGCCAATTTTAATTCGATTTCAATTCTGTTAACCTTTTTTTAAATTAATTATTGAAATTTAATGTAAATAACTTACCAATGTTAGCTCATAATTTTCTTCTGTAATTAATTCATTTAGTTATCTAAATCTTTCAGTTGTAAGCTTTTCTTCAAAAATAAATTTAAAAAAAAAATAATTTGTAATGTCAAATTGACCTGTAAATGAAAGAGCCGCTAACTGCTCGTTTTCATATCGTGAGAGCATTACTTTTTCATATCGCAAAAGCATACGTAAAAGTAGTATTTTTATATGAAGAGCTGACTTCGCCGGCGTTCTGAATTCGCACCGCCAAAAACGGCTCGTAAATTTTCTTAGAGGGATATAATCGATTTATTTTTTTATGGAACAAAATGAAAGTTCTTTGTATTAAAATAATCGATGTAAATTTGTTATTTGACAGTTCAATTCATCCCTTTTCACTTCAAAATTGTCTATTTTTGAGATTTTTGACATCTTTTGTAATCGAAAGAAATATAATTTTTCCATACATTTATTTTGCGTTTTGCGGCAACGCCGAGCCGATTAACCCAACTAGTGTGTAGCCATTTTGACTAATGTGCCCGAGCGCGTGTGACTGCAGTTGTCTCATCGGGGATATTATTTTAGGTCAATTTGTTTTTTAAAAATTATAACTTTTATTAGTGTGGTAAACAATAATAATAGCAAAACGAAGAATAAATTAGTTTTAACCAGAAAAAAATGGCTGAAGATAGTAATACATCAGATTTTAGTACAAAGTTTTCTACTTTGAATGTTAATGCAATGGAATTTGTGCCGAGTTTTCTAAATTCTACTACCACTGGATCAATGGGTTCATCAGTAACTGACGAAACCCCTACATCTGAAAATAGCAGTCCACCTTCAACAATAGCACCAACTATATCTACATCTCCGACGGTGGAAAATATGGATAAAAATGCAGTAGATAATGGTAAAAAAAAAAATTGACACGTCTAATAGAAAAGTTAAAATAATTTGAAACCAATAATCATATAATTTCATGAAACAGGGTTATGAAGTAATTTGTGAAAGTGTTTGATAAATGACCTTTATTACCTAAAAAATGAATTCATTCACGAAAATTCTATTGGTTTTTAAAAATTTGTATTACTAATAACTAATTATTCATCATACATGCTAAAAACAAATTTTAGCTTTTATAATTTAATGCATTCACATTTATTAAACCAGCCCATGAACGTAACCTCAAATTTGTTGTCATTGACACGTCTTATTTAAGTTAAAACATAATATATATATGAATGAAAGATTCTTGTGTAAAATATTATTTAGAATATATAAATATTGAAAGAATTAATATTCTCTTCATTTATGCCAAACTTTCAAATATAATTTAAAAATGTCAATTATTAAATTAAACATTTTTTTGTTTAATCTAGAAAATGATCCTATAGACAGTTGGGATGTTGAAGAAGAACCGGTTATAACACCTGATGATGATGAAATGGAAATGGATTTAGATGATGATATGGAAGGTGGTGCTGCAAGTAAATTAATTAAAAAGAAATCAACTAAAACAGAAGACACTAAAAGCAAAAAAGAACACGTTAATGTAGTATTTATAGGGCATGTTGGTAAGAAATGTTTTTTATATAATAATATGAAAGTAAAACTATATTAATTATATATTAATTTAGATGCTGGTAAATCAACTATTGGTGGACAAATAATGTCTTTAACTGGTATGGTAGATAAACGTACATTGGAAAAATATGAAAGAGAAGCACGTGAAAAGTCAAGAGAAAGTTGGTATCTATCATGGGCATTAGATACTAATCAAGAAGAAAGGGATAAAGGTAAAACAGTTGAAGTTGGACGAGCATTTTTTGAAACAGAACGTAAACATTTTACAATACTCGATGCACCTGGTCATAAAAGTTTTGTACCAAATATGATTGGCGGTGCAGCTCAAGCAGATTTAGCAGTACTCGTTATATCAGCTAGAAAAGGTGAATTTGAAACGGGTTTTGATCGTGGCGGACAAACACGAGAACATGCTATGCTTGCTAAAACAGCTGGCGTTAAACATTTGGTAGTACTTGTAAATAAAATGGATGATCCAACTGTAAATTGGGATGAGAATCGATACAACGAATGTAGAGATAAAATATTGCCATACCTCAAAAAATTAGGTTTCAATCCTACCAAGGATTTAACTTTTATGCCTTGTTCTGGATTGACAGGAGCGGGTATTAAAGAACCAATAGTAGAATCTACATGTCCGTGGTACAAAGGAGTTGCATTTATAACTTTTATAGACGAATTACCTTCATTAAATAGAAAACTTGATGGTCCATTTATTATGCCTATTGTTGATAAATATAAAGATATGGGTACAGTAGTAATGGGTAAAGTAGAATCTGGTTCAGCGAAAAAAGGACAAAATTTATTAGTAATGCCGAATAGGGTAAATTTAAAATTTTTAAAAAAAATTAAAAGTTTAAATTTCACTGTTTGATAATATATTTTTTTTTTTCAGACACAAGTTGCTGTTGATCAATTATGGTCTGATGATGATGAAGTAACAGCTGTTGGTCCTGGGGAAAATGTAAAAATTAAATTAAAAGTTAGTTAAACAAGCATATTTATTGTGTAAAAATAGTTTTTATGATTTTAATTGAAATTTTATGTTTTTTAGGGTATCGAAGAAGAAGATGTTTCACCTGGTTTTGTTTTATGTGATGCCTCAAATCCAATTAAAACTGGAAAGATATTTGATGCTCAAGTTGTTATTTTAGAACACAAATCAATTATTTGTGCGGGTTATTCAGCTGTTATGCATATACACTGTGCAGCTGAAGAAATTACTGTAAAGGTAATAAATATCATACAAGTAATAAATATTAAAGAAATTTACATTATTTAATTATAATTTTTTCAGGCACTTATATGTTTAGTTGATAAAAAGAGTGGCGATAAATCCAAAACACGTCCAAGATTTGTTAAACAAGATCAAGTTGCTATAATGAGAATTGAGTGTTCTGGAATGATTTGCCTTGAACAATTTAAACTATTTCCTCAAATGGGTAGATTTACTCTGCGAGATGAAAGTAAGTATTTTTTTAGTACAAAATGTAAACAAATACACGTGTTAAATTAATACAGTATATATATATATATTGACATTTGGTATATTCAACAAATTTTCTATTATTAAATATTTTGATTTTGGAGCGTAGATTACCCAAATTTTTGATAAATAATTTTACTCTTTTCAAAATTGAAATACGTTAAATAATTTTAAAATCAAAATATATCGAAAAATATACAATAATTAATTATATCTTATTATTTTTTTTTAAATTTAATTTTAGATAAAACTATTGCAATTGGAAAAGTACTGAAAGTGATCGAGTAAAATAATAAAGGAAATTTAATATTATTATTTTTTTGTTAGTTTAGATATTATAACATCGGATTTTAAATAAGGAATTTACACACATATAAACACACAACCAACATTTTAACACTTTTACACAGAAGCAAAAATAATTTTTTTTAAAAAAAAGAAAAACATAATATAAAAAATAATTCTTTTACTGCGAAAAAAAATTTAGAATAATTGATTTGAGTCACAATTATAAATATTCAATATTATAATTTACTAAAAAATTTAAAAAAAAAAAAAGGAATATGAAAAAGTTTATAACAAAAACTTTTTTAAATTATCGCCCCGATATTGTTAATCGTATATATTTTCATATAAAATAAATAAATAAAATAATTGAATAAAAATTTGAAGTTAAGTTATATGAAAAAAAACAGAGTCATTTTGTTAAAAAATTAGTAGTTTTTTTTTTTTTTTATAACAAGATTTTTTTTTGTACTTTCAATAATTACTTAAATGTTAATTTTGTATTATTGGAAGGAACAGAAAAAGAAAAAATAATAAATTTAAATTTAAAACATAAGTAAAATAAATCAAAAAACAAAAAAAAAACCTATTTAATCAAAAAAATAAATAAAAAAAGAAAAGTTAAAAAAATGAAAAGAAAATCATTGCTTCAAGTTATGGCTTATTTGTAATTAAAGAATTATAACTTTACGAAATAGAAATGATTAAATATTATATTAAACAAAAAAAAAATATTTATACACTTTAAATATGCTGAAATTTTTTTATTAATTAAAAATACAATATACTTAAAATGGAAAGTCGACAATTTATAGTTATTTATTTTATATAATATTTTAGTTCCTATTTGTCTTTTAGCTTAAACGATTGTCATTGTATATAATTATTCTAATAATGTCAATTTTTACTAATTTGAAATGGTTATTATATTCCATTGGTGGTAAGTAAGAAAAAATTATGGAACTAGGATCAGTGGATTTTGTTAAGTCAACAAAGAAAAAACTAGTAATAAGCCATGATACTACTGTTTGTTTTTCCCCCTTAATGATATCTAAAAAATTATGAATTAAATTATTATTGTAAGAGATCTTGTATACCAAGAGGAATTAAATCTAATTTATAGTGTTGATATAATGACTTGATGATAAATTTGAGTCTCTTCCCAGTGCCAAAAATTACTAAACACCTCTTTTCTGAAAAACCTAAAAACATTTGATAAATTTTTGATGTTTATTCAATCGAAAATTAATTAAATATTTTGTTATTTGGATAATTAATTGATAAAATTTTAGAATTAACTCCTACCTTAAAGTGATGCTGAATAAAAAAAAATTTTTAAAATAACATTACCTTTAAAATGAATCGTTTTCCATCAATTTCAAATTCTGTCAAATTATGATTTTATCACTTAAAATATATATTTCATATAATAGCATATTTTTAGGCATCAAAATAGGGGAAAATAAGAAAAAAATTACTCACAGCAAAAATACTCATTATAATTACTCCATATTCATAATTCATCATGCTCTGCTCACAATAAAAATGTACCATCAACCAATCACAAGCCACGAAAAATGGATAGGAATAGGACATTCCAGTCGGACATTGTGTTGTGCTAGGGCTTGTGTTTATGAAATGTGAACACAATTTTCCACTCAGATTTTGTGACTTTGAGTGTCAGATGTCAGTTCAGTTCATTCACCTCGTTGAGTAATGAGAGAGACTTCAGAGTATTTTTGTTCTTTGTTATTGTTGTTTGCGCAGACAGTGGACGTGTTGACTTGACGCATTAAAATAATTATTTATATTAATGGTTCTTTTTTGTGGTTAATTTTTTAGGGTTATTTTTTCTATGGTATTTTTTTTTTGTTGTTATTTTTTTTTGTGATATTTTTTGTGTGTTTGTTTTACATTAATTTAATTTTTTAATAATTAAAAAATTATAATTTTATAAATAACAATAATGTTTATAATGTTGAACTTGCATTTTGCTTTTTAAAAAATGTCAACATTTTAATAGAAAAAAACTTCGATTTTTTTGTGTATATTTATTAAAATTATTATTTTTTTAGTGTAAATTTTTATTAAATTTAATAGTTCTAAATTTTGAAATAAATATATTGTATAATTATGTAATTTAAATTTTATGTATAAGTACATAGAGTGTGACATTCTGACATTTCTTTAAATGTAAATACTTGTTGAATTTGAATTTAATTTTAATATTATGTGAATGACAATTGATTATTAAAATTATTAGGAATATTGCACAGCAGTAAGTGGACTTCGAAAAATCAACAACATGCGTTAACCAAGGTCAGATCTTTTTTCATTACATATCTATATATTTGTCAAATTACTTATATAAAATATAAATAGACCCTCGCTCCCATACATTTTTTCCCTTGTTTTTTATAATATTTTCCCTTGGATTTTCCACATTTTTGAAATGTCCAATAGAAAATTGGCGAATCTAAAGGATTAGAAATAACAGCGATTATGTCAAGAAAATCAACAAAGGTTAGATATTTTTTTATTATTAGATCCTAGATTTCTTTAAACTATAAAATTGGATTTTTCGACGTTTTCTTTTCTTTTATTTTTTCAGAATTTTCCCATTACCATTACTACTAGTGTGATCTGTGATGTGCGAGTAAATCTTTAGTCTGGGTGAACTTAGTTAAATTAGTGACAAAATATGTTTTCAACAAGTAAATTATAGAAATCGTAATCTTAATCGAAAATTTATAGTGCTTAGTGTATAGTAATAGTAAATTAAAGTGCTCATTAAAATAGTTTAATTTTTTATGATTTTAATAATACAGTGATAAACACAAATTTTACCGGCATCAAGTCGAGTAACCCTAGCTAGAGCCTCTCTAGAAGGGGGCTCCCTATTTGCAGACTATTTTCAAAGTTTTTTTGCTATAACTTGGACAAATTTAAAGATATATAAGATATAATTGGTGTGGTTATTTTTATTATAATTAATATACCCCGTCATAGACACCAAATTCACCTATATTGGAGAATGTCGATATTTTACGCCAAAAGATGACAAGGAGTAGGTACCCCAATATCTCCAATATAGACAAATTTGATATCTATAATCGCGAAATTTTAATTATAACAAAAACTATCCAACCAGAATTGAACAAATCTTTTAATTTGCCCAATTTTTGAGTAAATGGTTTTCGCGCAAACAATTTTCGAAGAAATGTTTTTTCGAGCAAAAGTCTATAAATTAATATGTTTCAGATCGCCAAATGTGATATATAAAATTTTAAGTCTACAAAATATTGAACTTTATTTCCAACTCTGGCATAGTTGGTGGAAAATTTACTTATAAAATACAAAATTTAGTATTAAAGTTTTACTATATATAAAAAATTATTGATTATTTGATTATAGATTACAGTATCAATATAATGATATCGTTTTTTTTAAACAGATATAAAAAGATTAATTACTTTAATGAAATACAATAATAAAATCGTGTAAAGTAGTTGGAAGCCAGATAAAAGTATATGTAGTTTCTTTTAAATTATATTTTTAATTTATTATATTATTTAAAATCGTTGTATCTACTAGACTAGATCAATAGTAGAGGTATATTTATTAACTCTCTGAAATTAGGAAATATTTTTCAAAGGGAGTTTTGTTTTTGTATACTAAGTACTTAAATAGCAAATTGAAATTAATAAGATTTTTTTTTTACATAAAAACTTATTTATGTACAAGGTACTATAATAAAAAAATTACAAGTAATTTGCGGTTCAAAGTCTAAAAAACCAATTAATTAATGTACTACAATCTAAGATTTTTATATAATTTTGTAGTTCATCAATCATTTTCAATTGAGTTTTCAATAGAACAAGTAATCATCTTATTTTAGTATATTGTATATACTAATAATGCAAGTGGATTATTTTTGTGGATTATCATTTTATCATCCAAAATGGCTTCAAAAATTTGCAAATACAAAAATGTTTATGGCAGTTTATGGATTACTTGGAACTGTACAAGCAATGTCATTTATGTATTTTTTAGTAACATTAACAACAATAGAAAAACGATTTCAAATTCCTAGTCAAACAACAGGTAGGTACTTGTAAATATATATACAGTTTTTTTTTTTGTAAAATTGAATTTTTATAATCAATAAATAATTGTTTACTATCTTGATTAAGAATTCTTGATATCAAAATTTATAGTTTTATCTATTAAATTCTATTATTAATTTACTGATAAACATGTTTATTAGTTGTCGTGATTATTGTTCAGACAAAAAGATTATTTAATTTAAAACTATAGGAATTTACTAGACGTCAATAATTTTTATATTATAGGTATAATTCTTAGTGGAAATGAAATATCACAAATACTTCTATCACTTATACTATCCTATACTGGTGGACAACGTAATAGACCAAGATGGATAGCTTGGGGTATGGTTTTTTGTGCAATTTCATGTTTTATATTAGCATTACCACATTTTATATTTGGTCCTGGTGAACAATCAATTCAATTAACACAAGAATATTTAAATAGTATTGGACAAAATAATACAATTTCATCATCATACTTAGTAAGATTATAATATGAAATTATAAATAATATATAAGTAAGAGATTTTGATTTATAATAGTTTTATTTACTTTTAGAATGAATCTACTACTAATATACATCAAAAACAGCCTAATAATATTTGTAATGGCAAAGATAATAATAAAAATGATAATGAGTGTAAAGAAATTATTTCAATAGTACCATTAATATTAATATTTTTATCACAATTTGTATTGGGAATTGGTAATACATTATATTATTCACTTGGTCAAACTTATTTAGATGATAATACGAAAAAAAAGAATACACCATTAATGTTAGCATTTGCTATGTCATTGAGAATGATTGGACCAGTATTTGGATTTATTCTTGGTAAAGTATATAAATTTTATTTATAATTTCAAATATTAAATATAATTAAATATATTTTGTTTATAGGTGCAGCATGTCTTAGCATTTTTATAGATTTTACAAGAACACCAATTATTGATAATACTGATCCAAAATGGTTAGGTGCTTGGTGGTTTGGTTGGATAATATTGGGCTCAATTATGTTATTATTTTCAGGACTAATTGGTTTATTTCCAAAGAAATTACAAATTCATGAAAATAATCATAAAACGATTAATTCAAATATACCAAAAGTATTACAAAATAATAATATATTAGATGAAGTTTTCCAATCAAATAATGCTATAGATCAAATAAAATTTTCAAGTACAATAGATATACCATTATTGTCAGGTATAAGAACACGACTATACTAGATCAAATATGCATAAAAATTTAAGCTTTATATATATATTATTTTTTGGTGCTGGGACCTAGTTCCACAAGTCATAATTCCACAATGGAGTTGTGACCCACTTAGTAGGACATAACTCCACAATTTGAAGTTTGTGGAATTATGTTCATTTACTGGAACATATTAGTTTTGACTATATATATATGCTAAGAAATTGATATTAAAACTTGAATTATTATGCATTCTAACTATAATATGAAATTTAAGGCTCTATGAACTTACACCCAAATGAACTAACGTCCAAAATAAAAATGATTTAATGCCCAAAACTGAATTAATGCCCAAAGAAATTAACTAAAGCCCAAAGTCAATGAAATTATATTGCCCAAAAAATTGAATTAATGCCCAAAATATTTGGGGGTTAGTTAATATCAAGTAAAGCCCAAATTTATATGGATTTTTTTTGCTTTAATTCATTTTTGTTTTAGACGTTAGTTCATTTTGGGCGTTAGTTCCATTGAGCCAAAAAATTTAAAATTATGTACATATTTGAATTAGAAATTTTTGAATTTTAGATTTCCGATCAGCCTTATTACGTATATTAAAAAATAAAATATTAATGTTTAATATAATATCTGGTATATTTTATATATTGGGTGCATCTGGTTATATGACATTTTTAACAAAATATATGGAAGTGCAGTTTAAAAAAAGTTCACAAAATGCAACAATATTAATTGGTCCATTAACAATTATGGGAATGGTATTTGGTTTATTATTATCTGGTTTCATAATATCAAAAAGGAAACCAAATCCAAGTAAAATATTATTTTGGAATGTTATTGTTGGATTTATAAGTATTTTAGGTCAAATATGTTATTTATTTTTATATTGTAGTGAACCGGAAAATTTAATGCAAATCCAAAGGTGAATTTTTTCTTAATAATTTTAAATTTTAAATTTTCTATTTGATATTTTTTCACCTATAGTTTCAATTTAACAGAATCATGCAATGTTAATTGTGATTGTGGTAATATTGGATATAATCCTGTATGTGATATGTCTACACAAAAAACATATTTTTCACCATGTCATGCAGGTTGTGAATTTTGGGATAGTAATAATAAAGTATGTAAAATTATAGAATTAAAATTTCATTTAATTTAAAATTTAATTTCGTATATAGACTTATACGAACTGTTTATGTTTAAATTATAATAAAGTACAACATTCGAAGACATCAGTATCACCATCATTTACAAAAGATATCATTGATGAAATTGATTATGAAATAATTAAATCATTAAATACAACTGAATTACCATCAGTTACAAGCGAATTCTTTGATGAAATTGATTATAAGATATCATCAAATAAATTAAATAATTTAATTATATCAAATTATGTAACACCTGGAATATGTTTAACAATTTGTGGTTCATCATTTTATATATTTTCTATTGTTGCATTATTAGTACAATTATTTGGATCATCTGGACGAATTGGAAATATATTAGTTAATTATCGATCTGTTGCAACCGAAGATAAATCAATTGCTCAAGGTTTAGCATTAATGTTAATTAGTTTATTTGCACTTATACCAGGTCCAATAATATTTGGCCGAATAATTGATAGTACTTGTATTGTTTGGATGGAAAAATGTGGTGTATTAGGAAATTGTCAACTTTATGATCAGACAAAGTTTAGATATAGAATTAATACAGTTGCAATAGGTTAGTTTTTTTTTATAAACAAATTTTCTCTTGGCAGAAATTCAAATTTTTATTTATTTTTTTCCGCAGCTTTAACAATTTTAGGAATATTCTTTGATACTCTCGTTTGGTATTATGGTAGAAAATTGGATTTTTATGGTGAAAGAGAACAAGAAGAATTAGAAAAAAGAAAAAATACTCGTTTACCATTATTAGAAAAACGAACAAATTCTTAAATTGTATAATCAATTAAATTTTCTTTTAAATATTTTACTTATATACTAAGACTAAATTCTAAATTAAGAAACTAATAAAATAATGTTTTAATACTTAAATTTTTTTTTTATTATTATTTTGTCTCATTAATAATTTTACACCTCAATATCTCGTAGTAATTAAGGTAGTATATAGTAAAAAGTTTTTCTAAATTTTAAATTCCACGTTAAATTCTCAACTTAGATCACGTTTATTTAATTAAATTTGCTAATTGAAAGTTTAAAGAAATATTAAATTTAATTAAATAAATTTTTGGAAAAAAGCTGAAAAATTTCAAAAAACAACAATTTTGAATGAAAAAAAAAGCTTTTTTTAAACACTAAAACAAACATAAATCTAAAAAAGTTGCTTTTTTTATCTTATCAAACTCTCAAAAATTTATTATATACACTTACAAAATATTAATAATTAATATAATATACCTAAGTATAAACGTTATATCTATAAAGTAATAAATATAATATACAATATTGCAATGAAAAAATATTATTAAAAGTGTATCTTATCTAGATAGACTTAAATATAGTAAAAGTATAATTTTAGTTATGATAATAACATACCAACAAAAACACACCTTTTTCATTAAGTTGTTACTGCGAAATATATTTTGTAAAATATCATTAATGGTGGTAATAATAATTAACCAAAAAAAAAGGATATATTAATAAAATTCTGTAAAAAAATGGAATATGAACGACAATATTTAACTATTCAAGCTGACGAAAATACTATTTCCAAAGGTAAGTGCCTTATTCTAGCTGCATGAAATATCAAAATCAAAAATTAATTATATTAAGTAATATAATTTTAATGTACACTTATTACACAATATTAATTATCCAAAGATTGTAAAAGATTTTGATATAATTTTGATGGTTAAAATAAATCTCTTGAAATTTCTTAAAAAATTATTATTATTATTTTTTAGAGTCACTTGATTGTGGAATTAAATCTTTAAATTGGTGTACTGGTAGTAAATGCCAAAATTTAGCAACAATAACAAATTTTATTATTACACTATCGGCAATTGGTTTTTTGCAAGGTGCTGTACAAAGTTATTTTCGTATATCAATTCAACAAGCAGCTGTAAATCTTAATTTTGATCCTGTAATTTTGGGTAAAATGAATAGTAACTTTATATAATTACTATAATATTAATTTATTTAATTTTTTCTTGTAGATTGGTTAATAGTTTATAGTGGTATAATTCAAGCAAGTGCAGCTCTTCTATTATTACGTTTTGCTGGTAAATTTCATCAAATGAGTTGTTTAGGTGGTTTTATTATTTTACAAGCTGCATTTAGTTTTCTTGCTATTATACCAACACTAGATCAACTGTAAGAATATCTTTGGAAATTAAAATTTATAATGAAAATATATTTTATATACTTTTTATTTGTAGATCAATTGAGAAAAATTTACAAAATAATACTACAATCGATACAAATTTATGTTTATTGAAACAAATTGAAATGAATGAAACAATATTGGAACCAATTCATAGTACAACAACATTAGTACTTCTATTTATATTACAAATACCAATTGAATTTGGTTTTATAGCATTTTATACAATTGGTATAACATATGTTGATGATAATACAAAACCAACAAATTCTGCTATATTTTTTGGTATAATATTTTGTTCATATATTTGGGGTTCACAATTAGGTATTGGATTATCATATTTATTAAGTGTAACACCAGTTGAATGGTGGTTAGGTTGGGCTGTATTAATACCATTATTATTACTAGTTGGTATTATAATATTATTATTTCCAAGGAAATTAATACAAACATTGGTTGAACAAGCGGCAAAAAAAATATTGGAAAGAAATTATCATATAAATTTACAACAAAATTTTATAGAAGATTTTGGTTTTTTACCAACTATGACAAGATTATTTACAAATAAAATTTTAATCGTAAATCTATTGGCATTGGTATTTGTTGATAGTGCAAATATAAATTATTATTTACATGAACAAAATTATTTACAATCACGTTTCTTTTTGCCAACTAGTGAGGCAAATGGTTTAATGGATGAATGGACATCAAGATTTTTAACATATTTATTAAGACCACCTATTATTGGAATTAGTATATTAATATCTGGTTTTATTATATCAAGGCTTCAGCCAAAAGGAAGGTAAATATTATTATATGTGTAGTAAAGTTTATTTTACTTGAGTATAATTTTTACAGGTCACTGGCAATTTGGAATGCTATAATTGGTGTTCTTTTATGTTTAATATTTATATCATATATTTTTATTGATTGTTCTACGGTAAAAATAGCTGAAACATATCGAGGACAAATTATTCAACCATTTTGTTCTAAAGAATGTATTTGTGATGCTAATGTTGAATTTACACCGGTTTGTGAAGCAAAAGGAAAACAAACATATTTTTCACCATGTCATGCTGGTTGTTCAAATGTCCTTAATATAAATAATTTTGCGGTAAACTTTTAACATTTTTCATTTTGGAAATACCAAATATCTACAATTATATACTCGTATTTCATTTTATAGTTATATCAGAATTGTACTTGTGGCCCATATACAGATCAACCTGTATTTAATGGTATGGCTACTGCTGGAGCTTGTAATATAAATAATTGTCAAATAAAATGGATTATTTATCAAGCAATTACAATTATTGCATCAGCACTTTGGTATACAACAAAAGTTGGTCGAGTTATAATTACAATTCGTAGTGTATTGCCACAAGATAAATTTTATGCATTAGGATTAGAATTATTTCTATTGGGTTTAATAACATATATACCAGTGAAATATTGTTATGATGCAATACTAGGTATATTTATAGAGTGAAATTTAAATAATAAATTAATTATCTATAATAATATTTAATTTTAGTTAATACTTGCCAATATTGGTCCAATAATCGGAGAAAATGTTTACTTCAAGATTCACAAATTTATGGAAATTATATAAATATTTTGTCAGCAATATTAATTTTGATTAGTTTAATATTTGATATTTTACTTATATTATTTACACGTTATTTGGATTGTTTTAAAAAAAATAATAATGAAATTGATTTTTCTGTTCCACTACAAAATATGACATCGTCGGCGGCAAATCAAGAAGACGAGAATGAAATCGAAAGAGAAAATACAGATAGATCAAATTTATTAAATATTAGAGATTTACCAGTACTTACAGAAGGATCACCAGGATATGGTCGTTTAAGACATATAAATCAGATGAAACAAAACGAAGATAATAATAATATAATTTCGGCTGAAGCTAATGTAGTACAGCCAACAAAAGAGAATAATGAAAATGTAATAGAAAATGATGATAAATTAGATTTTCGATTACAAAGACCTAAAGAAGAGAATGATTCTGAAATTAACGAAATCCAAGCAATTAGTTCAGAAAATACAACAAAACAACAACAGCCTAAAGAAACTGATTTTTAAGAAATTGATTTAAAAAATAATAATAATATGACATAATTTATTTATTGATAAACACATGTTTTTTTTTGGTATATTAAATAATTTTACTTATTATTTTCAAAAAATTTTACATCTAAGATTTTTCAATTCATTATTAAATATTTCATATAAAATAATATATGTAATATAAATAAATAAAAGTAGAACACTTACCTTGTTCAAAATTAGTAATATCTTCTATTTATTTTTGTGCAATTAAACTGGCATATAAATTAAGCAATTAGTTGAGTACTAATCTTTCCAATATCTGAAACTTTAAAGCAATTGTAATTTTAAGGAAATAAGGAACACTAATTTCGATTCTAATTTTTCTAGGCTATATGAAGTAAATATCGTATCATGGTCCGGATTCTCTAATATCCGGAATGTTCGAATGTCTGAAATTTCGAAAAATGTTAATTCTGTAAGGAACTATTAAACAGACTTTAAAAAAAACTCAAATTTCGACTCAGCTTTGCTCAAATTTAGCTAATTTTTGAGTTAGCGCATTTTTGGGCTACCACATAGATTAAGCAATAAATAAGCTGGCCAGCTCCAAATCGAATTAAGTTTCCAGATAATATTACAAACTTGCCTTAAATAAATATTAATCGATTTTGAGTCGAAGCTCAGTTTATGCTTAGCTCAAATTTCAGCTTCGACTAATCACTCACATTTTTTTACAAGTATATGGGGCTTCCAATAATAATTATTTTGTAAATTAAATTAAATAATAATACTTCAAAATGTTGTTATTACAATAATAATTATATTATTTAAATTTAATTTTTTTGTTTTTAATTTTTCTTTTATATAATAATATATATTTTTTTATAATTATAATTATAGTAATAAAAAATAAAGAAGACTAGGAGTGCTATAACTGTTTCACAATAAATTAACAAAAAGAAACAAGATTATATAAATTATAATTAATTAATTAATGGATAGTCAAAAAAATATTTTTAAAACAAAAAAAAAAGTAATATTATTTTCTTAATTTATATTTTAATGCAATTTTTTTTTCTTTTGCAAATTTCATATTTTTATTCTATATTTATGATAAGTGCTGGAACCTTCATTTATTAATAATTATAATATTTTTTTTATATATGTTTTTACACATTAAAATTATTTAATATTTAAATAAAAAATCATAAATAATTGTTTTAGTATTTCTTCTAAATTATAATTTAAGATAATTTTAAAAAAAAAATAGAAAAATTATTGTTTATACATTAAAAATATTTGCGTGCATTATTTTATTCTTTAAGAACCTTTTTTCACGAGCATTTTTTGCAAGCCTCTTCCGTGATTTTGACAACTCTTTTGCCACTAAAAGTAATTTATCAAATTTTCAGAACTTTTAAGTGTCCATTTCAGGACTTTTATATAGTGTCAAAAAAATGTCAAAATCACGAAAGAGAATTGAAAGAAGTCTTGCAAAAAGGCTCGTGAAAAAGGGTCTAAATGTGAATGTGAATTGATTGCAGTACTGTCAATGTTTGCAATTTTTTTTTGTACATATTTCTAGCAGTATGAATAAAATAGCAAAAAGTCGATAATACCAGTGTTTAAATATCTTTCTGTGCTACTGAAATTACCAAAAAAAAAAAAACTAATGCAAATCTTGTAACACTGCAATCAACATTAGACAATAATATTCTCTTTTTTTTACCTGTTTTTAAAATAAATTCAAATTAAAAAGGAGAATCTGTAGAGCAAAAATAATAAGAAGCACATAAAAAAAAAGAAATTAGTTTAAGAACAAATAATATTTTGTTTTTTATTAATCTAAAAAAATAAATTAAATAAAAAAAAAAATCAAATTAAAAAAAAAAAAGAAAAATTTGATTCTATTTTTGACTCAAGTTTTTTATAATATCTGAAAATCTTTTTTTTTTTTACAATAGTTAACAATAATATTTTAGTCGGTTTTTAAATTATTATTTTTGAAAAATGGCATAAATCAAGTTTTGTGGGGGGTGGAAGGTATATTAAGGTTTTGTGAATTTCTTTGAAATATAATTAAAGGAAATTCTTTAATTATTTTTAAATCATTATTTATTTATTATTTAAGCAAATTTCCATAATATTTATATTTAATTATTATAGTTTTTTTTCGTTTTTAATTATTAAAAATCAATTTTTGTAGTTTAACAATGTTTTTTTTTTGGGTTCTAAGTTAAAAATTATCTTAATTAAAAATCATTGATTTATGCCAAATTTTTTTTTATAATTTATTTATAATTATTTTAAATAATTATTTTTTTTTTTTTAAAAAAAAATATTAAATAAATTTTTGCGTATATAAATAATGTTTTTTTATTTTTTTGCTTTAATTTTTATTTGTAATCGAACTTAATAAAAAAAAAAAAAATTTATATTTTAGATAATTTTAGAAAGCATAACAAAAAAAAAAGTTATAATTATATTTTTCTTTTTTTAGGTTAAATTATAAATTTATGAATTTTTTTTGTTTTTGCATATTTTTTTTATTTTTTAAATTAATTTTTTCTCTTTGTTTTATTATAATATATTATTTTTTATTTATTTATATTGCCATTCCTCTATTTATCTCTATTATTTCTATATCTCTCTTCTCTCTCTCTCAACAAAATATTTATCACATTTTAAAATATCTTAAAAAAATTCATTCATGGTTTTTTTTTCATCATTTTTGTGTTATTTCAAAAATAATTTTGTTATTTTAAGTTTTTTTAGAGTTTTTTTAGAAACTTTTTTACTAAAAAAAATAATTAACAATATTTTTTTTAATTACTTTTTGTGTAGAGTTTTTTTTAATTTAATCGTTTTTTTTTTGTTTTTTTTTTTTTAAGATTATTTTTTGTTTACTTCTAATTAAAAAATACATAATTTATTTTTTTCAGTTTTTTTTCTAAATTATTTACATGCAAATTACATATAACATAATATTAAAAGCAAAGAGGCAAAATATCGTTAAATATATTTTTTGTGTGTTTTTTTTTTTCTGTTTTTTTCTTAATCGTAGCGTTTTTTATTTTTTATATTTTTTTTTTAATAGTTAAATTATTGAATAAAAATATTTTTTTAATATGATTCAAAAAAATTATTATTTTGAAATAATTATTTACTATTTTTCTAAAATATTTCGAAAAAAAAGATTAGATCTTAAAATAATTATACTTTTTTTTATGTTGTTTGTTTTTTGGAGAGGATTTTTTTTTGTATCTAGAAAATATACATCTTCTATTTTTGTGTATAATTTTTTTTACGATAATCTAAAAATCATTTTCAGTTTAGAGAAATAAATTTACAGAAAAATATTGCAAAATTTTCTGTAAATTCAATATTTTTTTTTTTAGGGACACAACATTGTCGACCTTCCTCTCTCCACTCTCCTCCCTTTGTTTGTTATTACATTTTTTTTAAGCAAATTTTTTTATTTGGCTAAATTTGGTTTTTTTTTTATTTATTGCTCCGTTTTTGATTTATGGTACTAATCCATTTGTTGTATTTGGAGTATTTGTTGGTACTGTTGATGGTACAGTATTTGTAGTTGTTGTTGTTGATGTTGGTGGAACTGTTGGTAATGATCCTTGTAATTGTAATTGATTAAGTGTTTCTTGTGATACATTTGCTTTAAGTATTGTATTTTCAACTTCTAATTGATTTATACGATCCATTAATTCGGCTATTTTTTCTTTTAAAACTTCAACTTCTTCTCGTACGGCTATCATTAAATGTGATTTAACAAGATCCTGTTATATAAAAAAACAAAAATAAATAAAAAGATCACTTATTAATTATTTCTGTGGACTAGTAAAATAATATTTCAATGATGGTTCAGACAAAATGGAATAATTTAATAATTAATAATTACGTTTCCAGTCAAAATTAGTCTTTTTACTTTATACATTTCAATTTAGTCCTTTTACGCACATAAATATAGTCTTTTTACACTAAAATAGTCTTTTTACGTTTCAAATTATATTTTTAAAAGGACTTATTTGAAATATAAAGTCTATTATTTAAGTGTGAAAAGATTTTGAAAAGTAAAAAGGTTAATTTGAAGTGTAAAAGGACAAATTTGAAATTTATAAATTACTTTGATTTTTTAAAAGACTACATTTAAGAATTTAAGTGTAAAAAGACTAATTTGACAGGAAAATGCTCTCTATTATAAAAATAACTACTTACCATTGCTTGTTCAATTTTATTATCGATTGCCACTGCACTTGCACCAGACGCACTGTAATTAAAAAAAAAATAATAATATTAATAATTTATTTAAATTAAAATACAAATTTAATTTTGTTTATAGAGAGAAAATTTATTATATTATTTAAAATTGAATTTGAGAGTAAAAATTTCAGAATTTCTAAAATTTTATAAATAAATTTGGGAATAATAATATTTTTATTAGAGTGAAGTGATTATAAAATATCATAATTAAATATTTCAATAAAGAATATCTTTTGAGATTATAATTTATATTAATTTTATATAACAAACAAAAAATAAATAAATATTTAGTAATAATAAAAAATATTCCCCGGAACGAAAATAATATTTTTGAAGGTGAACACATAAATTTCAAAATTTCGTTATCATATCTTTTTATAACTTTTTTTTCAATTAATATAAATTTGATTTTGTTTTTTTTTTTATTTCAGGTTTTCAAAATGATTGGAACCAAAACAAAAATTATATATTGTTTATTCTTGACATTTTGACATAAAAAAGCTTTCGTTTTTTTTTTTTGTTATAATTTTTGTGTGATAACCTAAAGAATTCTAATTAAGATTAATTCCTACTCTCCATAAAAAAAATAAAATGTTTATAAGATCGTAAAAGAATAATTTTGAATTTTGTAATCTTCGTCAAAAAAAAAACTAATTTCAAAATTATAATAAATTGCAAAATTATGGATTTTGGTTGTTGGGTTTGTCTATAATTTTTGTAGGCAATAAAACCAAAAAATTTGAATCGTTAAAAATGATGATTTTTTTTTTTTCACAAAAGAAATCTTCAAAGAAAAAATCGAATTTAAAATTCACGTGAGTTTTTTTATTTCGAAAATTTTTGTGAGATTTTTTTATATCAATTATTTTCGAAATTTATAATAATTTGTCTTTTTTTTTAAATATTTTATTTGCCAATAATTAGATATTTAATTTAACTGGCCAATTTTTTTAATTTTCAAATTGTAAGTGAATTTACAAATCCGAAAAATGCAGCACTTCCAATATTAGTTTCCATACTCCAGATTGAACTCCAGTTCAATCCAGATTAGTGTACATGGAAACAGGAATATATTCAGTTCAGTTTTTCGTTAAATCATAATTTCAACTCCACGAATCTAGTCGGATTGGATTGAAATATTTCAAGTGTGTATTTAAGTGTTAACAATGGTAAAATATGACGACGAGAAGAGTATTTTTCAGTAAAGAAGAAGTAAATTTATTTAAAATAAAAATTATAGTCCCTAAAAATTAATTTCCTATTTGCATGGAAACGCTACAATTCAAGCTTTTGAGACGGAAATCCAAATAAACTACTTTTCACACAGATCTCTCATATGCCATTTTTATTTGATCATTTTTTTTTATTAAATCTATTTTAGCTATAAACAAAAGAACACCACACATAAAAATACAATAAAGAAAACATGCTGGAAATTTTTTTAACCTTAATAATCAAGACAACAAACAAAAAAACTTAGATGCAATTAAAACAAATATTTTTTTTATATAAAACTTAAAAATAGGGTCAGAGAATGCTGCTTTGTGGCTCCATTTCGTCTCTGTTGTTTTTAGAGTACGAAATTTATAAATAAATATTTTTCTTGTTTTGTTTAATAAAAAAAAAATGTCTTTTTATAAAAAATTTAATGACGTAAATTGTAATTATTTAGCTTTGACGTCATGAATTATAATTAATTTAAATTGAATATTTTTTTTTTAATTAGAAGTAAATAAAAAAAATGTTTTTTTGCTGCTATAAACTTACTCGGGATAAAATTGATCAATATATTTCATAACAACTTCACGAACCATATCTGGTTTTTGTGGAAAAATTGGATACTGTTGTACGATCATAATGACGGACTTTTTGTTATTTAAGCAAAAATAATTTTTATTATTTAAATATTGAAAATCTTTTTTTTATAAAATTTATTTTTTAATTATTTTCCACCAAAAAAAAAATTACACCATTTTGATTTTTTACGAAGAAAAAAATTTAATTCAAATTTAGAATAATTTTTTTTTATTAAATTTTTTTTTTTAATGATTCCAAAAAAGAAACAAAACAAGGTAAATGTTTTTGTATACAGAAAAATTTAACACACAAAAATTTTGATAATTTGAAAAACTTTTATTTATATTTGGAAAAAAATTTGTTGTTTCGGATTTTTTATTCCCACAAAACAAACATAAATCTAAAAATCTAAAAAAAAGTTTCTGTTTTTAAATATATAAAAAAAAAATTTTTTGGACGTCGATTGGAAGAAACACTTTTTTTTAAAAAAACGTTTAAAAAAATTTTCTGTTAAGAAATTTTTTTTACTAAAAATTCTTTTTAAATAAGAAAATTATGTAAAAAATATAAATTAAAAAATTTAATTTAAAAACAATATTTTCCACACCAAATAATTAAGAAAAACTTTTATGTTTGTGTACTTTAAAAAAAAATGATGAAAATTTTTTTTTACAAAATTAAATTTTTTGGTTTCTTCTTTTTGGTTATTATACTATTTCTACTACCAAACTGTAGTCAGAGAATTCATCACCACAACTGAACACAAATATTTTTTTCATATTATTTTTTTTCTTTCATTTTAATTTTCAATGAATACAGAAAAATTAATTCTATATAAAAACTTTTTAGTTAAAATACAAATTTTCTGTGTGTATTTTATTAGTTTTGTAAAGTAAAGTAGCCTTAAAACCACTGGCAGAGAGAGAGCAAAGATACAAAGATATTTTTATGCAATATGTATTTCTTGTATATGTTTAGTTACCCCACAGTAAAAGGTAAAGTATCTTTCATTTTTATTATTGCTGAATGAGTTTGCGCATTTAAATTATTTGAAAAAAATTTATTTTACTACCAAAAATTTCTTGTATACAATTTTCTCCCTTCTCTCAATTTTAACACTTAAAAAAAAATCTTGTTCACTTCACATTATTGTTCTATGATTTTTATGATTATATTTTTATGAAGCTTTTTTTTTGTTATTATTTTTTCTTTTGGTGATAAAATAAATTTAAAAGTAGACAAAAAAATTTACTACACAAAATCAATAGCGCTGTCGAATTTTACATATTTTTATATTCCTGAATAATTATGGGCAATATTCCAATAATATCGATAAAAAACAAAGAACATGTTGGATTAATATTTAAATTGCAAAATAAAAAACATTGATTTAAGCTGGTAATAATAAGTTATAGGGGGGCGCTGATATGGTAAAAGATTTTAGAATCCGGAAAAATGAAGAAAGGAGAGTAGTAAACGTGATTTTAAAATCACGCTATAAACGCTTTAGAAGATTACCAATGCTTACAAGAGAAAGTTTACACTTAGATATCAAGAAAAACGAATGTTAAATGAATCAGATTTGATAATTATACTGGAAATTTGAGACTAGAAACGACAGAACAGCTAAGTGGGAAGCATCATAAAATAATTTGTCATTAAAATCTATTAAATTCATCTTTCTATACACAAACATTCAAAGTGAAATGTCGCCAGAATTGATATACGATATAGAACCTATTCAAATTTATTAAAAGTTTAGTCTGATCCAATTTGATTAGAAAAAATGACCAAAAGATTTGGTATTACCAGAGAATCGGAAAGCTGCAGAGGCTGTCAGTATATCTCGTAAATAGAAAATATAAAGCACTTGCTATGGTTAGCATTTAGCCCTAGCATTACTAGAAGCAGAAACCATTCTTAGGAAGTTATATATTGAACGAATTTGAGGAACTCACACAAATTCCAATAATAGGATATCTAAGGTTTGTAAGGGAAATGAATTGGATTACAGCAATAGATAAGAGGAAGTCAATTTTTCCGAAAGTGTTACTGATCAAAAGGATGGCCTAATGTTTCACCTCAATCAATTAAGCAGATGACATCACCCTTTCTAACTAACTACCAAACTTAGTCTAATCTATGGAATTTTTATATAGGAAATTGAATTTCTGAATTAAAATTATTTTCTTTCAGGTATTCTTCTTCCAATTCAATTCCAATAACGAGACAACATAGAAATTTTTTTATAATTGAAAAAATAATTACATAAATTACATAAAACCATAAGGTAAAGTCACTTAATTTTAAACATAGATTTTATTTTTAGTAAAATTGACTCATTAAAAATTCTTAAAAATATCAAAGGCAACCACAAAAGGTATAAATAATAATAATGTAAAAATTATTTGTGGAAATCATTTTCAAATAAAAATTCAGCTAAATTAGGTAATGGAATATGGGAATAGTAGTAGCATTAAATTGTCATGAGTTGAGTTTGAGTATGTAATCCACCAAGCATTTTATTTGAGAGCTGAACACATTTTACCACTACTACATTACATTTGCTTTTTTACTCTCTCTCTGTTTTCTACTACTAAGAAAGGATAATAATTATTATACATTTTTTGGTTAAGTAAATATGGAATGAATGGCCATGATGTTGGATGAGATTGCTGAATTTTTATGTTCAAACGATGTTGCAGAATTTCATATATAAAAAATAATGTACTTATTAGATTTTATTACTTTGTATAATAAATTGGTATACAAAAAAAATACAAGCTTTAAATAATTTCAATGATTTTTTAAAAAAAAAACTCAACATAAAAATTTTTATAAAGCTTTTTTTTTTCTTCTTTATTTAAAAAATTCAAATTTAAAATTATAATTTTTACTCTTTTTAAAATATATAAAAAAAAATATTAATAATAATAGTTATATAGTCTGTCGCGTTTGAAATCGCAATTAAATTAAATTTTTTTTATAATGATTAGCGAGAGAAAACGTAAAATTTGTGTAGATATGAAAAATAAGTTACCTTGTTTTTTTTTTTTTTTGTTATAATATGTAAAATGATTCAACCTTAATATACATATTATATAATATTGATTAATGTTTAGTAACAAGGTTTTTTGTTTATTAACATAATTGTGATCAAAAACAAGAAGAAAAAAATATTTGAAGTTTTTTATTTACACTGACTCAAAAAATTGTCCGTACGCCTATATTAAAAATATATGTTAAACAAAAAATGTATGATAGAAATATTTACAGTTATTAATGTTTATTTATTTTAATTTACAAAGGTCTTAAGAACTAATGTATAACATAATAGTTTTAAATTCTTTATTGTAATATAAAAAAAAACATAAATAATTCAAAATGTAACAAAAATCAACTCAAAAAATTCTCCGTACAGTTACACAAATATTCATAAAAGAAACTGTTTGAATAAAAAATTCAGGGAATTCCCGGTTCTAAATACAAAAAGCACTTCTTTTCAAGTTTTTATCGATGCACAAAATAGTTTTAATAGAATTTTTGGCGAGTGCATTATATTATCTGTATGTTATTAATACTTAAAAAAAAAAAGTCAAATAATCATCGAAAAATTTCTGTTGACAATAAAAAATTAATAGTACAGTTACAAAAATATGGTAAAAGTTTAGCAGAAATAGCAAATATTATTGGAAGACCTAAATCATCTATACAATATGTTATCAACAACTACAAAAAAACAAAAAGTTTTGAAATTACTCCTGGAAGAGGCCGAAAGACAATCTTAACACCATTTTTGAAACGGGAAATTAAAAAAAAAATTGAAAAAGATCCATTAATTAGTGCAGTAAAAATAGCCGCAGAACTTACCCTCACAGAAAACATAACACTAAACCCACAAACTGTTAGAAACTATCTTCGTTCAATAGGATATAATGGACGTATTGCTCGAAAGAAGCCATTTATATCAAAACAGAATGCGGCGAAACGATTGACTTACGCTAAAGAATATGTAAATAAATCGGATGAGTTTTGGGATAAAGTAATATTTGTTGATGAATCAAAATTTAATATATTTGGATCCGATGGGCGTCGTTTTGTTTGGCGTAAACCTAATACTGAATTTCATAAAAAAAATTTAAAGGCTACAGTCAAACATGGGGGAGGAAATGTGATGGTTTGGGGAGCTATGGGCACAAATGGAGTTGGGACCATGGAGTTTGTCGAAACAACAATGGATAAGTATCATTATTTGGATATTTTGAAGAGAAATTTAAAAGAAAGTGCGTCCAAATTAGGAATGAGTAACGATTTTTTATTAGTTCAAGACAATGATCCAAAACATTCCTCGTTCCTAGTTAAAACATGGTTGCTTTATAATGTAAAATCAACACTTCCACATCCTCCTCAATCACCAGATTTAAACGTAATTGAGCATCTTTGGGATGTTTTAGGAAAAAAATTAACGGAAAAAGCAATTAGAAATAAAAATGACCTTAAGAATTCAATAGTAGAAGAATGGAATGCAATATCACCAGACACTACAAAAAAATTGGTAAGATCAATGAAGAATCGTTTAAATCAAGTTATAAAAGCTAAAGGTTATCATACACGTTATTAACAAAACTGATTTTTGAATATTTGTGTAACTGTACGGAGAATTTTTTGAGTTGATTTTTGTTACATTTTGAATTATTTATGTTTTTTTTTATATTACAATAAAGAATTTAAAACTATTATGTTATACATTAGTTCTTAAGACCTTTGTAAATTAAAATAAATAAACATTAATAACTGTAAATATTTCTATCATACATTTTTTGTTTAACATATATTTTTAATATAGGCGTACGGACAATTTTTTGAGTCAGTGTATAAAATTTTAAACGAATTAACAGAGCAGATGCTAAGTAATTGCGAATTATAATGAATTTTTAATCATTTAACAACTCATTCCACTCTTAATATTTCGGTGATTGCCTAATTTCTTCATTAATTTTCGAATTCTCTTCATTTTTTTAGGGACTTTTGGATGAGTAAATAAGATATCCATCAAAGTTTTTATGTGTCACATTTGACAGGTAAAAGGATTTTAAATTAAACCAGTGGTAACAGAATGGCATAACATTTCCTATGCTGGAAAATTTAAATTGAATTGAAGGGTTGACTGGCATAGGTGCCTAATCTGTAACTTACGGTTTATTTTGGTTTTGCAAAGATTCGTATACCACACAATTTAAAACTCCTATATATATAAATATTTAGTATATTAAACATTTTATTGTAAGTTAGTAAAATTTTATAAATTAATAAATAAATTTTGTGTTTATTTTCACAAGGACTCGTTTTTCATGTTGGTTACAAATATAGAAATCTTTGTTCGATTTTTATGTACCATATACGAAATTAAAGATTGAAATCTCTATTTTCAGAATCTGTATGGGTTTGTATTCTATTATAGTACATTGGCGCACTCAGAAGCATTGGCGCACTTCCTCTTTCCAAACTTCTTTCGAGTTTTGTTGCTATAAATTGGGCAAATTTAAAGATATTTGGAATTGGTTTGGATATTCTTATTATTCCCCATCGATAGACACTAAATGCGTCTATATAGGAGAATGTTGATATTTTAGGCAAATTAAATAAACCCCCTCTCATTTTTTTTCGGGAAAAAATTGAAATTCTTCAATTTTGATGAATTTGGCATCTATCGACGCGAAATTCTGATTATAACAAAACTATTCAACAGAATTGAAAAATCTTTGAATTTACCCAAGTTATAGCACAAAAAAACCTAAAATAAATGTTAAACTAGAATTAACTAAACTAAAACCATTACTTAAAGTAAAAAATAATCTACTTACCCAATAAATTGTTTAATAAAACAGTAAACATTAAATAGATTTGTATCATTCAATAGCAGATCAGGCTTTTGAATTGGTAAAAAATCTAAATTCATTTGATGTAAATAAATATTATCCTTTCGATATCCTTCGTAACAAATACCAACACCAACCGCACCACCACCACCACCACTGATACTACTTTTATTATTATTTTCTATTACAAAATGCCGATAATTAAGTGTTTCCTCCCCCAACTTATCCCTCGGAATCAAATACATTCGAATAAATAATAATATTGATATCAAATATTTTTTTTAGGTTTAGATCCAAATGCGTAATAAATTATTATGATTATGTTCATTGTTAATAGTTGCCATTAATGATATTATTATTATTAATTTAGAAATGCTAGTGATATTCATTTTTTATATATTTAATTTATCAAGTCTTTCTTTATGGTAAATTTTCACTTTTTATTTTGTTTTTTAAAGTTTATGTAAATTTTTTTTATTTAGATTATTTTCTTAAAACAAAGTTAAATAATAAGTGAAATTATCGCAGACTTCAGTATATATATTCAATATATTGAAATCTGTGGAAATTATGGACATTAAGTTTTAAAAAAAATATATAAATATAATTTTATTCGCAGTTCGAGTGAAAAATGACGCGGTTAAAATGAACTAAATTTGATTATTTTTGATTGGGAAACAATTTTTGTAAATTAAAGTTTATTAAAAAAAAATAATAAATAAAGAATAAATTCTTTACTATTGAAAGTTTCTTAAACGCGAAATTAGAATAATAATTTTTATAACAATCAATGAAAGAAATTCCATTTCCCAGAATTTTTACTAATAAATTTCTCTGCTAATCAATTAGCAGCAAGGATAGAGATTTGATAGAGATAGAGTAGAGATAGAGATAGAGATTTGAGTTAGTTTTAGATAGTGAATTGAGGATGGAAGTAAATCTGAGTGGACAGAAAAACCATTATCAAAATTCTAGGCGTTCAACGAAATTAAGGATCTGCATTAGATTCAAAGTAGCTTTGGGAAAGCTTCCAAGAATGTTAGCGAGAATAAATATAAAATCGACCCCCACAAACATGTACGGATTTTTTTTTAATCATTTTTCAGTTAATTAACATAAAATTTGTTTTTTCTTTTAAAGTCAACTAAGATATTTAATTTTATTTGATCAACTCAATTTTTAATATTTTCAATTGGAATTTTAAAATCAAGAAAAATGATTTATTTTAAATAAAATTTAATATAAATTCTCACAATAATTTTTTTTTGATTTATTATAATTAAAAAACTTTTTGTATAATTTTTAACTTAAAAAATTTATGTAAAATATAATTATGGAAAAATTAAATAAATTAAGAGAAATAAAGTAACCGAAATTATAAAACTTGCTAGCTAAAATGACTTATATAAAAAAAAACCAAAGATTTAAAGCTTAAATTTTATATTTTTTTTGAAATAGGTCATAATTTTCGGGGATACAAAAATTTTCAAAATTTTGTTTAGCTTTCTTTTCTGTATATATTAAAAAATTTAGTGCTTAATTTTATAGACATGCGATTTAGTCCCAAATTAAGAGAAAGCACCAAAAATTATAAGAATTTTTTTTTTGTACAAAATAATTTTTCTTATTTGTAACGAAAAACAGATCTACTCCATCATCAAAAAGAAAATGTTTATAATTAAAATAAAATTTATTTCGAAAAATTATGTTTCTTTTTTTTTTGGAAACGATTAAAAAGATTTTTGTGTACTTTTTTTGGTTGGTAGTGTAACAACTCTAAAAATAATCAATAAAATTTATATATGTATTTTGTGAAAGAAAGTTTAGCCTTGCGCATTAAAAGTTAAAAAAAAAAACTAATTCTCGCAATGATAAAAGAAGAACCATTTTTGTTGTAATCCAAGCAAAAAAAAAAACAAAACAACTAAAATAATTTCAACTAAATATAAAATTTGTATACGGGAAATTTTTGCTTTTCCAAAACAAGGCAAAGAGGCACACAAATATGAGAGATTCCTCCTTTTGATTATTATTATTATTTATTAGAGAAATCCAGAAAAGAAGATAATTTTTATATCTTTATTACTTCATTTTATAAAGTGAAAGTTTTATTTGTAGAAAATTTTTGTGGAAAATCATGTGTCCACATATTTAAAATGTTTCAAAAAGGTAAAATAAAAATATTATTACTTTTTATTTATACATATTTTATGAAGGATATTAAAGGACTTGTTAATATATATTATTTAAAGGAATTTCAGTTTATTTAAAATTTTAGTTTATTGACGGTTGATTATTATCCAATCTAAAAAAATTCGAATTTACTAATTAATTATTTCATTAAATATTTCTCATTCATCAGGAATATATTCTGGAATTTTATTAGGTTATTTGTTTGGTAATAAACAATTCAGGTTTTAGGTAAAATACTCTCTAAACATAACAAAATTAAGAAACTTCCAAATCTGATAATTTGAAAGCATGTAAATTTGAAACTATGATATTCGATATTCGAAATATTAAATCTAGAAAATTTAAATGAACTTATTAAATTTTATCAGCTAATATTGGAATTATTTACAATTAATTTTCAATTATGTACAAAGGACATTTTAAATATTTTAATAATTTTATTTTAACTTTTATAATATTAACTTGACTTTATTTAAAAAAAATCAAAAATGTTGCGTATTAAAAAAAAAATTTGCCCTCTCAAATTCACAAAATTCGAAGAAAAAAAATATTAAAATGATTACATTTCAGATTTTACACAAAATTTTTTATTAATTCGCATTTATTTTATTTATTTATTTTTTAAATTGCTACACAAAAATATCTACGCAAAAAAATTTTTATTAATGAACTTTTTTTAATTTCGAATAAATTTTGTTATGGGGTTAAAATAATTGCGCCAATTTTGTGATGCATTTTTTTTTATGAAAAAAACAAAATATTTATTTTTTATTATGTTCTCTCAAATTCACTATTAATTTATAATATAAAATGAATTTTTAAATTTAAATTTAAATTATATACTTTAGTTTTTTTTTTATAGACACTTTTTTTTTTGTAAATAAATTTAAATTTAAATTTCAAGAACTTAAAAAATTGTACAGAAAAATAATTAAAATACACTATATTTTGGACTGACAACACAAAAATAAAAAAAACGAAAGGTTTTGGTATATTTAAGAGATCCAAAACAAATAAAGAATATGGAATCAAATTTTATTTTTATAGGGTATGAAAAAATTTACTTAATTTTTAGCTTTTATAGATATAGAAAATTTGTTGTAATTTACACATGCGATTTAGTTGAAAGCTTATAAATATAGATAAAAGTTTAAAAATGTTTAAAACTAGTTATATGTTTTTTCAGAAAATTGTTTGAAAAAGGATTTTCATTATTTTTATGTTACAATTAAATCTAATTACATATGAAATTATGATAAAATTTATGAAATTTAATCATAATTTTTGATTTGGTAACAATGTAAAATTGATATTGTGTAAAACAAAAAAATTTAAATTTGAATCGAGAACCACAAAAAGTTTAGACTTGCGCATTTTTAAAGTAAATTTATTTAAAAATACAAAAAAAAAATTATAAAAATCAAGGAAAGAAAATTTTGTTTGAATAATAACAAAACTAAGAGAGTGGCAAAGGAGGATCAGGGTGTGTTTACATTATATATACATTATATATATATAAATGGTTAGAAAAGCGAAAAAAAAAATATGTAATTTAATTTTCTTTTTTTACTATAAAGTGAAAGTTTTTTTTACTCGTAGAATTTTGGAAGTCATGTGTCGTCGTCAATGAGATAAATTTTGTTTTTTAGTTGTTGTTGTTATTTTTTTTTATGGCCCAACTAGAAATACTTAAGGTCACACTTAAAAATAGAATTTTTATTTCATTCTTCAACTAATTGTATAAAGTAAAATATGATGTTTAGGACCATTCACAAGTGATATTTGGTGTATTCACAGTCATTTGGCATATTTTGTCTAGATAAATTATATTTTATTGGCTCGACATGATGATAACCCACCAAAAAATATGTTTCTACTATTTTTTTATTATAGTTTTTTTCCCGCTAATTTATATCATTTTCGAGTCAAAAATATTCTTGTTTGCAAAATTAAATGAAATGCCATGTAACATTTTTTATTTAAGTTGCATAATTATTTAAATTAATTACTTAAATATCAAAAAACTGTTTCAGATAAATATATTAATTATCTAAAATCAGGTAACATTCCAACAGATTCAACAGATTTCCGAACAGAAAACAGAGACCATTGCAACAGAATGTCCGAAATAATATCGAACAGGTAAGAATTTGCCCAAATCGAGAACTGGTGAAACGACAGAAGAGTAAATCATTTGTTAAAAATTTTCAATTTACGATTTTTTTTAGGTCGATCTAAATTATTGCGTACTAAATAAGGTCAAAAATGTATTAATTTTTCTACAATTGCTTCCACTTTAACAATATACGACCAAAAAATAAATCCAATCAATTTAAGTAATAGAAAATATTTGATCAAAATATTTGAAGAAAAAACAAAATTAACAATAAAAAATATTGTTTTAAAAAGTAGTATAAATAAATTTTGTCAATTGTAGCTTATATTATTTTTTCAATATTTAAAATAACTACAAACAAAATTTGGGAAATTTTATTTTTTTATAATTTATCGAAGAAAAATAATTTACTTACTTAAATATAAATATTTATATTATACAAATAAAAAATTGTTTTCAAACTAGAAAAAAAAAAACAGATAATAATTAAACAAATTCAAATTCAAATTAAATAAATATTAGTAACCAAAAAAATTTTTTCACTTTTACTTTTAGGAAATTCCTATTTTACCAATGTTTAGTTTAATTTAATAATATTTATTTAATTGATCATGCAAATGAATATCAAATATTCCTAATTCTTTCTATAGATTTGTCCTCTTCTAACAGAAAATCATACGAGATTCAAATAGGGATTTTAAATTAAGTGAAAAATTTTTGTTGCTAAGAACTTAGAATATCAACAGCAAAAATTGTAAAATCTAAAAATAAATTACTTTTTGTATATCTCATTTTACACTTTTCATTTCTATTAAATTAAAATAAAAACTATTTTCAAACATTTATTTATCAAAAGGTGAAGATCATAAGTTCTTTGTCCCACACAATAAAATAATTTTTTTTATTTAAAATTAAATGTATCTTTATAGTTTCCGAAGAATTTAAATGCATATATAGACAACAAGATTCATCAATTAATAAGAAAAATTATAATTCATTAGAATTTGGAAATTGTGAAATTATAATGTAAAAATAATATTAAAAGGAAATCTTCAATTAAAAATTGGGAAAATCTAGAAATTCTTAAATGAATAATTTTCATTATAAGAAATCATAATTAAACTGAAATAAAAATAATTTTATTTAGGTTTTTTTTTTATAATATTTGCAATAAATTAATTGTGTCTCTTATGAAATTTCTAATTTTAAACATTTTAACGATTATAATGAACTATCTTTTAATTAATCAATTAGATAATATATGTATTTATATCTTCTAAATTATATTTCATATATATATACATATATTACCTATCCCACTAAAATTTAATTTTGCTTTCACTTCACCATACGCATAAATATTATATATATATTTTTTTTTTGAAATTAGTATATAAAATACTACGCAATAATAAAGTTAAAAAGAATTAGAAAAACACCAAAAATATCAAAATGATATCACACACTTTTACTTAAACAAAACAAAGAATCGTTCATTTTCGGAAATTTTTTATTATATAGTATAATCAGCGTTGCCAGATTGCAAGATTAATCTTGTTTTGCAAGATTTTTCATCCATTGCAAGATTACAAGATTTTATGATAAATTACAAGATTTTAACTAAAACCGCAGGATTTTGCAAGATTTTTAAATTAAATGATAATTTTTCAATTTATTTACGAAATTTTTCAATGCATTAGTAATTTTTACTTTTAGCTTACTACATTTGCGTCAAAAAATAAATACTAATTCATATAAAGACTAAAAAATCACAATTCAGTTTCAGTAACTTACTTAAAAATCACATTTCAATATAATTTAAATACAGTAATTCGTAAATTTATATATGAACCGTTTTTTTAAAGTGGTTAAGTTAAGTCCATTTTGAATTATATGTAGATTGAATGGTTTGAAAAATATTTGTATATGTTCATACGCTTATTTTATGTTTTTAAATAGTAAATTGATATAACTTTATAATGTGATCATTTTTAAAGTAATTAGTTAAAAGAAGTTTATATCTAATGATAATATAATATATAACCACTTAAAAAAAACGGTTCATACTTAAATTTACGAATTACTTTATTTAATTTATATTGAAATGTGATTTTTAAGTAAATTACTGAAACTGAATTGTGATTATTTAGTTTTTATATGAATTAGTATTTATTTTTTGATTAATATTAAGTATTTTTAATTTATTTTATTAAAAATAATAAGAAAAATATGAATTCAAATGTGTAATGGTTTTTTTAATTAATTAATTGAAATTATATACTTATTAAGTTACATATTTTATTAGGGCATGTGTAATTCTCTGTGTATCTTGTAATAAATCAATCGTATTTTCTTTTAGGACAGCTAATACGATCGTTTCATTTTCATTACTTTAATATACCACATTATATTTAGTTATTATTAAAAAAAAGATTTTCTATTGGAAAACAAGATTTTTTTTTGTCATTTACAAGATTTTCAAACCAAATGATCTGGCAACGCTGAGTATAATATAAAGAAAGAAAAGCTTTTTTTTTACTCTCTTTTTAGGTATCGTATGTATATTATACTAAAAAAAAGTTAATTTAATATCTGATCGAAAAAAAAAAATTTTTTTACAGAATATTTCAAACACACATCTATAAAAAATACCTTTTTAAAGGCGAAATTATTTTGATAAAATGCAATATATAAATTCTGATTATTTCTTTGTTATATGATTAAGCTTAATCAATAAAATTTGATTGTAAAAAATATAGAAGATATTCGGATTAAGGGTATAAGCTTTGTATATAGAAATAAATAGTACTATCACATGATATTAATTATAACAAAACTATCCAAACAGAATTGAAAAATCTTTTAATTTGCCCAAGTTATAAGCAAAAAAAAAACCTAGAATAAATTTTGTTTTTATTTTCACAAGAACTCATTGTTCTTTGAAATCTTTGTCTGATATCTCTATTTTCAGAATCTATATGGTTTTTTTATTGAATCTTAAAAATTGAGTAAATTAGAGCATCTAGAAGGTAGCTCCCTATTTGCAAAAGAAATGCATTATATATTTCTATATACAAAGGAACAGTAAAATATGTTATATTGGAAATCAAATTATGAAATATTTTCGATTTTTGAATAAATGACAGACGAATTTCAATTATTTATTATTTTATTTAAATTAATGTATATGTATGTAAACATTCCATCCAATTAATATACTTTTTTAGAATGAATAAAACAAATAATTCATCAGAAAAAAATAGAAATTGACAAATTAATACAAAAAAAAAATAGTATTGTTAGTCAAATATTTTCATCATTGCTAACCTGCTAAATGCATATGATCTTCTAGCTTTCATATTTAAATTTATTGATGGTATTTGTACCGAATTCATTTGTATAGTAGAAGAAGAAATTTTATCATTTTTTGGTATTTCATAGCTAACAGCAATTTGTGGTAATAATTGTTGATTTTGTGGTAAATTATTAGAATAACCATGATATGAAGATGATAATATATTTCCAGAACTATTAAAAATTGTTGGTATAGTATCATTTGTTTTTTGTTGTCTTAATGGTATATTTATACCATCACGTTCATCATTATCCACTACTATTGATAAATCATTATCTAATTTATCTCTTATATTTTTAGTTATTTCATTAAATTTACTACTAGATCCGAGTATTCGATTCATTGAATTACCCAAAGCTAAATTTGTAAATGTATTATTATGGTTATCATTTTTACCAACATCATTCATAATAAATGATGATGTTAAATTCATTGTTGATTCAGCAGAAGTAGAATTTGTAGTAGGATTTTTTTTATTTTTATTAAGTGTTAACGTTAATCTGGAAACTCTAATATAAAACATAATAACATTTTATAATATAATCGATTTCTTTTTGTGAAAACAAAAAAAAAATGGAGGAATTGAAAATTATTATGATACGAAAACAATAAGACAAAATTGGTATTATGTTAAATTATTAATAAGATTAAATACTTTTGGTGGTTTTTTTTGTTGAAATATTAGACATATATTTTTTAATAATTCCCCCAATAACGAATGATAATCAATCTCATATTTCCCCACATTATTTTATGTTCTAATGAGAAACATTTACTACTATAAACGTCCGAGATATTAAACACAAAAAAGGTTGTACGACATTATACAGGGAAATTTAGTGAGAATTTGAACCATGATAAAAGAAAAGGTTGATGTCTTGTCTTTAAAAGAGGTGAATGTGCTTTTTTTTATCAAAATGTGAGTTTAAATGTGTTTTTAATTAAATTTAATTTATAAATTAATAAATTCACTATTATGAACATTTACGAACAATTATTATGATCCTTATAAGAATTCGCGATGAATTTTTAAAGTTGTAGAAAATTTGAATAATAAATAAATGAATATTATTTAATTGGTTTTTATCCTATTTGAATTTATATTATAATTAATCAATTTGTTAATTAGAACGTAAATGATTTTTAATACATTAAGATAGATAAATAATGAAGAATATATATATTATTAAATTTTAATATATTTAACTAACCTTTCACTATCTGTTTCCATTGGTTGTGATTGTTGATTACTACTACTATCTTCACTTCCAGATTGTTGAGTTTGACCATGAGTTTGCTGTTGTTGTGCCTGTATTGAATTTGATATAATTACAGCTGCTTCATTAATAGTAGATGGGGCAGATGTTTGTTGAACATTCATATCTGGAATTTTAACATTTGGAAGAGATTGACCAGCAATATTATTTGTTTGATGTTGTTGTTGTTGTATTGGATCAATATTAACAGTCATACCACCACTAATACTAGATGGTGAGACAATTCCAGATTGTAATGATTGATTGGTGATATTTAATTGTTGTTGTTGTTGTTGCTGTTGTTGATTTTCAATCTGTTGTTGAATTTCTTGCTGCTGTATTGTACCAGCACTAACTAAATTTGTTGTTGTATTTCCAGAATATGATTGCGGTGCAGATGATTGAGATTGTACAAACATTTCTTGTTGTTGTGGTTGATTTTGCACCGTTTGATTATTCATTGCTTGTTGTTGCTGTTGTTGATTAATTGATTGCGGGTGTTGAATTGACTGTTGCATTAAAATTGGTTGATTTGTTGACATATTAATATTATGAGCTTCAACATTTGTTAGATTATTATTATTGCTAGAAGGAACTACTACTGGCATTGACACATTCATTGAAGATATTACTTGGGGGAGACTTGATTGAGATTGTTGTTGTGTTGAATTTAAATTAGGAATACCATTTTGCATTTGCATATTAGCTGGTAATGTTGCACCATGAACTTGTTGTTGTACATTATTTTGCTGTTGTTGTTGTGGATTTATATAGATTTGTGGCTGCGATTGACCAGGCACATAATTTGTTGTTTCTGTATTTAATGGTGGTAAAATTATTTCATTAACTGTTGGTATTTGTTTTTGAATTGTTCCAGTTAATTGTCCACTCATATTTATAGAATTCTGTACATTACCACTTGTTGCTGGCATTATTATTGATGTTGTTTGTGTTGGTACAACATTTGGCACATGTTGTAAATTTTGGGCATGAATCGAACCCATATTCGAAATACCATTAATATTTATATCATTTGGACCACCACTACTACCACCAGCACCACTACTATTCGGATTTGATGAAGAAATTGTTGGAATTGTATTTGGATGATGCATAGTTTGACCAGGTGAATTATGAAAATTTATTTGTTGTTGTGTATTACCATCAGATGATTCACCACCAACCGAATCAATATGATTTTCTGATACATTAACACCACTATCATTTGTTAATGCTGTTTCAGATGTACCACCACCACCACCAGCACCATTACCACTGCCATCACCATCATCACCATTGCTATCACCAGTAACATTACAATGATTTAATTTATCATTATTATTTGAATTTTCATTATTTCGTTGTTGTAATGTTGTATGATCTAAATAATCCATACATACCCAACGTCCCCTTTTAAATGGTTCAGTTGATTCAATTTTAACAACTTTAAAACGTTCATTACGATGTTGTAATTCTTTTTGATCTTCACCTAATTTTGAACAACCACCTGGACCAACAATATTAATACCAGCATCCATAACACTAACATGAACATTTTGTAAATTTTGACCAGAACCACAAACACCACCTAATTCTGGATCAACAATAACTAAACCATATTGTGAACTAGTTGGTATAACTGGTGCTGTACCTAATGCATTACTAGAAAAAAATACATCTTCTTTTGAAAATGTATCTTCTGATACGCTTGGTGTTTCATTTTCAATATCTGTAACACGACTATTATCATCTGTATGTGATTCATCTAAATCATCTGCTGAATCTTCACCATTATCAGCACTTAATTTATTACCAACTGTTACAGATGTTATTTGAAATGATGATGCTTTTGGTTTACGTATTGTTGTACCACCAACACCAACACCACCACCACCAGCCGCTAATGGTGCTGTACTTAAATGTAATTGATGTACAGTCATATTACCAGTACTCATATTATTATTATTATTATTATTTGTAATACTATTATTACTAGTATTTAATGATGATGATGATGTTGATGATGATGATAAATTATTAGAAATATTATTACCAATTAAATCATTTGTTAATCGTATACTTTCAGTTGTTGTCTTATGTATAACATATGGATTGTGATGATGATGATGGTGATGCTGATGATGATGGTGATGTTTATTATCAGATATAGTATTATTAATATTACTACGATTATTTTGTCCACTATTATTACCAGATGAATGTTTTAAGGCATGTGTTGTTTTTGTTATTGTACCACTATTATTTGAATTTGAATTTGTTGTTGTTGAATTCATTTTTGGTGGTGATGGCGATTGTGGTGATGATGATGATGATGAAAATTTATTATTAATATTATTTAATACTTTTTTAATATGTGATTGTTGACCCTTTTGTTGTTGTGTTGTAGCTGATGTTGTTGTTAAATCTTCATATGCTGATAATTTATTTTCAGCCATTGTTTTATGCAAAAAATTCTAAATTTGGAAAAAAAATAAGAATAATAAATTTATTAAATTAATAAATATGTAATTATTGTTTATAAATCAAATATATGTATATATATATATATATATATATATATATATATATATATATATATATATCTACAAAAAAATTTCTCACATTTACTTAAAAGAGAACTTTTACAATAATTTTGTTTTAAAAATTTAAATTAATTAATAATTTTCGATAGTCTCTAAATCCATTATCGGTTCATATACAAAAAATCATAAAAGCAAAAAATCTTGTCAACAAATTAATTTGTGTAAAAAATTGTTTATAATGTTGAATTATAATTTTGCTATTATATATATATATTTCTGTGTACACTATATACAATATATATATAAAATCTTATATAAACAAATATTTTTATATATGTAATGTGTACAAAAAAAAATTGCTTTATTATTTTTTTTTTTTTTTTTCATTTAAGTAAATTTAATTGAATTTGACTGAATATGCAAAATTAAGATGAAAATAGTTTTATATATACTTAATATGAATTTATTATAATATTCAATTAAATCTAACACGTAAACATGCACAAGATTTATAAAGGAACATTATATAAAACGATAAAACGCATTCTCCTACGTTTTAGTTTTGATTTTCTTTTTTTAGTATATATATATTTAATAAATTTTATTATTTAATTAAAATCTTTAAAAAGATATAATATTTGTCTTTCTATGTATATATACTACACATATATATATATATATATATATATACATATGTATATAATTAAGATATTTTCTTTATATACATATAATTTTTTTTTTACATACTCTTTAAAATTTCAATTTATGTATTTAAAAAAAATGAAATAAAATTAAATTGAAATATTTTATCAATTAAATTTTTGTCAATTACAAATTTTTTTCCTTGCCCAAAAATTATTGTTTTCACAATTAAAGTGACTAACCAAAAATTAAAACTATATAAAAATCCAACCCAAAATTTTTCGTTTTAAATTAATAAGAAAAAAAAGTAAAAGGAAAAAAGGAAAATTACCAAAAATAATAATAATTATGTTTTTTTCAACACTTTTTCAAATTGTATATATTTTTATTATGTTATTTTTTTTTCTCAAATTTATTGTAGATTGTTGATATGTAAAAAAAAAATAATATTCCAAAAAAAAAAAAAAAAATTTAACACAGAGAAATTTTTTTTTTTTGACGAATCAATTTTTTTTTAATTATTTTTTGATTATTTTTTTAATGAAACTTTTTTTTTATGCATTGTGTAATCTATAATACAGTAAACATTTTTTTGCTTCTATACTCTTTTTAATAAAAAAAAAATGTTGTGAACCTTGAAAAAAGGGATGCAATAATCCCCGTCCCCGATACTAATTCAAAAAAAAAATTATATAGCACACTAAAGAAAAATTGTATTCAGATTTTCTGATTTTTTTTTTATTGAATTTCCACAATCAACTTTGGATGCAAAAAGAATTGTTGCAAACTTTTTTTTTATTTTATTTTTTTGTTTCAAAAAATGATTTGATGGTCAAAAACTTGAGAAAAGTTTTTCTTGAATTTTTGACTTTTTACAAGAATCTAATTTTTTTTTTAATATCGTTTTAAGATCGTTTTTTTTTATTTTTGATGTGCAATGAATTGATTTTAAAGTAACACACTTCTTCTTTTTTATTATAAATTTTCATAATTCTTTTGGGTTTTTATTATTACGCGATAATGTCATTTTTTATTAACGATTTTTTATTATATATGAAAAAGAAATTTCATAATTTTATAGAATGGAAATTCTTCTTCTATATATCAGCAATAAAAATTATAATAAATATTCGTCTTGAATGATTTCGAAAACTCCAGCCATTTCTTTTATTTTATATTTTTCTTTTTTTTTTTTTTTGTATTCGTGCTCTTTCACTCGTTTAAGTTGCTGCGCTGTCGTTTTGTTCTAAATATTTTGTAAAAGGAACAGAAGAAAAAAAAAACAAAGTGGGAGGTAAAATAATGTTTTTAGTTTAAACAATTGACACCTTAAAATTTAGAAATTAATAGTAAAATATATTACAATAATTTAAAAAGAAAATTTTTAATTCGTAACAACCTTTTGCTAGCCTCTTTGGTGATTTTGATATCATTTTGACATTAAAAGTCCTGAAAATGACATTTTTAATGTCAAATGAGTTGTCAATATCACGCAAGTGGCTTGAAAAAAAGAGACGAAGAGACGAGGTCTAAAGATATATCGCGAATTTGTAGCCCCATTCGTAATAGTACAAAATCAAATAAATTGGAATTAAAATTTACTATTTACAAGATATTTTATGCACTGCACCTTAATCTACTCCATTAATGAATCTATTCCAAATAAATAGATTATCTAATATTTCTTGTCCGAAAATTTAAATTACTACATAAAATTCTGTGTAGTAATTTAGAGTAGATATCACCATCATTTCTATATTTTTACATTGGAGTAGAGTATTTTATTTTTAAATGAATTTTCTACATATAAAATTTTGACGTTTAATAATATTCCCTTTGTTGAAAAACATTTAAGAATAGAAAAATAATTAAAAGTGTTGAATAAACTTTATATTTTCGCTATACGTAACATTATTAGGGCCTACACTACATCTATATATATTTTTACAGGAAAAACAAATATAAAATAAAAAAATTGTAACATGAACATAAATTTGGGAGTCCATCTACAGACCAATAGTTAAACTAATTAAAAATTTAACGCCCGAATATATGCGAAAATGATATATTTTTATAGGAAAAACAAATATAAAATAAAAATTTTGTAAAATGAGCATAAATTTGTAAGTCCATCTACAGACCAATAGTTAAACTAATTTAAAATTTAACGCCCGAATATATGCACAAAGATATTTTTTTCTATAACTATTCTTCATTCTTTAGCAGAAGTTGATAGACTAATAAATAAATTTTTGAAAATTAATTTTTATAGACACAATAATATATATATTTTTTAATTTATACAAAATTTATTGGTAGCCTTAGGGAGGCCATCAGGTGTCAAATTTTCCAAAAATTTGCAACAATTGATTTTATAATGGTCAGTAATTGAAGATAAGGATCAAGTATATACTTAAATTTTAACAGATATATTGCAATAATAAATTTCGTTATCAATCAAACAAAAAAAATGTTAAATAACTTATATTTATTTTAGGGGTTGAAGTTGAATGTTAATCATTCTCTTATAGTTGAGTATATACAAATTATTATCTACAAAATTTTATTGGTATTTAAATAATCTTAAATAGTAAAAAAAAACTAATGATTTTATTAAGAGTCAAAATTATTAAACAGAAAACATTTTCTAGCACATTTACAAATATTAAATCCAAATATATTCCATTTTTCATTTACACATTTCACATGTATCCATGTAAAATACAATTTTAAATTAATTCCAAAAATTCTTATCTTATAAAAATTACAAATAATGATTGCGATCTGTAACAAAAAAAAATATTTAAGATATTTCTCTTATTTTTATATATCAACTAAAATTTTTGTATATAATACTTTGAAGACGGACGGGGACAGAATCATTATTTAAATAATAATATTAAATTTTAAATTAGTATATAAGATTTGAGAGAAATAGATTAAACTATATTAGTACTTTCTCAGACATCAACTGAACAATATCCTTAGAGGGATTGAATTCCAAATATCACACGATTCACAACAATATAAATTATGTATAATAAAAAAAAATATTTTATTTAATTATTTAATTAATTAATTAATTTATTTATTAATTATTTAAATTGACATTAAAAAGATATATAATATATATTGAAATTTCAAAGTTTAATTTTTATTTAATAATAATAATGGTATATAAAATATTTTAAGTAATTTTTTTTATAAGATGTGATTTGGAAAATTGTAATAACATTTAATAGAAAAAATTATGAGAATAAAGAAAATTTATTAAATTTAAATATAAATATTATAAAATTATGTTATATATAGTATAAAAAATTTAACTATATATAATTTGCATATATATGTGAGTGGTTTTAAATTATTTTATATCAAAGTTTTTTCATCATCATCATCGAAAAAACTTTTGCGGTTTAAGATTATATAAATGAAATTAAATACATTTATACTAAACTAACATAATGTGTTATTATATTATATATTCATTTTAATAGAACTTAGATTGATAAATTGGTTTTAATAAGAAAAACGTTCGTTTAATTTCAAGTTCCTCGCAAAAGTTTTTTTTCGTATATAATCTTTTGCATTTGAAAAAAAAAATAATAATAATAAGAAGTTTATTTTTTTTTGTTGTGAAAATTAAAATTTAAAAACTTTACTATATACACTTTATTTACAACACACATAAATGTACATATATATATATTTAATTAGAATATATTAGTACATGGTGTGGATTTATTTGTAACATATAAAAATTTAAATAATTTTTGCTTATATGATTTAAAAGTAAAAAACTAAATAAATAATGGGCGAAGAAATAGCAACGGATACTAAACCGGATATGACAAAATTTAGTAAATTTTGTCAGAATCATGGAATCAATTCAAATTTAATAATGCTTAAAATTACTCTATTTGTAATGTATGGAGGTAGGTTTTAATTTAATTTAATAATAATTATATTTTACTTATAATAATTAAAATTGTCATATTAATAAATGTTTTGTATACTATATAATTTGTATATTTAAATCTTTAGACTTTTAGTTTACTAAAAATTTACTAAAATCAATATTTTGGGTATATTCCACAAAAATTTTAATTAGGAAATACTTAATTTTGTAAAAGGTCTTTTTAATTACATTATAAACACTTTATATACATAAATTACAAAATAAATATGTTACTATAATATTTACACATAGTATAATTTTCTTGTAAATAGCCAAAATTCAAAATTTATGTAGTTTAAAATTTTGAAAATTTTGAAAATTTTAAAAAGATATAATTTCAAAATTTAACTATCGAAATTTAGACGAAGAGGAAGATTCCTTTTTGTATTTACTCTTGAATTTTTCGTATATTAACTTTTTAATTATAATTACAATTCGAAAACTGCTATAGTTCTATTGTTAATCTCCTTGGGAAAACTATTGGAAGAACTATTTTCTCTAATTAAATTTTTAGAATACCTACTCAATTGAACAAAGTAAATTATACATAAAATATTTACAAAAATCTTTAATAAACATAATTCATTTTATCTTATTCCAGCAACATCTTCACTATTACCATATTTGACTATTCATATGCAATCGATAGGATTAACTGTAGAGGAAATTGCTATAATATATTTGGCACTGCCATTTACAACATTTTTAAGTCCTCCAATAACAGGTAAACTAACTAAGTACATATAAGAGAAATTCATCACAAAATGTTGAGTATATTTATTTATTACTTTGTATATTTGGAAAAATCATTTTTTATGTTACTTTTTATGGGAAAAGTTTTATTAAATTAAATTTAATTAAATTTTTTGGGTAAAAAAAAATTAAATCTGATTATGTAATCTCTTTGATTTACAAAAAGAAAATGGTAAAATAATATTATTTTAACGTCATCTCAGAAATATTATACTTTTTAAAATATTTTATAGATGTACTACAAAATGAAATCTATTTTCTATAATATTTATATATATTTTGTTTAATATTTACAGAGTAATATTTTTGATGTCAGAATTTTTGTTATTTAAAATAATTATTATAACGAGATCCCAAAAGTTTAAAAAAATAATAATACAAAAAAAAAAATTACCTTGATTTTCGTTTCATTTTTCATCATAATAATTATGATTATAAATGACTCAGAGTCAGGTTTATATACGAGTTATACTATGTTTATTCATTCTAGATTTATGATATGTTTTCTTGTCGCATACAATTAAAATAGTAAAAAGTTATATATACCTTAGACATATTTTTTATTTAAATTTATTAATAGAATAACAAAACAAAAAAAAAATTTAATTAAAATAAATTGTAATAATAAATTTAAATAATGTAATAAATAAAATAATTGGACATAATATGACGCCTGGTTAATAATTATGAAGGCGCAGTCAAAACTAAAAAAAAATTATATATATTTTTAAAACTAATAAAAATATGATTAGGGTTCGGGGGTGGAAAACATATTTATAACAAGGCTAGAATTATGTACAAAATGATAACAAAAAAATTTTAAAGGGAAAGAATAAATATTTGATATAATAAAATTTATAGTTCTTATAAATTTTATTCGGTTTTTATAGAAAAGATAGAAGTATTACCATATACCAAAAATTTTTTCTTATCAAAATATTTCTATTAAGCAATATCTTTCATCTACTTCCCATCTAACTAACTAAATAAAATCTTTTCTATAGGTTTTCTAGTAGATAAATTTGGAAAATATAAACCAGTTGTTGTAATGAGTTTATTATTAAATGCAATATTTCATCATTCATTATTATATATTCCACAACAAGAAATTCCTGGTATAATGCCATCAGCTTATGTTATGCGTCATCCAGAAAATGGAAATGTTGAAGTAAATTTGATATTGAAGAACATTATAATTTAATTTTATTCACATTATTATAAATATATGTATAGGTTTGGTGGTCACCTTGTCCAAGTCGAGAATGTCCTGACGAAGAAGAATTAGATTTAGTTGTTAATCAATGTTTAGATCATTGTTTGTTATTTGAACAAAATCCAAAAATTGAAATAATACCACCACCAACAAATGCACCAATACCAGATATAATTGATAGTATTGATAATCTTGGATTTCATGTGAGTAATAAAAAACAACAACAACAACAACAACAACAACAACAACAACAACAACAACAACAACAGCAACAATCTATACCAAATAAATCAATAAAAAGTGATGTACTTACTTCAACAGATTCAATGTTTTTAATTAATGGTATAATTTTAATTAATTAATGTCATCAAATTATTACCTAAATAATACTTAATTTTTTCTGTTTATATATAGAAACTTTATGGAATATAACCGATGATACAATTAATAAAACAAATAATATAAATTGGACATTAAAGGATATATTTGATTCAACATATTTTACATTAGATATGCATCCAGATTTAGCTGATCCAATTGAACAGCTTGGTATTGAAATTGAACCAGATGATAATGAAACTGTTACAGATTTTAAACAAAGATTTGGTATTAAATTATTATGGAATTCAGGTATTAATGTTACTGAATTAGAGGAAGAAGATTTACGTTGTGGTGGTATTGTATTACGTTCAAATATGTCTAGTACAAATTTACGTTTATCGGAATTAACAGCTGATTGTATGGTACAAAAATGTCGTTTTATTAAAAATGGTCCAGATATATGTCCACCAGATTATATTGAAAGTGATGATCGTACATTTTGGATATATTTTTTATTAAGGTTAATATATAAACCATATTATATGGAAATGATTTTATAATTACATTATACATATATTATTAAAGATTTTTAGCAACAACAATGTTATCAGCTGGTGTTACAATAATGGATCCAATAGCATTAACAATGATTGAAAAATATGGTGGTGATTTTGGACGTGAAAGATTATTTTCTAGTATTGGTATGGCAATATTTTCACCAATAACTGGTATTATGATTGATTATACATCACGTGGATTAGGATATACAGATTATTCAGCAGCATTTTATACATATGATATATTATTAGCTATATCAACAATATCTGTATTTCTAATGCCATTAGGTGAAAAATTACCAGCTGATAATGTATTTCGTGATTTATGGAATTTATTAAAAATGCCACATGTTATTATATTTATATTATTCCTATTTGGATTAGGTAATTTCTGGGGATTTATTGAAAGTTTTTTGTTTTTATATCTAAAAGAATTAGGAGCACCAAATTATCTTCTTGGTAAATATGATTAGAATTTGATTATAATTTTTTATATATTAATGGAAAATTTTAAAAGGCATTACTATAACTGTGGGAACTGTTAGTAGTATACCATTTTTATATGGTGCTGAAAAAATAACAAGAATTTTTGGACATGTTAATTTAATTATAATTGCATTCTTTTCGCATGCCGGACGTCTTGTTGGCTATTCATTTATTGAGTTGAGTATAAATATTAATGAAATTTATTTAATTTTCTTTATTTAAATAATTTGAAAATGTTTCAGAAATGCTTGGTGGTGTTTTCCATTTGAAGCAATGGAAGCTTTATCATGTCATTTAATGTGGGTTGCTGCAGCAACATATTGTTCAATATTAGCACCAAAAAATCTATTAGCAACATTAATTGGTGTATTGGGAATGGCTCATTTCAGTTTAGGTATTCATATGATCGTAATTAATATTTAATATTTAATAAATTAAATTAAAATATTAATTCATTCGATTTTAGGTAGAGGTAGTGGTTCATTTACAGGTGGTTTATTAATTGGACATGTTGGTACAAGAGATGCATTTCGTTATATGGGATTATTAGCTGTTGTTGGTGGTATTGCATATGGTTTATTACATTTAATATGGTTACGTAAATTTGATCATCAAATTGATGATAGAGATGATGGTGAAGATACTGAAGGTGGTGAAAATGAAAAACTTACCGAACCAGCAACAAAAGATCAAGGTACATCAATGTCACAAGAACGTCTCAGTTTAATGATTAAATATAATCAAATTGGTAGTTTAACATCATTACCAAGAGGATCTAGAGTAAAATAATAATGATGTTATATTAAATTATTATTTTATAATATGCTTTCATTATTATAGGTTGATATTCATGATCATTTATCACATAGAAGAAGTAGTTATAATATTGAATCTGTAAAAGTACCTAAAGTTGGTGGTGGTAGTGCATCTAAAGTTGATTTATTAAAATCAGCATTAGAAATAAATCATAAAACATCAAATCATTCAGTTTTAAGTAAAGCTGATAAAACATCAAATCAATCGTTGGGTAGAAATAGAGCTGATAGTGCACCAAAATTAAGTCATACAAATATGAAAAATATATCACAACCAGCATTGGAAGAAGTTGTTTTAGAGGTTTGATAAAATAATTTTTTGTAAATTTTAATTACATATTTTTTTTTATTGTACATAAATTTTTATAATATAAAAAAAAAAATTGTTGTAAATAAAAAAATTTAATTTATATAAATTATACTTACACCTACACATATTAAACCCATATATATCAGGGAGTAGAATCAACATTTTACCCTAGTAGAATGGCAAGGTATCCAAGTGGCATATTGCCGGTTATACCATCACTTGATTTTACAGTGTCTCCTTATTCAGTAATTCCGGTAAATGTATACTAAAAGTATAATAATTACACAAATGCATGTTTTTAGTGACATATTTTAGTTAATTATTTAGCAATTAAGCATTGTATGTTTTCCAAACGTGTTAAACAAAAAGATTAATAAATTTTATGCTTTTTTGATAGTATTAAAGAATCAAAACTAATCTTAAATGAAGAATTTTATATATAAAAAATTCGGTTAACAAAATCACATAATTTTTGTATATTTTTTTATTAAAGTTTAAATTATTTTAAAAGCGCCTGCTGGTATACTAATGATTTAAGAGTAAAGTTGTAATAGAGTCAAATTATTGACTTAGTTTAATTATATAATTCAAATATTTTATAGTGCGCATAACTAAAATCGTAACGAATTGGTTAAAAAAATTAAAATTACTATTAAAATTAATATTTAATAAATAATCAAGATATTTTAATTTCGTATAGATATAAAATTACATACATAATACAATAACATAACACAATTTATATATACTTTTTTTTTAAATATTATACGGAATAATTATTAAATTAACTTCTAAAATATATATGAACAGGATGAAGAAAGACGTGAATCTATTCCAGAAGAAACAGAACCAAATAATTCAATAAAGAATAATTCATCAATTCAGGATGATAATAAAACATCAAATTTAAATAATAAATCAGAATTAACAATTCGAAATGGTGGTACATCATGATAAATAATTATATAGAAATTTTTAATTGAATTTATCTATTACATAAACAAATATATATATGATTGTTAAATGTTTATATTATTTAATTATACACTATTATATATAAAAAAATTGAACTTATATAATAAATAATCAATCATAATATACGGTTTACATAAAACTATAGAAATTTATTTTTTTACATTATTAATTTATCATAATTTTAATGATATTTCACCCCCATAGGTAAAATTAAATCCAGCAAAAAAAAAATATGAGTTTTTCTGTGACAAACCATGTGAGTGTTCTAGAATTAGTTCTGTTTAGCATATTTCGAACCAATTTTGGTAGAAATGTGTATATTAGTTTCACCCTGTTTGTCGGTCTGACGGTCCTTTTACACAAACTTCTACATCTATTGAGATATAGAGAGTATCAAAAATGACTATTTTGCATATTTTTAGGTGCTATATAAATGGAATATTGAATATTATTACTTCATATTACATTATTTTCAATTAAAAGCAAAGTTAGAGAAAACTTAAATGATAAGTTTATATATATTTTCCTGGAATAATAAACTTGGAAGGAAAAAAATTAATAAAATCGAACAGGGACAAATTTTTTACCTATCCTATATTTACCACTTCATTTTTTTATCTTTCCTACGTATAGTATATTGAAAATACTACTAAAAAATACTATACACGTTATAGGAATTCCCATTGTTTTAGAATAGCTCATTGCTCATAGTTCTATACATGATGCGATTTTGAGGAAATGTACTTTTGACAAACCCGGGGTTTGTTTTTCATATTTTTAATCTTTACTTTAATTCATGAAGCTTTTTTAAATTATATCAAATCTACAATAAACAATTTTAATAATAAAACGTAAAGAAAACAGGAAAATTCCGAGAAAAAAATTTCCTCCAAGTTTCCACCACACAATTTCATTTAACATGAAAGATTTGAAGCAATATTTGGAAAATGATAAATCTGTAATTTTTCTACAAAATGAAATTCATTTATGCTTTTTATTAATTCTTTATTTAATTATTTATTTATTTATTTACTATTTCATATTACAAATTATAAAATTTAAATAATTTAAATTTTTAACAAATTGGATATTTAATTATTTTTTTACAATAATTATAAAGAGATTGCACATAATAATTTCATTAAATTAAAAGAAAAGAAAGTATCGAATAACGACACTAAGTGCAAGTGGGTGAAAAAAAACACTCTCTGCTGTATACAATTGTGAATTTTTTATATATTTTTTTGAATTGTTCTTTTTGATTATTTCACGACACAAAAAAAAAAAAAAAATATATATTAAGTATATTTTAATTATAGTCTTTATATAATTGAAAAATCTTATATAATTTCTTTAACAGGCATTTTACATATTAAAGACGAGCTTGTTTATTTACTTATCTAAATATTTAATATAGCTTTATAATGCTTTTATAATATAATATGACTGACCATATTATATGGAGGGAATAAATTTTTCTCGAAAAAAATGTGCTCACATTTTGCAAATATTTTAATTAAATTAATTAAACATTTAATACAAAAAATATTGATTTTTTTTTTTTGAATTATTAACGAAAGAAAATTTCTGTTAAAATAATTTTCAAAATCATTTGTCAAATAAGTAGGAGTAAAAGTAAACTTGAGTAGAAAGTGTTCTATATGTATACTATAAGTCATGTCTTTTTCTTATCTTCTTTTGACTCAACAGCCCGATGAGGGCCTAGTCCTATCTATTAATTTTATTTGAATTCCGAACCATCAATTCTTCTGTAGCGGAGAAACTACTTATTACAACCATAGCTAATGTCTTTGTAGTGAGTCCAACGATAGCTAGTGAATGTCTTTGTAGTAAGTCAATTGTTGTCAGTAATTGTACTACAGTAATTAGACTTATTGTTGTCAGTAATTGGATATCTACTTTGGAGTATATTTAAGCTAAGTTAGTAAAGGAAAAAGGGAAGAATTAAAGGAAATTTAATTTCTATATGATCGTTGGTATATTATTTATATAAAAGGACAAACATATATCCATTTTTCTAATTTTGATAAATATAAATACTATATGATTAATTATCGGTTTAACTAACTATAATATTGTTTCTAATAAAATACATTAATTGAGAAATGTTATATCAGTACTATTTTAAAGGAAGCAAAATGTAGCTAAATTTTTCTTTCTATAGCAATCATTTAAATGTTATCGTTATGTATTTTTTATGTTTTAAATTCATAAGAATTAACGTATTTTTATTTTTTTTGATCAATTAAGTACAATATTATTAATTATTTTCGAATATCTTCTATAAAAAAATTTCTTACATCATCAAACAAAAATTAATTATATAATTTATATTTAAACTGAAATTTTTTTATGAAATATTATTAATTTTATATAAAATTTTCTTTTTCTTCCAAATTTTGTTGTGAGCACTTTTAAATATTTATATTTTAAATACATAATTTATTTTTATTAAGCTAAAATATATTAACAAATATATTTAATTAAATTCATATATAAGTAATTTTCATTATCCTTTTTTTTAAATGTTATATTTTAAATATTTTAATAAATAAAAATATTTTATATTTTAATTATTATAAAATAACAACAAAAATTTAAAAACGTTTTTCTTTCATATTAATTTTATATTTTGAAATTCTACAATAGTTTGACTTCTATTTCGAAAAATTTATATAATAATATATCTATAGAGGCATTTTATATTATTATATTATTATTAATTTATATAAAAGACAGGATATTAATTAAAAAGCTTATTTAAAAATGATTGTAGATGTGCGATAAAGTGTGGTATTTAGTAATATTATTTTTTTTACTAATAAAATTTAATGAGTTTATTTTAATATTTAAGTATGTAATTTGGAAATTTATAATATTTTAAAGTTCATCTTCAGTACAAGCTCATGGAGCCACAGATTTTACAATTTTTCACAACAAATCTGAATTAGGTGTTCTTGATCCAATCAAAAACTTATTGTGACCAGTGACTCCATGATGAGCCTACATTGAAAATTACTTTTACATGATTGAAAATTGTATTTTTGAAACAGACATATTTAAATTTCAAAATAATTATTGTAATGAATTATATTTAAAAAAAAAAATCTTTGCATTATTATTATTTTATTGCAATTAAGGATATTTTGAATATTTAATTATATATATTAATTTATAGTTTAATTATTGCTACAATAAATACTAAATACAAATGGAAAAATTTACTATAAAATGTATTCAATTATTTTTTAATATTATAAGGACGAAATTATAACATATTATTCTGTCTGAAATACTTTTGTCTGGCAAAAAATGAAAATCGATATTTTCATCCTAAATCAAATTCAGAATTTTTTTAAAATACTTAAAATTTGAAACGAATAATTTTAATTTAAAGTTGATATTAATGTAAATTGATATTACAAATTACAATAGAGAGAAAATATTTTATCTGAACTTTGAAATATGTAAATACATTTTATATATATGATTTTGTTAAGTACATAAATATGAAAAAGCATACTTTTATTATTTTTTTCTTGAGGTAGGTCAATTATTTCATAAAAATTATTTGTGATTTTGAAACTAACCCAATTCTATTTTACTTTTATAAAAAAAAGTTCCATCAGTAAAAAAAAAATATTGCTAATAAAATTCTCTAATTTTTTGATTGAGAGCATAAAAAACAGAAAATTACTAAGTACATGTAAATAAATTGTATTTTAGTAAAACTATTTAATTAGACTACAACAATTATGAAAAAAATTTAAGTAATTTCTATAATTTTTTAAATTTTCCAGTATTTTTATTTAAAAGAATAATTTCTCTTTCCTTAAAAATTGCATTATTGGGCAATCCAGGTAAAGGCTGCAGTTTTAATATTATTTTAAATATAAATATTTTGTATTTTAATTTAAAAAAAAAAGTCTTCTAAAAAGTTTATTAATAATTTTTTAATTAATTTATGACTTTTTTTGCTGTTTGCTATTTAAATTTTTTATATCTATAATATAAATATTTTTGATTTTTTTAAAGAAAACGTTTTTCATTATTTTTAATTTTATAAATAATTTTTTTTTAATTATCATAATTTTAAGCTTTTTTTCTACTTTTATTATTTTAATTATATTTATTTATTTTTTTAAGTTATTTTTCAAATTGCAAAAATAGTACAAACATTTAACAATATTATTCTCGAGTATTTTTTTTCATCCTAAAAAAACATTATATAATATTTTTATTTTTTGATTTTTTTTTTCATTTAATTTTATTTTTTAAGCATAATAATTAAATTTTGTATTTAGATTAAATTTATTATATATAATTTACTGCATTAATGGTGAATTTTGTGATTCACTAAAATCAACAGTATAATACATATCATTTTCTAAATTGAGTGCAAGTTGACGTTGGAATGATCTTTCTGGATGAGATGATATTTGTTGATGTAATTGTCCATTACCATTAGTATAAGGATTTTGATATTGTGAATTAGCTCCACTATTTCCTATATAATGTTAAAAAAAAAACAATCAAATTTGTGTTTATATATTTTAAAAATTTAAATTCCTTTTACCTAAAATACGTTTACCACTTAACCAATGTCTGTGTGATTTTGGTGATTTAACACGTTTACCAAATCCAAATATTGGTATAAATGCTGTTTGTCGGTTAGAAAATCTACGATAAGTTTGATTCACTTTACAATGACAGATTGTTACCTAGGAAAGTACACAAGTATTAAAGAGATATTTTTGAGAAAATTTTGAAATTTTATTATATGAATAAATACTCACCACTATAGCTACAATAAAAATTGCTGCTGCTAATGTACCAGCAGCAATATATGCATTATGTAATTCTATTGGACTTTTAATAGGATTAGATCCAAATGGTTTTTCATTAAAATTTTTACTATCATCTACCATAAATTCACTTGAACTTACAACAGTTTCAACTACAAATTCATCTGACAATAAGGTAATTACAATATATACATAAGAGTAATTTATTTATTTTATAATAAAAATATATTTTAGATCATATACAATATACCTTCGCACATTTTTCCTGTATAACCTGGCCGGCAAGCACAATAAAATGAATCACTTCTGCTCCAACAAGTCCCACCATTAGCACAAGTATTAACATTACATTGCTGAAAATTTATTAATAAAATTCATATAGCTTTGTTTTAATAAATATTTTAAATCATGTAACAGAACGTCCTTTAATTTGCCCAAATTATAGCAAAAAAACCTAGAATTTCGTTTTTATTTTCACAAGGACTCGTTTTTTCAGGTTGATTAAAAGTATAGAAATCTTTGTCCGATATTTATGTACTATATACGAAATTAAAGATTGAAATCTCTTTCAGAATCTGTATGGTTTTTTATTGTATTGTAGGTCATTGACCCACTCAGAAGGTGGCACTCTAATTGCAGATTTTTTTCAAGTTTTTTTTTGTATAACTTGGGCAAATTTAAAGATATTTGGAATTGGTTTGGATATTGTTATTATAATTACAATTCCCTGTCTATAGACACAAAAGTAATTGCAATGAATTATACAATAATAATTAAAGGTAATTAATAAATAACACAAATACTTTATATGTATATATATATATTATATCAAACATACTATTCTAGGCATTTGATTACAATCTGGACCATTCCTTCCACGGGGACATTCACAACTGAAATAGTTTCCATGATCAATGCATCGGTGCTCTTCTGGACATGGTTTGCTTGCACAGAAATCAACCTATTATAACATACAGATAGCAGATATTATAGTTTATATGTACATATATTTAAAATTTGTATTATTCTAACCTTGATTTGACATCTACTGCCTGTATATCCTTTGGTACATTTACAATCGAAGCTGCCAATTTGATCAACACATTGTGCTTCATTGAGACATGGATTTGATTCACATTCATTATATTCAAAATTACAAAGTTCTCCAGAGAAACCTATGATATTGTTAAATACATTTTAATCATATATATACAAATTGTTAATGTAATTTTCAAAGATTAATATTTTTACCTGGTTGACAAAAACATCTAAATCCATTTTCCTGGTCAACACATATTCCATGTACACATGGAGATGATTCACATTCATTTAAATTATGTTGACACAATGGACCAGTATAACCAGGAGCACAGTGACATCTAAAATATAAATAAATTTATATGTAGAGAGATATAAAATTATTGTGTACATATTTTGCGTCATACCCGAAATGTGTAGAATTTCCAGTACATGTAGCTCCATTCAAGCATTCAGCAGGATTACAGGGATCAGTTTCATATTGACAATTTTTACCAGTATATCCTTAAAATATATTAAAATATTCCATAATTAAAATTAACGATCTTTCGATCGAGATTCTACTATATATATACTTACCATAAGGACATAAACATTGATATGCATTTCCTTCATGACCTTGTGATAGATCAACACAAATACCATTATTTGTACATGGACTTGGTGAACATGCATCAATTTCTTCACAATGTGATCCAGCAAATCCACTACAACATTGACATTCATATCCTTCCATTGCATCATTTGAAAAGCAAACACCTTTTGTTGAACAATCTGCATTTTCACCACAATTATCAGATTTCACTGTAACTTTTAAACGAACACACTGATTTCCCCATAATTCAGAAACAACTGGAAATAAAAATTGGTATAAGTAAGATCCATAAAGCAATTTATATATTAGAATTTAGATCACCTATTAATAAATTTATACCCTCTGTTAAATCTTTATCATATAATGTGACAAGTTTCTTTTCATCAACAACAAGTGGTGTTATATCTAATAGAACTCCTTCTGTAACATCACAATGTTCATAGCCTGGTCTTGTTACTTGATAAACTTGTGTGGTTGGTTTATGGGCACTAAATAAATATTAAAATTTTATAATCCTTTTTCTAAATATACACTAAATAATTTACATATTTATGTGATCATCTGGTCCTAAAAGCGAATCATTAATTTCCACTAAGAGTACATCCCCGGATTGAATTTCTGTTTGTCCTTCCCAAGTCTTTATTTTGGTTTTACAATTTTGCGTTTCAGTACAATTTTCAATGGCCTATAAACAATTTTTTTTAAATATCTTAAAATTATATAGAAACTCTTTGGAATTATAATAATAATTTAATCGCTTACGGTTACTGGTAATAATAATTCATGAGTTTCATTTCCTCGCCAAATATTTGAACCTGGTGATACATTTTGTATATCACATTCAAGTGCATTAATTTTTTGCTGTAAACGTGTTAAAATATGAGATCTAAAATTTGGTATAGTTGATACACTTTGTTGCTGTACCAAATTCAGATTTGGTGTTGTAGTAACAGATGATAAAATATAATTTTCCGAATTTTCTATAATTTTTGGTTCATGACTTATAGATGAATAGAATATTGTTTCGGTATTAGTAGTAGTTGTTGTACTTTCAGTATTTATAGTTTCGGTTTTTTCTAAATGTTCAGTACTTGATTTATCAGTACTAATAATAATACTACTTGTCTGATGAACAGACGATGAACTTTGTGGAAATGAAGTTGTATTTTTAATGAAAATTTCATTTTCTTGTGAAGTTGATGGTGTAGTGATTTGAGATGATGTTGAATTTAAACTATATTCTGTATGCATATTATTCGAAGTATTCAAATTATTTTCATTTGTTGTAAAAATTGGATATTGACTTGATGTTATTATATTTGATTTTGTATTAGATTCAACATTTAAAAATTTATTATTTTTTCTTTGTAACATTTCATTATATAATTCTTTGCTATTATAAAATTTTGTTGTTGAAAGATCTTCTCTACCATCACGATTATTTAAATTATTATTATTTTTATCAATTTGATCATTAATATTTGTATTAAATTTCGTATTACCAATATCAATTCGTTCTGTTGTCTCTTTATATGGTTTTTGTTGATTTGGATATTTTGTAAAACTTTTCTTTACTCTACGATCAATTAATTCAAAATTTTTCTTACCAATTTGTTGTATTGGTTTTGGTGTTATTTGTAATAAATCATCAAGTCGAAATTTCTTTTCAATCTCAGTTATAATACCATCTCTTTCCTGTAGTTTACCAGTCAAATCTGTTACTGAAAAATTCTTATTAACATTTTTATTATTATTATCATTATCAATAAGTTCAATATCAATTTTCCAAGTAGATAAATTATTTTCATCAATATCAAATAATTCATGTAATGAATTTGTTAATTTATTTTTATCATCATTGATTTTAAATGTTTTATCAATTTTAACAGTTGTTGGTGCATAATTTTGAACCTCTGATGGATACAAATCTATTATATTCATTTTGGTGATTTTATTTTGATGATTTGTTTCCAAAAGAAGCTTTTCTGAATCATGATTTGATAATTCATCATTTGACGACAATGTTATTTTAGTAGGAGAGAAATTACTTTCAGTATTTTTAATATTTGATAGAGTTTTGTCTAAACTTTTAGAAGATGGAGGACGTTCTCCAGTATTTTCCAATTTTATAAATGTAGTTTCTTTCAATACATTTTCATTATCAGAATATTTTGTTGAATTAATTAATTGAGTAGAATTAGTAGTGTTTGCTGCATTTAATATATTATCATAGTTACTACTACTTATATTAACATTGCTGATGTTCGATTTATCTTTTGCTATGGAAATAGTTTCGTTACTATTATTGTTCTCATCTTTTAATAGATTTGATGGTTTCGTAGTTGGTTTTGTTATTTCAATAGTAAATGATTTAATACCAAAACTTATTGGTGAATCAATTAATGTTTCATCAATTGATAATTGTTTTTCGGTATTACTATATATTTGACATGATGATTTTGTTAATCCTAATATTATTAAGATCAAACCAGATATATACATTTTGAAAATCATTTAAAAAAATGTAATTATAAATTTTTGGTTGCTTTATTAATATTTGTATTTTATATAAATATTCTTGTTGATTGAATGAATCTTATGTAAACATTTTCCAAATCAATTCTATGGGCAAAAAAAAATATATACTTTATGTAAATCGATATTATTTATACATAATATATAATGTTGTGTGTATATTAATAGCTAAAACATATTGATGATATAATTCTATACTATAGTATCATAAATCTTGTAATCAATGACTAAGTATTAAAAATCAGAAATTTCTGATGAAGTAATGATGAATCGATGATAATTTTCAACAAGAAATTATTTTTATATTAAATTTTTTTCAACCATTTTTAATTTTTATATAAGGGTAAAAGGAATAATATTAGTGTAAGGATAATGAACATTTATTTAAAAATTTTATAGAAAAAAATATTGATGGCCTAAATTTTCTATTTTCTATTTTACCGAACTTTTTTTTTATGTTGACTATGTAGAAAAAATGGGTCAAGTAAAAGTATTTTAGTATTTTGAAGTATTTTTACATTACAAGTATACAAACATTCTTAATAAATTGGTTTTTGTTTCTACTTAATATTTTAATAATTTTTTTTTGTAAATATTTAATTATTTATGACATCAATTTAAGATATATCATTTTTAATAAATATTAAAACGCATTTCAGTAATTTACTGGGTATTTAAATATTTAAATGGGTTGTGTTTTTTTTTTTTTTTTAAATAGGTAACTACTGATTTATTGCATCCTTTTTGTAGCATCCTTTCTACACGTTATGTACATAAATAAAAGAAATTAACTTCTGAATATAATTAAGTATATAATTAAGTATATTTCATAAGCAAATACATAATATTCCTCTGAATTAATAATAAAATAAGGATATAACATAAATCAATATAAAATTCATTTAAGAGAAGTACTCGAGAAAAATATCAAAGATTAATTAAGTACTATTAAAGTTATCTTTTTATATTAATTTTGATTTCATTTATTGTTGACAACATAAGTTTGGAGTTTGTTTAAATAACATTATTTAATATTTAATTGAAAAATTTGTCGTATATTTAGTAAAGCAGAGGAAAAAGGATAATATTTTTATGACATATTTTTGCTTGTTATTTACGTTTTTAGTATTATTAAAACTTACTTACGTTTAGTATTTAAATATGTGAGTATTATAAAGGAAAAAATTAATAATAAACAAATGTGAATTCCTATTTCTAAATCACTTAAATTTTCATCTATAACGTTATGATTAATGTGGTTACTATAAAATAAAGTTAATATTCTAAAAAACCACATAACAATCTAATGATTTTTAAGTTCTTTTGATAATTACGTTGAAAAATTGTATACAATTATAACTTTCTTACTTATGTGTGGTTTTAAGTAGATTTTCTACTATAAAACGGAAAACCTTTTAATGGGGAGGATGCACAAATACAAAATTATGCAGATTTTATCCTTAAATTATAATTTCATATAGGTAGAAAATTAGAATTATGAAAATTGCAATTATTTAAGGTTGAAACTAAGAGCAATTGACACTATATTTCTAATTATAATTTACACTTTTTATTAATAATTTTAAATACACTTTATTTTCTTCACTCCTCAGTAGATTTTCATTTTTCTTATATTTTTGTTTTGAAGAAGAATTTTCTAATTATACCAATTTTTTCTTGCGCAAATATATTTAGTAAAACATTTAATCCTGCAATATATCTAATATGTTCTGATAATATAACTATATATGTATATATAATAGAATATAATATGTACTTAAAATATATATTTTAGATGTAAAAATGCTTCACTTATATAAAACTTTCAAAATATGAATCACAATCAAAATATATAGTACCTATATATTGAATAAGTTTTCTTTATATAATTCACTTGCCTTTAAAAATTCAATTAATCTCTGTTCTTTTTTTAAACTCAAATATTTAATATTATTATTATTATTTGTCACTATAATTGGAATTGTTTGATATTCCCTTTTTTATATAATATTATTATATTTCTTTTTTTGTAAATAATTCAATTAAGTGTGACATATAAATGCAGTGTAATCATTTTGGTTTATTCTCGGTAACTGATTCCAAAAGTGATGGAATTTCCAGTACGAAATCATTAGACAAAAAAAAATTTTCTTCCAACAAAAAGAAGAAAAAAGCTTCTCTATATCAATTACGTGATTCTCTATTATATAAAAGCAAACTATACAAACATACAAAAAAATGATGCTGCGCAGAGATCCTTTATTAAATTTCCTTGAAAATTATATTTTACATCATAAATATATTATTTATTTATTATATACTTTAATATTTATTCATTTTTCCCAATTTAAACTCGATTATGAATATGAACGATTGTGAATTGAAATTATGAATAATTAATTTCAATATTTATAATAAAATTCATTAAATCCTTCTTTCTTTCGACAGAACAACTCTATGTGGGCCTAAGCCTATCTCTTTAGAAATTTTTCTGACATTCTATAAGACCTAATAATTTTATACTAATTAAATTCTTAATGAGTACAAATTCTTATTTAAAAAAAAATAGGATTGATTAAAATTGTAAAAGTAAATTGAATGAAACTATTGAAAATAAAATCGTTTATAAACTTTATATTGCTTAATCGGAAACTAAATAAATTAATATTCAGGGTTTAGAACATTATTACCTATAAATTTGAAAAGCATTTCCTATAAAAATGGTTATAGTCAGTTTGATTTTAAAAATTCATCGAGGAAAAGAAAGAGCATCACAAATCAATAGTCAGATTTTTCCAAAAATTGGAACAAGGATTTAGATTGAGACTAAAACAAAATTTTACACTTACAACACTATTCTTAATAATTTATTTTTTTCTTTTTTCTTTTTTTTAAAAAAAGTTTTAAGTTTTTTTTTGAACTCAGATCCAAATTAACAAGTTTAATAATAAAAAAAAATTAAATATACATAAACATTGAACGTCAGTCGAATGGCAACAACTATCGTTTTTTTTTTTAATAATTTATACTTTTTTTGTTTTGTTATTTTTTTAATTATTATGGTTATCATCATAAAGGGACGGTGAAAATTACAATAAAATCGTGTTAGCGATATTTTAACAAAAAATTAAATGTATTTATAATATAGTTTTTTTTTCCAATTACAATTAATGATAATTAAATTTTTCTTCATGTTTTGAATAGAATTTTTTATGTCTGTTTTCTATTTTTTATATTATTATTTTTTACTTACAAAAATACATAATTATATTATATTTGATTTTAATGTTCCACATTTAAATGGTGTGATATTTTTTATTACTTTTTTTGTATAATTCTGTAATATTTTTTTAATATTTTAGTAATTTCAAAAAAAAAAAAAAAAGAAAAAATAAATTGAATGGCTCGGTATAGATTAATTATATATAAATTTTTATTATTATTATTATTTTAGTATATTGAGATATTTCCTAAAGATAACATCCATATTGCCTAAATTAAATTATTTTATTTCATATTTTTTTGTGACGGCTAATTTTTATTTTATTTTTGTTATATATTAATTAATTGCGCAATCAAAATATTGTATAACTATATAATAATTTATTGTAAATAAATATTTAATAATATATAAAGTAAATATTAATAATAATAGAACATAAAAAAGAGGCATTTTAAAATGATTTAATTTTAACTATATATTATTTATTTACAGGAAATTCCTGTTTAGTTATGTCCATAAAACCGGATATTCCGGTAATAATGGTTTTTTAAATAATTCCAAATAGAAAGTTATTATAATAATCAAAAGGGAAAAATTAATTTGTGTAAGTTTAATTTTTAAATATTGTGATTTTTCTTAATTCATCACACCCACATTGAATTTATCCTCTTTAACAAATAATTTTACAAAATTTCAATTCAAATTAATAGTTTTTTGAAAAAATAATTTAATTATTTAATTTTTAATTTTTATATAATTTTTCAGTTTCAGTTTAGAAATTAGTTATTAAGGACTAAGGAATTTTACTCTGAAATATATTTTTAAAAAATTCGATTTTCGAGGAAATTTAATTTTTTTAAAATTATATTAACCTCACAAATCACTTAGCCCCTAGTTTTTCAAACACATTTTATTATTATATCTTAGAAATAAAAAAAAAATCAGTTTTTAGCCATTATTATTTATTCTTTTTACCATTTTAATATTTTACTTAATTTTATATTTTATTTATTTTATTTTGGACGCTTTGATATTTATTTATTTTTGTTATAAAATTTTAAGGTTTACGCTACTATAATAATTAAAATATAATTTTTATTTTTATTTTTAAATATATAGATTAGAATTGTTTAGTTTAGAAATTTTTTTAAATTTTTTTTATAGATTATTTTATGATTTTTTTTTTACTAAGTTTTTTGTTTTATAAAATTATTTTTAGATGTTAAATAACAATTTTATTATTACGAATTCATTTAATTCATAATTCATTTATTATTTATGTTTATTCTAGTTATGATCAATTTTAAAAATTTGCCTTTTGTAGGTTATGTGATCCAATTTTAAAGTTAAGAAAACAAAAATAATTTTTATATTGAAAACAAATTTTTAAAATTTATTCTTTTTCAAACAAAAAATAAATTTATTGTATGTTATTAATTTTTCATTACGCGTACAGCTTTTAAAAACAAAAATATGATAATTATTTTAAGAAATCAGAATGTACTCCTTCTTCTGTACTTTATTATTGAAATTCAATCGTTATTCACTAGTTTATAAAATTGAATCGATTTAGAAAATTAGCAAATTTATAGTTTGTGAAGAAGAAAAATCAATAATTAATTATACATATAAATAAATTTTTTTCGTTAAGTTTATAACTTAAGAAGTGTATAAACTAAAGCCAGAAATTTTCGCTGTACGCTAATTTCTTGTTAGAAAAAATTTGAATTTGAATTGTTTGTACTAGTACGGGTTGATGATCTATTAAAAGATGATTTGCTTCCGGCACCTCGTTGGGGTGGCATTGGACGGCGAACATGACGAAGTTCACTAAAAAAACAATAATAATATACATTTAAAAAAATTAGTTAATAAGAATATTTATATATTAATATTTTACCGATCCATTTCCATTTCTTCTAAACGTTGTGTCAGTGCTAGTTTCTGTTGTACAGCAAGTCTTAAAAGTTGATTAAGCGTTTTCTTTTCTTCTTCAGCTGCTTCTAATTGTCGATTAAGATCATCAACTTGAGTAACATATTCTTCACATCGTGCGGCAAACATAGCACGCAAACCTACACACAAAAAAAAAAAATTATAAATTATAAAACAATAAAATATTAAATATTTTATATTAATTTTACTAGAAAATGTAGCTGCATCTTCTTTAAGTACTTTTAGTTCATTTCTTAATTTGGACATTGTATCACTAACAACTAATTTTTCATTTTCATATTTGGATTTGAGATTTGTTAGTGCTACTTCAGCTGTTTGTTTATTTGATTTCAAAACAGTACGTAAAGTTGCAATTTGTTCACGTTTTGTTGATAATAAACTTTTAAGTTTAATAATTTGTTCTTGAAGTTCTTCAACTTCTTCCCTATTATATTTATCTAGAAAAGATTATTAAATTTGTTTAAAAAATTAAGAAAAATATTTTCAATAAATTCACCTTCATGAACTGTACCACGAACTTTATTTTTATTGATATCAATCGTATGTTCAACCGAATTTTTAAGATATTTTATTTGATCACTTAGAATATCAACATATTTCTTTATTTCTACTGAATCTGCTAATGATTGAAGATCTTCTACAAAATGTGATCTAGCAGTTAATATTTCCGACCTAAACTGGGATTGGATTGTTGTCAGGGAGTCATTTTCAAAGCTAAAAAAAATTTTTTATATATTAATTAACTATTTTCAAATATTTATATTTATTTTTTTTACCTCATATCATCGGTTTTATGATCTAATAAAACTCTTGTAGGCATCTCACCATTAACTGTACAGACTAGATGATATAATTGAGCAAGATCATCACTTAAAGCGACTAAAGTGCTACGTGCATAACCCAAACTTTGTCCAGCATTTTGTGAAATATTTGTTAATGTTTGAACATCATTTTGTAAATCTAATAATTTTTGATCATTTGAAATTAATTTATTTTTTAAATTTGTTATTTCATTTCGTAGAGTAAACATTGCATCTGGATATTTAAGACCATTTTGTAAATCAATTAAATCAGCACGAAGTCCATCAATCTCTTTAGAACTAAGATTAAACCAATTATTATATTGGGTAACAACATTACGTAATTTATCATTAATAATATTATCTGTTGTATGATCTTTTTTCACAACATCTTGTTGACCTTCTATTTGTTTTTTTAATTGTACTAAAGAATCAACATGAGCTGCTAATACACAAACACGTGCCATAAAATTTTGTAATTCATTTTGACTTTTATCTAAGCTAGTTTGGGCTTCTCGTAAATTAGATGTTAAATGTGATTTTTCATTTTCTAATAATTCAAGTTGTTTTTCTAATTTTTTTAATTCATTTAAATGAATTTCAGAGAATAAATCTACTTTTGCACCATCTGGAGTTTTTAATTCTGTTGTTAAATCAGCTTCTAAACGTTTTAATGCTAGATTTTCTTCTTCACCATCACTGTTACCTGAATTATCTTCCATACCACGAATACTATATGCTAAATTACTAATGTTATACATTGATTCACGATTAATATGACCATCTAATTCTTTTTTAAGTGCATATTTAGCTTCACGTTCACCCTATACAGATTTACAATATATTTAATTAATTAATAATGAAAGCATAATAAGTCAAAATAATTTCAATAAAATTTACCTGCAAAGCTTCAAGTGCTTCTTCCATTTGTTTTTCAGCAATTTTCTTTAAATTTGCTAATTCTTCTACTTGTGAATTTAAAAGTTCTATTTCTTCAGACAGTCTTCTAATTTCATGTTTAGCTCCTTCAAATTCTACTTGTGAACTTCTTAAACTTGAAACTTGTTTCTGTAAAGATATATTTTCTTCTTCTAATTCTGAATATTCAGTTAACATTCTTGTTTCTCTAAATTTTAATTCCTTTAATTCAGCTTTGATACGTAATTTTTCTGCTTCAGTATCAGATTTATCACGACCAATTTCTGAATTTTCTTGTAACATTCTATCGCGTTCATTTGTTGCACGTTCAAGTTCATGTCGTAATTGTTTAACTTCATTTTCTAATTCATAAATTTGTAGATTTAGTGAAGTTTCTATAGCTGCCGATTCATTTAATAAAGCATCTTCTTGTTCAATTCCAGTTTTAGTTGTAACTTTTTGAGAAGAATGAAATTTCGTAAGTGCCTAAAAGAAAATTTTTATTGCTATTATATTTTAAAAAATAATTCATGATAATATTTTATATATAAATATATTTTTTAAGCTCATATGAATTGTAATTATACATTATTCTTATTTGTGATAATAATTTTTTTTTATTTTTACTTTGTATAATTAAATTAAGTTAAAATTATCACATATTGAAATAGCATATAAAATATATTAAAGGAAAAATAACTCTTGTTCGATATTATCCCCACTAATAATTGAAATGCTATCCGAATTGAATTTTTTAATAATTAGCAATATGTATATAATAAATTAATATTTTTTTATATTCAAATTGTTCAACACAGAAACTGTTTTTTTAATATATTATGAATCATACTTTTTTTTAACATCTTAGGTTAATTTTTATTAATCGATTTTCTTAGCAAATTATCATAATATACTTAATATAAATTGTAAATAAATAATTTATCTTACCTCTTGAGTTATTTCCAATTCATGTTTTGTATTATCATATAAATTTTCTAATTCTTCACATTTTTGTTGAAGATGACTTTTTTCTTCAAGTAGAACTAATCCATATTGGGCAGATTGTATTTTTTCACTACTTGCTTGATCAAGTTCCCTAGTTAGTCTTTCTATTTCCGATTTCAAATCATTAATTGCATTTGCTGTTTTGCCACTATTTGCGGTGGCATCGCCAGACCCATCTAAACCACTTTGACTTGCCATTCCAAAATATCAATGAATTATAATTTTGTATTTTTTTTAATGGTGTCGTCGTGTCAGCGCAATAGACTTCACCTTGATAAATTTTTTTAAACTCACTTTTTCTTCAGATTTATTACTATTTATTAGTAAAAAAAATAGACTATGTATTAATATTTAAGTTAGTAAATTATTTATTTTTATACTTTATAGCAAAAAAATCTTTAAAATATAAAATATATTAATTTATATTCATACATTTTTTTCTTATTAGGTATATTTTATATATTGATACTGACTTTTTAGATTTTTTTATATATATGTAGGTATGTATATCCACAAAATGTAAAAATGTTGAACAATTTGACTTAATTTCTTAATTACTATTAAATATTTATATCAAATATTATTAAATTCACATTAATTATATTATAAACATTATAAAATAACAAATAGAATATAATTTATTTCAATTTATATTCCATAATTTCATTTAAATAATTTCTTCACAAGCAAAATGACATCATGGAATTCCTCTACAGTTCATTTTTGAAGATACACTTTAACATTTTTTTTTCTTATATATATTTACAAACAGTAATATCAAACATTTAAGAATTTCCCTTTAAAGTTTAATTAGTTGGCGTAGATATTTGTGAAAGTCAGAATTGTGATTCAAACAATATTCCGCATATTTTGCTTGTAAGAAACCTCGGAATTACTGCCCAAAAAAACCTAATAAAAGAAATGTCGAAATTACTAATTAAATATCTTGAAATTAATTATAAAAATTGTTATGTATACAAAAGTAATAAAAATTTAATCAACTAATTATCCCGGACGCACTCCATAATTTTTCAGGGAAATTTTTGTTATGGCATTTGTGGTTTTTGATGTCGTTTTGGTGTGGGTATATTTGGCAAACTTCAAAAATAAAACATCTGTTTTTGACAAACTGTCAGCTAAATATATTAAATTGAGTGTTTCAAGAAATTAAAAATATTTTTTTTATTATTAAAAAACAATTTTATATAAATTTAAATTATTTTTTGTGTGTTATTTTGAAGTATAGTAGTATAATAACGGTTTGTGAAATTTCTAGTTTCGGGATTAAAAATGAAAAATGGCATTTATTGTTGTAAAATTAATTTTAAAACAACTAGCAATGTTTTTATTCTACACAATATAAAAGTTTAAATGCAAAATTATATTTTAAAACGATATAAAAATTAATGAGAAACTTTATTAATTTATTAAGTGGTGATGGAAACTAAAACAGTGCTGAAGAAAGAAGGTAGAGATGCTAAAAATTTAGTGGCATATCAGATATGTGAAGACATTACATCCAATAGTAAGTACAAATAATTTATTCTTTATAGATTTTTTTCTTTTACTTTTAAAGCATTAAATTTGTATGTAGGTGTATCGTGTATTATAATGATTAATTTGAAAATTTAGATATAATATTTTGTAGAATTCCAAAAAATAATTATTAATATTATTATTATTAATTCAAAATCGATTTGGTTATTATCAAAGGGTGATATTATTTACCTTACGTACGAGATCTTAAATAGGTACCTACATTCCGGAAATACATTATACAATTTAATTTTGTACTCAGTATTGTAGATAATTTTCCAGGGATTCGTCAAACTATGATCTAGTAGTTAATGTTAAATGGTTTACATTTTTTAATTTTCGTTTAAAATTGTGTTAATTTAGACAAAGTAGTTTTTATTATTATAATATTCTACAATATGTATCTCAGGAGGGGATGAAAGTTATAATTCTTCGTTGTTTCATCAGAATCTAATTTTTAATTGTTATTATATCAATATTATATATTATTTATTTTATTCCTACATATATGTATATAAATTCTTGGTAACATCAAAATTTGTAATAATTTTGATTATATTTCATTTCTTTAACGATATTTGAACCGGTTCGGTTGTTCTATTTTCAATTCAGACAGCCCCATCTTGTGGCAACGCTTTGCATTACTCTATAATTAATTTCATTGAATTTCATTTTCTGTATGTTGTCTTCAATAAATAAAGATATCAATAAATGAAGATTTTGCAAATAGGTGGTGCTATATAATATTTAGCGAAGATAGGTACCTTATCCTAAAATTGTAACATGAATTCACAGAAAGGTGGCGATCTGTAAATAGTGTGGAGACGAACCGCTATCGTAATGTGTGCCTGCACACGGTGGGTTTCTGTCATTGTTGGTACGGTTTTTGTCTTTGTTAATACGGTTTCTGTTGCATAGTTGCAGGCTATTTGCTTATTTAAATGAGTTCCTATTATATTTTGGCGCTGTATATTTTTAGAGAACATTTTTAGTTTAGTTTAACTAGCATATACTAGATGGAGTCCAAAATTGATATGTATTTTGTATAGTAATGTTTTTTATTACCTTTAATATTTATATATAAACAAAATATAGGTAAATGTTGTATATTTTAAAAACAATGTTGCCAATGGATTGTAAACAAAATTAGGAAATATGTTATTGCCAATTTAAAGAAATTGTTATTATTTTTTATTTTATTTTATAATTTTTATAATAAAAGTTATTATTTTTTCAAATATCTTAAATCGTCGTTTAAAACTAAGAACTATATTATTCTATAGAACCGTCAACAGTCCGGAAGCCACCAGCTATTCCGAAGTCTCAATTTAATGTAGCCAAAAAACAAAATCAATCGCAGGGAAATGCTGGTCATAGGGTTCGTAGTGCTTCAACTGGTCGCGACAAAAAATCTGAACTACAGGCACGATATTGGGCATTATTGTTCGGTAATTTACAACGTGCTGTTAATGAAATATATCAAACTGTTGAATGTTATGAAAATATGTCATCATGTCAAGAAGCAATTTTAGTATTGGAAAATTATATAAGAGATTTTAAAGCATTGGCTGAATGGTTTAGAGTTTCATGGAATTATGAATTAACACCATTACCACAAAGATCACTTGCTTGGGAAGTACGTAAAAGTAATCCTGTTCCCAGAGTTCGAGCAAGAAGTTTATCAAGTCCTGTTGTATCAGGTAAATCAAGTCCAATTTTTTCTGGCAAAAGTAGTCCATGTTCAACAATTGAAGAAGGAAAGAATACGCCAAAAAAGTGTTCAATATTAGAAACATCAAAAGCTGGAACAACACGGGTAAATATTAGAGAACTATTTTCTAGTAAAAATAATAAAAAAGGCATTGATTCAAATAATCCATCTGCTGATCATCAATTAGTTTGTTTACAATTAAATGATAAAAAAGATAATAAATTATCACCTAAAGCTAATAAAGAACTAAGCTGGACTGAAATGATTGAAAATGAAACAAGAGATACTGAAAGTTTAAATTCATTAAATCAAGTTAATGATACAGAAACTGTAACAGAAAAATGTGATCAATATGTTCAAACAGATTTAGAAGATGAAAATTTAACATTAGCTGAAATTCGTGAGAAATTACTAAGCAATGTAGAATCGAAAATAAATTCATCGAATAATAATTGTTCGGTTATTGTACCTCCAGAACCAACTGCAGTTGAATTAACTGTACTGAAATTAAATAGTATTGAAGACGCAGAAATTTCAAAGAGTCTAATTAAAACTCCATTAACTATTGATAGTGAAATAAAAAAAATTGACGGAGTAAATCCATTAAAAACAGAACCTATTACATCTGTAAAACCCATAGAATCCATGAAAAAATCTCAAAATAATCCAATAAAAACATCTAATATTATAAATAGCAAGCCTTCTGTCACCGGATTAATAAATAAACCAGCCATTCCAGGTAGAAGTACAGCATTTAGAAACTCACGGGTTGGTTCTACAATAATACATTCTCTACAAAAAACAGTATCATCAAATGTAGTAGGACAACAAAATAACACGCATGCTCCTAATGTAGTTATTAAAAAAGTATCTCTTAAATCATCAGCACCTAATATAACTAGACAGAAAATTATATTGAATAGAAATTCATCAAATCTTGTTAAATCAGAGCGATGGATGCCACCATCTAATGTAGCAAATAGACTTCTTTCAGGACGTTCAGTAACAATGATTGATATGAATGATAAAATGAACAGACAAAAAAGATCGCAACTTATGCCATTATCATCTAGAAAAGCATCTAGAGAAGATATTTGCAGTTCCAATTCTACATTAAAAGCAAGTAATGAAAAAATTGATAGTTCTAAATTTTATGATAAAAATGGAAAACTTCAATCACCATTAGATCAAAATAAACGATCTGAACCAAATGATATAAATGGTGCTCCTAATAATGATGGTTGGCTTACTGTGAAAACTAAAAGACGTTCTAGTTTACATTGGGCAAATCGATTTAATCAACCAACAGGTTACGCTAGCCTTCCAACATTGGCTTTACTTAATGAAAAAGAAGAATTTAATAATAATGATTTAGAATGTAATAAAGAAAAAAAGAATATTAAAGAAAAGACAATAAAACAACAAGTTAAAAATAATGATGTATTAAAAAATGAAGATTCTAATAAATGTATCCGTCCAGAAACAAAAAATATTAAATCAAAAATATCATTTCCATCATTCCGAACAACAATACCGAAAGAAATAGGAACAGCAGGTCAGTTAAAGTCAACCAAGGACTCAAATAAAAATAATGAAAATAAAGAAACAGATAATCTTAAAAAGATTGTATCTCGTCAAAGTATTATTAAACGCCAAAAATCAGATTTAACTGGACTTAAAATTACCTCATTACATCGTGAATATATGCGAAGTGAAAAATATAATAATAAAGCTTTAATTGACTCTAAAAATAATTTAAAGAAATCTCGAACACCTGATGAAAATTTATCAGCAAGAGAGAATTGTGAACCACAAATTTTAGACGATACTGATCAAAATAAAATAGATATTAAAATTCAAACAAATCGTGAATTTTCTAAGACAATTGGCGATCTTTACGACAGTTTAGTTAATATTCCAAATGGTACACGAGATACTGCTGGACTTTCTAGTTGTGATGAATATGAAGAAAAAGAAGAAACTGAATCAGATGAAGATCAACGAAAATTATTGGAGGAACAAGAATCATTGGAGCGTCAAATAAGAGAATTACAAAATACTGAAATTGACGTAGATACTGAAACGGATGAAACAGACTGTGAAGTTATGATTGATTATGATGATAATAGTGAAGAACAGCATATTGGAACTGAGTTAGACGATGACCCGTTATTTGTCAATGATGAAAATATTAGCTTGGAGTTACGTTACCAATCACTTCTATCAGAAATGTCATGGCGTGAACGCGAAGAAGCATTGGCAACACTACAAGCATATGTTAGTCGACATCCTGGTCGGGCTCAAGAATTACATCAAAAATTATCTAGTCCATCACGTCGGCGTTCTCTACATGAAACGCTTAAAAAATATCAAGCAAAACAAGCAAGAGCTCAACAAAAACGTGAATTACTACAAAAAGAGAAAGCTGTAAAAATACAACAACTTCTGGCCCGAGTTGAAGATGTCAAATCTGCTAAACTTCAATTAATTGAAGAAAAACGTATGCGAATGGAAGAAAGATTACAAAGGGCAGCTGAAAATCGAAATCAATATTTACGTGATATAGTGCGTAAAGCACACGATGAAGAAGAAAAATTAAAAGAAATTGCTTTTATAAAAATTCTAGAAGCACAAAATAAACGTTTAGATTTTCTTGAATCGTGTAAAGAACATGAAGTTAGATTACAAGATTTAGAACAAGAACGTCAAAAGCGTGTAGAAGAAAAAGCTGCAAAAGAAGCGGCAGTAGAAAGACGACGACAAGAATTAGAACAAGCACGTAAACAGCGTTTAGAAAAAATGAATGAAACTAGATTGGAGCGAGAGCAGCGAGTTGGTAAAATGCAAGAACAACGTGAAAGACAAAGACAAGCAATTGCACGGGAAAAAGCTAAAGATCGAGAAGAACGATTACTTGCTTTACAAGTACAAAAACAACAAAATACAGAAGAATTACAAAGAAAAATTATACAAAAACAAAAAGAATCTGCACGTCGTCATGAGGAAAATATAGAACATATTAGGCAAAGAGCATTAGAATTAACCATACCTAGTAGAAATTTAGATGATAATGGTGCAATACGTTTAGAAAATGATAATTTAGAAGATGAATTATCATCAACAGTTTCAGATCTTAGTAAAGAGCATACAAAAGGTTTTAAGAAAAAAATGAAAAAAATTAAACAACGTATGGCACAATGTACGGAAGAATATTTTAAAGATTTACAATCATTACCATTGCATATGAAACGTGAAAGTCAAGTACCAAAATTTTTAAATTTAGTTAGTAAAGGTGGTGGTGCACAAGGTCTTGAAAGACAACTTGGACAATTATTACGTGTAATGGCAAAAGCACAAATAAATGATTTTCAATGTTTTTGGTTAATGGATGGTTTGGGAATAATTGCTAATGTTATTTCACAAGGAATAATGAATGATAATACAGAGGTTACCAAAAGGTAAAAATTTATATAATGAAATTATTAATTCAATTTATGCATGTATGTTTTTTTTTTTTTTTGTTGGTAATTTAGATCTGTGACGTTAGCTGTTCAACTTTATAGAAATGCTTGTACTTTATGTCCACAAATTGCAAGACATTCGTTACTTGGTAATTCAATTACAACATTATTTGATGCCCTTCTTCAAAGTGTACAAGTAAGTATATTTATATCATTTTATTTTATTTCGTGTTTTATGTTTAAAAATTGAAAACAAGTTTCTAGAATTTTCATTATTAAAAATTGTTCAAATTAATGCCATTTTTTTATTAAATTATGAAAACTTTTAAGTTACAAGAAATCTATTAGAATAAAATAACTGACTTTAATAAACATTTGCACAAAAATTCATTCACATTTTTTTAATTAATTAAATAAAGAAAATTTATTAAATTATTTCTGATGTTCTTTTTCAAAATATTAATTGGGGAAAGAAAACTATGTTAAAAGAAATTACATAATCCAAAATAAAGGAACAATTTATGTTTACATTTGCACTAAATAATAGTAATTATATAATTTTTATTTTAAATTTTTCAAAATTATAAAATTACTCTTTGACTGATTTTTTTTAAAATTGTTTTTAGGTTAGAATTTTTTTTTTAAATTTAATATTTTATATTTTGTTAATAACATTATATATACATTATTTATGTATAATGATTGTATATTTTTTATTTATTTTTTTTTTTAAAAAAGCTTCCTGAAGAGAAATCACCTCAACATCCTGTTGAACTTTCAACAGAATTAATGCTAGCTTGTACAGTAGCTCTTTCGCCATCAAATTCTAAAAAACACTTACATCCAAAAATTATTGAACGTATACCAGATCTTATAAGGTAAGTTCCTTTTTTTACATTTCCTTTTATTTTGTGCTGCGTGGAATTCCGCTTTCTTTTATAAAAAAAATAAAAATTTATATAAAATGACACAAATTATTTATTAAATAAAATAATTTCAACATAATATTTTTCATAAAAACCAAAAAAAAAAAAAATATTACATTGCTTATACATACTATTATGTATATGTGTATTAATGTTGTTTTGGATTTAATTTTATGTTTTTGTCAGTTTGTCGTTGTCGCTGGGTGTTGGCAGCAGACATCGAAATTTTCGAAAAAAGGTGTGGTTTCGGTTTGTTTTTCGATATAAAGGGAAATTACATATGTGTATAAAACACACACATGCACATTCAAACAACAACACAAACGCATACATAATTTTACATGTTTGAGTTTTATAAATGAAAGGTTTAAATTTAATAAATTTTGTTCTGTACCTTTAAAATTTCTAAAATAATAAATATTTTATACATTAAAGATAAAAAGTATACACAGGTGTAATTTTTACTATCAACATTTATTTATATATTTTTATATTTATTATAATTTTGTAAATTTTCGTTACATACTTTATTTTAATAATTAATCCATAACCAAAATATGTTTTTTTTTGTTATTTGTATCATTTTCATGAAAAATCTTTACCATAAGCTTATCATTTTGTTGAAAATTTGTTGAAAATTTTTTCTATAATTATTAAGATTTTCTTTAATAATCAAAAGTTTATTTTAATTTGAAAACAAATTACATTATAGCTTTAGATTTTTATAATAATTTTATTGTAACGAAATTATTTTATACAAAAGATCCTTCTATATAAAAGCTTTAAGAGCTTATACTGTCCCACATTGCTCTATAAAATCTACACTGATGCATTTGTGTTAACAAAATGGTAGTTAAGTTATTTTTTTACGCGATGAGAGTCCATATCTTCTACGTCGTTAACAACTGGTCCACTGTCCAATTGGGCTACCCCAATGAATTTTATATTTGAAAACATAAAAAATGTCGTTGAATGAATATCTCTATAATTTCTTCACATTTCATACCTAAATTTGGTAAATATATTTTCCCTATAATTCCAATTCTTACAAAATTCGTAAAATATACGGATAATATTTTAATTATCATATCAATGATAATTGTCATTTTTAAATGATTTTATATTTATTATTATGGAATTGAATTTCCACATTTTTGCCCCAAGAACTGGACTTTTTATATTCCTGAACTTGTTGCTATATTTATATTAGAATTATGTGATAAAATGGTTAGCTTTTTGAACTATGAATATGAATATGAAGCCGTGCGTATCCTCACAGCTGAGGTAAATGCACGTAGCCACAAAGTGGGTCCATTGTACCACCTCTTCACAAACAATATATGTTCAGCAGGGTATTCCCTCCCGCAGCTATAGTTATCTGTAATACCTGCCGAGTCTAGTTGCAAATTGTCCCATATCCAGTTGGTTCGTCAAGGAACAGTGTGAGCCGCATTGTGTCGCCAGCACTGGAATGATAATCCCATGAGACTAATCAGAGTTAGACAAAGCGTTAGACAAAAACGTTCAACCAAAGCTCACCCATGCATCATACTTTCCCCAAGCAGGTTTGGTACCTTGGCTGGGTCCAGTTCATGATTTATAGTAGTTAAGTAACTAAACCTTAATATTCCCTTAATTTTGTTCTTTCGATTATTTATGTATTTAGGGAAATTTTTATTTTCTGTTAAGATTTTCCTCTTCTTTTGTTTATAATAATGACCATCTAATTTTTTAGAAGATTCCTTCTTTTTATTTATTTATATCATTTACAAGAAAAGTATATTTTAGATGGGTATTAAGGACACAATATATATTAAGGACACAGATGTTTGTATTACCAAATTTCTGAATTATATATAAACTTTAGTACATAATTTTCTGATAAATTCAACACTAAATTTAATAAGAAATTTATTAAAAAAAAACCCTATATAAATATATAAATTTTTTCAATCAACTTTTTATATAAAACTTAAACATAATTTTATTTTAGTATAAGATTACTTTATATAGAACATATTTGCCATAACTTCAATCAAGAAAAAAAAAGTATTATATTTCTATTATCTATTAAATAGTATATACCAACAATAATGTAAATCGTTAAGTATTTTATAATCAATTCATTATTAATTCGCCCTTAAAATTTAGTTTCAACTCATCCTATTGTTTACATGCCTTCTGTTTATTAACTCGTGCCAGCGGCATTTTTGCTATGAATTTGGCTTAAAAAAAACTATTTTGAATGTATAACTTTGGTTTACATATGTCACAAAAATTTTATTCATTTGATCTAATCTTTGTATACCATTTCAAATTGAATTATATTTATACGAAATGAAATCATGTTTATATCCATCATATTTTTATTTTTTGATATTTTAATTTAATTTGTAGTTTTTTCTTAAAATCCTTTTTTGCATTTTAATATTTTTCTATATATGGTATATACTAATAATAATTTTCGGTATATGGTATACAAATTTTTTTTTTAAATAAAGATATATAAATAAAAAAAATTGTTTTATGCGCCTTAATAATTTTAATGATGGGTAATAATTTTATTGAGCTAAAAAAGTGAACATCGGAAAAAATAAACTATATATATACAATAATATTTATTATTAAGTAGTAGAAAAAAAAAATTAGGGCATAAAAAAAAATACCCTCTCCTCTGTATTTAACATATAATAATAATCACCCTTAGAAAAATATTTTTGTCCTCACTCCTTATATATACTATAACAATTTTTATGCACATGTTTAAAACTAATTCAGTTTTGCCAGAAAACATCAAAACCCTCTTTAGAAAAGGATTTTTTTATATGCATATAAGATGACTAAAACAAATAGAAAATTTTTTTATATCAAAATTTTTATCACTATATTATTGTGTATACCTAAATTTGGTAGAAATAACCACCCTTCATTTTTCATTTACCTAAAAATATATACTATATATATATATAATAGTCTTGTTTCTATATGTTGTCATGAATAAATTTAAATTTATGTTTAGTATATAGTCAACATAATATTTAATACTGTTGCCCATTTTTTTTTTTGTATTTCCAAATTTTTGCGTTTATTAAAATCATATTATCCGCATAAAAATATCTCCGGGGGTGCTTAATATTTCCCGCATCATCTTTTTATATATAAACTTTTCAATAATAATCACAGTTCAAGGGTTCAAAATTATTTTCACTATCAATTCTTTCTGGTTTATTACCTAAAATTTAGTTTATTCATGAATGATGTGTATATTTAAAATCTAGTTTATTCAAAAGTGATTAAGTAGACCTGACAAATATTGAGTATAAAGGTATATATCTAATCTAGAAAAGATTTGGTATACTTTGCAAAACAAAAAAAAAAACAATAATAATTGAAACATTATCCTCTTTATTCCTTGTATACGCAGAAAAATAAAACTAACAGATGCTGTCATGCAAGAGTGTTTGTTAAGGACTTTCGTTAAAGTTAAAAAATTAAGGACATAATTAAGAACAAATATTTTATTAGGGAAAAATGAACATAAATTTTGAATTTTTAACAATTATTCATTTTAATATAAGAATTGTTTAATAATCATATTAAAATTTGACTTAATATAATAATTTCGACGATTTCTATGCAAAATATATTTTTTATTATATCTTTTATGTATTGGTTCCAAAATAGATAATAAAAAGATTATGATTAGCTGATTTTATTTGTCATTATGCAAATTAACACACGTCAAAAATTCTTATACACTTTATTTGTTTTTATGCTGAAATTGATGAATTTAGAAATTGAAATTGAACGTTGTTTTTATAACAAAAACGTAGACATACGTGATTAATGCTGGTGGAGTGATCTTATATATAGATGATTAGTAGATTTCTCCAAGTCCTTGACTTTCCAAACCAAATAATTTTATGCGTCGTGGTGGGTTCAAATTGAATATAAACCATATGTCTTTTTTTAGAAAAAAATGACATAGTTTTTTGTCTATATAAATATTTTTTCACATGAAAATTGAAAAAAAAAAAAAAGAAAATCATTTTCAATATTTTTCTTGTCAAAATACAATTTTCATTTATGGTGGACTATTTTCAAAAAATAATAAGTAATATCTGGATTTTAAATTATATAATTATCTGTGGATTTGCGTGGATTATGAGATAAAATTTTCGCGGGCATTCAAGAATTTTTTCTACTATACCTAAATTTTCTAGATACAGTACAGAATAATCTGAAACCAGAAAATTAAGTATGTATAGTTGAAAATTAAGTCTTAAAAATGCCTGCAAAATTTTTGTATTTCATTGTAAACTTGATGATTTTTCAATATCATTTTGAAGAATTAAATTTTGAAAAATACATATAGGATTATTTTGTCCCCTTTAACATGCCCCACACATTTCAAAATTTTTCAAGTATATTTATTTATTTTATATTTGAATTATTCTTTAATAGCACGTCAAACTTTGGGTGGTAATATTACAACAGTTTGCATATGCAGTCATCACTTTTTTTCCAATTCTTAAAAATATAGTTCTTGGATTAAATTTCAATTTTCCGGTAAAATATTTCATTTAATTTTTGACATGACTTTGAATGACTGCATCCTTCGATAAACAAAAAATATTAAATAGAAATTTAAATATATATTTTAAATATATAATTATTTATTTTTTGGATAACACCAATCTAATATTTGGGTTTGGTCTACGATGATGAAATAATTTAATGTAAAAAAAAAACTAATTTAGGTTTATTCTTTGACATAGAGTAGAGAGCATATACTACATTAGTCCATCAAATATTTTGGATCCATTTAAGCATTTTCGCTTAAGCAGTAATAGTGTTTCTTTTCATTTATAATGTTCATGGAAATTGGATTTTTCTTTAATGCTCGATGCTCGATCAGTACCTATATTTAGCTGTTAAATTTGATATATTTAATTTATAATACCAAGATCAATTTAGTTCAATTACCTAAGCAATGACTAATTACGAAACCTAAATCAGTTCAGTCCAAAATTAATAATCAATTTTTGTGCTTAATTAATAATGCGAATATCACCTATAACTATACTATAATGGTAATTAGATAAACCGTGATGTGAACTATGTATATTGAAATCCAATTATTAAACTTTACATTTATATAATTAAATTAGTTACACAATTTTTTGTAGTATAATTTGTATAGTATATAATATTTTTTTTCCTATTTGAATATCCATTAAATCATTAATCAAATTTAATGTTTTATATACCAAAATTTACTAATGAATATAGACTTTTTTCAAAATTATCTGATGATTTGCTATACAATTTATAGATATCAGAATTTCGTTCCACTTTTCTCAATGTACCGAAACTAAAACATTAATGATTATTTTGATCCTTTATTCTCTATAAATTTTATATTCCTTTATTTGATTTGTATGTTTGTGCTTTTGCATTAAATACATATATACAGGAAGTATATTGTATGTTTAGTCATTTATTTATAATATTATTATATCTCCGTTATATTATTTTTTTTTTACCTCTCCCAGCCATTTTATTTTACACATAAAATATACCAAAAAAAAAAAAAAAAAACCCAAAATCAACTAAATAAAACCCAAAATTCGAGTAGTTCAATATTCTCTTTCCCTAAACTCGAAAATTTATATCTATAGTAGAAGTAAACAAGGAAAAATATCCAGTTTCTTTTTAAAGGTTTCGAATTACTATAAACATATTTATGTATATATAATACAATATATAGTTAAAAACAGTTATAGAAAATGTTAGTTATCCCTTAATGCTGCTGTGACATTTTACCAATTGTATATATACAATATACCCCAAATGCAATCCTTAGTTTCCTGAATACATTTTTTTTTATATTTAGGATCTCTTTTACTTAACATTAATTGACTATATATATAATATACTTATACTATATATATTGTAGAATATACTCTATTCACATTGTATAGACGTACTTCAGACTCATGCAATTCCCCTGATAGAATCGAATTGATATCAACTTGAAAAATAAAAACATAATGTTCAAGTGTCATCTGATGTCATGGATTGCAATCGTATATATATTTGTACATAAAATTTCATTTAATTGAATATGATTTTTTTTTGTTTTGTTTTAATGCTTCGGGCAAGGTCAGCGCGCAACATTTGTATACCTAAAAGTTTGAAACATCAGAGGGGTGTATAATAAATTATTAATCCCTTCATTAGAAACTTTCTAAAATATTTAAAAAATAATAATAAAAATATTATTTCTTGTTTTTTCTGAAGTTTATTTCTAAGCGCGTTTTTCACAAAATGAAATGTTGACGTTATATGTCGGTTAAGCTACAATAGTTTTATGAATATAAACAGACCTCCTAACACTATACCAAGCAATGAAAAGTTCACCAGATCTATAGATGAGATTCTGAAAACCTTGTGAAAATTATTATATTTTGTAATATTAAAATAATTTTTATTTCAAGTGCCTATTATGCATTTTCTTCACATTTGCACATTATTGTCTGGTAATAAAAATCATTGTCCTCTCTATGCTCTATGTATATGTCAAATCTTATCCCCTTCATAATTTTTGTATGACAAGAACATCAAAAATGTTACTAAAATCACAAAAAAAAAAAAAATAGAAATTAAATTTTTGACATCTGCCAGGAAAATTGTTCTATTTCGTTATACCTGATATTTTTATTATTATTGTACTTCAATCTGGAAATTATTTAGTCAATACAAAATGTACATAATCAATTTTTTTTGGTATATATAATTTAAATTATACATAAAAAATAATTAATATGTAGCGGAATCTGTGCATGGTTTTTTATTCTATCTTAAAAATTGAGTAAATTAGAGGATCCAGAAGGTCGCTCCTTAATTGCAGACTTTTTTTCAAGTTTTTTTGCTATGACTTGGGCAAATTTAAAGAAAGATTTAAAGATACATACTTGGTTTGGATATTTTTATTATAATTCAAATTCCCCGTCGATAGATACCAAATGGGTCCTTTTTTTTGGCGATGTTTTGACTTCCTCCAATATTGGTCAATTTGGTGTCTTATCGACGCGAAATTTTAATTATAACGAAACTATCCAAACCAAAATGAAAAATCTTTTAATTTGCCCAAGTAGCGTGTAATTTCTTTTTTTCTAATTATTCCGTATTATCCTTTCTCTTTGACTTGGCCAAATTGAATATAATATTTTATTGAATCCTCAACCATGGTTTTTCCATAAACATTTATATAACAATAATTATTACCATTTAATTTTAATTTCTATTTTGAATATTTTTAATGAACTCAATAGCACTCAATTATAAGGCGTATTGTAAGACAAATTTCGTACTCAAAAAGCCAAAGTTAATTCTATTATATTATTATTTAAATCTCACTGTAAGCGTGCGACATATGAGATTATATGTATATTTTATTATACTCGTATATCCTATACAATATCAATTGAATCCTTCTTCTTTCGATTAAGTTCTTTACGTATAATTTAATTTACAAAAAAAAAAAAGAGTTCATGCTGCGTTTTGCCCAAAATATTAAGTCAGTGATGGTGATTTAACACAGCAGGGATATTTGCTAAATAGAGACGGGAGCGCTCTTGAACAAAAACATATATTTTTATATTATTATATTAAATTGAGATTATTATTGTTTGTATATATGAAAAGGGTGTTTGGCTATTAGCAGATTTAGGATTCTTAATATTTTATATATCTTTATTTAAGGAAATGTTTTTTTTTATTGGACAGAAATAATTAACTTTCAACGCTTTATAATGATCGGAAAGGAAACACTGATTAATAAAAAAAATATAAATTATGGAAATTTTGATTTAAAATTGATTTAATGCATTATTTTATTATGATTACAACATGTTGATGAATTAATTTGTGAAATACTTTACTTAGAAATTGAATTTAGGTTTTTAAAGTCTCCATACTGTTCTTGACAGGTTAAATTCTTTTTAAAGCTCTTATAGAAATAGTTGAGTATAGAACTTTGGTATAGAAATTCTTAAAAGTAAATTTAGACACTCGATTACTAATAGGAAAAAAAGTATATCGAATGTAATAACTCTTTAGAGCGGATATTATATGAATCAATTGAAAAGCTATTAAATTTTTTTGCATTGAATGAATTCTTGACATGAAATTGTTTGAAAATCAAGTGATGTGCATATAGCCATTTTCTTTTAAAAGTATAATACATATTTATGTTTGCTAAGTGATTTTAAGGACTAAATTGCTTTCTTTGAAGGAAGTTTATAAAATAAAATGTTTCGCTTATCACAAATGCTTTCAAATAAACTATAGTATCATTATTTGGTATACTGATGATGTTATATTATGTTAGGTTAGATTAGGTTTAAGTACATGGACGATACACAAGCCTATCGTCACTGCAGCCATTTAGACTTATTGTGACATCTCTCTTAGTTACTCATATATGTGAAGCCTATATTGATGATGAAGCTGTACAAATTTGACAGAGATTGATTCCACGAATCGGAAATGATGTATAGCCAGAATCTGCACTTTGATGGGATAATTTAGGTATTTACTCAGCCTGGAGTGAGTGACCTGTGAGGAAGCCTAATCCCTGGCCTTAATCTCTTCGTTGATGGACCTTTGATGAAGAGTTTGGTGTATATAATAAGTGTATTAATTTCTTACTCTGAATTGTCATAAAAGCTCGTCCTGTTTAATTTCATCATTGTAAATAAATGTACACATAATTATTTTATATTTAAATCGATTTCTTTTTTTCCTTCGATTTTTAATTAATCGCATTTTGATAAAATAGTAAATTTAAAATTCCAAACTTCAAAAATCAATAAAACATGGGACAAAATCGTTCTGTTTTTTTTATATATATATTTTATTTCAATTTGTTTACTTTATTTTGGGACACAACAGCCACAAATAAATAAAAAAACAACAACATTTTTTTTTCTCAACTTTTTGAAGTATTCCGACACAAAATAAATAAACAAATGCAACACAACAAAAAAACAATCCCAATGGAAAAAAAAATCACTTAATATTTCACTACCATACAAGCGACGAGCAAACATTGATGCTCCCAATTTAAAGAAGAAGAAGAAAAAAAATTTATGATCTTCCTTATAACTTTTCAAGAGGCTCGTGTTTGGTTTTCTTTAAAAATCGAAAAAAAAAAATAAGTTTAAAGCCAATAAAAAAATATACAAAACCGAAAAAAAAAAGAAAAATCGTACAAAATAATAAAAAAAATATTTGAAAAAATCGAACCTCAACCTCAAGTGGTTCCATCACTATTTATTTATGAACTCCGGCATTCTGGAGTGTACAAAGAATTTTATTGCCGGGTGGAGACGTGTGGAATTTGGTTTTTCATTCCGATTCCTTTATGCGCATAAATTTTCATACACAAATTTCTTTTGCATATAATTGATAATATGCAAATGCAAAATTAAATATACTCGTATACAAATAATTATATCTGCAATAATTATAAAATAATATTGGAATCGCGAAATGTTTAAATTTTGGTTTGTTGCAGCCATCATCATCGAGAATGGCGTAATTTTCTATAAATAAAATGTAATTTAATGACGAGACCACTAACAAATGTCAAATACATCATACTAGGAGCTTGTCCCAGCAAAGAGAGTTGTAATTGTGGACTTGTGTTTGGTGAAGCACGGACAGGAATCATGAGTCAAACTGACAAAACCCTGAGCACACAGCATACATACATGATATGTAAGCATCTATATATGGTACATGGAAAGTATAGCGAATATGGTACCTATAGTCGGGGCAGGCTGTTAGCCTATTGCTAAGTAACATTTAACATTGCAGACATATACAAATATAAACGATAGATGGTCTATGGTCGTTAGTGGCTAGCTGATCGTACACAACATTAGTCAATTGCACATGTGTCCTACTCACTCATAACAAACCGTGAAATAATTAAATAAAAACACGCAAAAGTTTTGGATTTAAATATTTCGAATTTCATTTTTTAACTTAATAATTATAATAATTTATGATATTTAAAAATTATATTAGTCCTTATATTCAATGACTTCTATGAAATCAATATTTGTGATGGAATAAATTCTATACCAATACCAACTATCTAATTAGATAACATAGAAATTAAGTATGTCTTGACAGAGTGACAATTTATAATTAAAATTCTAATAATTTTATTTATGTAAATAAAATTTAAATTTGATGCGATAAAATTATAATTTTAAATAAATATTTTTATATATTTTTTACAAAATTGGAAAACTTTCATTTTGAATGAATGCATGATAGAAATTTCTTATATACTTTAAATAAACATTAAATGCATTAAATAAGTATTTAAATCGTATTATATTAAAGTGTTATTATAATGAATTAATTGTAAACAACAGATGAATTAAATCGTATATTTTTCTCACGATAAAAAAAAACAATGTGTTACTCTTCTATGATGTTGTATACGAAATCTTATAAGGATTATACAGGCGACTCGTGAAAATTGTATAAATAAATATTTTAGTAAAAAAAAATTTTTTTAGGTTTAATGGGAAAAATTATACACCGACTGAACGTGCATATGATATTGTTATTAAAAATTGAATTTAAATTTAAAATACTTAAAGAATTAACGAGGAGATTTTTTTATATATATTTATTTTTCGATGCGATTCGTTTATGTAATCGCAAGGATATTACTTATCGTATAGTACTTATTTATAATAGTTAAAGGATATTCTTGTTTACAGGGGCGGAAAGGGATTTAGTATACCCCGCAACAAGGTTTTTAAAATATAGTGTAATTGTATAACTTGTACTTTGTAGAGAATTTCATCTTGATGATTTTCGGGGGAACACGTTTTTGGTTAAATTTAACAAAATAGTGTATACTATAATTTATTTGAAATATTGCCAATATTTGTAATTATTATTTATCAATTATTATTAAAAATTAAGTCTCATATACTCAATAACTCATATTCTACTACAAAAAATTTCTTCTTCTATGTCGGCACAACAGTCCGTTGTGGGTCTATTCATATACCACTTTACAGGTTTTCCCAAAATTCTATAACAAAATTCTATCCAAATCTTATTTAACCAAATTTTAATAATTAAAAATATATTTTTATTTTTTAATTTTGATTTTTAATTACTTAAAGAAAAAATTGTCAATTTGAAAATTTATTGATTTGTATATAAACATTTTTATTATATATATGTATGTTGTATAATTCAAACAATTCCTTTAAATACCATAAACAAAAACTTCTATATATATATATATAAATATTTACCTATATATTTAACATAAAAAAATATGTGAATTAAATATGTATTTTTAACTGACCACATTTATACCATATACACAACAAAATATCTTGAAATCATATATAGAATGTTTGCATAAAATACACATTAGAACCACTTGGAGAGTAAAAGTAAACATCCATTTATATATAATGCCTAGCCAAAAAAAATTAAGATTGAGAGACAAAAAATAAAAGAACATTATAGTATTTTATCCGAAACATGTTATTTGTATAAAGCGAATCACCATCATCATCATCATGTACCATCAGAGTACAAAGTGTGTACCGAATATTTAAGAGCACAAGATAACATTATAATGTATATATGATGGCAAACATAAAAGATCTGCAGATATACAGACATTTTTTTTTTGTCATATATTTATGTATAAAGATCTGAAGTGGTTTGCTATTTTTGCTTTTTGCTGCTGCTGCTGATGGTGAGACAATTTTTGTTTTATAATTTTTATATATTTTTCATTATCACCAAAAAAAAAAAAAAAAGAAGCAAATACAACTTTATATATAAAAATAACAAAAAATTTCACTTTGGATTTTTTTCGAGTATCTTCACCCTCACTTTTGGTTTTTTCGAGAGTATATCTTTATTAAAATATATACATATATATGTAGCTAGCTATACTTACTTTATAAAACTTTCGTGATTTTCTGTTGAAACTTTGTACTATTTATATTTTATGTATATAAATAATGTCGTCTTTTTGGAATATAAATGGCCGATGAAATAATATTTAAACAAATGTCAAATACACACGGTTCTTTATTTTTTTCATGTCATTGGTTCGAATATTGTATTTAGTAGATGGCTACAAAAAAAATACTCTTTAAATCTCTTCTAGCTGTAGCGTGTATTATTAAAATATCTTACATAGATTTCTGATCTCTCTGCTGTTTGTAGTTTTTATTTTTGTATATTATTTATTTAAATTTTACCAATATTTTTCTAATTTAATTTTTGTATATTTATTTTGTTATAGTTATGCTGTTACAACTGGATTAATTGAAGTATTATCAAGACGATGTATGAAAATTCGTGAATCTGTTGAAAATTATCAAAGTGTCATATTATCATTATTAGCTACAATTGGATTGCTTACAAAATTTGTTGATATGTGTCCACAAGGTAATTTTAAGAATAATTATTATACATATAAACACTGTCAATTTTTCCTTTATCCCACTATCGTATAGGATAGTGTATATTATTGTAAATTATAATTATTATTAGTTTCAGGTTCATCTGATACAACAAAATTTTTAACTGCTGCTAAATCAACAGAACTTTTTGGATCAATTTCAATGTTATATTCGAGCGTTGTACCAATTGGTAAATTATATTTTGTGTAAAAATTAAAGTTAAAAAACAAATTCGAAATTGTATTTAATTTCCTATTTTATTTTTGCTATAAAGGAGAATGCATTCCACCTAGAACAATTTCATTAGCTGCTGCTACTTTTAATCTTCTTGTATCGATGGCTGTTTTAAGTTTAACAACATTTCAAGTAAGTAAAAATTTAAATTCATTTCTTAAATTTATTATTTAAGTATGTATTTCAAAATTTTATTAAAATTTCGTTTATGGATAAAAATTTTTTAAATAATTGAAATATGGTAAAATTAGGTTTATTCCCAATGGAAGGTTTCCCCATGCATGGTGGAAGCGTTCCTCGGAAGCTATATGGAGGCATGAACGGTCGTTTCACACATTGTTTCATTTTTTCATTTTAGGTTCCGTAAAAGTAAGCAATAGCTTCGTATTTTTCTTCGTGTCCTGAATTGGAAGTCATATATGTGGCATGTATATGCCTTCCAATGCAGCAATACAGAAGCACCTTCCTGAGAAGCGCTTCTCAATTGATTTATCCCTTCCACGGAAGGAATGCAATTTTTACTATTGATTCTAGATCGCTTCCCCTGGAAATCTCAAATTTCTCGTTGGGTTATTACCTTTAAACTATATAAAAATTAAACTATACATGATTATAATTTAATTTATTGATAATTCTTCTTATATTTCCTTCCTATCCAAACACAAAAAAAAAAACAATTTTTTAAAGTCGAATCCAATTTACAATATTTTTTTCTTCAAAATCAAAAACAACATTTATTTATATTGACAAAGTTTATTAAATTGTAGTACATTAATTTGAAAGAACTCAACCCCATAGAAGATATCATTGTCTTTCTACTATATAATATTTTGTTTACTTTGATGCCAAAAATATATTACGTAAACAGAAAAACGCTGAACATCATTTCAATTTGATTGGTTCCATAGCCAATTATTTTAAAATAATATTGTACTACAAAATGATGATAAATCTGAAATTATACTTATTTCCATATATTAGACGTCGACGTTGTTGTTTCGGTTGTGTGGTAAAAATATATATATATGTAATTCGATTTTAATCAAATAACTTTGCTTTAAGCAAATATTTACATCCAGTAATTTTTTTTTTATTTTATATTTCGGAAATGATTTAATTATAAAATAGGAAAAACCCTCTTCAAATAATTTTCGGTATACATTTTTTATTAGATTATTTATAGATAGATAGATATTTACTAAAGTTAAATATGTTTTCATACCCATAAGAGTTTCCAATTTTATTTTCAATGTTCTACTACCCCCTTCGTTGTTATAGTTAAAATAAAAAGTAGCTCACTAATTTAAATAAAATCTTTATTGATATTTCGACAAAAAACTTTCACCATTGAATTTATTAATTTTCTTCTGTGATAGGTGGAAAATTGTGATAGTTTTTAAATAAAAAGAAATGACTGATACTTCGGTCTCAGTTTATACTTACATAAATTATAAGATCTAGTATTACAGGGCCCATACACGATACAACATGTTGATCAATATGTTTATCAACTTGGTTGATGCTTCATGCTTTGCTACTTTACTTGAAAATAAGTTTATCAACTGCCCCGCACACACGATTAAACTTCACCATCAACTTAACCAAGTTGATCAACATGTTGTATCTATCGTGTATGCGGGCCCTATTAGTTTCGTGATAGAATATAATTATCCAATATGAATGTCTGTCTTCGTCTAGCTATCAATTTTCTTCTTTTACTTTAAATATGGTAAAGATTCTTACAGTTTTATTTAAGTAAATTTTTTTTTAACTTTATTTTCGTTTGATAAATTTTTACAAAAGGGAGCCTTGATAAATTTATTCATCCTCCTTTTATTATTGTTTTCCAATTTAGATTTAAAATAGTATATAGTATAATTTTTGTATGTATATATGTATTTTCAATCCTGCGTCAACATTGCAAAACAAACTCTTGTTCAAGTGTGTTTGCATTTGTTATTGAATTAAATTAGAAAACAAAAAAAAAATCATCATCATCATCGTCAAAATTTCCTATCAAAACAAAAATTTTATTTTTAGATACTTATATAAAAATTTTCTATTTAACTTTATCCTCGTTTTTGCCCTATAATAAATTTTAAGTTTGTTTTTTTTTTTCAGTATATTCAACTGAAAATTAAAAATTGTAAATCATATTGAAAAAAGGATTTATATCCTTTAACGGAAATAATTTTAAATTCAGTTTTGAAAGGAAATCAAACAATATAAAATCATATAAATCTTTACTTAGCTCTACAAAAATAGTTGAAATGTAAAAATTGCACATTTCGAAATTGAAATAAATTTATTGATTGAAATAAATATATTTTTAATTTTGAATCAAATATTAATATAAACATTTTCAACGAATTTGGAACGAAATGATTTTTATTTTGTGGAAAATTTAAATTTAACATATTTTTTCAGTATCAAAAAAAAAAATCGAAAGTCAACTTGAAAATTATATCAAAAAGCTCGTCTCGTCATCTGACCTATGTACTAAATATATTTACTATCATTATGTAGCAATTTATATAATTGTATATTAACTTCTTATATCAATTTTTTTTCGGACAACACTTAAGTATTATAATACATATGCATACCGTTTTGCGGTAACCACCAGAAGAAAAATCTGTCAAAAAAATAATATGTAAACAATTTTTTCTATATACTTGGCCATCATCAAAGTGGGCACAAATTCACCACTAGACTCCATAGTTTTGTTTGTTTTAAAGACAAAAAACAACGTCGTTGGGTTAAAAAAAAACTCAACCCTTCTATTTACATAATCTTCCAACAAAAAAATATTATGCAAAGAATGATTTTTTGTTGTATTGTAGTAGGGAAAATTTTGGTAAAATGAAAAATATTTTATGGTAAAATAATTCAGAGCATAATCAATGCTATGGTTAATGTTTTCTCCTCAATCTTTTTTTTTTTTGGACATTGACTTGAAAATTATAAAATAAAAATAATATAAATAAAAAAAATATTTGTATTGCACTTCTTAGCACATAAATTAAAATATAAAATGAAAATAATTTTGTGTAATTTATTTATAGGAAGTATTATCAAGAGATTCACCATTATCAATGAAATATTTAGATGTGATAACAGTATTATTAAAATATTGTGGTAATCAATGTATTAATAAAGAGAATACTGAAACACAAGCTGTTATTGTTGATTTAATAGCAACAATTGGTTTCTTTTGTGCAAATAATAAAGTAAATCAGGTAAATTTATTATTAATACATAAAATTACATATATTTGTATAATTACTTTAAATTATATTGTAAAAGTATTTGAAATGCTTAATTATATCAGTAGGGGAAAAATGTTATTTTGAAAAGAATTTGGAACCATATTTTTCATATATAATAAAAATCGCATATAGTTTTCAACTTTTCTCAGCTTTTCTAATATAAATTTTCTTTTCTAATTTCCTCTCATGTGTAAAGTTTATATAAATTTGATTTTAAATATTTTTCCACAGAATTTAATAACTTCCGATCAATGTTCAGTAATTATTAAAAATTTATCAAAATTACCAGAACATTTGAATGTTGTTATTTATCCATGTTTAATTACAATTATTTATAAAAATGAAGAAGCAAGAAATATTATAGCAAAAGATTTTAATTTACAGGTAAAAACAAATTAATTTATATTTAAAATCGGAAATTAATTGATTTATTTACATGTTACAGCTGTTGGATGAGTACAGTAAATCTGAAGTTGGACAAAAAAATCGTCTTGTAGCAATATTAACGCCATCAGGAGAAATATAAATTTTTTTTTAAGTTATTATAGAAGAATATTTAAAGCTTAACATTAACCGTGATAATTAGAAAATATGTATCCAATTAAAAAGGAATCTCGTCGCAAGAAATCAAGAAAAACATTCAACAAAAATTGATAAATTTTAATTCCAAGAAGATTTTCAATATTTATCGAAATGATTAATATACAAATAATATAAACTAAAAAAAATGTGTTACTAATTTTAGGCATTAATTTTTAATTTATTAACTTTATAAAAAATATTTTATACCAGAAGAAAAAAAAAATATGGCGAATTAAATAACAAATTTTTTTTTTAATAATTTGAGAATAAATAATATAATTAATTTTTTATATATTAAATGATTTGATATTTATTTATATTTCTATAGTATTTCTCTAGTTTGTACTAAAACCTTATCTTGGGCCAAAAACAAATATAATGTAATCATTATAATGAAAATAACTACATTTTGGTACAGTATACGAATAGATTGTAAAAAGCATTGCCATACACAACTCATACTTAGTTTCATCATTAATGGAAAAATACTGGCTGGTTTAAGTGGCGGGTATCCGAACTACTAAATGGTGATTCCAATTGGCGCCATTTTGAGACTACTTACTCTTGCGACCATTAAGCTATAGATTGAGGCAAGTAATAGGATAATTATAACCTTCCTGTGGTGTTCATGAAACGAACCATGTCCTTAGGTTTGGTTTGCGGCTAAGTCGCCAATGTCGTTAAGGTGGGAACTACCAAAGTCTGGCCCTAGTTATACTCGCAGGCAATATATGCTAGTTTCTTTTTCACTTGTTTCCTTGCACCTAAGACCAGAAGAATTAAACGGAATACTAAGCCTGGTTGGGAATGCTCGCCAATTGGCCAGTATCATGTGTACACGGCTACCGTTCTGGCCATGTCCTTACGTGGTAAGTTTATTAGTTCGTCTGTTCTTTTCAGTAAAACCATTAATCAGCAACAGAAATTGAGGAAATTTCTGTTGGGAAAAAATTTCAGAAAAATATACTTTAGTAACATGTCACTTGTGAGTGTGAGGCTTGCTATTATATAGTATGTGAAAAAAACTGGTATATAAAATTTGATTTGAATTTTCCTTTATTTATTATTGTTTTGTTTGTGAATTCAATTTTTATACTATTGAAAAATAATAAATTAGAAGGTGAAATACAGAATAATAAAGACTATCGATTGTCTAAGAATGATATTCTCCTTTTCTTTAGGAAAAACTAATTTCTGTTTTTTTTTTAATTTCTGTCATATAATTTTTGGTTCTATTCACAAAATAAATAACAATACATTTTCATGTTTGAAGTCACCTTAACAAAGAACATTTTATTTTCATCCGAATGAATTGTCAATGATATTTTTTTTTAATCTTACCATATGGAGTTTAATTTTGACTAGAGGGTTGAATTGTAAATGCAAAAAAAAAGAATTTATATGAGTAAATTGAAATCACTCAGTTTGAATTAAAAATGACTTGTTGTATACATATGTATATATTATATGTAATGTACTATTATTGTTATGCTACTCATTTTTATGTTTTTGTAATAATATAAAATCGTAACAATGAAGGATATTCAACTTTATTATTGAATTCGACGATACTTCTCTCTAATATCCGAAATGTTCGAATTATGAGTGATTGTCGACAAAATATTAATTCTGTAAGGAAGAATCGGATACTCGTAACTTAGAATTTACGATTAGTTTTACTCGAAACATAGGTTGTCGAAATTTTAAATAATCAATTGTAATTCGAACATTTCGGATGCGGACCGTGTTATGATTAATTCGTCCTGGATATAAGATATATTTGAATTTAAAAACAACGATAACTTGTCATATATTTTGGTTTCCAAATAGTAAGTCAAGATTTTTCAACATAATTTTTAATGATTTCAATTTAATGATTCAAAAATACTATACAAATCTTCGACTTAATAAAATTACAATCGAGTTCAATCCATAGAGATAATATTATTCACTGACGAGTCAATTGATTTATTCTTAACCAAGCTGTTAATAGCCCACAGGACAATCAGACAAAATCGAATTCAATAATAAGGGTGACTTTTTCTATTTACGAAAATATTTAAAAAAAAAAAAACAATTTTTATTTGTTTGCCATCAATTTCAATTATATTTAGGGGTAGTATAAAAAAACATGCATAGAAGGACAACAAGGATTAATAAAGTCAAAAAAAAATTGAAGAAGAAGAAAAATTAAAACAGTGACTGTGGTGTGTTATTGCAGGGTGATGAAGATCCAATTTTATGCATGCACATTGTTTTATAATAAATAATTTTACTAATTGATTTTTTTACGATGTACTAAAATTTAAAATTTTTGCTACTTTTTATGCAAATCAAAATTTTTAAGACAATGAAATCTCAGTACACAAAATATTGGCAAGTAGTGTGAAAAATAATATATTGATTAAAATTATGTCAAATTTATAAGGTATCAGTGTCGGTTATTACAAAATTTTCTATAATAAATAATGATTTTAACTGAATAAACATTAATGTCTGGTTAATTAATAACATAAAATATTTAGTTACTTTCTTTCTATTATATTATTTGATATAATAATTTATCCGAATTAAAGTCCTTTTCAATGTTTCGGTAATTTGAATTATTATATTACCAGAATAAATGATAATTAAGTAACCATATAATTATTAATTTTTCAAACCGAAATAGCCAATATTAAGAGGTTAATAGTTAGATTACTAATTGTATATAGTCCTAATGGTTTTTATTACAAAATTTATATTTAAATTTTTACAATAATTATGAAATAAAATACTCTCGACATAAATTTTATCCCATATATATAGTATATGTATATCTTGATAGAATTGGCGCCGATAGAAATTCAATAATATATGTCATAATATTTTTATATCTTAAATTTACTTAACACAATTTAGTGACATATTTTCTGAAATTTGTATTTATTGCAACATTTTTATATAGTATTCATTACTAAGTATTGAATTAATCCCTTTACTTATTTAAAAGGATATTAAATTTATTTACAAAAATATTGTACATAGATGAAATGAGAATCTTTTGACATGTTCTTTTGTTTTTTTTACTATATAGCAAAATACTTTTTATATAGTACATAAATATGGATAGGTAATAAAATTCTTAATATTAAATTTATAAAAACTATATTTTTTGTGAAAGATATTTTTTAGACAAGTAAGAGAAAAGTATAATAACAAAAGTTTGTCATTATAAAATATTAAATAAAATTATATACATAAGTGATATAAGTACATATTCATTTAATAATCACTCCCATAACGAAATTTTTAAAACATTCTTTATTATTGTTTTATGTCTTTTCATTTTGCCAGAAAATAGTAAAATTGCAGTAAGAAATATTTGCAAAATAGCTGGAACTAAGTAATAACTATACGGGTTTCCGCAATAGCTAAATATAATTTTGTAATTGTAATAACATTATTTTATACTTAGTTCCAAATGTAAAGCTCCGAGTACCCTTATCATAATTTATATTATTGAAAAAATAATTATAGCAAAATATTTAATTTACCCAAAACATTGCATTGAGTTGTGTTAGGTTACTTAAGTATAAACATTTATAGTCTCTACAAAACTTCAATGAAATAAATAAATTTCATTTAGTATCTTTAAAAGAAATATACATTATGTATATAAAAAAAAATCATTTAAAATTAATTTTCATTCCATGAAAATTTGAACAAAAAAAAATATAATAAAATTTTGTTAAAACTTTCAAAAATTTAACATTATATAATATAAAATTTAATTATCCCATGATATTTTATTACATAGAATTCATTCAAATATCTTAATCTTACTGAGAACATCAATATTTTTTATCAATACATCAATTTTTATGATCCTTTTAAGATGTTTTTTTGTTATGAAAAAAAAAAATTATTTGAAAATAGATTCGAATTATGTCTATTGAAAAATACAAATCCTCATCCCAACCAAAAATTATGAATGTTAATCTAATAATTATAACTATTTAATTGTTATAAATTTTGTTAAAAAAAATCAATTTTGAAGTTTCCTTAAACTATAAATATAGGAAAATAAGATCATAATCAGAAAGTGGTCGATATATTCATAATTTCCAGTTAATGCACTTTAATATTATTATTTTTTGAATGATATGTCTTGTAATTATATAAAAAAAACCGCTTTGTAAATGTTATGTTATGTGTAGAAGAAATTATAGAATCTTTCATTAGACTAATTTCATATTTAATTGAAACACTTTAAAAAAACTGAAAATATTATTATCTCTGGTTAAAATTTTTAAAAAGCAGACAAGATGACTACTAAAGATATGAAATTTTTTTATATATTATATACTATGGCTATGTGAATCAGAGTTAGACATTAAATTAGCCGACAACCTTTTATTATGGATCAATCGCTCGGCGCAGGGCCTTATAAGCGTATAATATTAAAAAAATGTTAAGTCACTTCAGTTAATGGTACGAAAAGAAGATTTTAGTTTTGTTGATACATAATTTCATTTACAATTATTTTTTTTTTAAATCATCAGAACTTTCAAAACAACATTATAATTAGCAACCATTTTTAATCGAATATATAGGAAGCATAAGATATATTATTAAATATTTTAGTATATTTTAGTTATAAGGCTATTTAATTATTTTGGAATACTATTTTTTTATTGAGTTTATGTGGTAGTGGTTTATATCAAAGAAATATCAATGTACAAATCATTTGAGAAATATAAGATATATAGAATTTCGAGTAAAAATTATACTTTTTTTCTATGTCAATACTAAATTTAAATTAAGTATATTAATTAGCTCAATATTACATTCAAAATCCCAGATGAAATTCCTGTTAACCATATTTTCATTTACATTAAGATGAATTGAATTGTTTTTATATAGGCGTCTAATTTGAATTAGAAAAATACTAATTTGACCTCGAAAAATATTAATTTAGACTGGAAATTCTATATTTATATTATTAAAACTGCGTAGTACATAAATGTGGATCGTGGTCCGTGAATATAAAGTATAATGATGTAGTCAAATGTCAAAGTCAATATTTTATGTAAAAATCCTTAAATTAATTTCCAGTTCCTTGCAGAATTATTATAGTAAATTCCAAAAGATCTATGAATATAATATTACATAACAACAAACATTATATAATATGTAGGAGTAATATGTTTTACTATTAATGACATATTCAAGGATAATGACATAATAAAAGTCCCTGTTTAATATATTATCCTATCGTAGCATTTAATATTTAATATTTAAAAAAATATAGATACAAGAACTTAGCCATAAAATATATAAATTTTATAATTTTATATCACAAAAAATTATTATTTGATGTTTTTAAGGAAAAAATAATAAAGGTCTTTCAATTTTTTTTCGTCATCTGTGGATGCCCTTTTACCTTACCTAATACTTTATCTAAAAAGAAGAAAATATCATACAAAAACGTCAGATTGTGCTGGGATTATCCGATTTTTATCACCAAAAAGAAGATTAGTCATTGTTTCTCTCTCTTATAGAATCGTTCGAATATTATGTTATTAACAAATTTTTTTTTCTATGATCTTTTTTTGTTTAACTGATGGAATCCCTTTTTTTATGCCGACAAATTGTGTTGATCTTTTAGGTATCTTCGTTTGTAAATTTCAGCTTCAGAACACTTCACTTCACATAACACATAAAAAAAAATGAATGCACCATCTTGATAATAAAGACGAGCTGAGCTTATTAGAGATATAAAAATTTTTTATAAAAAAAATGATAGATCATAGATGTTTTTGTTATATTTGACTAATAAAAGGCCACATTATGTCAATTCTTTGTCACTAAATGATGATATAATACGAAGGATTCCACAGTAAACAAAATGCATAAAACAAAATACCGAAAATTTGCATTTAGTTGAAAAGAGAGAAGGTTAAAATGGACTTCTATTATGCGATCTATTCGTGGGATAAACTAAAATTAAAGATCGTTATACAATATAAGTTAGTGAATTAATAATGTACATTGTGTGAAATATTTAAAGCAGGTGCAAAGAACTTTTGTTATGTAAAGTAAGGAAGATAAATGTGAAATAATAATTTATGAATAAGGATATTTTGTTCATTTCTTTTACAATTTAATCATATAAGAATTAATTGTCAATACAAGAAGGAAAACAAATACTAACTTACTGGCAACCACCAAGCTGGAGATAGTGCAGCATATTAGTATTGTCAGTGTATGATACATGACGAGCTGTAATTGCTGTCATTACCAATTTACATTACCAACAAATTTTACCAATAGACATTACACTATTCTATGTGGGAAATTTAATTTATAATTCAAATATGCAAAAAAACTTTCGAAAATACTTCAATTTTCTCAAGAAAATTACAATATATTATTAGAAAATCTAAATCTGAACTAAAGGAGCAATCTTTTGAATACTCAAAAAACTTGAATTTTTAAGATACCAGTAAAATATCTTATATATGGACTATGTAAATGGAAATTAAAATCTTTGATATTAATCTCGAATTATATAGTATTAGTATATAAAATATCAAACAGGAAAATTTAAATTAACTTTTAAGTGGATATATTGTAGATGTACATATAGACCCTTGTAATTTGCTATGTACCACAAAATAAATAATTCCCACTGGTGTAGAAAATGTATAGAACAATGTAGATTATTATTAAAAATTATCTAAAATCCTTTAACAAAACCTGATGTATAAGTCATAAGTGTGAATTGTATCATTATGAAGATTAAAATGACACTGGACTGTTGACCATATTTATATGTAACATATATTTTGCCATATTTTATATAATTTACATTTTGATGATCAAACAAAAACCGAATAATAGAATTTATTTGGTTGGGAATATATTTATTTATCTATAAAGAAAAGATAGGGTAAAATATATACAAATAAAATTACACAAAATAACAAGTGTAAATTATGTAAAGGATAATAAATAACCGGATGTCCTATTATTATTATTATATAAATTAAGTTTTGCGTGATATTTTTTTTAACTCTTTTATTAACACCTACAAACATTTTAGAAAAAAAAACTCTTCTACCGGAAATAAAAATTTATTTGAACTATCGGAAAAATATTTACATATATGTATATAAAAAATATCCTTTATTCATAAATATAACAATGTATAGTTTATTTTCATTCAATAAAGGATTTTTAGATATGAGATATTCATAATTTTAGTATATTTTCTATGTAAATAATTAGTGATCACAATAGAAATACAATTATTGTAACGAACATATTTTTAACTTTTGTGCACATTTTTTTAGGGTAATTATATTAATAATAATTTTAGCTATACTAGCTAAGCAAAACAAAAACAATTCAATAAACAGGAAATAATTTTCAAATTATGAAATTTTATTTGTTTAGATTTTAGATATAAAAAAAAATGACTTGATATAAATTAGTTTATATAGAAATTATAGTATCATTATACTTTGATTAATTTCGAATTAATGCTATATGATAGTCTATATGTACTGTAGTAAATTATGTAGTGAATTCTGTAATAAATTAGTAAAATTGAAAAAATTATGGAAACTACTAAAGTGAGCTTATTCACAGAAAGTTTGTTCTGGAACAACCCTTTTACAAGGCAATTAAAAGATATTCTGGACATGACTAAACCCATGCTCAGAATTTATGTAGGAAACCCTTTGAAGGGGCTGTGCGGAGAAAGATGAAACGATGGAACACATCTTGTGCCACTGTCCATCTCTATGTAGTAAGAGCAGGAAACTTAAGTTTTATTAAAAAATTTATTTAGTACAAATTATAACTTTAATTGATTTGCTCAACAAGTATTTCTGCGACAATTATTTCAATTGCACAATCAAATGGAAAGGAAATTAATTAACATTATTAACATTTTTACCTATGGTAGTTTCCAAAACGTTTCTATATAAAACAAATTAAAAATTGTTGTAATTGTTAAAGAAAAGTTTAATACCGAAAATAAAATAATTCTTTAATATTAAAAGGATAAATTTGATATATGAAATGGCAGAGCTTTTTAATTTTTAAATTTGGGTATATCTAAAAATGGGCATCTAATCTTAATGTACACCTACAATTGGATGAAAATTATTTATCATTATAACTATATAAATATTTCGTGTGTTTTTAAAAACATGTTTTACACATATTAGAATTTTTATCCACTAATTATTATTGGATATTGTGTAGACCAAAAAATATACACGATTTTATAAACATTAAAAAAAAATTTTTTTTATATCTTTTGTAAAAATCTGAATAAAAATAATATTTCATAAAAACCTAAAAAATAAAAAAGAAGAATATTAATGGATTTGGCTCCACTTTTTCGTATACATGCAGTTATTATGTCTGCTTATATTTAAGCTTATACCTATAGCTATGTATAGATTTTAAATATAAACTAAAATAATTTTCAAAAATAATAATAATAATTTCGAAAAGTTTATGTATATACATTAAAATTACTATATAAAAACCAAAGAATTGTTATATTAATCAGGTTAATACGAAGGACATTCATGTCAACATGATATTTTACATTTTGCTTTTATTATGCATTTACCTATATAAAATGACAATGTTTTACAATGAGGAACTAATAATTTTATCCAAAAGATATTTGCAAAATATAACTGAAAATGCTATTACAATTTTGATGAATCTATATAATTTCTTTATTGTATATCCTAAAAATTGAGTACATTAGAGCATCTACATATATGTATATATATAGAAGGTGGCTCCTTAATTGCAGGCTTTTTTTTTCAACTTTATTTATAACTTGGGCAAATTGGGCAAGGTATAACTTGGGCAAATTAAAAGATTTTTCAATTCTGTTTGGATAGTTTTGTTATAATTAAAATTTCGCGTCGATAGATACTGAAATAAAATACTCAGCACCATAGCTGGGATAAGCTCCTAGCTCCCTTAACTTCTGAGTAGGTGCTGATACCTGTCTCGTTCTCTTCTCGTCTTAGATATTCTTTCTTACTTGTAACAGATAGCATCAGAATTAAGGAATTATGACATAATCTAATATTGATATAGATATGGTACATATAGCTTAATATTTATGTATTATTTATGTACGGATTCTGGTGGATAGTGTGGTGGTGCAGCATAGCTGGGACAAGCTCCTAGCTCCCTGAACGCTAAATTTAAATTATAATAAAACTGTCCAAACAGAATTGAAAAATCTCTTAATTTGCCCAAGTTATAGCCAAAAAACCTAGAATTTTAAGAACTCGTTTTTCAGGTTGGTTTAAAATATAGAAATCTTTGTCCGATTTTTATGTACTATATACAAAATTAAAGATTGCAATCTCTATTTTCAGAATCTATTAAGTTTTATATTCTTTTTTGTACATTGGCGCACTCAGAAGGTGGCTTCCTATTTACAGACTTAGTTTTTTTGCTATATGTATAACTTGGGCAAACTAAATTATATAAATTTCTCTTATTTATTACTCATTAATAATAAAAAAAAAAGATTAATAAATTTTTTAAATTATTTTTCTCGATAGATTTGTTTTTTTTTTATGTTGTAAACATTGTAAAACATAAATAAAAAAAAAATGAGTCAATAAAAAATGAACACTTTCGATTATATTTTATACCAAAATAAGAAATAAAATAAATACCAAAAATTTTAACGCCAATGTGAAAACTAAAACCACTTAGGCATTAGAATTCCTTTTAAAATTCTTTTTTATTTTTAAAATACATATATATATATATATATTTAGTGTATATATATATATATATAGAAATGAAGCTGGAATTAATGGCACTAAGGGGGAAATGACACGTCTACAAATTAAAATCTTTCAAGTTTATGATCCTTTCATCAGTTCCGAATGTAGTTTTGACGTATATATCAAATGTTACATTGCGCCACTAAAAATATATAATATAATGTATACATATATAATTTTTTTTTTATATTTTAAATATAACAAAAAAAATGATCCATTAGTTTCAATCACTTAAAAATATTTTAAAATACTAAAGTATACCATATATAAATTTATTTTATATATTCGTTTAAAAACCAGGAACTGGTGAGGTTTGTTAAAATTGTATATTTAAATCCTTTTAAATTAAACCAAATTGAAGAAGGAATATTTAAGATTTTTACCAATTCAACAAGTATACCACTTAGCAGTTAAATGAAATTTAGTGGAAATTATTGACAAAGTCAAATAATATAAGATTTCTTTTAATTTCTAATCACTTGAAAATAAAGACAAAATGACAAACAGTCAATATAAAAATTTACATAAAAATTTCATTTCTTAAACAAATTTAAAAGAAAAAATGGAAATTATTTCCCAAAAAAAAAAGACGCAAAAGTGGTTCTTAACAGATGGAAAAAATCTAATGCATCGGAAAAATAATAAAGGAAAAAAAGGGGTTGATGAGAGATTAATGGGTACAATTGTAAACTATTTATATAATACTATAAACTTTCATTTAAAGTGATTAAAGTTTTTTTTTATAGGAAAGAGGAAATCAATTGCAAGTTTTTATGAGAAAGACGAAATGAATTGCATAAGGAAATATGCGAAAATTTGAATTACAAAAAAATAAATTATATATTTATTATTCGAAATGTGCAATATAATATATATAGTAACTCCCAAAAATACTTACTAATACCTTTATGATTAAAAATTAAACAATATTATTTTAGTCAATTTTATCAATTTAATTCTATAGAAATCCTATATTTATATATGACAAATTTCCATAAGATAAATACTCCTTTCCGGAATTAAATAACCCAAACATAATGATAACACTTTAATTTCAAAAACTTTCTTTCCTACAACAATCTATTTTTCCTTATGCAATTATTATGTTTTACATTTTTTTTATTATTATTATTATTCGTTGACGGAAACATATTGTCAAAAAAAATTACACAATTACATAACCGAATAAAATATTCATATAAAAAAAAAAATGCGCCTTCGTTACCGGAAAATTTATAAAAAAATCATTGGTAAATTAAAAAAATGAAATTGAATTGAATGTTGAAAGTGTTGATATTATGGTTTCCCGCTAAGCCACTGTTGCTTCTGTATAATATATAAATAAAAAAGTCACATTATTTTTATTTTATTTACGATGGACTTTCGCAGCCATGTAAAAAAAGATTGATGATTTTTTTTTTGTTTTTGTCAAATCATAAGCGACGCGTGCCAGGACACATGACTTTATGTTGCACGTGCCCTGAACAATTCTTCTTAATTTCACAAAACTATAAAAAAAAAGGAATAATATTGCACTTCCTTAAACTCTCGGGATACACGAGTATGTGTATATGTGTATAAGTATTTTTTTTAACCCAAAAAAAACAGAAATATAATTTATTGAAAAATTGTTACCAAGAAAATTTTGCACCCTTTTTGATGATGATGCAAACACAAACCAAAAATATTTAAATACACTTTTACGTACAAAATTTTAAATTACACTAACAAAAAGAAAAAGTTTATGAATCCAATGGGAAAACGTAAAATAAGACATTTTATTATGTATTATGTTGCATATACACAGTAAAAAAAATAGAACACTGTTCAAATTAGCAATTAAAATTATTTCATATAATTTTTGTGACAATTTTTGCATAGATACACAAAAATTTACTAAGGAATTGACAATTTTCGATACCTTTGCCTATTTTCAAACACTTATTTGATTTTAAGTTTCTTTTTTTTAAGCTTTTGTAATATTTTTTATTGCATGACATAAATATTTAATACCTTTATACTATGGTAAATTCCTATTTTAGAAATTTCATTAAAGTTAATTTAAAAAAAAAAACCTGAAACACCAAAAATGTTTACCAACAAATTTTAATCATAATTATATTAAGCAATATCTTCTAAATTCATCAAATTCATCATGAAATAAATATGCTCCTAGGGTGATGATTAAAATTTTTTTTAATATAAATATTTTGAAAAAGAATTGATACAAGAATGAATAAAATTTATCCTATAGAAAACATTACGTGTAATTCATAATATCATTGTAAAACATTAAAAGTTCGTTACACTATTATTTTATTTTCTATTAGCACAATATAGAAATTCTATGCGGTATAAGTCAATTTTGGAAAAGGAAAGGGTGGATTTGACTTGCATATGACGACTATCATTTATTAATTTGTGTTTATACCATTATTTATAAAGTCCTTCGTCGTTCTGCATAAATACAACAATAGCAAAAATAATAAAAATGCCATAAAACAATCAAAGGCCGATTGATCAAAATAATTGTAAATATTATATAAATGATAATATTATACTCTCTTACTATATATATACTTTCCCATTTCCATTCTTAGATAGATGATTTCCGGCACGTGTTAAGTAATTACAAATTTGAAAAATATTACTCCTAATATGTAATTTTTCTGAGTACCAAATTGTTTTTCGATTTTCAAAAAAATTAACGGCCCGGCGCCTGTCGAAGTTTTATTTCCCCAAATTGACAATTTGTGGAAAGATGTTGGCATTAGTTTTGTGGCCAGCTTATCAATTGAAGCGAATAATTTAAATTCCTTTATTATACAGTAAATTTCGTGGTATATAAAATGTAACGAAAATGGAATAAGAATTAGTTTACTACTTAAAAATTATGGTTTTTATATTTAATAATAACGAAAAAATTTATTAAAAAAGATTATGAGCAGGTGATAAAAAATAAATTTTTTAATGATAATTTTAAAAAGAATAATTTTATTTAATATCGCAAGGTGTAATAGAGAGTTTTAGTTTTGAATTGTTATGAATGTAAAATAAAATTGTATGCAATAAACAATATAATGTATAGATGGATTAAAATGCAATAGAAAATATGTATAAATTTGCATCTCAAAGAAAATTTTGAGATATAAAAAAACTATATTTGTTTAAATAGTTATAAATGTTAATAAATTTGGTATCTCATGATACCATGATTTTTTTTTGATAAAAATATCGCATGCAATAAGAAAATATATCATGATACTATAAAATTCTTAATAAAAATATCACATGCAATAAAAATATATCAGTATACAATAAATTTCTTAATACAAATATGGCATGCAATAAAAATATATCAGAACACAATAAATTTCTTTATGCAAATATCGCATCCACTAAATATATGTCCTGCAATAAAATCTCTAAAAAAACACAATAAAGATTCTATTGCTGATTTCTATTATACAAATTTAGATTATAAATTTCATAATGGCTTAATAAATATAGCAAGAATTTAAACTTGTTTTATAACCTATATAAATCTATAATCTAAAATTAAAATATTGGCACTCCTATAAGTGTGTCGTGTCTCATGTTTGGTCTACTATAGTATACTATACCATAAAATTGAAAATATATAAATTTCAGAGAAAAATATGCAATGATATCGCGTGACCTTGGTGAATCATAATATTCTATTAATATGATTTTAAAATTCTATATTTATATTGATGGTTTCAATAAAATGATATGCAACTGCATAAAAACTATATGTACTATAATATCTAATGTCATGATTCACCCTGATTAAGGTGGGGTTATTTTTAGGATGGGTTTAAATATTATAGCACAATGGTCAATATATTTTTGAATGATGCGTGAGGTTGGTATTTTATTTTGTTATAATTGGACAGTAAAAATGCACGTCATATAAACATTAACTTTTATATGAAAAGTTAATATCCGGACTATAATACACAATAATTAAAATCGAACAGATGTTCCCAATATATTCTAATTTGAACTTTTGTAAGTTATATATGGTTTTTTTTATCTATATACATTTAATTCTTATACCTTTACCTTTATTTTTATTGTACTATATTTTTAAAAGAAAATTTAGTCCATAATTTTGATATATACCAAAAAATAATACACAAAAATAACAAAACAAAAAGATTACTATTTTAGATTTTCTATTTCTTGTTAATTTTTAACTTCAATATTTAAATATAAATTCGATCGTGGAGGGCATAAAACTTAGATCAGACAATACTAATATTTACACAAATCATGTTTAACTTATTATTATAAAATATATGACAATTTGCAGTTACACATATTCACCACTTTGGTTACGTATATCCATAGTGCAAAAAAATTATCAAGTTAATTTTTACTTTCATTTTATTTATTTCTTCTTTTAAACGATTTATCGATATTTTAGTTACTTTATTTTATTGTCAGGTTTAATATAGATTTAGATAGTATAAATACTTATATGATTTTTCGAAATTTTATTTATTTAACCAATATTTTATATATAATAGAAGAATAGTAAAACATATGGCAAATCAAAGATAAACTTAAAACCCATAATTTCCTTTATAATAATAATAATATATAAAAAAAATGTTTATGCTAATCATATGTCATTTATATAAAAACTTACAAATATAATAATTACATAAGCTTTTTACGGCTTTTAATAAAATTAAATGGTATTATTTATAAAAATTATATAATCGACATATGCGGCGACATTTTTATATATTTTTTATTATGTGTTAAATAAACATTTGAAATTAATGCATTGATTTAATTCCATTAAGTACCAAAAAAAAGTATTTGTTTACATAAAATAATATATAAAAAAAAAACCAAAAACATTGTATAAAAATTATCACTAAATAAATATTGATCAAGTGGTGTTAAAGGAGTTATAAAAATAATCCTATAACAAAAACAACAAATTTTTTAACACAAATACAAACAAATAAAAATTTATGTAAAGTGAAAAATGACAAATTATAGTAAGAAAAAACCTGCGAGAGATCATTTACTATTTTCAATATATTTTCATAATTTCTTATTTTCTATAAATGAAGAAAATTCATAAACATTGAAAATTTTTTGTGATTTTTTAAGTAAAAATTAATGACTTTGATAATTTTTTTGCAAAATTTGAATAGTTGTCAGTTTGAAGAGTAGTTTGTTCATAAAAATTTTTTAAACAGAGCAAATTGAAACATTTAAAACATAAAATGATTATAATTATTATGTGATCTATGTTATTCGAGCTTCCAACAGTGTTCCAAATCAATCTTAAAGTAAAAATTTGACATTTTTTTAAATAAATTTGAATCTATTTAAAAATATTAATAAAATTTATAAACTTGAATATATATTTCTAATCATGTGTTGATTTATTATATTTCTTTAATATAGTTCGAGTTTATATTTATATTCCCATTAATTTAATATGCCTCAATTCATTTTATTGGTTTTTTTGAAAATTATTTGTCACCAACTTTTGATTTATAGCTTTTGGACCAGAAGAAGAATATATATATAAAACAGAGACCGACTGAATTTAATATAAAAACAAATATAAAATAAACACACAAACTATTAAATTATCAAAAAAAAAAAAATGAGACAAATTAATATAAAAAAATAAGCCAAAAGAAACAGAAAATTTATTCTTTTATTAATCATTGGATTTTTCAGTTTTTCCGGACATTAATTTAATGATCAATAATAAAATGATTTTTATAATAAATAATATTTCTTTACTATAGACAAGAAGTATATTAAAATTATATCTTTGACAAAAATATTTCTTCATAATATTTTGTGTCCGATCTGATGATCAAATAAACTTGAGATGGTAAAATATTTTATATTTAATAACGAATTAAATATTTATCAGAGCTTAAATTTGTAAAAATATATTTAAAAATTACTATGGGTGGTCACATAGTTTTTAGACATTAATAATGATCCTAAAATTATGCTTATAAAGTCAGAAAAAAATGTGTTAGTAGCAACATAGATGCCAAAATTTCTAGTATTTTATCTCTTATTTACATCTTAAGCTAAATAATCCGATTTGCATTACTTATAAGAAATGTTATAGGCAAACAAATTTTCAAATATAATTTGACAAAATTTTGATTGTCAAACTATTTTGTTCGTTTGACAATCAAAAAAAGATTTAGGACTCAAAACAACCAAAAATCTCTCACAAATTCACACCTAAATCTTTTCGCATTCAATATTTTTGGTAATACAAAATATATTCGATCAAATCATATTATGTGATGGTTCATAATATGATTTGATCACAACCCCTAAAAAAAAATATGAACTTCGATACACGATTTTTATTTTTTTTATTAATTTACAAATTTTTTATGTTTAGCTTAAAAAAATAAAATGTGACTCAGAATATTTATAAAAAGTTAATATTTATAATCAAAGTCACAATCTCCTCAGAATTTACTTCTTCTTATATATTCAAAAATAAAAATTATCAACATTAATTTCTTGTGTCTCCGTCTGGTATGATATGTCTGGAATGCGGTCTTATCAGTTAAATACTTTGGCATAATATAAAAAAAAAAGGTAATTTGAAATTTGTCTCTAAAACGTTAATAAGGAGAAAAACCGAAAAGGCATGTTATAATAAAGATGAAGAAAAAAAAACAAATCAGGATTTATAATATTGAATTTAGTTGATGATCATATACATTTTTATATGAACATACTCTTTTTGATTTTTAATAAACTAAATTTATTCTTTGCTTTGCTGTTTCTCAAAGTATGATTTAATCTGCCAAAAAAATTAATTGAAACCAAATTATGGAAAAAAGCATTACAATATATATATTTTTACATTGAAATTACATGAAAATGTTATATAAGTAGCTGCTCTATTGCGCTGCGTACTGTCGGTCGGTCTATATTTACTATAGAAAAATTAATTTTTAAGTCAAAATTCTTACTAATAATACCAACGATTTCCATCTAAAGTTGATTCTAAATATTGCCAATATACTTACATATTTGAACTGTCATAACTTGGTCAAACTGCAAAAATTCTCCTATAAATTACGGTCAATTCAATTTAACCAATTTTGGTTAATATATTTGGGAATTATTTTATGAGGAGATGCGAGTAAAATGATTGTAATTCAGGATATTTATTTATAATAAATAAAAAATTTCTGTATTTTATTAATTTTAATTTGTAGACAAATAAATTTAATAACTATCTGAAGAAATTTTATGAAGATCTTTATAACGATCGCATGAAGAAATTTTAAAAATATGAAGAAATTTTTTTACCATTATTAAAAGAAGCAACAGTGGAAAATTTATATCTCCTAACTATATAATAATATATTTTCTGTTAACATGATTATTACAATTAAATTAAAATTTCCTAAAAGATTTTTAAGACCTAAAATTATGTAAAAAGTGCACACTATAATATTTAGCACTTTGGCTTAAGTAACAAATGAAATCAAAACCAAAAGATTATAGGGTTTTACATCAGAAAAAAAAAAAATCTGTGTCGAACTATTAATCAAACTATTAATATTTGACACACCCTTTAATTACTTATATACATTTTTATATTATGTTTATTGAATATGCAATTTTTCAGAAAGAAATAAAAACAATAAAGTTAAGGATCACGATCAAAATAGGGTGTTCAGCCGATAATCATGATAATGTGTCCTGTAATCAACTAATAACCGACTTCAGTTTCTCCCTTTGATATATATGTAATCTTATTTTTAAGATTTGTGTTGTTTTTTCTGTATACCAGAGAGGAGAGCATTTATATATATGAAAAATACTATAAGTGAATTTTATAGAAATATCTATAAATTCACCCTATTTATTTTATGGTTATTATATGGATTTCATCTCCGCCCTTTTGAGCCGATTGAATAAACACCACATGTCACTATAAAAACAGAAATCGCGAATCAACCAAAAAAAAAAAATCCAATGAAATATTAAATATATTGAATTTTAATTTATAATGCAATACAAAAATAAAAATTAAAATATTTTATAGTGAAAATGTTTTAGATAAAATTATAAAAGACCGAAGCAAAAATATCGAATTTCGAAAATTCTTAATCTACAAAACATACAAATTAATTCATTTAGAAATTCTAATATAACATAATACTAATAATCAGTTTTGGAGCGAAATTATGGTTCAAATTTTACTATACCAATTCATTATCCTTCTTGGTATAATTTGCATCAATTGAATTACAATTTTATGGCTAATCTATAATCGTCATTTCAACAAATATAAATTTTTGCTATATAAATAATTTATATTACCTTAATCTCATATATCGAATTCGGTATAATTTTATTCGATTTTTCGTTAGTATAATTTCGGCAAAGTGCATTTTATATACAAATGCAAAAATTTAAACCTTAAGTATAGTTTTATAGATGAATTTTTACTGACCGCCAAAATCAATCAATTCAGATTAGTATACATAGTAGATATATACCCTCTATACACCCGAAATTAATCTATAAACCGTATATAGTCTATAGTGTACACACTATAAAAAATACCGTGACGAAAAGAAATTAGAAATAAAAGGATATGCGGATAATATCTGCCATATTATTTTATGTACATATACTTATATGATGATTAAAATAGAAGTTAAGATGTGGGGTAAAGTAGTTTACGGGGGTTTAAAAGAAATTATATACGATGATGATGATAATGATAATAATAATTTTAGTAAAGTATAGAAAACATTATAGTATTATAAAATTGAGTATTAGTTAAAAACAGGACCATATGGCCTATATATAGGAAAAATTCTTTAATAGAAAAAAACAAGTCCCCTTTTTTAATGTTTACAAGTACATTATCTATAATGTATTCATATGATTACATCCGTAAATTATTTATTTTAATACCACATATAGCTAAAAGAGACAGCGTTACAATCATAATTTTTATGTACATATATTTATCTACTAATGAAAAAAATTAATATACTTATATACAAATATATTAAATAATTTTCCATGGATTAAAAAAAAAAAATAAAATGTAAATATCATTTTCTTAACCACATCGAAAGGGAATAAGGAATTTATGGTATATTTCAGTTCGACGACAAATTTTTATGTATATAATGGAAAATGTAGGAAAAATAAATGTTATAAATATTAATTAAATTAATTAAATACCATATTTAAATTAAATCAGTATTTTAATTCTCATAAATGAAATATCTCATAAATGAAATTGAAGTCTCATAAATGAAATTGAACATCTAAGACTTACGGTCATATAGATAGATTGCCAAAAGATTTTATGGTAAGTAAATTAAATTAAATATTTACCATTTATTAGACTAACCAACCAATGTTACATTTGAAATCTTATATGTTCTGGTCTTGCCTTAATAGCTTTGCTCTTCTTCTCTTGCCTCAACAGCTTTGATATCAGCCCAAGTCTCTCTTGTAGGGTTTCTGCCGATATTTTGATTCTCAATTAAAGATCTACTAATTCATGAACCATACATATAAGATCGTCTGTACCGCGGAAGCATTTTATTACAACAAATGCTAATGGCTTTTAATTATGAGTCGAAAATATTAGGAACATGCTAAAAGCTTTTAAATATAAGTCGAAACTACCAGCATTTGAAAAACTTGTAGTAGTTGGTAGTACATTAACATATAGTAAAATTAGTTATATAACTAAAATTATTTGTTGGTTTGAAAGGAGGGGCACCCAGAGAGAAACCTAAAATTATTAGAATCATTTTTATTAAATACCGCGAGTAACTAACTAACTTAATATGCCTTTCTCTGAATTCCTTTATGTTTGCATATAAAACCAAAATATTTTATTAAGAATTATTTATGATTTTATGTAACAACCATTTATTATTGCATAAATCTTGTATAGGTACTCCAAATATTTTTACTTGTAATTAAATATAATATTTTTTAGTTAAACAAATCAATTTAGTATTTCATTTATGTTAGTAATATGATCCTATTCCTATATAGTTCTTGTTAATCTTGTTGACAATTTTGAAAAAAAAAACGTATATTCTACATAACATTTTCTATAAGCAGAGCAAAAAAAACCAGTAGGACATCGAAAAATTATTTTAGATAAAGGATATAATACAATTTTGAAACAGAAATAACCCAAACTATGGTAAGTAATATATAAATTTCAAGTAGCTATACAAAAATATTTTAGTTATTTTTTGGATATTGCAATAAAATATAATATTATTTATGTTATTTATATATATTTTATCTCAAGTATTTTCCTCTTGATACAATTTTGTTGTTTTTTGGTCTTTTGACCATCCGTGTGTGCCTTATAAAGGGTATTTTTATTTTCCAGATGTATTTGGATGGGTCATACAGCTGTTAGGCGCCATTATATATGGAATGTATAATGTATAGTAAACATATATAAATTTTATATTATTTAAAAGAAAAAATGAACATGATGAAATGTTAAAAAGGGTACATCACATTTTATAAGTGTTCTGAAATTTATATACATTATACGAGTACATGAAATTATTACTTCCTTTAGCGTTTTTGATCATAAATAATTTTTAAGTATATAAGTATACTTATGGTATATGCGGTGATAAATATAATTTTTATATTTTGAGATTTTTAGTTGTTGAAATTCTTTAATTAAGTACAGTCGAATGAAATTATTTTAAATTAAATTATGGTTAAATTTTATTATACCTATAAATGATATGGAAACTAACTATTGTTTGGGTAGAGCGTAGAGTGGATTAATATTCTAAAATATTAAGAAAGTAACCAATTTGTTGACTACATTATTAAACTTTTATAATTAAAACTTTTCTCAGATTATATTAAACTTTGCAATTTCAAAATAAATCTTTTGCAGCTAAAATGGGAAAGGTTTTGATTGGAAATGATGACAAAGATTAATTTGAGCTGGAAAAGTTTTAATTGGTCCTGGAAATTTTATTGCTATATAATAAATTATTGCTATATATTAATTGATATGTTTTCCTGACATTTTATTGCAATTTTAGGACCTACTAATTTTTTATCAGAGCAATTGGACTCGACCACCAGCATTTTCCCCAGTCTTAAAATTTACATTGCTGTATATATTTTATTACCGGTACTCCTTTGAAACTGAGTCAACTTAGAACGACATCGATGCATCGGATTGAAATCAAATTCACTCACCAAATTCCTTCACATTTGAAAATATATTTTTAAGTTTAATAATTTGAATAATTGGAATAATTTCCAATAATTTTCTTATCTTTTAATTTAATTTAAAAAAAAAAAAACTTTAAAAAGTTCAGTCGATTAAATACAAAAAAAAAATTTGTTTATTTAAAAAAAGTCAAATATTTATTTTATGTTTGTAAACAAAACTCAATTATGTTTTGATAGCACAAATAAATGTGATTAACAAATGTGTATAAATAACTTATGATTATTTTTATATATACCAAATGACTTTCCGAGAGACTTTAACCGAAAAAAAGGGTGAGGAAATTGTAATTGATGAACACATCAATTAACTAAAATATAATAAATTTGAAAAAAAAAAAAAAAATGATTGTATTCTGGTCTATTTTCCCTTTTCTTATTACATAAATTTTCATTTTATTTGATTTCATTATTCAATAAACAATTTCTTTATGACCGATTAGGCACAAATCATAACAGAAGCTTGCGTGTTAATATAGTCGCATAATTTTTTCGCCTCCGAATTTCTCATTTCATTAATTTTTTGACAACATAAGAAAAAGATTTTAACTTTGAAAATTATTGTTTTTATGTCAATTTTTCTATATTGTATATGTAGTAAAAAATTATAGAAAATTCAATATTTTCATTGAGGCTTACGAATATAATGTATATAAAGTGTCTCTGCAGACCATAAATATGTCTTTCGCTAAATTACATCTGTGCTATATATTTATTATTTGATAACATAAAAAATAGATAAATAAAATATTGGAAATAAATTTTATATCGTATTAGCCAAAAGGAAAATTTATGGAAAATTAATATTAACGTTATAGAAATTATACTTAGTAGTTTTGTTGAATTTTATTTTAAGTGGCTTCACAATTTTAGTATACAGATTTAGTTCCAACTACTAATAATAATATTATGCGATTGGTTAGATTATTAAATAAATTGTTTAATAATTAAATAAAGACTAATAAATTTTTCACACAATTCGAAATATATAAATAAAAAATGATATTTAACTAAAAATTATGTATTACAGTTTTTAACTTGTTGCAAATGTGTGTACGTAAAATATCCCTATACTAAAAAGAATCCCAGAAATATTTCTAATCTTCTACTGCCCTCTAACACATTAATCGAAATTATACGACTTAAGTTCGTTGGTCATACAAAATTTAATATTAAATAAATTTTTTCAATTATTGGTAAAGAAAATCCTCATTTTCTCAAATATTCAACCTAATAAAAAGAACCTTTTTTCATTATGTAAACCCAAAAATAAATGTTAAAGATACAAAAAAAAAATCTTGACGATCATAGATATATTTCCCAATAGGAATAGGAGATAATTGAGACATCAGAAATTTTACAAAAGGAAGTCAAATTTAACATATACTTAATTTTCAAATAATTTTATAAGATCTTCAATATTAATTTTTAAACTTCCTCAATAAACCAACTTCTTTTTTATTTTATTTTAAATTCCATTTGTGCGCCTACAATGAAATTTTCTAAAAGAATTCAAAACATTCAAATGCGCTTTTCAGGTGCCGACGAAATATAAATCAAATTTAAAAGCGTTTTAAAATAAAATTAACAAAATTTTAAATAATATAAAACAAAAATGATTGATTGAGAACTAAATTTGACTAAAAGTATACCACAGCGAAAAAGGATAATTATCATATTTACAGAATTATAACTTATTGAACCATTTACTTAACCACCTATCCGAAATTCTCCTAAAACAAAAACATAACCTAGTCCTAGAGGACAAATTATAGAAAGAATATTTTAAAGAAATTTCAAATTAAATTTAAATTAGAAAATTTTTAGATATTCGCCGGTATATGCATTAAAGTTTTCATCTTTTAAACTTGGAGCAGATTTTTGAATTCTGGTTTATTAATTGATTAAAATAAAATATATTATATATACAACTTCATTAAATTTAATTTACCTAATAGTTATCGATCCATTGGTTGTCCTGGGAAGCAAAGGAAAAAAATAAACATTTTATACATGAAACGTGTCAGAAAATAAAAGTCAAAATAAAAGGCAGGGCACCCTTTTTTTTACCTTTTGTTTATTTATTATCCATTGCATTTAGTGTATGAAACCCAGAAATATTTCCAATTGGTTTCATTAACCCTTTTTTCCATTATTATTATTACTTAAATATTGTCTTAAGGGCTGCATTAATGAAACACTATATAAAATATATAAATATTATCATCATAGATTTTGTTTTGGTATATTTTCCATGCATAATTAATAAATGGATCACACTTTTCTTTTGAAAAAGGCAAATTAATTACGGAAATTGAATTTAATATCATTTTGAATTTAACTATAACAAAAGTTACATTAGAATTAGATGCAACAAAAATTTGTATTTGAAATACTTTATAATCTTTATGAATACCCTTTTTTGTATAAGTCTTTAATGCCAGTTTTGATGGTTATGCTATACCTTATATAATCCTTCCTTTTGCATCCGGGTAAAATTGAAATTTGTGTATAATGTTACCCATCACATCATGGCTTTATGCCCATATTTCAAAAATGACGATAAAATAAAAATGGGACATAAAAAATGATGAGTGGCTTTAAGACCATATTTCAAATGGATATAAGGCCATGAAAACGTTATGCCCGATGGCTTTATGACCCGACACCATATGACTTTACCCAGACATTATTAAAATATTTATATAATATATATAAAAATTGTTAGCTTTACTAAACTATAAAATTGCTGTAAGGTAAATGCAAATATTTACAAATAAAATGGCGGATTATATGAAAATATGATTTCAAAAATTTATTAGTATATTTTGATTTTGGTATATATAATTTTGATACTTAAATGGAATAAGAATTAAGATTTTTGTTGCAAAACGAAAATATGCAAAATGTCTACACCATACTATGTAAATTATGTAAAATTTCATATCTATATATTATATAGTATACTCGTAAAACTAATATATATGTATCTATAAAGTATAATATTAATTACAATTAAATATATGAATTATATTATTTATATTATATTTTTAGAAAATGTAAAATCAATGAAATAAATACACCAGACTGGTATATAAATTCTATGTGCCAAACTTATTCATCATATATGTACATATAAACATATATATATATATGTATATTATTATATATATTGATAAATTTAACAAAAAAAAAATCAAAATGGAATATAACGAAAGATCCGCGCACTCGCAATCTTTATTCATTCTCTTGTTCTTCGTTTTTACTACTGTTGTGTACTGTAAATGAACACTACTGAACTAACTGATAATATTAATGTACATAACATGGAATAAATTACATGATGGTCAACATTTGTATACGATAAAAAAAAAGGTTTTGAAACAAATATTTTACGATATAACATTTTTATTTAGTCCTTTGTCAAAATATATAACTATAAGTGTACTAAACGATATTTTAATCTACTATATATATAAACATTTTTATAAAGAATTCAATAAAAAAAACATGTCCGCATTCTGATACACAAACGAAAAATCGATTTTTATATATTTTTACACCGCATCAGAAGAGTTTTTTAAATGTAAAAATCTGTTGTGTCATCGTATCTTTCTTATACTTTGGTTATATTTCTAAACTTTAAATCCACCATATAAATATATGATCAGTAACATAACAAATTTTCAGATTTTTTTAATGTTTAATCGATAATATTTATATTTATGGTAGAAATTGAAATATTTCTTCAATAATAATTCAAATATGTACAATTTAAAAAAAATAATCTTATAGCTATAGTCTTACACACCATCGCAGCATATAATTTTCTCCTCCCTTATTCTACCTTCTTACAGCCGCTCCTCCCACTTATCCTATCTTAAATTTATTTCTTCATCTACCTATAAAGGAATAAGCTATACCCAATATAAGTTCAAACATATAAATTTACCACATAACTTATCGACTTTTTTTTTTTGCTGGATGTGAGTTCGTTATCCTTATCTCATATTTTCGTTATATGATGGAATCAATTTTGTGTTCCAAAACATTTTGTAAATTTTTTAGGCTTTAAATTTTATACTAAAATATTTTACACTAAAATACAGTTAAAAATCTTATACTCTTTTTTTATAAACCAAAATCAAAAATATGTATATAAAAAATCTTTATATATAGGGTGGCATATACATAATGTATATATAAAAAAATGGGGTAATAATTAGCAAAATTTTGCGATATTTTATTGACAACCAAAAAAAACCCATCCCATTATTTTCGATTTTTCAATAAAACTCATACTAAACAAAAATACACCTACACTATCATATTTCATGTTGCGAGTGAAATTGAATTAAAGAAAAAAATTGAATCTATACATTGGAAATTTTATATTCAACCAATTAGATATTCGTATTTATACAATAAAATTTTTAAATCGCATGCGTCTTCGAAATTCAATTGGTTTTTTTTTTATTTATATAAATTCCATGTATGTGTATCTTATAATATATGTATACATATATATATGTATAAAAGATCATAAATTTTCCCAACCATATTAGCTACAATGTTGTATATGATTTAATTTCAAAATGTTCAACCTGAAAGATATTTTATCAATCTTTTTTATATCAAATTTATATTATTATATTTTCTTTATTATAATTTGAACTGAAAAATATTCGAAATTATAAATTGTGTTGTGTGATGTGTAGTGATGATAAATGGTGCCATTTTCGAAATCTCCTTTTTTTCATTTTCTTTTAAAATTTATTATTTCGTATATGTGTGTTTGTGTTGTACCCATTTGTTTGATGATATGTTTTTCAAATATAGGAGGGTACGACTTAAATGCTATATTTATGTTTACTATAAGAGACTATAACTGAAGCTACACATAATTTTACTAGCTACAATCTATACAAAAAAAAAACGAAGAATTTATATATTAAAGAGTACGGGCGTTGAAAATCACCTTCTAGATTTTATAATATACAGGTTAGTCGTTTGTTGAACGTTCGTTGGTGTGGTTTTATAGAAAAATTATTTCGGGTATATTTAGAAAATATAATAATTAATTCTTTTTTTGTAGTACATAAAAGAGAGAAAAAGTGAGACTTGGAAAAAATATATATATAAATAAATATAGTCAAGTCATCAGTGTTGCTCAACACTTGTATATATACTTATTATATACATGTTTATATACATTATATATATATAGAAAAATGTATATTATATAAAAATTAATTTGTTTTACTTTTTTTTATTTAATATTTTTTCTTTATTATAATTTTTTTTTTATACATATTTAAATAAATTAGAAATAAAATATGATTTTACTTTATATATTTATTATTTACTATAAATTTCATAAAATTAGTATACATAGTATGGTAAATTAAAATAATTCTATATATATGGGTTTTGTCGTTATTATTATTTTGTGATATTGTGAATTTAATCATTAAAAAAAAAACTAAATAACCAAAAAAAAAATTAAATTTATTTAATAAAAAAAATATGTTTTAAGTGCCTTAATAAAAATACATCATACATCACAGCTGTTTTGTCTAAAAAAAAAAGGATATATAAATAAAACCACCTTAAGCATAAAATATTTAATTTTGAATTTGTATAATTAAATGAAAATATATAGAAAAAATTAAATTAATTTAAAAAATTTAAAAAAAAATAAGAGAAGAAAAATGTCGAATAAAAATTTTTTATATAAAATGAAAAATAATTATTATTAATTTAAAAAAAAATAATAATTAATTAACATAACCAACAAAAATATATTTAATTTGAAATTTATATAACGAAAGTTGGTTTTTTTATACAAAATATCATAAAAAGCATATATGGTAATGGCAGAGATAGGTGGCCATTTGGCACACCAATTACCAATGCATAATCATCAAAGTGGATTAGTGCAACCATCACTGGTTATGAACCATCATTTAGAATTGGATTGTCATGGACATGAAATATTATCGAGTAAGTTTTGCTATGATAATTATGAATATTTAAAGATAATTGTTAGAAGTATATTTTGGTATAGATTTGATATTTAATTTAAATTGTTAAATTCACATAAAATTCAAATATGTATTTTATGTAACTTTCTCGTAAACAAATTTTTATATCTATGATAATGCAAATTAATTTAATCAATTTACATAATATGGGTCACTATTTATTTACAATATTTAATTGACTTTTAAATAATATAATGGTATAAACCAGAGTAACAGTCATTTCTAGGTTTCTATATCTAAGGTTTCCTTGGAATTGTGACCATCATGCACTTTATGAACATTGAAATTATTTGTTAATCTATATATTAATTTACACAAATATTCAATTTCCAATAGACTTTTAAAACCTCTAAATTCGAAAATCAAAATTAATTTTCGGATGCATTTCCATAGTCAAAAGTTTTTTTTTCGTTTAATAATAATTTTGTGGTGCAAAAAGTCATTGTCTTATTTGAAGGTAAAAAAAAAAACATATAAATAAATATAAATTATAACTACATAAATAAAAATGACTAAGAAAAAAAGTTAATGCTTCACTGACCCGGCATGCGGGCTTTGGCCTTTTAACTTTATTCAAAACATTTTAACGAAATATTATTTTTACAATTTTGTTATGTGAAAATATTATTTTTTATATCCATAAAATGTTGGCGTGTAATTGGCATTCTTCCTGAAATGCGTTTTTTGTAGAAACTCATTTCGATATAAAGTTATTAATCTACCTAATTACATAAATTATATATTGTTATTAAAGGCCAAGTATAAAAGTGAATGCACTTATTAGCGAATATCATGAAAATGACTCAATATTTTGATTGTATTGTTATAGTCGGTCAATCACAGCATATTTTTAAATCAACTATACACTACATTATAGAGTTGAATACAATCTAGGATCAATTTAGATATGAATTAAGTTGCTAGCTCTATTCCAACATTGTATATATGTATAACCGACGCATTTATTTGGTTCGTATAAGATTTCGGATTATGAATTACAATTTTTTGGTTAAATATGAAGACTTTATGATTTGTTAGATTAATGATGAAATTATTGTTCATATATTTTTAATTCTAAACTACAAAATGTATGCAGTATTTCGAAATTTAAACTATATAACAGAAATATAACAGAAACAGAACAGATTATACAACAGAAAAACCATTCTATTTACATAGAAATATATTTAGTAAGCAATTTTACGAAATATTTGTTTCGTAAAAGATTCAATAACATTTATTTAATGTTAATAACATTTATGTATCATAAGTAAATGCAAAATTCCTTAATTTAATTTATCTATATAATTAATTAAATAAATTATTAATGTTTTTTTTTAAAGAATTTATTTAAATACTTTATTAATGAAGAAGTATAAATTATTAATGTTTTTTTTTAAAGAATTTATTTAAATACTTTATTAATAATATACACGAAACGAAGACAAATTAAATTTTTTAAGATAAATATATACAAAATGTTACCCAAAAGAGAATAAATCTAATTCGACAATTTTATCGAAATTTAAAAAAAAAAACCCTTAAAAAAATTATACGAAAATAAAATGTCCCGTCAAGATAAAACCTTTTCCGAAGGCGCCTTCTACCTTCTGCGACAAAATAAAGCTGGAATAAAAACAAAACAGTGTTAAAAATGGAATTGTAATTTTTTAAGTCATAAATTGTTGTGTACCTATACCTATACCTGAATGAATCATTGGTTTTTTTTATATAAACCAAAATCTTTCATTAATTCTCAGATTATTTTCAAATTTTTCGTTGAGGATTTTTGATATTATTACAAAATCATTTTGTGTAATATTTTTTACCATAAAAAATTTAGAAAAATAAAAAAAAAATTTAATTATAATTTTTTGTGAATGAAAAAAAATTGAAATTAAAAATTAAATTTTTATATTTTAATTTTGTGGTAATTACACTTTAATGACTTTATATTCAAATTGCCTAAACCTAAACTATATTATATACGTTTATGGATTGATATACAAAATTCCTGAAGGTCAACACTATATAAAGGTAAAATATTTCTATTTACTACATAAATTACAAAATATGATATGATTTTATGTATGCGTTATTTTTTATTATTATTGTTTTATCTCAACATTTTCAGGTAAACAAAGAAACATACTATATGGCATATTTTTTGTTCAAAAATTGAAAGAACCAGATTTCACTTCCCGTCGCCATAAAATCGAGACATATCGAGCTTGATGGTTCATATATATATGATACTAATATAAATACCTTAAAACCAGGAAGTATTGTGGTAAAAATCATTGTCTTTTTACTATAATAGTTATCACTCTATCTCACTCTGATTTGTTTATTTACAATAAATTAAATATTTTTGGGGGCATTTATACGATAACATATTATATTTAATCTATTTTAAGTCTATTTTAATTTTGCAGTTTTATTACCCATAAGGTACTAAATGCAATTTATTACTTCAAGTTTTGAATGAATTTTTCTAAATTTGAAAATTGAATTATAAATAAAACTTTTAACATTAAAATATTGGAAATTCCCAAAATATATTTCTTACCGGTAAAGTAAACTGGTCTTTTGCAACCAAAAATAAGAATACCGACGGTCTGTTAAAACAATTTTTTGATTATTTTATAAAGGGTGGATAAATAATATACAAGTGATATTATAAATTATGTGTTAATAATTATTGAATTTGTTAGAGATATGTAATATCATTTGTCCACCATAGGAGATATGTAATATCATTTGTCAACCAATTCTATATTTGTTAGTTGGAAAATTAGTATATAGATAAGACCCTTTTTTCAAGCTTCTGTCATGATTTTGACAATCATTTTGACACTAAAAGTCCTGAAAGAAAATTTGTAATTTTTCAAATTTTAAGGTCTTTTACTGTCAATTTCAGGACTTTTAGCTTCAATTTCAAAACTTTTAATGTCGAAATATATCAAAATCACGAAAGAGTCTTGAAAAAAGTATATTGCAAAAATGCTCGAGAAAAATGTATCTAAGATGATGTAATTTTTTGAGGAAAAAATTATTCTTCATCTTAGACAATTTCACGAAAAATGTAATTTTAAAAATCTTTTAATATTTTAATAAATTTTCTTGAAAAATTATTTGTATATTATGATTTTTACAAATTTATAAATCTCATTTACAGTAAAACAACCGTTTTATTATTTATATAGTATTTTATGTCTAAAAACTATAGACTAAAAAAATTTGGAGTAATTTCACACCTACTTTATTTGTGGAGATATTATAATTTTGTTCCTTAACTTTATACGGTGTTAAAAGTTGGTAAATATAAAAAAAAAGTAAAAGCTGTAAACATTAAACAACATATAAAAAAATCAAAAAATGTTTTTACGATCGTCAAAGCAAGAAAAAAATTATATTCTCATATTAAAATACATAAATTTTTTATAGAAATAACAGAAATTCAAATTTTGTTTAATGTTTTTTTTAAATAATTAAAGAAAACTCAGAATATAACCAAAAAAAACTATAATAAGTACAATTTCTAAGAAATTTCATAAAAATTAAAATTAATTTTAAAAGTTGGAGATGAGATACAGTGATGGGAAGAACACTAAATAACTAAATGTAGACAATTAACTGATTTTTTCATCGAATTAATTTTAATTAGTACTCAAATATTAAACATTACATCTGGTAGATTTTTCTCTTGGTATATTATTGAATTATCTATTAAAGTCATTTTACTTTTTATAGAAATTTTATTCTTAAAAATACTTTTTACAATGTCGACATTTTATAAACGCCTTTGAAATTATGTAATATTAGAAAATTCAAAAAAAATTTTTATTTTATTTCAATATAATCTCGTTGGTTAGTTAGTTAGAGGGGGAAATATTACGTCCAACACTATAGAAAACTAATTGACCCATCATAGGGCATCCCCTTATTTTTATCAACTAAAAACTCAACCATTCATTACAACCATTTTGTCTCCTTGGCGAATCCTGAAGACAAGCAGTATCGGAATCCTCGCTCCCAACAAGTTGTCGAAACTATAGTCCTATAGTCCCCCAGGATTTCCTACGTCCTCCCGCTCAAAGCGCTGAACAGAGCATGTTGCTGATGTCCTCTGGCTGTTCCCATATCTTGACACATTCGATCTCGTTTAATAATCTCGTTAATCCTTTAACCGATGAATATAATGTGTAATAATTTTCTAGATCTTATTCATCGATAATAATTAAGTTTCAATTTAAAAGACTATAACTAAACAATCTAACCTCGTACCGCATTCTAAAGAGATCCCCTTAATTAACTCAGCGTTCATGCAATCATATCCATAACCATACAAAAAAAATTATATTAGGTATAATCATCATCCACCTTTACCTATAGTATATCTTTAATTACCCACTATAAGAATGAAAATCTGAATTTCGTTTTGTTAATTAATTTATATTATATTATTTTTTTCCCGATTTGTTTTTTGGTTTGGTTTATATCTTCAGTAAAATAAATGTTTTTATTCCCTGTTGGCTGTTATAATACGACAAATTTATATTAATGAGAGTTATAAAATTTAATATACATATATATAAATATATATGTATATTTGACAAGGAAGATTTTATTAGGTATATATCCATTTCCATAGTAGGTATATAAAGTTATATTTAAGATCTACTTAAAGAATATATCGGCATAAACCTTTGTATGTTAATGCAAAGTGATGTAAAAAATTTAAATTTTTATTTAATTTTTTTTTTCTTTCTTTAAATATATGTACATATATGTATATATACGAGTAGTTATAGTATAAATTAGTATATTTAGTTATAGTATAATAATAAAAATATATAATAAATTTTTTCATGATTTTTTTAAATAATAGATATATAAATATGAGTTTAGTGTATATATAGTAATATATGGTATATAAATGAAAATAAAAAATCATTTTGCAAAAATATTGAGTTATATATTCCACCAAAAACAAAAAACCGCATGGGTGTTCATAAAGTCATAAAATTTATTATAACGAAAAAAAGATTTAATTAATTTAAATATTGAGCGGTGTCTTTATTTTTATAGACCACAATAATTATTATTATATGGAATTTAATTTGACCATAATTAATTGTTTTCACCCTAAAGTTATTTTTGAGATATAGTATAATATTAAAGTTGGTAGAACGTTGGTAAGAAACAAGAAAGATCTTTGAATGTTGATGTATTTAAATATTTGATTAGTGATAATCAATTGGTATATAATCATAAATAAATATTCTATTAGATTAATGAAAATTTCTACTATAGATTTTCTATATAAACCACTAAAATATTTGATAACAAGAAAGTACATATATTTGAATTGGTAAATCAATAATTTAGAATTGCATATCTAAACACATATTTCTCGAGTTTTTTTGCAAGACTTTTCCAAATGTCTTTCGTGATTTTGACAACTTTGTGACATTAAAATTCCTCAAATTTACACTACTAAAAGTGGTGAAAATTTTAAAAATTACAAATTTTTAGGACTTAGTGTCAAAAGGGTTGTCAAAATCACGAAAGAGGCTCCTGAAAAAACGATCTAAGGATCTATTTATACATTATATATATAAATTTTCGACTGAAGAACATCATATATTGTACGAGTGTTGTCTGTAAATTTATATAAAAATCTAATATATATAAATTAAATTACAATATGCTTATTAATCCTTTATTAGCATAATAATTTTAATTTTCAAACCGCATTGTAAATATATCATCAAATACCCAGAGCCTTTAATTAATTAATGTTGGTTTGTTTCAAAGAAAAAACCGTCCTCAGTTTGTTTCTTTTTTTTATGTATAGTTAATGATTTTCATTTGACCATCCCAATTTTTTTTTCTGATATCGTCTGATGTAGCGATGATTCCCTAAAAAAAGTATGTTGTTAGTTATATGTATATAGGTATATGTACCTATATAATAGTATGTCACAATATCAAATGACACCGAGGTGGCACGGCGCCTTACATTTTGTATGTATGTAAAGTGATTCTTAAAGATTGCAACTACTTTTTGACAGTCAAGTATATATACCTACAAATATTTTTTTTTCTTATAAAATTTGTATGCCCAATTTTTTTTATGTTTTTTGTGTGTGGATTTTTGTGGTAAGGTGTGTTTCACCTTTACAAAATGCCGCGTCAATGATATTTATAATCAATATATATAGAATAATTATTACACCATAGTAGTATGGTTAGAATAAGAAAAAAAGTAATATTGGAGACAATAAAATGCTAAGAATTAATCCATAAATTTTGAATAACATTATGTAATGCATTTGAGTTATATTAAAAGCGGTTAAGAAAATCTTGCCATGTTGTATATAAGCTTTAGGTTTGTGTAAGCGAAAATTAACCTAAAAACAATCACAAGAATATTTATACTATTGAATTATGTCGTGGACAAAATATAATATGTATGAATAATAGATTACTTTTACTCTTTAACAACAAATCTTTCGATATATGAAAATTAGACTTTTCTCAACGGGAAATGGAAGGCTTCCCCCATGCATGATGGAAGCGTTCCTCGGAAGCAATATGGAGGCATGAACCATCGTTTCCCTTATTGTTTCATGTTAGGTTCCCCAAAAGTAAGCAATAGCTTCGTATTTTTCTTCGTGAAAAGCGCTTCTGTATTGCTGATTTAACTCTTCCACGGAAGAAATGCAATTTTTTCTATTGCTTCTAGATCGCTTCCCCAGGAAGGCCTTCTCAAATTACCCCCGTTGGGTTCTGTTAATTGATAACAGAAAAATCTTATTATAACAGACTTTATTTTACTGTTATCTTATAAAGATTCTAGAGGAATTAAGATTTTAATAATTGATTTCGTCATATAAACTTTAAAAAAACTAATTTTTTACTATAATAATTAAAAAATAGTATGAAAATTCTGTTATGAAAATATATTAAAATTATGTTCACATGTTAAAACTATGATTAAAAAATCCTACATACAAAAGTAATCTTTCAAAAGTAATCAAAAGTAATTTTGCTGTTCTTCTGAGATGGCAAATGAAGCGAATATATTTTATTTACATATTTATACATTATTTACAATCATACTTCCAAAAAACTCGTTGTTCCAAAAATAACAAAAAAAAAACTATAAGTTCATTGGTACCAATCCAATTTGAATCTGAACATCAAGTTGAAAAACTGATGGAGGGAAAAATCTTATCAAGTCGGAAATCTGTTAAAGGTTTATTTTCTTATTTTTTTTTTATATTTTTGTATTTATTTTATTTTTTTATTTTTATACCTAAAAAAAAAATGCACATACCAAAAAAAAAAGACGACCAAGATCCAAGATGAGAGAAATATAAAACCAAACCTTTATTTTTTTTTTTTTTTTTCATTTTTGATGCTTAAATATTCTGTTCTCTTATGCGATTATTATATATTTTTACTGTGTCTTATTTTCTAAATCCTTTTGTGTGTACCTATACTATTTTTGGAAGAATTTAATATGGTGAGATTGTGTACACTCTGCGCCTTCAGCATGGTTATGTGTGATTTTGAATAACTACCGCGTGATTGGAGAATATGTAAAATATAATGTTTCTTTATATATATATATATATATATATATATATATATATATAAAGATTATCTTCAATCTTTCTATATACAAAAATGTATATACATAACTTCTTTAAATTATCTTACAGTTAGCATTGGCACAAAGTGTTAACATATTTTAATATATCGAAATATTAATTTTTAAAAAAAAATTATATATCCAGTTTTTTTTTATGTATGGCTTAAAAATGTTAATTTATTTTTCCCCCCGTACATTATGAAATAATATAATAATTATTATTTTGGACCGGTTTTTCATATATGAAATGGAAAAAATGGAAATATATATGAAAATATATAAATTATATATATACTATTATTTATTTATTATTATTTTTTTGGTTTAGAAGAAGGTACACTAATGGCAGATAAGATAGTATATTTATAATTTTACTTAAACACGATAATAACTTTTGGCTAAATAATGATAATATGAATATGCAATGTTGTGCTATATTTATTTTCTACTTAATTCATTTATATATCCTCTCATCATCCAATCTAAGTGATGGATATTTGAATGACACTTCATTGTAAATAGTATTTCTATATGGATTACTATTATAAATTTATCTGGTACATTTATCTACTATATACCAAGTATACCATATATTTATCTAATATTATTTTAACAAGTTCTTAGAATAATAATTAATTTGTATAATTAAAAGAAATTTACAGAAAATTTTATACGTTTTTTCACGAGCCTTTTTGGAAGCCTCTTCTCGTGATTTTGACATCTTTTTGACCATTGACACTAAAAGTCCTGAAATTGACAGTAAAAGTTCTGAAATTTTAGAAAATTAAAAATTTTCAGGTCTTTTAGTGTCTCAAAAGGGTTAAATCACGAAAGAGGCCTGTAAAAAGACTCGTGAAAAAGGGGTCTAAGGTTTGTGAGTGAAGTCATATATTGATATTCACAAAATCAAAAATGTCCTGATTTCAAGTATGATCTGACCTCTATCTATATGTTACGTATTTGGAGTTAATTTGTTACTTCTATATTTTTTTTTTGTGTATTTTACTTAATTAAATCCAGTTGAAATTTGACTGAAGTCATGAAGTCAGTTGAAATTTCCCCAGTTAAACAATGGTATTGATGGATCTTAAAATTGTGTATTATATCCTTGATCGATTTTAACATTTACTCCTTAAAATTTCATCTGGCTGAATGCAAAGAAAATCAAAATTAGAATAAATATTGAAAATAATAATAATTTTACTTACCTTCTATTTCTATTAAGATAAATAAAATTATTTATATCATAAATTTTTGTTATAGAATATCACCTTTATACATTTTTCAAATTTATTATTATTATTATTTTATAGAAAAACAACGACAATCTTTATGCGTCGGATGTGGTGGACAAATACATGATCAGTATATTTTACGTGTAGCTCCTGATCTCGAATGGCATGCGGCATGTCTAAAATGCCAAGAATGTCGACAATTTTTAGATGAAAGTTTAACTTGTTTTGTTCGTGATGGTAAAACTTATTGTAAGCAAGATTATGTTAGGTAAGTTTAAATTTTTTTTATGTACATTGTTTTTATGCTTTCCTTCAACTGTCTTTTAATTATTATTTTTTTTCTCTTATTTTATAAAAAAAAACATTTAATTGAGAAAATTTACTTTCTTTATTTATCTATGAAATTTAGCATATATATGATAAATAGTCTTTAATTAACGTTAAAGATTTTTATTTACTTTTTTGCATGCACAACAAATATGTTTTATGTTTAATTTCTTTTCTTTTCTGTTTGAAAATTTAATAGATTTTTGTTTTGGTGTCTCTTAGAAATATTACATAAATTTTTTTTTTTTATTTTGTAATTTAAATTTTGTTAACATTATATATTAGCAAATTATAAGCTACAAACAAAAAATATTCACACTTGTATATTTAGTTCATGCAAAAATTATAGAGACACAAAATAAATAATTAAATTTTTCGAAAAGAATTATTCAGTTTTGAGTACAGAAATTCAAACATTTATGAAATTTTCCATATTTCATCAATTAAAATGATTGCAAATGGTTGGTTAACTTATATCAAATTTTCATTTTTTAGTGTAAAATTTTAAATATATCAAAAAACATTATGAAATTAAAATAAAAGAAATATCAAAAATAGCTTAGGAAGACATAAGCTTTCTTAGATCCTTTTTTCCACGAGACTTTTGGCAAGCCTCTATCGTAATTTTGACAAACGTTTTAACAATTTTATTATAAATTTCAATATACTTTTATAGTGTCAAAAAGATGTCCAAATAACGAAATAGGCTTGAAAAGAGTCTTGCAAAAAGTCTCGTGAAAAAAGGGTGTTATATGTCATTTAGTAATTGAACAATATTTTGGCTTTGGATAAGGATTGAATGATAATAAATTAACAGAAACTATATTTATTATATTTAAATTATTTCGGCTTTAGTCGCTATAATAACCATAAGAAACTATTTGATGAAATGATTATTCCATTGAGAAATTTGTTATCTCATATATATATAAAAATCAAGATTAAGAAGATTATATTTTTTTTAAATGGATACACTTTCATTATTTATGATAATTTTCAATATTTTTGGGTTAAACTGAAAGTGTGAAAAATTAAATGACCGCAGTAATTGTCAAGTACTTATATATATTTTATACACAAATAAGAATTGATATAAATGACCTATCCTAAGACCAACTAAAAGTCATGAATATGCAGTGAATTGAATTTGAAAAGTATGATTTAAAGAAAATGTGTACTTTCAATTATCTACCTTCATGGTACACTCAAAATTTAAATGGAAATAAACATAGATTTATAACTTTACTATAATAAATCTACAAAATAATATAAACTAAATATAAATTCTATATTTATGTTAATTAAATTTCATCCATTATCGATTAGAGTGTAATTTACATTAAATTCATTTATTTTTTTATATACGCACAAAAAATTTAAATCATTTATTCATTCATTTTAAAGGTATACTAAATTAAAATATTAGTCAATATTAATTTAGTCTATTTAAATTTTTTTGTTTATTTAATTTTTATTAGTATTTATTTAAAAAATTAATGTTTATTAAGCAAAAAAAAAAAAAACCTTTAACTATGATGGTAAAAAAAAATGTTATTTTGATTATTTACGAAAATATAAAATTTATTTATTTTTTTTTTTGTAATATTTATTATACAAATAAATAAAATAAATATTATCGTACAATGAGACGACACTGAAGTTTACCAAATATAATAATTTTACCCAGTTAAAAAAAATTTAAGTTAATTTTAAATCAATTTGGAAAGGAAATTCAAATTATAAAAATTATTTTCTTTTAAATTTTTTAGATTATTTGGTACAAAATGTGATAAATGTGGAAGCTCCTTTAGAAAGAATGATTTTGTAATGAGAGCTAAAACAAAAATTTATCATATAGACTGTTTTCGATGTTCTGCGTGTGCTAAACAATTAATACCAGGTAAAATTTTATTTCTCACAGAATTATAATAAAAATATCCAAACCAATTCCAAATTATCTTTATATTTGCCCAAGTTATAGCAAAAAAACTTGAAAAAAAAGTCTGCAATTAGTGAGCCACCTTTTGAGTGCTCCAATGTACTATAATAGAATAAAAAACTATACAGATTCTGAAAATATAGATTTCAATCTTTAATTTCGTGTATAGTACATAATTATCCGACAAAGATTTCTATATTTTTAACCAACATGAAAAACGAATCCTTGTGAAAATAAAAACAAAATTTATTCTAAGTTTTTTTTTTGCTATAACTTCGGCAAATTAAAAGATTTTTCAATTCTGTTTAGATAGTTTTGTTATAATTAAAATTTAGCGTCAATAGATACCAAGTTGTCTTTAATTAATTTATATTGTAAATTAATATTATTGCTATATATTTATTTTATTGTATACATATTTTCAAAAGGGGATGAATTTGCGCTCAGAGATGGAGGTTCATTATATTGTAAAGAAGATCATGATGTACTAGAAAAAACATCACAAACTAGCTTAACATCATCATACGAAAGTAACAATAATAATAATAATAATAATACAAATTTAAGCAATAACAATCATTCCAGTGAATTAGGATCAATATCAGGTAAAATTATAAATATTATAATAAAATATTGTATACTATATATATAAATTAAATATGTAATAAATGAATTACGATTATTTCTTGTTGGATATTCTTGATGTTTTGATGAAAGATTTGAAAAACCTTTTTAATAAATTTTTATACTTTTTGATGAAACACAAAATTATAACGTAAATAATTATGTACTACCACAAACTAATAAACTGTATACAGACGATTATATTAGAATATCATTTTTGTCTACAATTTTCTGGCTCCACAAAGAGAGAAAATGATATATTCTGGAAAAATGTAGAAAATGTAGAACAAAAAGTAAAGAGAGCGACGAATTTCTCTACTTTTCATTCTACATTTTTCCAGAATATATAATTTTTCTCTTTATGGAGCCAGAAAATTGTAGACAAAAATAGTATTCTAATATAATCGTCTGTATACAGTTTATTAGTTTGTGGTACTACTTACTAAATCATTTATGTAATACACCAATTTTATATTTTAATTAACTATATATTATGTAATTAATTCAAAATATTCAAATTTATGTATATATCATATATTATGTATATATCAAATTAAATTGTTTCAATATGAGTTCAGAGTATAACAAATCACAGTTTATACAATTAATAAAAAAGTAACATCATCATCATTAAAAATATATCTTTATTGTAAATTTTATAACGATCATGTAAAATATGTTGTTAAATTTTTTTTCCCTTTATCTAATTGAATTGAACAAATAAATATGTAATTAAATTGTACAAAATTATTTTACACATTTTTTGTATGTATTAAAAAAGTTTTCTATATTCTCTAAAAAAGACAAAAATTATGAAAAACTAATATTTTTTTGCCATTTACTGGCGATCAATTTCAATAATTTATATATGTTCAATATAGAATATGCTATATAAACAAACTCCTATATTTAATGTGTATGATAATGATATGATTTCCACAAATATACTTATCTTCTTGTGTTTGATAAAATTCACTTTGCTTTTTGATTTTTTAGTTTTTTTTTTTTTAAGTAAAAAAATAGTTTTTTTAAGTATTTAAGTTAATTTTTTTTTGACGGTACGCTATTTTTGTTTTTAAAAAAAGTTTGTCGGCATCGATCCATGTTCAAATTTATGTAATTTGTTTTTTTAATTGTAATTTTTTTTTTTAGAATATATAAGAAAGAAATATTTGCGAACAAGTTTACATAATTTTTATCTTATCAAGAAATGATTGACAAAGACAACAACAAAAAATAGGAGTACAAAAATTTCTCTTCCTGAGTTTTAATTTTCATTAATTGATTACCATATAAAGAATATAAAAAATATATTTTACTTATGCTAAAAGATATAAATTTAAATTTTCACAAATAAGCTTAATTATCTTAATATTATAATATTATTAATTAATTTCTCTGTAAGTAACTCACTAACATGAAATGTTTAATATCGGTATAAAGAGCTGCTAATCATTCGAATAGGGTACAATAAATCCATTCCGTATAAAATGGTCTATCTAACATTCATTTTTCTTAATCATATCACAACTTGTAATGTCCATTATTCCATAATCCACCAATGACAATTGGATTATCTCTGGATTTTAAATGGCATTAGCTGTTATATTTTTCAAAATATTATATAGATATATTCAAATATTTTGAAACTACAAAAAAAAGCCATATACAAAGAATATTCTTTTGAGTTTTAGCAAACAAAAATTATGCTGGAATATCATAATATCTTCCAACGCTATATAGTCACTTGCGGCTTCACTTTGAAAAGCAATAAAAACTTTACAAACAAAAGTTACACTGTGTATGTTTGACAATTTTTTTATTTTTTTTTTATTGATCGACCGACACACTGTACTTCAGTTCACTTTATTTATTTATTTTTTATCACTTCAAATAAAATAAAATATTTTGAAATTCATCAGTTTTAGAGACTTAACCAAATATTGTATATATAAGGTAGCATATACCAATTCATAATTTTATTGCCACATTTTACTATAATTAAATTATAAATTAAAATTTTATTTACAATATTTATAGATTCTGGTAGTGAATCTGGTTCACATAAAAGTATTAGAGATAAACGACCTGCTGGACCATCAGGTGATGGTAAACCAACAAGAGTGCGTACAGTACTAAATGAAAAACAACTTCATACTTTAAGGTAAAGTATTTAGTATATTAAATTTAAAAACATAAATTATATAGTACCTCCTATATAGAACATGCTATAATGCAAATCCACGACCAGATGCTCTAATGAAGGAACAATTAGTTGAAATGACTGGTTTATCACCGCGTGTGATACGAGTATGGTTTCAAAATAAACGATGTAAAGATAAAAAGAAAACAATACAAATGAAATTACAAATGCAACAAGAAAAGGTTTAACATTAATTTTATAGAAAAAATTATACTTACATATTTATATAAATAAATGAAAAATTATAGGATGGTAGAAAACTTGGATATGGTACAATGCAAGGTATACCAATGGTAGCTAGTTCACCGGTACGACATGATTCACCATTAAATCTTCATAGTTTAGAGGTTCAAACATATCAACCTCCATGGAAGGCATTATCTGATTTTGCTTTACATGCTGATTTAGACAATAATGGATCTCTTAATCCACATACACCGGCATTCCAACAACTTGTTAATCAGGTTAATATAATATTTGGTCATTTAAAATGGAATTTAAAAATTAAAATTTTCATTTTTTTGTAACCTTCGTAGATGCATGGTTATGATATAGGTGGAATGCCACCTGGTGGTATGCAACCTCATGGACCTACACCTGCACGAATGAATGGACCACATAATATGGATACTGGTATACATCATCATCCAGATAGTACAGATTCATATGTAACATATTTAGAAAGTGATGAAAGTATGCAAGGAAGTCCATAATGAAAATTTAATATTAAAATTATAATAATGTTTAGTTTATATATTATTAGAATCTTCTTTTCAATTTTGTATTATATAGTTTTTAAACGTACATATATATATATTTTTGAATAAATGTATTTAATTATATAAGTCCTTTTTTTTAAAAAAATATTTTTTTTTGTTAAAATTAATTTAAAATTCCTATCAAAAAAATATTGTACATAAATTTCATTTAGATCATAAGTAATAGAATTTATTCTTATATATTTGGAAAAAAAAATTATTAATAATAATAATAATAATTCTGTCTTTGCACCTATAAAAGTATTTATTATTAAAATTTTAATTTAGTTAACATTAATGTTTTATGATTATACTTTTTTTTTATATATGTATAATTTAATCTGCTTTTTTTTTGAAAAATATAACTTTATGTATAAAAAAATGCATACAGAAATATATTGAAAAAGTAAAATTAAAATTGAAATGGATTAATTTTTTTTAAGAAAAATTTTAAAAGTGAAAACAATCAATATAATCAATAATTATTGGTCACCAGTTGTTGCACGGAAGATAATTTATCTACAAAATATGAAATATTATCTATAAATCGCGGATAGGATGACCAGACCACTCATTTTTGGATTTAGTAGACAATAAGGAGATTAATTCTTCTATTATTTCGTCGATTTTATAAAGTAAAGGAATGGGTAAAATGATTGATACATCAATATTTATACCATTTATCTATTCCCGAATTACCTGAACCTGAACTGTTAAAAATGGTAGCTAAGTTTTGATGATACATAATTAAATAGTAACTACATTCCAGTAACATTATTTATATACATATAATGAGCTCCCAAAAATATGCAAATAAAAATATAATAACTATTAAATAATAGCGTCATCTATTGACATTTACACAAACTATGCAACTATGCGTCTTAACTGAAAAATTGCATATACTAAACCGATTTTTCATTTTTCAGCTATTTTTATATTAACGAACGAAGTTTTCCATGAAAATTATTCATTACATTTTTAGTTTTTAACTTCATAAATTGGGAATACTACTTCAGTATATTTAAAAAGTATACAAAAATAAACTATTTTTAATATTTTTCGAAAATGCGATTATTATTATTACATTTTATATCAAATAATAAATGTATAAATATATAATTAGTGCAAAAATATATTTAATATAATAAAAATATAAAAAATTTATTTTAATCCTAAATCTTTTTCAATTTGATTTGAGCATACTTGCATCATTTGATTTTTAACACAATTGAAATTATCAATAGCTGTTTGTTTTGCTTCTGGCCATTGTCCTAAATCTCGATAAATTGGACGTACAAATTTCATACGGAAGTTGCTATTAGCAAAATCTAATATTTCTATCATACGTTGTAATAATTTAGCTCGTATACATAATCTTACAAATCGGAATTTCACTTCTGCATTATTATTTTCATTTAATTTATATGTTGATTCTAATAATAATATTTTTTTCTCATCTAAATCAACAATATCCTTACACTCAATAAGTTTAGCAAGAAAATCAATTAATTGATGTGATGATAACTTTTCTAAAAGTTCTGGACAATCTTTCAATTCATCAACAGTTTTTGTACTCCAAATTAATGATAAATTCTTTGATATTATAGCAAGTGAATCATCCAATCTAAAAAAATATTAAAATTAAAAAAAAAAACTTATTATTCTATATAAATATTAATATACTTTGGTAATATTGGTGGCATTCCTTCGCCATGTAGCCATTTATCCCAATCAATTTCATTTAATTTTGATGTTTTATCAGATTCAAAAAAGTAATCATATAGTGTAGATTTAAAATCATCCGTTGAAATTGATTGGAATTTATATTTATTCAAATAAAATTTAAAGAATGGTTCAAATATATCTGGACCACCAAGAGTATCTTCTAAATAACGTAAAAATGTAGATCCTTTGACATAAGGCACAGATGAAAATGCATCATCAGGACCACAATTAGATAAATCAACAATTAATTTGGTCAATTCTGGTGTTCCAGATAGTTGAGTTCGTATCTAAATAAAATATTTTCTTATACAATTTACTATACAAATAAATATTGTAATATATTTTTTACATTTTCTTGTAATTCTGTTAAATTACGTATAGAATGAAAATCTCTTGCTTTAGGTCCTCTTAAACGACCAACAATTTTTGCTTCAACAAATACCGTAAATCCCTCATTTAACCAAAAATGTTCAAAATTTTTATTCGTAACTAAATTTCCAGTCCAACTATGTGCAATTTCATGTGCAACAACATCAGCTAAAGATTTATCACCAGCTAATAATGTTGGTGTTACAAATGTTAAACATGGATTTTCCATACCACCAAATGGAAAACTTGGTGGCATAACTAATAAATCATATTGTTTCCAAACATATGGTCCACAAATATCTGATGCAATTTGAACAACCTTAGATGTTTCTGAAAATTCTTCAGCACATTTATCGAGTATTGCTTGTTCCGCCCAAACATTACAATTATTACCCAATGGTTTGGAAACTAATTCCCCAACAGCTATAGCAAGTAAATATGATGGAATTGGTATGGTTTGTTCAAATTCTGCTATACCAACATCATTTTTAAAACAGATTGCACTCATTAAAGCAGTCAATTGTTCGGGATAATTTAATGTTGCTGTATATGTAAATTTAACAGCTGGTGTATCTTGGCAAGGTAACAATGATCTAGCATGAATTGCCTGACATTGACTAAATAAATAAGGATGTTTTTTGCCTAAAGTTTGTTCAGGCGTTAGCCATTGTAAAGCACTTGCATGGTCAGATGTTTCATAGTTTATGCAAATTTGTAATCTGTAAAAATAAAAAGTATATTATTTTGGATTTATGAATAAACGAAATTAATTTATATTTACCATATTAAAACGCTATCTAATCTTACATTATTATTAATCTTATCAAATCATCACGAGTTATATGTTTTTACACGTAACAAGTAAATTTATTTATTAGTATTAATGGCTACAATTCTTTAATTCAGGCTAATTTTAAGCCCATATTTGATTAAATTAATGTAGATTGTTTAATGGCTATAGTTAAATTATATATAATTCTAATTTTTAAATACTCACTCTCCTTCACTTCCAGTTGGTAAATCTAAAGTTAATTTAGAACCAATATTTTCAACATTATCAGATGTAACGAAAACAATTGGAATTTGTTGTCCAGAAGTTAATATATTAACTTCACTTATATTTATGTCCCTGACGTCAAGTAGCTATTAAAATGATTTTCTTTTTAAATATTATTTTTAAAAAAATGACTGCGACCAAATATGTAACACTTACAATGGATGCTAAATTCTTTTCCAGTATTTGAAAACGATATGTTGCAGATCCTTTTATCAATTGTCTTTTAAAATCAATTGCCCAATTTAAATGAATATTTTTCGTTGTCACTTTCTCTAGAAACGAAATAACAGAAATATTAACAAATACAATTATTTTTGATAATATTATAGAATTTATCAACTCACCGGGTTCTGAAAATGAATTTGGATCGACTTTGCCCAATCTCATTGTGTACGTTCTGCTGATGAATGATTTATTATAAATGAAATAACTTGTGCGGAATAGTATATTATTTATACCTCTGTATATCGCAAGGAAATCAGTGAATATAAAAAAAATGGAAACCAAAAAGATAAAAATTTGTGGTTAAAATTGTTTTTTTTTCTAAATTTAAACGGGATACAAAACGAATCAAAATATTTTTATATTTATAAAATTAATATCTAATTCTAATCTATTTTCATTTGCCTTGCCTTCGAAAATGATTCATATTCTGTTTTTTACTAAACTTGATTTGACAGTTTGACTGCAAAGTTTTCAGGCAGCAACGAATGCAACACCCTTTAGACCAAATTAGCGAATTAGATTTTTACGGACTGTATACGAATACGACACGGATAAGTATCGCCTTTTTACTAAACTTTCATATTTTTCACTCGCGAGAATGCGATTCGTAAACGGATCCACTTCGCGGTTCGTAAACGGATCCACTGATGTTTAAAAAAACCTAAATTCCAACATTTACGTTTTCGGTTCGCTTACGAACTGTTAGGGCGGTTCCTAAATAAAGTCATGTATGATTCGTTTAAGATTAGCTTTTCTTTCTGTTCACATCACACTCGATAAGTTACTCTCTTTTTACTTAAAGGTGAGTGTGATTGTGATGTGAGTTGAGTTGGTTATATATAATAGAAAATTTAACAAAGTAAATTTTAAGGTAGGGCAACATAGATAACGGTTGAGGACCCAAAAACCAAAAATATTACACTACTAAGCCATTTTAGCTTAATATAATAAGAAAAAAGGAAGAAATTTAAACGTATTGAAATATAACGACAGGAAATAGTAAATTTAAGACAATAATTTCAAAATTTAAATCAATATTATAAACAGTTTAATAATTACTCGACCAAATTCAATAATATAAACAAAAGGACTAAACAATAAAAATTATATATTGCTTTTTAGAAAACTTTTCACTATAATAAATAAACATTAATTATTACTATTTTTATCTAAAAAAACACAAAAATCAAAAATATGTTAACTTATAAGATAATTTTTAAAACTGTACAACAAAATTATGGCATTCATATTCAAGATTCCTATATGAACTTTAATAGTACTGAATAATATGATTCATGATATATTTTATTTTAACAGATAAATTTCAGATAGAACGTTTATCGCGGAATCTATAAACGCTATCGGATGAAAACGAACCTTGACAAAAACAAAATTTTCGTTTTTTAGAAACATGATTGGAAATTTTTGAGCTAAATATACGTATAATGAATTTCAGTATCAAAAATTTAGTCTCTTCTAAAAAAGCATAGAAATAAATTTAACAAAAAAAGTATAATATCATTTTCCTAATAATGAGATATATTTAGTTACAATGATATCTAATATAAATTCAAATTATTCAGCTGAAAAATTCACAATGTCTTTTCCCGGAATATTAAAACTTATTGCAATTGTAACTACTAAAAAAAATACGATATTTAATTGAAAATTATAATACAAAAAAAAATGTTTAATTTCATTGCAGTTTTTATTTTTAACAAGTTCCATAATATTCTTAAGTGTACCATTATGTTCTGGTAAACCATATTGGTATTCAAAATTATATCCAATTGCTTCAGTTACATGTGCTGTTGTCATAACATTATTATACATATTTTTTGCATTTGATGCTGTTAAAAAAACATTTTATATATGGATAATTGTTGATTTAATATTAAATACAATTAATTTTATAGTTATGTTAATCATATCTATAATAACAACAACAGGTTGTGAAAATTCTACAAGTTTTGGACAATTAATAACTGGCGTATATATAAATTTTCAAATTTAATGATACAATTTTCTTTATTAATAGATTTTTTTTGTAGCCAATGGGTATATTGGGATCAATTTTATTAGCAATTAGTTCAACTATTTGGTATATACAAAATCGAGTTAACAATGAAGGTAATGGGACTGTTGTTGCTACAATGGAATATCGAAAATCTACAGTTGCATAATAATTTATAATTTTAATAGAAAAATATTCACTAAAATATAAGATTATCCATTTAAGAAACTTATTGATTAATTCTTAATTATATAATCGATATTATTAATTAGAAAAAAAGATTATATAATCGATATTATTAATTAGAAAAGCGTAAATGTGTAGAAAGAGTGATTTTCCACACCAAGTTTTATAATTTTTTTTTTAATTTCGTTGAACATTTTCTTACCTGTGACAATTCCAGTGACTTTAAATTATAATTTTAATTACGTATTACATTTTATTTTCAATTTAATTTCGAAATTCACTTACACAGAGTTCATACTTAATTATCGTATAATAATTAAAATGTGTTATATTTGGGATATGTTTTTTAAATAAAAAATATTTTATTTTGAAAATAAAGAAATATCTATTAAATTCAATTTGATTATAACAAGAATTATTTTATTTTTATTTTTTTAAATATTTTTAGGTTCCCTTTGCATTATTTAAAAAAAAACAAAAAACAAAATGATCGCAATTAATTATCTACATTTTTTTTTCATTTACTTTCTAATTATTGTTAAAATTAAGGATTGGTTTTTTATCATTTTTTAATATTACTTATTTCTTTTAATATATTTTATTTCTACATTTTATCTATTTTGTAATTAATAAAAAATAATATTTTAATTTTGTCTACAATTCAACTAAAACAAAAAAAAATCATTTATAAAAAAAATTTAATTTTTTAGATTTTCGAAAATGTTGACTGTGCTTTTTTTCGAATTTTATTATTTATTTATTATTTGTTATTCCGGAAAGAAAACAAAAATCTAAATATTTAAATAAAATTTTTGATTTAATAAAAACCAAAAAACAAAAACCAAAAAAGGAAATTAATTTATTTTACTATATAATATTTTTTTTTCTCATTTTATGTAATTTTATAGGATGGCAATGATTTTATTTAACTTTATTTTCAGCAAACAAAAATAACATATTTAAAAACCATTTTTAAACTTTCTGACAAGAATATAAATAGTAATAAATTGTATATTGACAATATTATGAATTTGATTTATATTTCTATATATATAACTAACTTTCTGTCCCTTAATTTAATACCGTCTTTCTATATATATCATTTATTATATATACAAATTATATTATTCTATTCTTTTTTTTCCAGTTAGTTCAAAAAAGTCTTCTAAAGAAGTTATTCAAATTTAAGAGTATGCTTAAAATACGTTGATAGGTTTTTAAAAACTAAATACATAATTTTCAATTGTCTTTAGCTATTATTTTGTAAACAACATTTTTTTTTTTGAATGATTGAAAATTGTAATTTTCAATAAAAATTTGATGATACATTCAAAAATCTACATTAATTACATAATTTTTTTTTTAATTATTATTCTTATTCACATTTTACTATTTTTTTTAAAAAAATTTACATTATTATTGTTAAGTTTTTTATTTATGTATAACTAAAATTTGGGATGTAAAAAATAATTAAAAAAAATATATTTAAATTAAATTTAAGAAGAGAATTTTATATAATTTTCATTATTTTTTGTATTATATATATATGTAATTATAGTGGCAATATTTTTTTTTTTTATCAATCTATTTATATTTTTGTAAAAAATAAATTTAATTAAAAATTTTACACAAAATTTCTTAATAGACGTTTAATAATCTTAATTTAATTATTTTATTATTTACTATCGATTCAAAAAAAAAAAAATTTATATAGTTTCAACAAAATCAAAAAAATATCAAACGAGAAATAATAATGAAAATCCCTAATAGCATATATATAAATATAACCACCCTAAAGACGATAAATATACAATCATACATATAATGTATATAATACATAATATAATTTAATTTATTCGATAAACAAATTTTTTTATTATTATTATTATTATTATTTAAATTATTATTTTGATTTCATCATCTTTTATTTAAAAAAAATTTATATATGTTTCTTAAATTCAAATTACTATTTATTTTTTTATATTCTTTTTTAAGATTCTTCACTATATATATATATATATATATATATATATATATATATATATTTATATAAATTAAAAAAATGAAAATGAATTATTAATTAATATAGAAACTATCACGCACTAGAATTATCATTAGATCGAGATGTTGATGGACAACAAACACCACCAATAATATCCTCATCTAAAACAAATGTAGGACTTTGGCGTGATGTAGATGCAATTGCCTGATAATGATAACCCTCACGGTAACGATGATTTGATTTTGTTTGTGAAAGACCTAACGTTGGTCGTTTATTATTAGCTTGATCAGGTCTTTTGGCTAAAAAAAAATGAAAATTTTAAAAACAATTACATATAATTATAATTATAAATAATGATAAATTTTTATTTATTTATTTACCAGGTATATAAGGCTTTTGGATAGACAAAGATGATATTCGATTGTATTGATTTGGAATATTTGTTTCACCAATTTGATGTTGTTGTTGCGTTGTTGTTCCATTATGATTCAATAAATCCGTACTCTCTAATGTTGTTGGTATTATTTGATTCATTTCACGATCTTCAATATAAATATCACTTATATCATCTGGTACTTGATGATATTGTGATGGAAATTTAGCCAATCCAGAAAGAAAAATTGCTTCGATTGCACAAATATAACCTATTAACTATTATATATAATTCACAAAAATAATAGTAAAACGAAATTTTTTAAAATTAATTTAATATTTAATTATTAAAGTAATATTTTAAAATTACCGCCGATAAAAATAATGTATCTTTTGTATGTTTTGGAACCCATGCGAATGCTTCAGCAAAGAAGACCATATGTAGCATTAATGATGATCCTAATATAAATATTAAACCAATACTAAGATACAACCAAGTATTCTAAAAAGTTAAACTTTAAGTAACATTCATAATAAATATTGTTTTATTATATTACGATTTTCGTCCAGTTAAATGGAAACATTAGCGCTATATGTGATATATCCAAAAATAACATTAAACAAGTTATTAAAAGTGAAAACAATGCACAAAAGACCATTAATCTTAAACGTCCTATAAGTGGCAGTAGAAAAAGACCAACTTGTACAGTACCTGCTGAACATTCACAGGCAAGACAAGCGGCAGATGATAACTATAACAAAATATATAGTTTTAAAAATATAAATTATTTAATTTGAAATATATTTTTAAAAAAAATATTATTATTATTATTATTATTATTACCACCAAAAGAAATCTAACAATTCCTGTAGGCGTTTTTAAATGTGTTGGATCACAGTGTAAAGCAACACCCCATGGCATTGGTGTATGACCAATTCGATTATTATAATGAGCATGAGAATCCCATGATGTACATGTACCAATTGGAGATTCTAATGATATTGATAATTCTCCGGCTCTGCTGCCAGCTATTTCAAAATCTTGTACATCTTCTAGCTGACAACAGGCCGGCTCAAGATCACGTATTTCGTCCAGGAGGAATTCTATCTCATCCGTTCCATATAAATCAGATACAGATGGTATATAACGTTGGGGTTGTTGCATCTCCCGTTACGGGAACTGTCCCACATCACCGGATATTTGGTAAAAATTATTTGCCTACCTTAAATTATGCGCAATAGTAGGGGGTCTTTAAACAAAATTTTTGGGAGAATAAAATATGAGTAATAAAAAGAAATGTATATTTTTTGTTGAAATTATAAATCTAAATAAATCTATTTATTTATATGTTTGGTTATATAGGTATATTATCTATGGTGTTGTAATGGTTTGAAGGCCACAAAGAAAATATTTAATCAAATAATTAAAATTATTTTAAAATTAATTCAATACAATATCAAATTTATGACATTTAGGTATATATACTTGAATTTCAAGTGATATCAACTTAAATTTAATCATGTACCTATCATTAGTTCTACTTCACCTACTTGACTATATTAGGTTTATTAGGTAAAATAAGTAAGTTTTGTGTTGCAAATATTTTAAAGTTCTGCATCACTAAAATTATGTATATATATACTTTCTTTAAATAAAATAATGATCTATATTTAATATAAAATTTCCACCCCTATTTTTTTGATAGAGGAATTCAAAAAATTTCCTATTTTAGGTAATATACAGACTATTAACATTCCAAACACGTTCAACTTATTAATTATATTAAAATAATTGAAATAGAATTGATAATAAGAATAAGTATAAAATCATGTACATATACTTATGATTTGAAGATTTTGAAATGAAGTTAAATTTGAAGTGAAAAAATAATAAAATAATAATAATTTTTATGTTGATTTTATTACCACAAAACAGGTTCATTCAATACTAGATTTTTCAAAAAATTTGTAAATTTAATTTTGTGTTTACTTTTTTTTACTAATGTTCATATCTAAATTATTACTAATATTTTCGCGCCAAACAAAACTTGAATTCACTCATTAAATATAATTAATTTAATGAAACACATAACATATATTTTATGACAATATCTAAATAAATAAACATTAATGTAAGAAGATACATATTATTAACCATAATTCCTTAGTTAATTAAGATAATTGATACAATTATCTTTAATTTTTATGTACACAAGACAAAAATTGAGCATTAATATTTGAAAGGCTATACTTAAGAAGTATACTTAAAACTTAAGTATATATAATAAGTAGTTTTCATCATAATTCATATCTTAAATGGATTAAACCATTAAACCAATTCCTAATAATAAGTATAATTTTAAAATAATTAATTCACCTAATTTATTTTTTAAAATTTAAATTAATATTAGATTGATATTTTTAATGTATAATAAAATATACTTCGATAAATTACATCACAATAATTGTCAATATAGTGTCTGCTTTACTCCTTTTAGTGTTTTATTTATATATATAATAAACATTTCAACTATAAAAGTAATCACTTTTACAATATACAAAGTATATATATAAAATATATATTTAATGGTCAAATTAATGAAAAATTACTGATAAGAAAATAAAAACATGGAAAATCAATATTTACTATATATCATATCGAGAGAGAAATAGAGAAAATGTTTGGAAAACAAAGTTAGTAAAAAAAAACTAAAAAAAAAGAAGAAATTAAACATTGATTTTATAAATTAATATAATTATTGAACCATCATTATCAATACTTGTTTAAATTTTTGATTGAAAATACATTTCCGAATAAGGAATAAAATTAATATTTGAAATAATCTCAGTGATATTATAGAATATTTATACACTTAAATTTAATCATAGGAAAAACTATAATGATTCAAATGCCTCTATATTAATATATAGTTACAATCCCATTGACCTACTAATGATAATCGGACTATATATATATACACATAAATTATATATATTTATTGAAAATCAGGTAAGTTCAATTCAAAGTATAAAAACACAATTTTTTTTACTTTTGTCCTTCGATATATTGCTGTATTTTTTAATATTACATTTTATTCTAAATGCTAATTCTAAAAGAAATATTGAAATTGAATTTTTTTTCTTTTAATCCAAAATCTTAAATATACTCCACATGTATGTATATTATAAAGTAATTTTTTTTTGTGGTTTATACAAAAAAAAAATGATATAATTTTTCTTACATTAATTTATTGTTTATATATATATATCAGTTAAACACTTTTCTTTTTAATTAAATGTAATTAATTATAGATAGATTATTTTTGTTAATCACCATTACTTTTATTTATATGATTAATTACAACATTATATATTTTTTTTTCACGAACCTTTTCATATAAAAATTTAACAAATAAATCGCCCATGCATACAAATTTTTTTTTTAATATTCGATATAGTAATATATATATATAGATTTTTTAACTAACTATATTTACATTTAATTTTGTTAATTTCAAATAAATCTATATTAAAACACACAATAATTTATAATAATAAAAATAAAAAAATTTATATTTTTTATAAATAATTTTTCTTGTCTCCCCCCGAATTTACTAAACCGATAAGAAAAACACAAAGATTGGATTTTCTTTAAATTCACTATTATTTCGGGGGTTCCAAGATCGACGCCATATTTATTTTAACTATTTTTTTTAACTAAGTTCGAATACTGACAGTATATTTAACATATTTTTTTTACCCCCGATGTATAAAAAAAAGGTAGGTAGGTATATAAAATATACTATACGAAATTCGAAATTCTTCTAAAGAATTATTTTTTTTAATTTTAATTTCATATATTAGCACTAAAAATGTCAAAAATTTGAAGCGCATGTCGAGTTTGTAATTAATAAAATTATTCTGGGGAATTTTGTATCGATATATATATGTATATTATCCAAGAGCATGTCCTTTTATATAATAAAACTTTTAACATACCTATAGAGAAAGTAGAAATTATGGACAAATAATACTCAAAAAAAGAAAGAATTCTGATCTATCAATTAAAAAATAACAATACACGTACATATTAAAAGTGAACCGTTAATAAGATACAGGGCGGTATAAATTACATTAGTGATAAAATGAAAATTATCATTATCACTCATGTGGTGATAAATATATTGACAAAGTTGCTATATACTAATATACTAGATATATTGAACGAAATATTATTATTGAAAAAGATTTAAAAAAGATCACATATTTTTTTAAATTTTATATAGTAATAGAAATTTGATATTTTAAATATATAATTAGAATTAGGATAGTTGTAAAATATCCAATTGTAAAAATACTCAATTATAGATTCAGACTCAAAACTCAATTATTATTTGAGTATATTTAAATAATCAAATGTAGTAATTTAGTTTGAGTGAGTTTTAATAATTTGATTTTTATATTATGACCACAATGAAGAATTAGGAAATTTTAAATAAATGTAGAGTTCATTTTTCAATCTTGTGTACTGAAAGTTAATAAAAATTTCAAACATAATTTATTGCTACACACTTCATATGCACTGAATATTTATTTTATATATATATAAACCACAATTATTGATAATTTGCAATTCAATAAGCATCAACACGTGGTGGTGGTGCATAAAGTTCCTCTTTAGATCTTTCACCGCTAGAATATTGTCTATTTCTTTCATCCCTCATTGCCTAAAAATTTTAATGTTTAAATTTTCAATGCATTTTCATTTCAAATTAATATTTTTATTTTTTTACATGAAATCTCAAAAGTTGTTTATGCATACTGGCACATTCTTGGAAATCAGCAATTAAATCTTTACATTTTTCTCGTCCTCTTTCAATACCATATGCTTCCAAACAATCCATTACATCCATTTCCATAACACCACATTTATCATAATGCTGATGATTTATTAAACTACCAGTTAAATCGGTGAAAGGTGTACGAAGAAATGGACCTAAAGACATCTAGAATGGATAGTATATTATTTTATTTAAAATTGTTTTGAAATTAATTATATGTATATATATTAATTATTGTATCCTATCATCTTGTGACGTAACTTCTGTTTCGCCAAATATTAAATATAACTCTTATTTTATTGAGAATCTTTATGTGTAATAATATTCGTAAAGTTCTTCAAATATAAAATTACTATTTTTCAGATTCCGAGTTATTTTCTTTTGCTTACCTCTAATTTTTATTATTATTTATTAAAAAATATTAGAACGTATTTGTTTTTAGATGGACTTTATTTTTTAATTATATAAAAATGTAAATGTCAAATTTATTGACATTTATGTTGTCAGCAATTGCAACAACATAACCTCCAAAATCCATGATACTTTCCAAATGAGATAACTCATTTTCATCGCATAAACTATAGCCAAATGGCTGATAAACATTACATATGACACTAGAGTTCTTTATTTGTAAAATTATTAACTTCACTTGTAATTGGTAATAAACATAAAAATAACTTGGGCGAATTATTCATAAACTTTAAAACAATTAATAATAATTATCTTGTGAAAATCAGGATATGTGCAATTAAGTTAAAGAGAAGGTATTTGTTTCAAAATGTCTTTTTTAAGAGGTTCACTAAATTATGTTTGGTGTACAACAAGTGTTCTTGGAAAAGGTGCTACAGGAGCAGTTTTTCAAGTAATTTCTATATATATAAAAATTTTTTACTATAATAAATAAATTCTATTACATTTTTTGAAGGGGGTAAACAAAAATAATGGAGAATCGGTTGCTGTTAAAACATTTAACCAAATGAGCCATATGCGACCAATGGATGTCCAAATGCGCGAATTTGAAGTTCTAAAAAAAGTAAATCATGAAAATATTGTAAAATTGTTAGCAATAGAAGATGATCAAGAAGGGAGAGGAAAAGTAATTGTAATGGAATTATGTACGGGTGGTAGTCTATTTAATATTTTAGATGATCCAGAAAATACATATGGTCTACCAGAAATTGAATTTTTATTAGTATTGGAGCATTTGTGTGCTGGTATGAAACATCTTCGTGATAATAGTTTAGTACATCGTGATTTAAAACCAGGCAATATAATGAAATATATATCGGAAGATGGACAAACTATTTATAAACTAACAGATTTTGGTGCTGCTAGAGTACTTGAAGATAATCAACCATTTATGTCTCTTTATGGAACAGAAGAATATTTACATCCAGATATGTATGAAAGAGCTGTATTAAGAAAATCTGTTAATCGTTCGTTTACTGCAAATGTTGATCTTTGGTCAATAGGTGTTACATTATATCATGTTGCTACAGGTAATTTACCATTTCGACCATATGGTGGTAGAAAAAATCGAGAAACAATGCATGTCATAACAACACAAAAATCATCAGATGTCATATCTGGTACTCAGCTTACTGAAAATGGACCAATTGAATATTCTCGGAGTTTACCACATCATTGCCAATTAAGTAATGGACTTAAATCATTAGTAACACCCTTATTGGCTGGATTATTAGAAGAAAATAGAGAAAAAATGTGGTCATTTGATCAATTTTTCCAAAAAGTTAGACAAATATTAAACAAACAAATATTACATGTATTTTTTATGAATCGTACAACTAGAATTGAAATATTTCTAGAGCCAGAAGATAAACTTGATACTTTACAAGAACATATAAGATTACAAACAAATGTTAATCCAGAAAGTCAAATATTACTTTTTGGTAATGATCATTTGGAAGCAAAAATTGGAGCATATAATATTGGTAAGCAGAAAAAAATAAAACTAAAATATGTTTTATGTGGTTTTTCTCCCTTTTTTTAGTAAAAGGATATCCAAAAATTGAAATCGAAAAACCGATTTTTATGTACAGTAGAGAAAATAATAATGTACAGCTTCCGCCTCAAATTGAATTGCCAAAATTTCCAATATTTCCTAATAGTGTTTCAGTGGAAAATGATGCAAGTTTAGCTAAAGTAATATTAAAAGTATATAAATTTGCACCAATTGTATAGTTTATTTTTTTTTTAGGTAGCTTGTAGTGTTGGCCATGAATGTAAAAGAAGAGTAGAACATTTTACGACAGTAGATATGTTGTTGAAAATGGGAGTTGATCAATTTATTGAAACACATAAAATTGTTTTAATTAATCTTATGAAGTATATTTTAATAAACGATTCATTTTATCATTATACTAAAATAATATTTATTTTCCAGAAAAACAAAGCATTTTGACGATAGTTTATCAATGGTAATTGAGTTCTCAGAAATAGTTACACTTTTAACTAATGATGTAAGTTTTTTTTCTAAATAATTTAATTTTAACTAATATAATTTTTCTAATAATTGTGAGTGAAATATTTTGATGCTTTTTGAAATAATACATAATTAAATTTATAGAACAAACTTGATGATGAAACAGCAAAAGTTGTAACGGATTTAAATTCTTTAAAAAATGAATTTGATCGTGCATGTGAACGAATTCAACAGCTTTATAATAGATTTGTAACAGAAGATTCTCTGAAGTAATATATAACATTTTACAATAAAAACAAAATTATAAAATTAAAATTATATATCATATTAGCCAAGAATGGCGATCAGCAATCAGAGGAAAACAATGTCCATGTAGGTCACGTGCAAGTCCAAGAGCAAAATATTTTATTGAACGTCTTAGAGATTCATGGCAACATCTTTTAAGAGATCGAGCTACAAGATCTCTTACATATAATGATGAACAATTTCATGCATTAGAAAAAATTAAAGTATATATAAATATAATAAATATAAAATATTGCGAAAAATTTTCAGTTTTAATATTTCAGATTGCTGGAAATGGAAAGCGAATAAAATCTTTATTAACTGAAAATGTTCAGCCAAATTTAGCTCAAATAGCTGAATGTCTTGCAGATTGGTATAAATTGGCCCAAACAGTTTTCCTGCAAACACAAATTCTAGAAAAGGATATTTCAGATTATGAACGTAAATTATTATTAATGCGAGAAAGGCTATATCAGATAAAGGACGAAATAAAAGTAACTGAAAATAATACTAATAAATATAATAATTTAGATCAGTTAAGCAGAACTGAATTCAGAAATAAGATTAGATTATTGCAATTACAACAAAAAGATACAAATATAATTTTGAATCAAAATCAAGAACTAATTGAAATGATTCGTATACTTAGTACACAAAATTATACATTAAATGATTCCATAAAAGGCAACAGACTTTAATAATATATACATTGATATTATATTATTCAAATATACATATAATAATCAATGTATATATTTTTTAATTAAAAAATTAAATTATAAACTGAACTGCACTATATTTTATGTAACATTTTATAAAAGAATTATATTTATATTGGAAAAATTTATTATTTTTTGTTTTAAATTAACTAAGTTATTAAATAATAAACTAAAATATATAGAAATTAATTTTCATTCTATATTTATTTTAATCTGCAAAAAAAAAAATCAAAATATAATTCAAAAATATCAAAATGTTTGAATTTAAAATATAGATTATTCTTCATTCAAATGTAATTGGTAATTATGAAGTCGTTGATGACTTGCCTGAATTTGCATTTTTTAAAGCTTGAACCCTTTTGGAAGGAAAAAAATTAGTCTTCTATATTATACACTAATAAATGAGTAATATTCTCTGAAACAGTTTTCAGTTATATTCATTCATGACAATTATGTAAATTCAATTGAATATATATAACATTTTATCGAAAAATTGAATTTTATTAATTTACAATTTACATAAATAAATAAATAATACTCACATTTGAATCAGATTTAAGTAAAACTTACCCTTGATTTTCAAATCGCAAATATTCTGGTTTTATCATCATACTTCTTTCCGATGACGAAGTGGTACAAGAAAGCTCAATTTTTTTACGACATTTACAAATTATGTCTAAAGGATGTCCTGCGTCTTCCTCTTTTACGGGATTCCATTCTATATTTGGCGTACCAAAATCTGGAAAATCAAAACTATCACTACTATTTGATTGTTTAGTAGTGGAACTATCCAGCGATGATGAAACACAATCACAAAACAGTTTTTTAACAGAATGCCCTGGTACAATAATATTGCATGTATTTATTATATTATTTTTTTGTGCACCGACATTAAGAGATTCAATCCGATTATCCAAACATAATACAACATTATTAATTTTTTGTCTTAAACAACATAACATATCAAAATATTCATTACAACATATTAGATCATTTGCACCTATTAGGCTTAGTGGTGGTAATTGTTGTAAATCTTTAGTAATATTTTCCATAATTTTGAATAAATTGATTTTTAAATTATTTAATTCGGTAGCATAATTTTTTTTTATATTATTCATTAATTTTATATTCTCTAATTTTTCACCACATAATACAAAATGCATCATATTACATAAAGTTTTATTGTTAAAAACACAATTTGATTGAGCATGTTTTAATGATGATATTTCAGGTAATTCAAGATTAGTACAACTTGTATATTTATTACCAATTTTCTTAAATATTTTCTTTTTTTTTCTTTTACGTTTTCTACAACTACAAGTTATTATATTATTTTTTTCCATAATTAATCTATTTTTTATTGTATAACAACAGTCTGACATAATTTTATGAACAATTTTATTGCATTTCTTTTGATAATGATTTTGTAGCATTTCTTTTTGATGTTTTAATTTTTCATTAAATTTTTTAGTTATTTCAATAATTTTTTCCTTATAATAACCTTGTTGAGCTCCAAGAGCAAATGTTATTCTTTTTTCACATTCAAATCTAAAAAAATATATAAATACCTATATCAATTATATATTATAGTTAAAACTATTATTTACCTTTCAAATTGTGAATTTTTTTTTACAGACTTTTGTAGTTCCAATAAATGTTTTTGTTCAACTTTTTTTTCAATAACTTCACCAATTTCTAAAAAAATAAAGAAAATAAAATAAAATATTTTACAATTAATTTTTAAAATTAATTACAATTAATTTTCATACTTACTTAAAATGCCTTTATGTGATGTTGCTTTAATTTGATCATATTTAGCTGCGTTCGTTATACAAACTTTTTTTTTAACACGATCTTCTGGTGCAATCCATAAATTTGTATTAGGCATTTGATGATTTTTATCTTGATGCATAAGCGTAAGTGAATTTGGAGCCATTTGTTTCATAAGTATATTACCTAGACAATTGCCATGAGTTTTAAATATTTCAAATTCAAATGGAACACATTTGGACCGTATTAAGGTTTTTCTTCTTTCCAAACCAGCTAATATTTCATCTTTTATAGTTGGCTGATTTGCAGCCATTGTAATGTATAATTAATGAATTGATATATTTTTATGTTTATGTTTATGTTTCTTTATTATTAATCCAATCAGGCACAGAGCCCATGAAGATTGTATGTATTATAAAATTATATGTATTATAATTATAATTATATGTATTAAAAAATTCTATATAAAAAATATTACCGGATATTTAAAAAAAAAAATTTTTTTATATTTTTTCAAAAGTTAAGCAAGATTATTTTTTTTTTATTTTGATAAAGTATATAATAAAAATAATTAGTAATGAAATTATCAGAAATGTTTATACAATTTGTTATTTATAGCAACTTTTACGTGTAACCAGAATAACCATTGTTGTGATCACATACTATACGTTCCAATATAATTATTTAATTATTTGGATCAATAAACCGATTGCAACTAATGTTTGAATATCACGTCACGTCACGACACGACATACTATATTCATTCATTCATATTGAATTTTCAAATGATGCAAATAAAATCATCAGATGAAAGATGAAATGAATGGTTTAAAAATATACATATTATGATAAATTCATTACCTGTATCAAATTCATTTAATACAAAATAATAATCGTTCTTCAATATTCAACCAGTTGTCTTATTTACATCTTGCTGCTTCTTGAGGGTATTTTAATACACTTCCGTTCATTTGATTACAAGCTGAAAACCAGTAAAATATTTAATTTTCATCTAAATTAATAATATTACTTATTATATTTACATTTTAGATAACCAAGAAAACAACAAGATAAAAGTATTTAATAATATTTAATTTAACTTTAACTATAAATTCTGTGGCGTTATTTTAACGGTATTTAATTTTAACTGCTCGTAGCCAACTTCATAGCATACCAATGGAATGGCGCCGATAATCTTTTTGGTGGCTGATATCAGAACTAATAGAATTGTCAAATCAAAAGATATTTCGCGGAGTTTTGTTGAGTATTTTATTTAGTACAAAAAGGACAGAAAATTAATTAATAAATAAAAAGGAAATTAGTTAAATTTATCTTTTATTTGAACTTAATAAATTCTGAAAATGACCAATCAAGATATATATGATTTCCTAAAGGAAAGCGGTTGCTGTGAAATTTGTTGCTTGAGATATTTTAAGTGCAGAGGAAATGATTATGATGATATTTCAGGTACTATGATAAAGGTAATTATTAATTAAAAATAATTTATTAAATATTAAATAGTTTTCTTTATTTTTTTTTAGTTAGGTTTAAATATACCTAAACATAAGTGCAGTGAAAATGATCATCTTGAAGAAAAGAAGCAAAAATTAAATTCTTGTTCTGCTTGTTTGGGATTATTCTCAAATAATTTTCTGGATGATATAATTGAAAACATTTTAGGTCATCCCGAATTGAAAAAATATGATTGTAAAAAAGCTATTGTTGCAATGTCATTTCCTATGTTACTTCATATTCGTCAACTATCATTTTGGTTAGCAGTTATTGATAAATTTGATAAAAATTTTAATAATGACAAGACCCCAGATGTTCCACTAAAAGAAGTCGCCAAACTACTTATTAATCCAAAATTGTTAAAACGAATAGAAAAAACATATGATGCAAATGATGGTTTAATGATTAATATAGCCTTTAATCATAATGATGAAAATAGTACAATTGCAGAAATTGAGAACATTTTAAACATTGAAAAGAAAACATATAAAAAAATTCAAATAACACGTGGTTTTTTAGAACGACATTTTACACCTTCAACGGTCTCTGTTCAAGATTTTAAAAACCAATTTAATATACCACCAACAATTCCCACTACAAATTTATATCTTGAAAATATTACCTTTAATGGTCCTACAATATTTGTTGCTGGAAAATATTTAAAATTTTCTCGTAAATTATCACATACACCATGGATACTTCGTGGTAAACGTTTAATGGAAGATAGTATACAAGAAATTATTATTCGTTCTGTTTCTAGTCATTTTGGGTAAATAAAATAATTTCAATTGTTCTTACAAAAACTTAATTTTCTAATATCGATTTAGAGTCGATGATAACAAAATCATTTTCTCATCAAGTGGTAGGGAAGATGTTGATGTAAGATGTTTAGGTAATGGAAGACCATTTGTTTTGGAAATTCCCAATGCAAAATGTGTATCTCTTCCAACTAATATTGCTGCTTCTATGGAACGCGAAATAGAGAAATCAGAACAATTATCAATACATAGTTTGCAAATAGTTAAACGCGAAGAACTTGTACATATAAAAACTGGTGAAGAAAAAAAGAGAAAAAGTTATCGAGCTCTGTGTAAACTAGAAAAACCAGTGACACTTGAAATATTAAAAATTTTAAATATAGATAGTGAATTTGAAATAAAACAGCTAACACCAATAAGAGTCTTACATAGGCGTCCGTATCATATCAGACCAAGAACAATATATAGTGTTAAGGCATCAATAATTCCTGATAAAAATAATGTTATTATTTTAGATATTGTTACTCAAGCAGGAACATATATTAAAGAATTAGTTCATGGCGAATTCGGCCGTACAAATCCCAGTTTTGAATCTATGATTGGTCAACCAATTGATATTATAGCTTTAGATGTAACCGGAATTGATCTTGATTGGCCAAAAGAAATTCGAAATAGATAGTTGGTTTTTTTTAAATGCATTTTAAAATACATTTGCGTGACATTTTAAAACTGTGTCGATAAAGTGGAAAATAAACATTATGTACTAAAAATTAAAAGTATTATTTTTTTTGCTCAAATTGAAATAATGGCCTCACATTAGAATAAAATCTTCGATGAAAAAGCAACATCATTAAGTAATATATTCCTGAACCATATAATTTCAAAAAAGAATATAAAATAAATTTTAATTTATTTTTTTAAGGAGATACATATCCAATTAGTGTTTTCGAAGTAATATCATCTAAATATTTAATACCATCTGTATCTACTACAGCAACTTTAAAGTTGGGCAGATTTACGATTAAACGTTTTTGAATTTCTATAATGCATTTCTTGAACACATCATAAGCTTCGATTTGTGTTATTTTTGGATGAAAATATCTATCGAAAATACTTGCACAGAATAATCCACCATAACCTTGTCCAGCATAATTTACAGATTTTGCATTAGCCAAATAATCAATATAGTGTAATTCGGGTCCATCGTTCACGTCATATCTAAATGTAAATTATTAAGTATATATATTAATATTATCTATCTAGGATTCAGAAAATTTACCCTGCTACAAACATATTTACATGATATGGTGTCCGAGATCTTAAATATTCAGCTAAATTTTTTCGGGTGAAATGGGAAGCTGCTTTTGGACTAACATCATAGCCATTACGCATTTTATATAAAGCAATATTTTTCGATATATATTCAGTGAATTGTATGGTATCACCAGATTCACCAATAGTTGCAATCAATAAATTGTTCGAAATTTGATGAATTTTGTTTTCATCTGTAAATAATTCAGTTTTAACATTTTGTCAACTCACTCTTTTTTTTATAGGTTATTATGGACATTCAAATAGATTATACCTTCTTTCATCGCAATTATTGAATGCGCTTGAGTGCAATCTGCTGCAACCATTACAAAGTCGGGTCCTCTGATTCCCAAAATAGTTTCCATTTTTTAATATTTAATTTATTACGATATTTTTTATAAATTAAAGCAAAGCAACTAAATAAATTATTGCTGACAAGTTTTTTAATTTAATGTTGTTTGCAGACTACACGTATTTTGCCGCAAATGTAGCAATACAAAAAATGTAGTCGTAGTGTTGCCGTGTGTCGTGTCTAAAATTGAATTCAATATATTGTTCGCAACGAAAAGCAATTCAACCAACTGAACCAGACCACACTGAACAGATAGATGAAAAATTGATTTTACTTATAAGATATTTATAGATATTTGAACTTTTTTTTTTTTGTTTTTATTATTTAAGATCCATAAAGTATAAACGTATACTTGTTTCGGATCAAATCATATTTACAATTTATGTACACTGTTTTTTAAAAAAAATTTATATAATTCATTAGTATTTCATAATATGTAGTAATAGTATTATAATAGTATATATACATAATTTCAAAAAAAAATTTAAAATTATTTATTAATTATTTATTCTAATATATTTCTTTAATTCTAATTTAAAATTCTTTATATTATTAATTTCTTTTAAGTGAAGTGGAAGATTATTAAAAAAATGTATTCCTCTGAATAAAATGCCATTGACAGGTAGATTGTTTTGTTGTAAATTATTTATTTGCCTAGTATTGTAGTCATGTAAATTTTCAACAGTTGAAAGTATAATCCCAGTATTTAACTTGTGTTTTACAATTTTATATATAAGTAGAATTAATTCGTATGTTTTCATTAGTTCAACTGGTAAAATATTTGCATTATATAGCGATGCCGATGGGGTTAATAGTGGGAGATTCAAGATTGCTTTTATTGCTTTGTTTTGCAGAACTTTTAACTCATTTCGTTGATAAGCAGGTATATCCGAAGCTGTCAAACATTTTGCATTTACACTATCAAATAAAATCAAAATTTTATTTGATGAAAAATCTGTCAAAATACAAGCGAAAAGCATTTACACGATCAAATCTATTTGACGTGACGTCATATTTGACAAATTTATTTGAAATAAACAAAATATATTTTGATTTGAGATTTTATTTGATAGGATATTGGATGGACCATTTACACGATCAAATCAATATTTTATTTGAATGACTCATCCATCAAATAAATTTGAACGTGTAAATGGTCCATCCAATATCCTATCAAATAAAATCTCAAATCAAAATATATTTTGTTTATTTCAAATAAATTTGTCAAATATGACGTAACGTCAAATAGATTTGATCGTGTAAATGCTTTTCGCTTGTATTTTGACAGATTTTTCATCAAATAAAATTGATTTTATTTGATAGTGTAAATGCAAAATGTTTGACAGCTTCATTTAACAGCTTTTTTCATCAAATAAAATTTTGATTTTATTTGATCGTGTAAATGGTACTAATGACAAGTCCTAAATATTTAAAACTCTCAACCAAAAAATTTACTTTATAAAATTGAAATAAATTAACAAATCAAATACGCCATCTGTTCAATAGTAGTTGAATCAAAAACTATTGAAAAAAAATGTCTCAAATAATCGATATATTAAAACTTTGATACAATTGAATATCGATGGTCGATACATTCCAATAATTATTAAATTGTTTTACGAACAGATGGCAAAATGTTGAAAATACGCCATCTGTTCGTAAATTAATGAACTAATGGAAAACATTACAACTATTAATCAACAGATGACAGTAGATAAAGTTTACTTTTGCGCCATCTCTTTATAACTAAAAATCAATTACTATTGGAAAGCATTTTATTGGAAAGCAAAAAGCACAGATGACCTAGAAATTTGGGAAAGATTACCCTTTTGATTATTTTTTTATTGAAATATTATTCTTGTAATTAATTTAAAATATATATTATTGCTGCTTATTTTAATTAAATTTTAAACTGAAAATTTGGTGCCTGAGAATATGCAATTGGGATTAGTTTTGAAATTTTTCTTGTACAAGTAATTTGTGTAACTAAACTACTTTAGAAATTTAAAAAATACATATATTGCATATTTTGATTAAATTTTAAATTGAAAATGTCGTGCCTGAAAATATGCAATTTTGATTATTTTATTTATGAAACTATTATTGTGCAAAAAATTTGTGTAACTACTTTAGAAATTTAAAAAATATCTAACAGAAAATTTTAATAAAAATCTGATAACGAAATTTTTAAGGACATTTTTTTCATTTAGCTTCTAAAAAACAAAATTTTAACAAAGTTTAGTTTGTGATTTATTAGCTGAGTTTTTTTATTCCTACTCTGTACTACTCGATATAAAAGGAATAAAAAAACGATGTAGTGCAAGGGGAAAATATAATTTAGAATTGATTGAAAAAAATTTGCCCACTTTGTTGATATTTTTTAAAAATCAAATTTTCAATATTCAAATATACGAAATGAAGTATCTTCTTGTCAAATTTGTAGTTGCCATATTAAAATTTAATAATTTTTACTCTACATGTTGTACTGGATAATTATGTATAGTAGCTACAACAACAACCATACAGATACTATCTACTCCTATAGTACAGAGTAGGAATAAAAAAACACAGCTATTGTTATTCCTGATTTTCCATTCTAAAGTCCAACTTCTCAATATGCCAAGCCAATATGTGTAACAGTAATATTTGTTGTTAGATGGCATTAGCATCTTGTAGCTGGCTGTAATTTGTGGTAGCCAGTATGTGGTAGAAATAGAAATTAACCTCACCTGTCACCATGATCATGATGGACTGACTTGAATTGGGTTTGGGTGGTCTCGTCTGGTCTGGTGGTTTGGTTTCTCACAAATGTCAATAAAAATATATATTTTTCAACTACAAAAATAATTATTTTATTTTATTCGATATCCAGTAGCGAAAATTTATATTAAAATGGAAAATACAGAACATAATCTTTGTGAATATCAAAATACTGATATTAGTGGAATAGAAGAAGAAAACGAATGTCAAAATGATATACTACCAATTACTGAACGTTGGGAGCCATTGGGTGCTGATAATGATGATAACATAGACATTAATTCATCACAAAATACAAAATATGATACAGAAAAATTCATTAATGGATTTCCATTACAATCATCAGCATCGTCTGTATCAATATTAGGTACAGATTGTGAACAATATTGTACAATTGATGGTCTAAATATGGACACAAATCGGATTAAGTCATTAGAAGAGGAACAAGAAATTTTAACAACTTCATTAATGGCATTAACATCACATTTTGCACAAGTTCAGTTTCGTTTAAGGCAAATTGTTGAAGCTGAACCAATTGATCGTGATAAATTATTAAAGAATTTGGAAGAATTTGCATTTCGTGGTATACCAGAGGTAATATATATATACATAATCTATTATTTATTATTTTATTATTATTAAAATTTTGTTTTTTTATTAATATTTTGTTTATTATGTTGATATGATAATATGTAGAATCGAAAACATATGCTAACAATATATGAATAAACTTTTTTTAGATTACAAAAACTGATAATCGTGATTCAATAATGGGAGATAATAATTTATCAGCAAAAAATTTATTTGAATGTACCAGTGAACGTCAATTTGAATTAATCGATCAATTAAAACAACAGTTGACTGATTTAGAAAATTTTGCATATGAATCAGGTGCACCAGTTCTACCACAATCAGTTATATTGGAGAAACAAAAAATTATTATTGATGAATTAAAAAATAAATTAAATTTAAATGTTAATGATTCTGATTTGCCAAATTTAAGCCATGAAGATTTACGAAATCAAATTGATACTGCAATTGGTGAATTTGTTGGACCATTAAAAATGAAAGAACAATTAGTAACACAATTAAAAACACAAATAACCGATTTAGAGCGTTTCATTGCATTTTTACAATACGATGAACCAGTAAACTGTGAATCTAATACAAATATATTAAATAATATTGATAGTTCAATGATAAATAACACTACATCATTAATTAATAACGATAAAAATAATAAATCACCACAATTTGTAGCACAAATTGAAAATTCAGCTTATAATAGTTATTCGGCTAGAAAGAAAGCTGCTGCTCGATCAAAATTATCAACACAACAATCATCTGAAAAGCCTGAAACTGAAAATAATTTTAATGATATAAAAAAAACAGAAAAATTGCGAGACGATTTTGTTGAGACATCACCTAATAAAGAAAATCACATAAGTTTAAATAAGAAAGCTCATAGTGTACTAGATAAAATATCAACAATATTACAAATGTTTGCTATATCTCAAATAGGTTGTTCATCCTCATCATCATCATCATCATCTTCAACATCAAATGTTTATACTACGTTAAAAAGAAACCAATATTGTAATCATTGGGGTGATATAAGAGCTCAATTAGAAGTTGATGTACAAGAAATTCTGGGTATAATACGTTCATTAAATATAGATCAGGAACGTATAGCTTCAATAAAATCACATAAAAATGAGAATAAAAATATATCTACTATAAAAAATTTACCAACAACATCAGCAGCATCGTCATCTGATCGATACGAACAAAAATCAGTTATTATTAATCAATATCGTGGAAAAAGTAATGATAATTTATTCAAAAAAACTTCTGGTCATTCATCAATTCCATTGTCATCATTATATTCATCAATATCTATAACAAATGCTGAATTAACAACTGTAATAAGACGCAATTTTGCTTGTACATTACAAAAATTAATTCAACATGGTTTACGTTTCTATTCAAGTACAACAAATAATTTACTTGTCCCATTTATGGGTTGTTTTGCACCATTTACATCAATTGGTAGATCACCAAATAATAATGAACATGATTGGATTAAAAAGAATGTAAAACGACAAAATCATCAAAGAAAAACACAATTCCAATCAAATACAAACCTTTATGATAATTTCTCGGAAAATAGTTCCACAACATATAATTCGGAAATTGATCAATTATTATTATCATCAACAAAAAAAAAAACATCGTCATTTCCATCAGATGACGATTATAATATCGATGAAGATGATAGACAAATGCATGCCTGGGAATTAATATTGGAATATTATAAGATTAAAAACGGTGAAAGTTATAATGATACACCAGTACGTAAATTATCACAGAGTTTCAATTTGGATATTGTAGGATCTCAAGCAATAACAAATAAAGAAAGTTTATTATGTGCTATTGCAAATATTATTACAATACATTCCCCATATAAACGCAGCTTTAATTCACATTTTAAGGCATTTGTTTGTTCTGCATTAAAGTATGTTTTCAATTAAGATTATTTTATATTATTTTAAATATTTTATTTTTAAATTCAATTTCAGTTCCCATAAATTAGTACATTGGTTATACTTGATATTTGAAAGCAGTGAATTAATAAATAAATACTATGAGCCTTGGGCATATGTAATGCGAACTGGGTTTCGTGATGCATTACGGACCATCGAATGCCTCACTCAACATAATTTTGATTTACCTATTGATTTAGCTGTAAGACAGTTTGAAAATATAAAAGATGCTTTCTAATGAACTTTACCAAAAACATTATTTTAACAAAAAGTATATATATATATATAATATATATATATATAATATATAATATATATATATATATATAATTTTAGTATTATTTAATGATACATAAACCCAAAAGTCTATTTCTAGTCAAGTATAGTTTTATTTAATAAATTACGTGTATAATAATTATTTAACTAAATTGTAAATGCAAATCTCTAGTCAAATTTTATATGTTAAGTAAAAAAGTCATATCTGTAATTCTACATTGATTATTTACATTGGGAAATTTAGTTCATTATTTCGTTTCTAAGAATAAGAATAGTCAAAACTAATATGTAATATAATAATGATTTTGATTTTATATATCTTTATTCCGCAAATTCAAGATTTACTAATTATTCCATTATCTTAACTCGATAAATTTAACCAAAAATTAAATATATTAAAAATTTAAAAAATAATTGTTAATTTTATTTTACGCATAATAAAAATATAATAAGAATAATATTTATAATTTATTAAACCTATATTATATTCATTTTAATTTTCACATAAAAATAAAATAGTTATTTATTCAAATCATTATATTTTAATTTTATATTATCATTCTCAATAGTACATACCTGAAAGGAAATTGAATATATTATGCCATGCGCACTATTTTAACATAACTTAATTAAATAAATTTAAACGAAAGCCCATGTTGCATCTTACAGCTTTTATGTATGCATAATTTTAATTTTGTATTTGGACAATTCAAATAATAGTAATATTTATGAATATAAGTATATCTAAAAGATATTGGTAATCTTTATTATAGAATTTTTATTCAAAGCTTAGCCAAAATTACAATAATAAGATCATATAGTTTTCCTAATTTATATATTTATTACAATTTTGTTTATTTTTACATATTTATTTATTCATGTTATGCATTCATTTCCACCCACAAATTTATATACGGTTTTAAATCACTATTATATTTGAGCAATTTTTTTATTTGCCCTATAATAAATGTCGTTGGTTATGGAAACTTAAAAATGCGATAACTAATTATAAAATACACTGTTTTATTTATTATTATATATAATTAAAGTTTTTCTCTTTTTATATATATAATAATATAAATTGAAATATTTGCCTCTCGAAGAGTATAATTATATATATATGTAATATTCAATCTTAGAGTATAAATCTTAAAGAATTATAATTACATACTCTAAGTATTAAATATATACTTTTAATATGTCTAATGTTTATATAAAATTGTTGGTGAATTATCGCTTTCGCTCTAATATTAGACTAATGTTTGAACAACAAAAAAAAAACAAATAAAATTTAATTAAAAGTTAATTATTAATTTCAAAATTAATGAAATTCAATTTGAAATTGCTCCCTGTTTTTTATTTAATTTTCTTACCACATAGAATTTACATTATATATAAGCATAACGAAATATACAATATATTATTTATATACTCCTATTTTTTTTTTACTTAATTCTTCTCACATTTACATATAAATTACATTATAAATTGTTCAAGTTAACTCCTTTACAACGATTTATAAAAAAATTCTTAAATATTATATTTGTGTGCATGTTAAAATACTTTTAATCTATTAAAATATTATGAATTAATTATTTATTTATAAAATTGTTACACTCTCGGTTTGTTCATTATAATTTCAATTTAAATATTTTTTTTTTTTTTTTTTTTGATCAATTCATATTTATTGTATTTATAATAATATACATAATTTCACTTTGCTACATACATAGATTATTAATTTTAATAAAATTTAATTATTACAAATTAATTTTACTATTATTGTCTCAAATTGAAAACTAATCAGCGGGTAGAGGCAGCTGGTTATATCCAAATTGTTTACAATTTTATTAATGGCTAAACCAATTCTTTATATATGGTGCAGGATTTCTCGTCTTTTTGTTTAAATTGTAATTCTTAATAAAACGTTTTTCTAAATTTTGTATTAGAAAAAACGGTGAATAAAATGTTAGATACTCTTAAAAGTTGTGGTACACACATTTTATGGACAGTACTGTATATTATTCTCAACATGATTAATTAAAAAGTAATAAATAATTATTTAGTTTGCTATTGGATGTGGTCAATTCATATAAATAGTTTTAAATAAAAAAAAGGAAATAAATTTACTTAAACTGGATTTATGCTTAAAGACAATAATATAATATTTAAATTGTCTTTGATTATTTTTTTTCTAAATATAATACTCAATAGATTAAAGCTATAATGTTGCAAAGCGAAATTATGTGTTTAATTTCGATATATACATAAACTGAGCTAAAAATATTTTAAATTTATATATTGGGATCTAGGAACAAATTGTTATATTTTGATATTACATGAAATACTGAGCCATATTTATTATAACAACTTATTCGCAAAAAAATAAAATATACATATTCCAATATATTCACAAAATTCTTAACGCACTTTAAATAAAAACAAATATTTATGTAAGGTTTTTTTTTTAAATTTTATTACTTGATGAATGTGTTTAATTGGTATCTTATTTATTGTTAGTTATTAAAAAAAGCAATATATGTATAATAATTCCAATAAGTATATATATGTAAAATAATTTATAATATTTATATATGTTAATTTCGATGAATTGATTTAAAAAAAATAAATGAATTCAATAATTTTCTTTTTGATTCAATTATACAAAGAAGAACAAAATATAACTTTTAAAATTAAAGTTGTATAATAAATTATAAAATAAAAAGACATAAAATCTAATAAATTTTTAAAACATCATATTTCTATCAAATATTACTTAAGTAAAATCGTAGTGTAAATAATTTTGTTATAATGCAAAGTAATACAGATCCACAATATTTAACTAATATATATGTATATGTATTATATAAAGATAAACCATTATTTATTGGTCTCAACAATATTTTTTAAATATAAATAATTTATGACAAAAAAAAAGAAGAAGCAATTATTGAAAAAAGTTTAAAAACTTTTACCATTGCTTGTTACTTAATAATAAGAAGGTTACCTAAAGTTGTCATTGCACAAAAAAAAATCCAGTCTCGGTGCCAATTCTTCAATTAATTTTTATTTAATTAATGTCTTTTTCCAAAATGTTCAAAAGGATTACGACGGTTAAGAGTTTTGCATATTTAAAATATTGACATTAGTAATTTTTAATATCTAATAAAAATATGTTACAGCAGTACCACCAAATACTGATTTTACATATTAATTATAACCTGTGATATATTCTGGATGTTCTCATAATGCATCAAAATACCACTAATATTAATTGTGCAAACTCAATATCAAAGATTTTTGTAAACAAATATTTAAATTAATTTATTGATACGTTGATACTTAATAGTTATATATTATTTTTTTTTTTTTGAAATTTACTTAGTTATTTAAATAATTTAGTTATTTAAAATTATTGTAAATAATTAATTTAATTTTTTCTTCAATTTTTCAAAAATTTCTACGTATTGTTGTATTGAATTAGTTTGATATTCTATACCTGCCAATATTTTAAAAACTAAATAATAGAAGAAAATCGAAGTGATAAAATATTAATAAATAAAAATATTATTACTTTTTTTTTATATTAATCCAATGATTAAAATTTAATTTTGGAAAATATTAAAAAACAAATAATAAAAATGATAAATAAATATTGAATATTTATTTATAATTTTTTTTAATATTTTCAAAAATTGAATTAACTATGATTATCAACAAACTAATTTAAAAAAAAATATTTATTCTCCATTCTCAATCAACAATTGTTACCTTTTGTGAAATTTAGATTCTTAATAGGTTGAACTAATTTGAATGTAAGTTAACATATCTGAAAAGTTTCTATATAAATCTTGTATACATATTTTTTTTTCAGAACTCATCATATGGTTACTTAATATGGAAGCATTTTGCATTTGGTTTTGTTTTGTTAATATTTCTGTTAGTTTACATTATTTCTAATACCTAATACAAAAAATCACTGAGATTATAAAAGAAAAAAACTTGTTACCTTATCTGAATTATTTATATATATGTTTGTATACATATATTATATTTTATATATGTATATATATAATATCACTGATATATATATATATATCATATATATATTTAAATTAATATACTACGGGATGTTGCTCAACATTTGGTTGTAAATGTTGTATTTGTATAGTAGCCCGACCTATATTAGATGGATCTGCTGTTTGAATAATAGTAATTGGTACACTTTGTTGCTGTTGTGTTGTATCACTTGGATTTCCAGCATTTACAGATGATTGAATCATCTGAGATGTCATATGTTGTTGATGTTGATGTTGATGTTGCTGCTGCTGTTGTTGTTGTTGTTGTTGTTGTTGTTGTTGTTGTTGTTGATGATGTTGTTGTGGACTAGTATGAGATGTAATAGTGGATGTTACTAGTGGTACCAATCCACCAGATAATGTTGAATTAGTATTACCACTGCCAGTAGTCGTACCTATGGATGATGTTATCTGCTGTATGGTATGCATTGTTGGTGGTTGATGTTGCACTAAATTATTTATTGGTAAAATATTTGCTTTAGTTATTAATGGAATTCTTTCATTTAGATATTGTGCTGATGTAACAACAGGTTTGGAATTAATTGTTATTGGATTTATTTCTGTTTTTATATTTGTAATTAGACCAGGTGTTGGTAATACTGCATTAGGATGATTCATTTTCATATGACGCTTTAAATTTCCTTTTTCTACAAATGCTTTACTACATAAGGTACAACTGTGTGGTTTTTCACCAGAATGTGACCTCATATGTGAAACCAAATGACCTGAAAAAAAAAAGAATATATTAATATAATATAGAAGATAGAAAGAAATTAAAATTGTTGTGTAAATTAATAAAATTAATTTTTAATACCTTTACAAATAAAATCTTTAGGACATTTTTCACATTTAAATGGACGCTCTTGTGGTTGACCTTTAGTATGACTTCTTTGATGAAATAATAAATTACCCTTAAGTGGGAAAGATTTTCCACATGTTTCACATGCATAAGGACGATCGCCTGTATGACATCTCGACATATGATTTATAAGATGTTCTTTTCTAGTGAATGGTTTATTACAAACATTACAACAGTGCGGATTATCACTAGAATGTTGTTTCATGTGATTATTCAAATGCTCCTTTCGTGTAAAAGTTTTCTGACAATATTCACATTTATGGGGCGAATCACCAGTATGTAAACGAGTGTGATTTGTTAGATGTTCTTTTCTAGTAAATGTTTTCTTACAATATGTGCATTTATGAGGAGATTCTCCAGTATGTTGACGAACATGATTTGTAAGGTGTTCTTTTCTTGTAAATGTTTTTGTGCAAAATGTGCACTTATGTGGTGACTCACCAGTATGCTGTCTTATATGATTTACCATATGATCTTTTCTAGTAAACGCTTTTGTACAATAGGTACACTTAAATGGTGTCTCACCAGTATGTTGACGTACATGATTTACCAAATGCTCTTTTCGTGTAAAAGTTTTAAGACAATAAGTGCATCGATGTGGAGATTCTCCTGTATGTTGTCGAACATGATTTAAAAGATGTTCTTTTCTCGTAAAAGTTTTTGAACAGAAATCACATCTGTGTGGCGTTTCTCCTATTTAATAAAACAAAATAATTAGTAAAGATTTTCACAATATAATTTATATATGTTACACATATTTTTTATACTCGTATATATAACTTTCATTACTTACCAGTATGCCATAATATATGATTTGTGAAATGTTCCTTTCTGCTGAAACTCTTTGAACAAATTTCACACCGAAATGGTGTATCATTTGTATGTGATCTCATATGATTAGCTAAATGTTCTTTTCGAGTATATTTCTTTCCACAAACTTCACATTGATGAGGAGTTTCGCCTTTAATCATATTTAAAAACATATTTTATTCATCTTTGAAAAAAATTAAAATAAAATAAAAAATTTATTACCAGTATGCCACATGTAGTGGTTAACATAATGTTCCTTTCTAGTAAACGATTTCTTACAAATATCGCATCTATGTGGTGTTTCACCGGTATGTTTTCGGACATGATTGACCATATGTTCCTTACGGGTAAAGGTTTTTGCACAATATTGACAACGAAATGGTGTTTCACCGGTATGACTTCTAAAATGATTATCCAAATGTTCTTTTCTAGCAAACGTTTTTTGACATATTGTACATGCAAAAGGTTTATCAGTTGAATGTCTTTTCATGTGTCTTTCTAAACTGGCATCATTAGCAAAAACATGAAAGCATACTGTACATGTGAACATTGGACCACCGATATGTATTTTTCCATGACTGGTTAAATCTTGTGAAGTTTGAAAACCTTGTCCGCAAACTTGACAATTAAATGGTTTACGTTCGCTATGATAACGACGATGCACAATTAACTGATATCGAAATTGAAACATTTTTCCGCATATATCACAGGTATGATTAGCTGGTGGTATTGCTCCTGCATCACCAATTAAATGTGGATCTGTTACAGTATTATTTACACCGGATATTTGATTTATATTTTCCATTTTAGGCATTAGCAAATCACCAGTAGTATTTGTAATATTAGGTGTTCCAATAGTGCTATTTGCATTTGTTGTTACAGTAATTGTATTACTACCTACAATAGTTGGTTGGGATGTTGTATGTGAAACTGGATGAGTTATGACATCACCATGAAGTTTACCAAAAACCTCATGATACGATAAAAACTGACTCAAATCTTCAATATTAACTTTATACATTTCAACACCTAAAGATTTTCCTAATTCTTGATCAGATGGTTGAATTTTAATTGGTGAACCATCTGGATTTCTTACATCTAATAAATGTGATACATGCATTTTACTATCTGGTGGTAATTGTTGTTGTTGTTGTTGTATTTGTAAATGTGTTGTTACTGATTTACCATTAACAAATGGTTTTTCTTGTTTAATAGTTTGTTGAAGTATATTCGGTATATTTCTTCCAATACCCATTTCATCATTATTTATATTTTGAACGTTCATAGAATTAATTTTATCATGTTTCACGACAGCAGAATGAGATGTATCCATTACCATTATATTATTTCCAGAATTTATTTGAACTTGTAATTGTTCTGCTTGTGATGATGAAATCATTGTACCATTAGACATTTGTAGTTGACTATTTGATGTATTTATCAATGCATTTGGTATTTGTATAGAACTTGAACTAACTGATGTTACCAATTGTGCAGTTGGATTTGTGTGTCGTTGCATATCTTCTTGTTTAATAATTTGTGGTTTTGGTAAAGAAATTGCTGTTGATGTATGGGTAGATGATATAGGAGGTGGTAATGTAGGAACTGATGATGTCGTTGGTGGTGAACCCAAATTATAAGTATTTTGTCCATGACCTTGAAACAAATTTGTAACAACCCAGTATTTTCCTAACTGCAATTATATTTTTGTTTTATAAATTAATATTACTATACAGATTTACATTTATTAGATTTATCAAAATATTAGAAAATCAATAAACTCTTAAGAAAATTAATTTAGTATTACCGATTTAGAATAATATAACATATAGTATAATTTAATATTACTAATTAAAGTAATATATCATGTAAATAAGGTTAGTAATTATTAGAATAATATAACAATCAGTAAATAAGTTTAATTATGAACTAGCAGACACAAAGTTTTAAAATATAGGTATATACATATTTTTATAATATCTTACTTGTGGAGCATTCGAAAGTGGTAAAGGCTGTTTAATATCAGCTTCATTAACTGGATGAATAACACCACCAAGTACTCTATTATCATGTTGTTGCTGATGCTGAAAAAAATACATATATGTATGCAATAAATTTGTATCATTTCCTATATTAATAATTATTTTATTCGGCTTAATAAAATAATATTAATTCCTAGCCTACCAAATCAAAGGTGTTAATTCATTTGGTAAGAATAATATAGTATTTAATTTCAGAGAATAAAACTTTATTTATTTAACAAATTATAAAATAAATATAATATAGGTACAATTAAATGATTTTTCCTAGATGTAGGGATATAATACTTGTTTATATTTTTTAATTTGTTAAATACAAATTAAAGAATAATTTATATACTCAAATATATTTACACATATCAGAGTGAATTTTCAATTTTATATAAAACAATTAACAATATATCATTAAAGTGATAATGTAGAATAACACTAATAATAGTTATTATTAAACACTGAATTAATTAAAAAAACATAATAAACTATACAATCTGTAATTATATATTCTGTATTAAAGTATAAGTCCAATTGTAAATATTCTTTAAAATATTTTGTAGGTACCTCAATTTGCTGCTGCTGATGATTTGTGTTATGTTGTTGTTGTTGGTGTTGTTGTGGTGGTGATGTTTGTTGCTGTCTTTGCGAATCACTGGAATGGTCAGCAGCATTCAAATGATCAGAAGAATGTTGTTCACCTGATCGTTCCGAATTCATTATTTAATAATAGTTATCAAAAAATTATTTAAAAAAAAATAATTTTCTTTATATTTTTTTTTTTTTAAATTATATTTTGTTTCCTTCTTTATGGGTGGTATTTATATATATAAACATTTTAACGCATGCGCATTTTTAATACTTTATAAAAGAATATTTTTAATTGAAAAAATCACATTCCAATTCAAGATGTCTGCTTTTTAATTTTGTTTTTCACTTTAATGTGTAGAATATTGTTTTGATTTTCTAACATTTTTTAAGACTAAAATTACATTATATTTTAAACTGCACAGCAGTATTTCTTTTTTTTCTTATTATTATTTTGAAAATATAAATTTCAATAATTTTTTTTTAACAACAAATCTTATGAAAATTATTCATTTTATATATTTCTTGTATATTTCAAAATGTATTCCACACAGATAACAAAAAAACAACTAATTGTCGGCACAATAAACTTATTAAAATATTTTAAATCTCTTTTAACTATTTTTTTTATTATTTTGTCACATTTTTTAACCGATTTAAAAACATTTTTCCTATCAGAAAAATTCTTATTTTTAAGAAGGGAGAGAAGAATAAAAAACCATTGTATGTAAATTCAAACAAAATGGGCATCACAAAAAACACCACCCATACATACTTGACAGCACCATTTGAAATATACATGCATTTCAAAAATTGATATATCGATTGTACACCAAGCTATACTAAACAATATTAGACAAACCGTTTTATTATAAGTGTAGTAAAACTAGTACTCTATTTTAAAATAGTTGTTTTGATAATATTATAGATGTTTTTTAAAAATCGCGTTTAATATTCGTTTTTTACAATAAAGTCATCTTTTAATTTTAATACGGAAACGTGCGATGGTGTAGATACTACTGTCCACTACACTATGCTATATACTTTGTTTCCATGTACCGAGTTGAGTTGAAATGGGGTTGAAATGAAACCTTCTATTATTCGTTCTATTCCAACTCAACTGAACTCAAACCCTGTTTCCATGCACGCTAACTCGAGTTCAACTTTACATGGAAACATAGTTTATCTCTACATCTATTACCTTGTTTCCACGTACTCAACTCGGTACGTGGAAACAAGGTAATATACCTAGTTTCCATGTACAGAGTTGAGTTGGGTTGAGTTGAAATGGGGTTGAAATGGAACCATCAATTATTCGTTCCATTCCAACTCAACTCAACTCAACCCCTGTTTCCATGCACGCTAACTCGAGTTCAACTCGAGTTGAACTCGTCATGGAAACAAGGTAATAGATGTAGAGATAAAGTAGAAAAACGAATTGTTGTAACTGCAAAACTGCAAGTTTTCGAGGTAACAGTTTAAATTTTTTTTATTTCATATCAAATGTATAACAAAAGAATATTTTATTTGAATTAAGTATATACAGGATTTTCTTGGCTTTAAATCATTTGTATGGATAAATAGCTAATAGGCTTTTAGTATTTAATTTGAATTATGTTTAAGTAGAAAGAATGTATAAAGGATACATTCATTTTTTCCAAATGATGTATATTTCGTTTCTGATACAACGAAATTATAGTTATACTATTGGATGTGCCGACATAACATAATACCAAGTCCTTTATTATTTATAGACACCATTTAATTTAAATATATTACACGTTAAAAATTAAAAATTATCAAATATATTTCCTTTCGTATTGTTAAAAATCATTGTTATTTTATTAACATTATTAAATATAATTATAATTTGTATGGTAGCAAACTGGAATCTTGTAATTATTAGGTTTTTGGTGTAGTTATAGTTTCCACTTCACCAGAATCTGGTTCATCGGCACTGTCATCACCTATAATAGAAAATAATAGAATACATAAATATTACAGATAAATTTGTAATAAGAACTTACTAGGAAATATAAATGAAATTAAAAAATCAAATAACATAGATAAAATTTCCCAAATCATAATATATTTTTTGTTTATGTTCGCTCGCTATTCATCAATAGACTAACATAGTATACCAATTTAAAACTCTTAAAATTAAAATGACATAATGGAGGACCCAATCAGTGAACCATTAAATTGCTCCATATCATATAAATTTATCTTTTTTTTTTTAATTAACCAAATACAAATTTAATAATCATTATTTTTCTGTGTAATACAGAACAGTAGAGTATTTAAAAAACTAAAAACTAACAAAAAAAAATTAAGATTTTCGGTAGATAAAATAATTACTATTACTATTTTAATACTCTATACATATATATGTATAAATATATATATATATATATATATTTAAATTTAATACAAAAAAAAATTATATCTGGCCTTGATTTTTTTGAAATAGGAAATAAAATTAATTTTAATGATTATTATTATCGACCAATTCATTTAAATAATAATTATTATTATTATTACATTATCCGTTATGGCAGAATCTATAGCTACCCAAGATGAAATTAAAATTGTAAAAGTATTTATTAATAATGTTGATATGTACCAAAGTAAGGCAATATGTGGTATTTTAAATGAAAATACTTATAATAAAAAAATACAATACAAAATATATGGTACTGTTAACAATATGAAAGAAGCTAGAATGAAAACTATTAAACAACTTGTCAACGAAATATTATATCCTGGATCTTTAGATTATATATGTGATATTATTAATTGCGATATAATAATTTATGATATTGGATCAGATCCAACACAAATAAGTGAAGTCGAACAAGTACTTGATATTATTTTAAACAAAACAAAAGAAAAAAATCAAGAAAATGATATAAATAATAAATATTTTATATTAATATCAAATCCGTTAACGTGGGCAAAAACTAAAAAATTAAATGATGATAATATTTTTAATGAAACTGATTATCGTAAAAGATGTGCACATCCTAATTATTTAAAGCATAAATGTATTGAACGTGAAGTAAATATGATGGAGAAAAGAACCCATTGTAAATTAAGGACACTTGTTGTATGTCCAGGTTTTACTTACGGTGGAACAAATGATATATTTCATTATATTTTCAAAACAGCATTTTACAATAAAGATAAAATACCAATTATGGAACCAGGCAATCAAATACTTCCATTTATTTATATTAATGATTTTGCAAGGTTAGTGTATAAATAATATAAAAATTTATTTTAATTCATTAATTAGTTGAAATAATTTTATCCATCGATCATTCAGAATGATTAAACAATTAATTGAAAATTTTCCGGAATCTGAGATTCGATATGTATTTGCTGTGGAACCTAAATTTCGTAAAATTAATAGTTTTACAAGACAAGTTGTGAATAGCTTAGCAGGTACTGCAGCAAAAACAGAAGTTATTACAAAAGGAGAATTACTAAAACAGAAAAATGAATTGTTTGAGGTATTTCAATGTTTCTAAATTGTATTCAAAAATTTAATTATATTTTTGCTTAGCAACGTGTTATTGATGCTATTGTAACAGAAATGAAAATTTCTCCAACATATTTTCAAGATTTTGCATTTACTTTTTCTGAGGCAGAATTTGGTAATAAATTAGCAGAAGAATTTCGTATTGAAAGAGGATTATTACCAATTAAAATTTTAATAGACGGTCCACCTTGCGTTGGAAAGACAACTATAGCAAATCTTTTATGCAATTACTATAATTTAAATTACATATCAATGGATACACTTTTATTAGATTCTGTAAAATATTATGTATGTATTAATTATGTACTTTGCAATAAAAATGTTTTACATAATGTTTCGATTTGAATTATAGGAAAACAATATAGAAGAAGCAAAGGGATTTATACATAATTTGAAAAAAGAGAAAAGCCTGACAGACGATAGTCAAGATGAAGAAAATGGTATCTATATTAGTGAGACTGATAAAAATATTGAAGACTGGACAGTTAAATTAGAAGAGTTATTGAATTACATTGAAAAAGATATTGGTGATAAGTTCGAATTAGTTAAAAAGTATTTTCCAATTTCGTTAAACAATATTTTGTACATTTGAAAAATAATTATTTTATATGTAGAATTTTTACTGAAAAATTATTAACCAAAGTATGTAATGAAAACCAAGGCTATGTAATTGATGGGTTTCCTTATGATTATAGCAAAGCAAGTGAGCTATTTCCAAATGCCGAAAATAATTCTAATAGTATTAGACCATCTTATGTTGTTATTCTTGATGCTCCTAATGAATTAATTATTGCTAGAGCGATGTCATTCGATGATGAAAGTGCAGAAAAAAATGGTTATACAGAGGAAGAAATGGGAAAAAATATTGAAAAGTATCGTGAAAGAAATGAAGAAGAAAGTAGCCTTACAAGTTTTTTCCACGATATAAATATTATTCCAATTATGATATGCATAAATGCAAGAACTAAAATTGTAGGGATTCTGGATGCAATTAAACATGAGATTGGACCATCACATACTTATCCTATTTCTCGTGAACAATTACAACAAGCTCAGGATGATGAACAACAAAAGCGAGCAAAAGAAAATGAAGAATTAAATCGTGCACATGAAGAGCTTAGAATCAAAATTAAAGCCGAACGTGAAGCTAAATTGAAAAAATGGGTAAATTATTATTTTACTCTTGTAAATATTTCCAATATTTGCGCATTTTTTTCCTTTAGACAAAAGAATTTGAGAAACTTAAAAGTGAAGAAGAGGCTACAATTGAAGCAAAAACATTACCTTTACGATATTATTTATCGAAATTTGTATTGCCAACATTAACTGAAGGAATATTAAAAACGGCCGAAATAAAACCACAGGATCCAGTTGATTTTCTTGCCGAATACTTTTTTAAATACAATACTACTGGACATGTACTACCATCTAGTTATAACGAGGAATTAAAAGAATTATTACTTACTGAAGGAAAGGATGATATTACAAGTGTTTTAAAAGAATTGGCTCAAAACGATAATGAATTCAGATGTTCAAAATAATAATTGGATTAATTATATATAAAATTAAATATATATAAAATTTTAATATTTACCCTACATTTATGTAGTTCTTTTCATTACTATTCAGTATTATATTTTGGTTTAACTCTGGACTTTTACATTTTCAAAATTTTCTTTCAATATTGTTTCTCAACACACTTTCTATATAAATTGAAAAATAGCTACATTTTTAGATATTTTAAATTTCACTCCTTCTATTTAGATAAAAAGGGATGAAGAAATATTTTGAAAGAAAATGTTGAAGATATGAAAATCCAGAATAATATATTAGACGTCATATCCATACATTGGACCTTCTAAATATGCTTTATGCATATCAGATGAATTTCTACGTATTCTTCTCCCAATAGGTTCTAAATCCGCATAACATTTCGTAAATACCCTTTCAACAGCATCAATAGCTTGTTCCTTGGTTACATTTCTAACAGCGAGAACAGAAGCTAGCGCTTTAGATTTTACACAATTCTAAAGAATGAATTATTTTGATAATGTTTTATATATAAAAATATATTATTTGTACTTGATGAGCTTGTTTAATATTTATTGGAGATGCATCACCCTGCATGCAAGCACTTAAAAAAGAACAATGTGCAAGATTTGCTGCTCTTATTTCTGTACATGCTAAATGATCTATATTTTTAAAGTCTAATTCATTATTACAGTAATCGAACATATGGATCATCTCATGCGTTAGTACACCTTGCACCATTCCTTCATTTTTTGCCATATTTTGGCAAACAATAATTTGATTTAAAACAGGATCCTGCAAATACACAAAAAAATTAGTAAAACTAATAGCACAATTAAAATTATATAATTAAATACATAACCACCCGTCACTGAAGTGTCGCAGACTTCGCATGATATATGCCTTCTGATATCGATGGGACAATTTGATGATTTTAATGCACCCATCATAAGTTTAACTAAAGGGCTATTTTTGATGCACCATAATACATTTCTTTCACATTTGATATTATCAACGCTTTCTCTGCCTTCCATTCCAAAGAAAATCTTTGACCATTTCGGCTTAAATACTTCACCCCGGCGTTCCGGATACAGGTCATATCCCCATTCTTTTTCCGTTTGGCTTTCTGATGTTTGATTAGATTTTTCTTCAGCTTTGACCACCATTATTTAGTCATTTAATTTATTGATGATATGCATATGTTTTATCTTTCAAATAAATTCTCCCTCTCCCGACACAACATTTCAATTTCAATCAAAATGCTGTCACGTTCATGGGTTCATGTCAGTCGCAGTCCAGTCAGGAGTCAGCCTTGCCGATGCTGACAAATTGATGTTAAGAAAAAAAAAGACACAGAGTAGAACAATGAAGAACGCAAGGGATTCCGTGTACCGAGTTGACTTGGGATTGAGTTGAAATGGATTGAAAATGGAAATGATCAATTATTCGTCCCATTTCATTCAACTCAATTAAGTTTCCATGCACACTAATCCGGATTGAACTTAAATTTAATCCGCAAAGGAACTGCAAATATATATTTAACAAAATAACAAAACAGTATATTTTTTTCAATAATTTACATATAAGAATAAGATACATATATTTACTATAATTAAAATTCCCCGTCTATAGACACCAAATTCAGAATATCGATTTTTTATACAAAAAAAAACCAAGTTACCAAAGGCAATTTTAATTTTGCTGTATATGTTCTGTTTACTCTGATTTTGCTTATATGTCAACACTGTAAATATAAATGTCAACACTGTCAATATATGTCAACAAATGAACATTACGCCAAATGCCGAATGCCGAATTACGCCAAATGCCGAATGTGTTTTGTTATATCGTTAACTGATTTTGTAAATATTTTGTTCTTTATTCTAATTTGGTAAATAAATAGATTATTTTTACAAGTATTTATTTCTTGGAAGTATACACTAAAGAGTGTAATAATAATTGGTCAAATATATATAGTAAATATACAGATTAACATAATTGTTATATTGGAGAAGGCAATAAAAATGAATACATCTGTGCATTGTCAATTATGGATGGGAAGCGTATGTATATTTGTCATTACATTATATATTGAATCAAACTTATTTTAATTTTAGTTGGAAGGCTATATGACTGAGAATTTTATTATAGCGGCTTTCCGTAAAATGGGTGAGGAACCGCATACAGTACGCTTAATGAGAAATAAATATACTGGGGAACCGGCAGGTTATTGTTTTGTGAATTTTGCTACTGATGATCAAGCAATTGATGCAATGCATAAACTTAATGGTAAACCTATTCCCGGAACAAATCCAATTGTTCGATTTCGTTTAAATAGTGCAAGCAATTCTTATAAATTACCAGGAAATGAGAGAGAATTTAGCGTCTGGGTAGGAGATCTAAGCTCTGATGTTGATGATTATTCTCTATATAAAGTTTTCTCATCAAAATATACATCTATCAAAACAGCAAAAGTAATATTAGATAGTTCTGGTTTTTCGAAAGGATACGGATTTGTACGTTTTGGAATAGAAGATGAACAAAAAGCCGCACTTTATGATATGAACGGATATGTTGGACTTGGTAGTAAGCCACTAAAAATTTGTAACGCTGTACCAAAGCCTAAAACTGCGACTACAACGGATACAACTACTACAATAACTACACCAAGTTATATGAATGCTTATAGTGGAACATCGACAACAAATACATCAGATTATTCACAATATTATGATCCGTCTACATATTGGCAAGGTTATAATGCTTGGCAAGGATATTATGATCAACATCAAGTTGCGACAGATCCAACTGCAGCTGCATATTACCAACAAACAGTACAACAACCACAAAACAATATACAATCAGTAGCACAACAAGCAGAAGCATGGAGTGCGCAACATAATTATGAAAATAATTTAGACGATGATGATCTTGCTTTAGTGGAACACAAAGTAAAAGTCGATGTAGAAAAACTAAACAGAGAATTAGTAGAACGTGATAGAAATCTATGGGATGCATTAGAAAGTTCGAAATGGTTACCAATTGAACAGCTTGAAGTTTTTTAATCAAGATTTAACAAAAAATAATAAGAACTTTTAGATTTCTGTATCCAACTGTATTACTTACATTTTCCCAACATTTCTCATGTAAATCATAAAAATATAAATACATATAAATAAAAAAAGAAAAAATAATTACGAGTTTAAAATTTTTATTTAAAATTTCTTAAAACTTTTCTTGGAACCAGCGCCCTTACTAACTTTCAAAACATTGAAATGAACAGTTTTAGAAAGAGGCCTACATTCGCCAATAGTTACAATATCTCCAATTTCAACATCTCTGAAAAAGATAAAAATAAATACATTATCTTATGTCCAATATGAATTTTAATATGTAGCAGCAAATTTTTTCTTCTTTATCGGATATGGTAATAAATAAAAATATTACTTGCAACCATTAAGTGGCTATGTATAATTGACATTAAGTGGCTATATACAATTGACATTGTATCATTGTCAAATTTAAAAATTAGTCTCTAAAAATTGGAATATCCATTTTTAAAAGTTAGCAGCAATTTTTTGTTGTTGTGATAATTAGGATGATTTTTCTTTTTTCTCAATTTTATAGAAATATATCAGATTAAATGGTTTAGATTGAATAATTCTTCATCAACTATATTTATGAAGACCGTCATGATTTTTTCATCATTATATAAATAATATATTTTTTATTTTAAAATATATTTTACTAACCTGTAATTAGAATAAGAAAAAAATATTAGAAACAAATAATTGATAAATTAATATTAATAAGAAATTGTAGTATTATCAGAATTTGTTTAGATTGTTTAGAATGATAGTTATCATCAAATATGTTTATGAAGACCGTCATGATTTTTTCATCACATTCACAATATATTTATAAAAAATTAAAAAATAAATATTCCAATTACCTGAAACATGGTGAAATATGGACACTTATATTTCTGTGCCTTTTCTCAAATCTACTATATTTCCGTACATAATGCAAATATTCTCGCCGAATAACTAGGGTTCTTTGCATTTTTAATTTTTGAACGGATCCTGTCAAAATACGACCACGTATACGTACATTGCCTGTAAATGGGCATTTTTTATCTATATAAGTCCCATCAATAGCCTTTAATTATAAATTGTATATCACATAAATAGGACTTGCTTAATTACATATATATATATATATATATATATATATATTATATATATATTATATATAAAATTAAATATAACAATATTACCTCACGAGGAGTTTTGAATCCCAATCCAATATCTCTATGACGGCGAAGACTTTTCTTTTTTTTTAGAGCAGGGTTTGGTTTTCTGTTTAGATTGATACCAAATTGTTTTTGGAAAGCTTTCTCATTCTAATCACACACCGTACATTATTTATAAAAATACATATCCAATTTGATGAAATTATGTTGAAAAAAATAAATAAAATTATTTTGTAAAACAAGTTTTAAATAAATTAAATTTAATAGCAAATTCTTTCAACACATTTTATAAATAATCAAACTACAACTTCTTTTAATTTAACATCCAATTTAAAATAAATTTACTATAATTGACAGTGAAGAAACTTTACTAACCTGATCAGCCATTGTGAAGCAAAAGAAGGAAAGAATAAAACGTGCCGGAAGAGATAGTTCAGAAAATTATATGGCAATATAAAAATTATAATTGCTGGCAATACTGCTTATATGAATTTTTACTACATTTGCAATTGCATCCGTTGCTAGAACAGTAACAGAAAAAAATATTCAATTCCAAGCAATGTATGAATGTATCACGTATAGGGCGTCATATTGTAAAATTTAATAATTAAGTGTTTTTATATGATATTGTAATATTTTGCTGCTGATAATATTAAATTAATTTCATTTTTCTTTTTTGATTAAAAAAAATAAAATCTAGCTGGTGACATTGGCATCCCTATACGGCCCGCATCATCTATTTAAAAATTAAAGTGTCACACTCTTGCAGAAAAGTAATATATACAAATTGGAATATTATAATTATACTCTCACAAACCATAGGATATCCAATTTAAAAACAAAATCCGCAACATTTTAGTACAAAATTAGCTAACGAAATTCCCCGCAGCTAAGAAAATTACCTACAAACGTGTATATTCCAAAAACTCCATAAAAGGAATTCCATTCCACATTCTTCGTATCGTAAGTGGTCTAAAATTAGCATAGTGCGGGAAAAGCATAACAATTTAAGGGCAGCTTTAATAATACTGTCCTCAGAAGAAGGACAAATAAAAAACTGCATTTTTATTATAGATTATTTATATATCATTTTATTTTAATTTGTTTGTGCACCTACGCCAACGAATTATAATTATAAGTAGTATAATTCGTTGGACTAAAATTCTACATCTTAAAATAAACGAACAATTAAGTGAAGGTATAAAATACAATATAATAATTTTATTGAAATCATAAATTTAATTTAGAATAAATATAATTTATCTTAGTTTAAAAAAATGAGTTGGGATTAACTTTTCAAATGCATGCATTTTAATTTGCAATTAAATAAAAATACAAAGAACAATAATAATAATACTAACTAAATATAAAAAGTAATAACGATGTATACATAATAATGTAAAATAAGTTTAATTAATTTTTTTTTCAGATTCTTCGGATGTTTTTATTGCTTGATCTTGTATATCCTTAGATTCAATATATATTCTATTCAATCCAAAAGCTGCTTTTAAATTGTCTTCAGAAAAGAAAAATGTTTGTAATTTTCCCTTTGAATCAATTGTAGGTCGTCTATCCATTTCTTTTCCATTTTTAAATAACACAACTGTAGGTAGTTGTCTAGATAAAGAACTATCAGAAACATGATATTTTTTACCAGCATCTGGAAATCTTCCAATATCAATTTTTCCAAACTTAAGTTTATTTAAATTATATTCTGCTGACAGAGATGCGAAATGTGGTGCAAAATTAACACAAGAAGGATTCCAAACAGTATAAAAGCATACTAACCAAGTTACTCGTTTATCTCGTTCTAATTCATCATCTAATGCTTGTACATTTCGGAAATATATAACATGTTCTGGTCCTGAATAAGTTGGCTCAGGAAATATTAGTCCAACTATTACAAATGCAATAAAATATCCAAAGCCCAAACGATAATCTCCGTAAGACCATAATATTAAATTAGCTATTTTCGTATAGAGAAAAGAAGATGTTAAATAATTAATCATAGTGATACTTCCGGTTTTTCTAGTACGTATCATTATAACAATTAACAAGAAAAAAAGAATTTCAGTTTCTCTACTATCTAGCTCACAACGATCTTCATTTTTATGAGAAAATAATTCATTACAAATAACTGGTATACGTTTAGCAATTACATAAGAGAAACTAAGCAAAATATTTATCCAATAATATGGTTTTGCAAGTAGTTTTAAATCTTTCTTAAATGCCATATTCTGTAATATCTATGATTTTACTTTATATTTTTAATGTCCAATCCTTTCATTTAGATTTAGATAAGTAATATTTTCAAATTTATTCACTATTTAAAAAATAATAATAATAAATACATAAAACTTTGTTAGGTTGCTTCACAGTTTTCTCAATTTCAACAAATTTATCAAATCAAATTATTAAAGTTATTTTCTTATAATCGGTGGAGGATAGCAAAAAATATGTCAAAAATTACTTAATTGCAATGCAACTGTCATGTTATGTCATGACCATATATGGTATATTTGCCAAAAATCTAAAGCATGGAACACATACACACAGGACTCTACTTCTCTTAACTTTAAGAAATGTTCGCATTACGATCGAAGTTCCGAAATCTTGGCAATCTCAAATAATATACGGAAGCTCAAAGTTTGAGAATTTCTATTTAAAAATTATGAGTGCATTTATAGTTTTTCTGGTACTAACTATTTATCTTTTGCTTTATTTTGGTGCCTACTGATTTATGTGTATGGGAATAATTAAATAAAAAAAATAAATAAAATATATACCTAAAAAAATACTCCCACCCCTGAAATTAGTATATTCATTTCATCAACAAAAAACTTATGTACGCTGTCATTTTGTCTTGTCAAGAACACGATACACACCAACGAATGAAAAAGACACATACGCTAAACAAGCAAATATAATAGACAATTTTTGAATGCGTGTCACAAGTATAAACTTTCATTTAATTTAATTCGATATAAAATATAAGATATCTGCAATGGGTGAAAATTCAGGTGATAATATAGTTTCTCAAGCTGCCGAGAATATAACAGAAAATATTACAAATGCCAAAATTCCTTCTACACCCGAAGGAATGGCTGTTGCATATGGTAGTCTCGTAATTATGGCTATGTTACCAATATTTTTCGGTTCATTACGATCTGTGCGGCATCATAAAATGAAAAAGGTATTACTATAATTGATAATTTTCTTTGCATAATTCAATAATATATATAATATTACAGGATGCTGGAGAAAAGGCTGATAGTATGACTTCCAAGGACGCAATGATGTTTCCATTAATTGCATCTTGTGCTCTATTTGGTTTATATATGTTTTTCAAAATATTCTCAAAAGATTATATAAATCTTCTTTTAACTGGTTATTTCTTCTTTCTTGGAGTTATGGCATTAGCACATTTACTAAGCCCAATTATTGGATCGTTGATTCCAACAGCCATTCCAAAAATTCCATTTCATATACACTTTACTCAGGGTGAAGGTAACAAAAAGGAGGATTTAATTAATTATAAGTTTTCTACCCATGATATAGTATGTTTATTGATCTCAACAATAATTGGAGTTTGGTATCTAATTAAAAAACATTGGATTGCTAACAATTTATTTGGTTTAGCATTTGCTATAAATGGAGTCGAATTATTACATTTAAATAATGTTGCTACTGGATGTATTTTACTTAGTGGATTATTTGTATATGATATATTTTGGGTATTTGGAACGAATGTTATGGTAACTGTTGCAAAAAGTTTTGAAGCACCAATTAAATTAGTATTTCCACAAGATTTAATTACAAATGGATTAAATGCATCCAATTTTGCTATGTTGGGTTTGGGTGATATTGTTATACCAGGTATATTTATTGCATTACTTTTACGTTTCGATCACAGTTTAAAAAGGAAAAGTAAATTATATTTTTATACATCAATGGTTGCTTATCTAATGGGATTACTTGCTACTATATTTGTGATGCATGTATTTAAACATGCACAACCTGCATTATTATATTTAGTCCCATCATGTATGGGTACACCAGTATTTGTAGCACTACTTAAAGGAGATATTAAAAAATTATTTGCGTAAATAAATGCAATTTAATTCTATTATAATGAGAATTAATATTAAATTTTAAATTTTTTAGATATGAAGATCATCCTGAAGAAAAGAAAAACAAAGATAAAGAAGTGAAAGAAAAGAAAAAGGAAGCAAAGAAATCGAAATAAATATTTATAAAATTAAATTTGAATATAAAAAAAGACACTTGAATAGATTGTTGTATATATTAATAGCAAAAGTCATCCAATAGAAAATTAATAAATAAATTTATCCTAAGAGATAATATACATTAATTGCTAAAAACCTAAACATAAATGTCTAAAATTTATTATTATTTTTTTACTTAAGCTCAATATATATTCGATTTTTTGTAACTTTAAGTAGTTTTATTATCCAAAATTAAATATTTTCATATTAAAAATTTACGTGTACAAAAAAGCATTGTAAAATAATCAGCTAAAAATAAATTATATAAGTTTCATTTTCTATTAACGCACACCATTTAAACTAAAAAAATTAGGAAATATATATGTTTTGAAATAATAAAGAATTTATAATATGTTTCGTTCTTTTAAATATAAAATTATTTTTTAATAATATTTATAAATTTATTTTGATTCTTTTGCCCCAGAACTTTTTCATGTAAAGTGTTTTAATAATGAACATAATATTGAATAGAACAAAAATTGTCTTAAAATACTAATAGGTTTCATAATGCTAAACTACAGTATTCAACTTGAAAATTTAATTTATTTCTCTATATAAATTTGTTTTCTTTTTTTTTTTTGTTACAAAATATAACTTCATTTTTTTTTAAAAACAGTTTATGAATATTTTTTCATTTTAACTTATTTTCTTTAATTTGATTTCTTCTCCACACTCATATCTAGAATAATCAACTATTTCAATATTATTCTGTTCTAGAACTTCACCTACTGTTAAATTTGCATCTAATATATACTCTTGATATATTAAACATTTCTCATCATCCTTATCTATGTTTGGTATATCGTTATCTTTTTTGCCTATTTTTACAGGATTCATTCCAACAATATGTTGACATAAATTTTTTTGTAATAATGGATTTAAATGTTGTAATCGAAGTGCTACTATTGCTCCATATTTTCCAAATTGTGTAGAATTTAAATTTACATCATTATCATTACCTGCTGGATGTGTATAACCACATAATACCATATCATTATTTGTTTTGTAACAAATAGCACGTTTTATAATAGCATTTTCTCCTACAGTTCCAATTAAGAGAGCTAATTTATCTCCTAATGTTTTACCATCATCTAATTTTAAATGATTTAAAGCTTCATTTTCAAATCCTAATTTCCAAAGATCACCATCAAATTCAACCATTTTCGAATAATTAATACAAACTTGAGATACATCGTCTACAAATTTTTGGAAATTTTCATTACGAGCAACAAAATCAGTTTCGCAATTTATTTCAACCATTGCACCAATATTTTCTTTAATAAGAACACCTACAAGTCCTTGAGCTGTTGCTCTTCCATCAAGTTTAGATGCTTTAGACCAACCTAATGTTTGGGCTTGTTCTTGTAACCATTTTTCCGCCTTAAAAAATAGTAAATTTTGGTAGTTTTGGCGTAACATTATATTAGGATAGAATAGAATACCTGTTGTATATTATTACTATGTAATTCTAATGCCTTTCTACAATTAGAAAATGTGTATCCTGTTTTTTTTCGTAAAGTCGATAAAGCTGTTTTATCAGTAGCTAAAATCATTTGTGTTGTGTGAAAGAAACGACCTGATTGCCTCTGGAATATCATTATTATAAAATAATATTTCCCTGATTTTGTTACCTGAGAAACGTTTATTACTGGAAAAACAAAGCAATCAAATATTAAAATAAATAATAACTATAAATAAGTCTAGAAATAAATTTATAAATAATTTTTTTTTATGGTTTTATAGGTAAGATTTTTTATTTGTTTTGAAATATATTACAAATAATTATTATTAAAATTACATTTGCAATTTATTTAATATTTATTTTACGTTAAAATATATTAATTACTTTTTTCGTGATAACCATAAAATAAAATTTGTCCTTTGACAATTCGATTGTATGGAGTTTTGAGTTAGTTGACAGTTCAGTGTTGAAATTAATTCAACATTCCTACGACTTTGAGTGTGAAATATTTATTCACCTTTTGAGATTGACCTAGTTTGAACAGTCGAGTAATACAACATATGAAAAATCGATTAAACGATAAAACAAATTTTAAAATTTTAATTAAAATATTAATTTACCTATGTTTTATTTAATTTGAAGTTTTATTATTAGCACAATATTCTTGACAATTTATAAACTTAAATGTAAGTACAAGCAAAACAATCTGCATAATTTTGTACTTAGAAATTTGAATTTTATTTGCAATTTTTCAATAAAACTATTGGAAAATATATTCAAATAGTAAAAAAAATAATTTTCAATAAACAGATAAACTTTTGGCCACTTATGTAACTCTTCATTCACTAAGTTTTTTTTTAAAATTTTCCAATTTAATAATTTATTATAATAAAATTTGGGTAAAAGTTGCAGCAGTAGTATGGATTTGAAAGTTATAAAAATTGAATTTTCTTAATTAATTTATGATTATAACAAAATATATATTCCAAATAAGAAATTACATTAATTTTATAATATTGGACAATAACTTTTATCAATTTATTTTACTCGAAGATCACTTATAAATTATTATATATATATATGTACATACATACTTTTTGAATGTATGAAATTATAATTTTTTTTTATATATAATTTTTCAGATATACAATAAATATATTTTGAAAATGAATTTAAAAAAAACGGAAAGTACACCTAACCGTAAATGTATGATTCAATCAATTTTAACTTCTAAAGCAAATGCAGCATATAGTTCACGATTACTATGGAATGAAATAAATATGCCAGAATCAACAAAAGACATTTTCAATGGTAAGCCAATAACTATTCCGGGAAAATTGTTAAAACATTCAAAATGTATGAAGCCCGAAGTAAAAAAGATTATAAGAAAAGATAAAAAAAGTAAGTATAAAAAAAACTAATTAAGTAAAATATATTTTTTTAATAAATATTCCATATTTTCCGTTTTGGAAATTTTAAATAGTTATATTAAATTTTATAGTTAAATAGCTAAAAAAGGTTAACTAAAATGTAAAATTCGTAATGTAAAAATTATAATTTATTATAACTCCTAAATGTATGTACAACAATATTATTTACTTGATCATATAGCGTAATTTATTAAAACTCCTAAATGTATGTACAACAATATTATTTACATGATCATTTAAATGTACTTTGTAAGAAATATTTATAATAATTATAATAGGTCGATAAATATCTGTGATTTTGCTTCTTATAAACTTCAGAATCAGATTCATTCATTTGCAATAGGTATATAATATAACTTCATACACTCTATTATCTGTCTGGTTTATATTTTAGTATTAATTTAGTATTAAAAATAACATAAAAATTTATAAGTTATCCCAATCGATCTTTCCAAAATATTAATTATGAAATTAAATTTTTTTTATATATAGAAACTCGATCTTATACACTAATGAGAAAAGATCGGGAAAATTTCCGCAAACAATTAGTGGAATTGATTTCAGGTAATGATACAGCACCAGTTAAAGATATTGAATCATTTCCCAATAAAGATGAAAGAGAATTACTGAGATATTACTATTATATAAAACATGGTATTGATACTATTCATGTTGCCCCATTAAATGCAGATGTCTTAAAAAGGTTTATTTATAAAAATAAAAAATACAAATAAAGAAATAAATTATTTAATTATACATAATAAAAATAATTTTTTTTTGTAATTATAGAATTAAAGGTATGGTACCAGATTCATTGAAAACATATGAAAAAGATTTTAATGAAAATATAACAGAAATCAAATCAGAATATATTGTATCAATGAAAAAAGCTATAATTGATTTTGTATTAGCTGATTCACTACAAAAAAATATACAAACTAAAGAATTAACATCAGAGAGAAAAGATTTAAAAAATATGTACAATAGATGGAGATACAGGTACACATATATTATTATTATTATACTTTTTAAGAGACACACTTTTTAATTTAATATATAAAAAGGATATAAAAAATATATTTGAAATTTAAATTAATTTTTTAGATATGATACAAATCGATTAAAAATTAAAAGAAATCTATTTTCGATACATCGATGTGTAGCACAAATTCTTAATATTTGGACTACAATGTTCGGTGAATTATCTTTTATTGATGTTAAGCTACTTTCACAACGAGAAGAAGTCTATGAATTAAATGATTTCATTGTAATTTAAATAAAATATTAAATATTATGTATATAAATAGAAATAATATAAATTCTTTTCTTTATAATGTATAATAATATGTAGTTACTATGTAGTAAACATATTGACAAAGCTAGATTAACTTTATCGGAAGCATGGTATGGAGAAATTCATAAAATTTTATTAAAAGGAATGAAAAAAAATATATTACCAGATATTAGAAAACCAAAATTACTTTGTAAATTTTATAATTGTATAGCAGCTCTTATGACACAACAATTAGAATCATTATGTATACGAAGTTTACATGAGTTTACATTTTTTTTCTGTGATTATAAGGTTAAATAAATTTTATTATTAATAATTTATAATAAGTAAATAACTATATATAATATAAATTAAATTAAATATTAGCTTTATACATATATATACATATACATTAATAGTTTCTTTTTAATTTATGTTTTTATAGAAGAGTAATCCAGGTCTTCGAATTTCAATACAATTACAAGAACAAGATACACTTGTATTTACACCAAGTTTTTCAAAAATCCAATCAGAATTAACTAAATTATTAGAAGCAATAGTACGAGCTATTAAAAATTTTATAAGAGTAGAAAATAAATTATATACAGAACAAAAAATATCAAATGATTTTTATTTAAAACCAGCTATACCAATATCTGTAATTGATAATTGTCGTAAAAAAATAGTTGATTTATTGGAAGAGCAAAGAATTGGTCCCGAATTAAGATTACAAGATTTTGATGATTATATGAATTTAATGAATGGTATTGATGCAGAAAATCTAGCTATATTTATAAAATCAGAACCACCATTTGAACAATTTTGTGAGAAAGTTATACATTATAATAATATTGAACATCAAATTGTTGTACAAATATCGGGTGTAATACGAATGGGTTTATATGAATTTAGTCGAACAACATTTATCAATAGTTTAGAACATTTAGCACATTATATGCAACAGGAATTACTTTTAAAAATGGTATCAGATCAACAAGAAAGTATTTCAAAATTAGGTAAAGAATATGAAGCAATAGAAAAACGAGCACTTGGTATACCATTAACAACAGCGGAATTAATGGATACAAAAAAATTTGTAATACATACAGAAGAAAAAACTTGTTTTGAAATGGAAGCTAGATTAAAAACAGTATATAAATTTTATATTAAATATTTAAATTTTAAAACCATATTAATAAATAATTAATATTTAATATATACATTTCAGAATATGGATCATATTTTATGGCTTATGGATCACGCATTATATTCACCATTAGAAATAAAAAATAATAGCAATACATTTCAATATTATTTGAAATTATCAAATGTATTTAAAGAACATCGGGACATTTTAGCTGATAAGATAGTAGAATTTCAGGAATTATTAAAGAAAAAAATTGAAACATTTAAACGTGATCTTGAGATATATTGGGATCAAGTACAAGATTATGAAAATTGGGGTGATATTAAACAATTATCAAAATATCGTAAAAAAGCTGCAGTTTTAGATAATCGTTTAATAATTGCAATGGAAACAATTGATAGAATTAATGAAGAAGAAGAAGCATTTAAATGGGAATTATCACAATATCCAATTCGTAAAAAAACCCATGATAAATTAAAACCATTTAAACAAATCTTTGATGCTAGTCAAGAATTTATGGATAAATATGATTTATGGATGCATTCACAAGTTGGATCATATGATCCAGATGATATAGATAATGATGTTGCAACTATTTATCGTGTTATACAAAAATTACAAAAACAAATGGCAGATCGTCCCCATACTAATCAATTAATAAATGATGTAAGACCATAAACATATAATTAAAATAATATATCTATAACATTTTGTATTACATATATAAATTCATAATTAAAGGTTAGAGAACAAATTGATGCATTTAAACTTAATATGCCAATAATAAGTACACTTGGTAATCCCGGTATGAAAGAACGTCATTGGGAGTTAATTTCTGAAATTATTGGATTTCCAATAAAAGTTTCTCCTGAATTAACACTTGAAAAGGTTATTGAATATCAGCTTGAAGAATATCTACCTAAATTTGAAGCAATATCGGAAAGTGCAACAAAAGAAAATAATTTAGAAAAGATTCTATATAAAATGGTTGGTGAATGGGAAACTATTGAATTTTCTATAACACCACATAGGTTAATATATAATATAATATAAAAATAAATTGCTAATAATAATAATGAAAATTTATTATTTTAGGGATACTGGAACATATAAACTTGGTGGTGTTGATGATATACAAATTTTATTAGATGATCAAATTATTAAAACTCAAACTATGAAAAGTTCACCATATATTAAACCATTTGAAACACAAATAGTGTAATTTATTTATGGTTATAATATGTATATAATAATATGAAAAAAACTATTTTTATTTGTATATATTTAGGGCTTGGGAAAGTAAACTTATGCTTTTACAAGATATTTTAGATGATTGGGTTTCCGTTCAAGCAACTTGGATGTATTTAGAACCAATATTCAGTAGTCCAGATATACAACAGCAAATGCCCGAAGAAGGTCGTCGATTCAGTGCTGTTGATAAGGTTAATATAAATTGAATAATAATTAAAAAAATTTTTTAATTAAATAATAATGATATTATTACATTTAGATTTGGAGAGATTTAATGAAACAAGTTGCTTCAGCACCTAAAGTTATGGATGTTCTTGAAATTGATCAAATGTCTGCAAAACTAAAAAAAGCATTTAATCTTTTGGAAGTAATTCAGAAAGGTTTAAATAATGTAATTAATAATATATAATTATAATATCGTACAAGAATATATATTTAACCAATTTTTATTTATTTAGTATTTAGAAAAGAAACGACTCTATTTTCCACGATTTTTCTTTTTATCAAATGATGAACTTTTAGAAATATTATCTGAAACAAAAGATCCAACTAAAGTTCAACCACATTTGAAAAAATGTTTTGAAGGTATTGCAACATTAAAATTTACTGAAAATTTAGATGTTACTGTAATGCGATCATCTGAAAAAGAAGAAGTTATATTAGATGATGTAATATCAACATCTAAAGCACGAGGTCAAGTTGAAAAATGGCTATTGGAATTAGAAGGTGATATGAAAAAGAGTGTTCGTACTAAAATTAAATCTGCATTTGAAAATTATCCAAATGCTGTGCGAGAAAAGTGGGTACTGGTTTGGCCAGGACAATGTGTACAATCAATTTCGTTAACATATTGGACACTTGAAATAACAAAAACATTTTTCGCTGAAGTTCCATTAGCGAGTTTAACAGACTTTTATTCGCTTTGTAAAGCACAAGTAAATTTTCTTTAATACTCTTATAATATACATATAATTATTTTAAAACATTTTAATATCATTAGATAATGAAAATAGTTGATTTAGTCCGAGGAGATTTGAATTCACAGAATCGTATAACTTTAGGTGCTTTAGTTGTATTAGATGTGCATGCCCGAGATGTTCTTGGTGAATTAGTAGAGAAAGAAGTAACTGAAATTAATGATTTTGAATGGCTCTGTCAGGTAAATAAATAATTAAATTTAAAATATAATATAATGAATTTTCAATTATTCTTTTAGCTACGATATTATTGGGAAAATGAAAATTTAGATACACGAATGATTAATTGCTCACTACCATACGGTTATGAATATTTAGGAAATACACTTCGTCTTGTTGTTACACCTTTAACAGATCGATGTTATCGTACATTATATGGTGCACTTAATTTACATTTAGGTGGTGCACCTGAAGGTCCAGCTGGAACTGGCAAAACTGAAACTACAAAAGATTTAGCTAAAGCTGTTGCCAAACAATGTGTCGTATTTAATTGTTCTGATGGTCTTGATTATATTGCTTTAGGTAAATTCTTTAAAGGATTAGCATCATGTGGAGCATGGTCATGTTTTGATGAATTCAATAGAATTGATTTAGAAGTATTATCCGTAGTAGCTCAACAGGTAATATGTTCTTCAATTAACAAAAAAAATTAATATAAATTAAATATTTATTTAGATATTAACAATTCAACGAGGAATTAACTCTGGCCTACCTACATTAATGTTTGAGGGAACAACTATAAGTTTAGATCCAACATGTGCTGTATTTATTACTATGAATCCTGGTTATGCTGGACGATCTGAACTACCAGATAATTTAAAAGTCAGTAGTTTTATAGTTTTTCATATGTATAAAATATTTTTTATAATAAGTTTAAATACTAAATTACAAAATTTTTCCATAAGGCATTATTTCGTTCTGTTGCTATGATGGTTCCAGATTATGCTCTAATTAGTGAAATAGAACTTTATTCTTATGGTTTTTTATCAGCAAAACCATTATCTGTTAAAATAGTTGCTACATATCGATTATGTTCTGAACAATTAAGTACACAATGTCATTATGATTATGGTATGCGTGCAGTTAAATCTGTATTGAAAGCGGCAGGTGCATTAAAATTACGATATCGTGATGAAAATGAAGATATACTTGTATTAAGATCAATAAAAGATGTAAATTTACCAAAATTTTTAAATCAAGATGTACCATTATTTCAAGGTATTACATCAGATTTGTTTCCTGGTGTTATATTACCAGAATCTGATTATGTGCTATTTAATGAATGTGTTAAATTGGCATGCATCAATAATAACAAACAATGTACCGAATTTTTCTTAGAAAAAGTTCAACAAGTAAGTAATGTTATTAACCCATTGTACATTACTTTGTATGGCGCGTAGAATTGAAATTTGTTCATGTTGGGCTCATTCAAATTGGTAATTGAGTTAAGACATGAACAAATAAGTCCAGCATGAACAAATTTCAATTCTACGCGCCATACAAAGTGATGTACGCAATTGCGTACGTGGTTACTGAAAGGATTAATAATATATTAGACAAAGAATTCAAATGGTAATTATTATATAAGTTATTTTATTTAATTAATCGATTTTACAATTATTACATAGCTTTACGAAATGATTGTGGTAAGACATGGTTTGATGTTGGTTGGAATGCCTTTTGGTGGTAAAACAACTTGTTATCGAATACTTGCAGAAGCACTGTTATATTGGGAAGAAAAGGTAAATAAATTTTTTAAATTTATATATTTTTTAAATTAAATAAATTTTCAATTTATAATTATATTTTAGGGTGGTGATGAAAATAGAGCAATTTATACTGTAATTAATCCTAAAGCCATAACAATGGGACAATTATATGGTCAATTTGATGCAGTATCACATGAATGGAGTGATGGTATTTTAGCTGTAAGTTATCGACAATTTGCAATATCAACTACCGCTGAAAGAAAATGGCTTTTATTTGATGGTCCTGTTGATGCTATTTGGATTGAAAATATGAATACAGTATTAGATGATAATAAAAAATTATGCTTGATGTCTGGTGAAATTATTCAATTAGCTCCAACAACAAATTTAATATTTGAGCCAATGGATTTAGAAGTTGCATCACCAGCTACAGTATCGCGATGTGGTATGATATATATGGAACCAAGTTCACTTGGTTGGGAACCTCTAGTTATATCTTGGTTAAATACATTACCTCCATCTTTTGAAGATACACACAAAAAGGTTATAAATGATTTAATTACAAGATTTTGTCCACTTTTATTGTGGTTTGTTCGAAAAGGTGGATGTTTTGAAATTTTTGCAACATCTGATGCAAATCTGATGAATAGTTTATTCAATATTTTTGATTGTTTTCTTGATGACTATATGGATGAAAAATATGTAAAAAGTCTTTCGGAAATCGACGCAAGGGCACAACTTGAAGGAATATTTTTGTTTTCATGTATATGGTCTGTTGGTGCTGCTCTTGATAGTAAAAGTCGTGAAAAGTTTTCAATTATATTTCGTGGATTAAAAGAAAAAGTCTTCCCGCCAGATTATTACACACAATTTGGTATTCCAAATGATATCATAATAGAAAATTTAAAAAAGGCATTTATTTTTCCAATTCCAAAACCTGGATCAGTTTTTGATTATCGATTTATTAAAGAAGGTAAAGGAAAATGGAAACCTTGGTCTGATGATGTTGCTGCAGCACCACCAATTCCAAGAGATCTGCCAGTTAATCAAATTTTAATTACAACCAATGAAAGTGTAAGAGTCACAGCAATTATTGAATTGTTAGTTAATCATAGTAAACCATTAATGATGGTTGGTCCAACTGGTACAGGAAAAAGCAGTTATGTGTTAGATTATTTATTAAAAAAAGTTGATTTAGAAACTGTCAAACCACTATTTCTTAGTTTTTCTGCACAGACATCAGCTAATCAAACTCAGGATATAATTATGTCGAAATTAGATAAAAGACGTAAAGGTGTTTATGGTCCACCATTAAAAAAGAAATGTGTTATATTTGTTGATGATATATCGATGCCAGCGAAAGAAACTTATGGCGCACAACCACCTATTGAATTGTTACGAATGTTTTTAGATCATTTCATGTGGTATGACCGAAAGAATGTAATACCAATAAAACTTATTGATATTCAGTTGATGTGCGCACTGGGACCACCTTCTTCTGGTAATACTGTAACACCACGATTTCAAAGACATTTCAATACATTGTCAATAGATGAATTTAATGATGATATATTAAAAACAATATTCGGTAAAATAGTTTTATGGCATTTAGATACAAGGTACCTAAATATATATTTTTTTTAAATATTCAATAATATTATAATTTTTAGAGGGTTTTCCAAGGAATTTGATCCGTGTATTGATGAAATTGTAAATGCTACATTGGGAATATATAAAAAAGCTAAACTTAATCTACTTCCAACACCAGCAAGATCACATTATCTTTTTAATTTAAGAGATTTTTCTAGAGTTATTCAAGGTGTTTTACTATCTGTACCTGAAGCCACAGAAGATTTAGCATCTATGCGACGTCTTTGGGTTCATGAGGTACTTCGTGTGTATGGAGATCGACTCGTAGATGAAGGCGATCGTCGTTGGTTATTTGATGCAATTTGTGAAGAAATCAAAAGTAATCTAAGCTCAGATCCAAATATTATGTTTGCAAGATTTAAAGAAAATAAAGAACCTTTAAATGAGAATAATCTTCGGCAATTAATGTATTGTGATTTTACGAATCCAAAAGCAGATACTAGAAACTATGTTGAAGTACAAGATTTAGAAGAGCTTCGATCTGTTGTAGAAGCATATTTAGTTGAATTTAATAATATGTCTAAGAAGCCAATGAATTTAGTACTATTTAGATTTGCATTAGAGCATTTGTCTCGTATTTGTCGTATTATTAAACAACCACGTAGTCATGCTTTGCTTATCGGTATTGGTGGTAGTGGACGTCAAAGTTTAACTCGATTATCAGCTCATATTTGTGATTATGAATTGTTCCAAGTGGAAATACCACGACAATATGGAGCCTTTGAATGGCATGAGGATATAAAAATTATTTTAAAGAAAATAAGCTCTTCTGATTTACATGGAGTTTTCCTTTTCACTGATATGCAGGTTCAATAAATTTTACATAAATCTATAAAAATACAATATGTATTTGTAATATCTTTTTTTAATTCAATAGATTAAAGAAGAATCTTTTTTGGAAGATATAAATAATTTATTAAATTCTGGTGAAGTACCCAATTTATTTACAAATGAAGAAAAAATGGAAATATGTGAAAAAATGCGTCAAATTGATAGGCAACGAGATAAAGCTATGCAAACTGATGGTAGTGCTAATGCATTGTTTAATTTTTTCGTTCAAGTAAATTTTCCAAATACATTTTTTAAACTAAAAATTTTTGAATAAAAAAGTATGATAATTTTTTTAGGTATGCCGAGATCAACTACATATAGTTTTAGCTATGTCACCGATTGGTGAAGCTCTGCGAGTTCGTGTTAGAAAATTTCCATCCATTGTTAATTGTTGTACGATTGATTGGTTTCAGCCATGGCCACAAGATGCTTTATTAGCTGTTTCAACTAGATTTTTAGCTTCTGAAAAATTAACAGATAAAGAAAGACGTGCTGCTATAGATATGTGTATGGATTTTCATACATCGACACAGCTTCTATCAGAGAACTTTTATCTTAGATTAAAGCGTCATAATTATGTAACACCAACTTCATATTTAGAGCTTATACAAACGTTTAAAGCTTTGTTAAATGAGAAAAGAAAGTATATATATTATAAAAATAAAATATAGAAATACTTTTTCTTTAATAAATATTATTATTTTAAGGAAAATTCTGCAGGCTCGTGATAGATACTTAACAGGTATATTACAATTAGATGTAGCAGCACAACAAGTTGGTGTAATGCAAATAAGTCTTTCGTCTTTGGAACCTAAATTGAAATTAGCTGCAGAAAATGTTAACAAGATTAATATTAATTATTAAATATAATGAATATTATTTATTTTGTTGTAATTAGGTTGCAGAACAAGTAGCTAAAGTTCAAGCTGACAGTGATGTTGCGGCAGCGCAAAGAGAGAACGTTAAAAAAGATGAAGCCGTGGCTTCAGAACAGGCTTCTATAGCACAAGGTATTAAAGAAGAATGTGATGCAAAATTAGCCGAAGCATTGCCAATTTTGAATGTAGCCTTGGCAGCTTTAAATACACTAACTCCAGCAGATATTTCAATTGTTAAGACAATGAAAAGTCCTCCAATTGGTGTTAAAGTAGTTATGGAAGCAGTTTGTATTTTAAAAGAAGTTAAACCTGATAAAGTACCAGCACCATCTGGTGTGGGATTAGTTGAGGATTATTGGGGTGCTTCAAAAAAGGTTTTGAGTGATATTAAATTTCTAGATAGTCTTCTAAATTTCGATAAAGATAATATACCACCTGCAGTAATAAAAAAATTAGAAGATCGTGTATTAAATAATGAAAATTTTGTACCAGAAAAGGTAAGGTCAGCATCAACAGCCTGTGAAGGTCTGTGTCGATGGGTTCTTGCTTTGGTTAAGTATGATGTTGTCGCTAAGGTTATAGCCCCAAAAAAAATAGCATTAAAAGCAGCTGAATCTCAGTATAATGTTAGTATAATTTTTGGAAGATAATTTAAATATTCTTTTAATCATTCTGTTTATATAGGCTGCTATGAAATTACTTCAACAAAAATTAGATCAACTTGCAATTGTTGAAGCAAATTTGGCGGAAATTCAAAAAATCCTTGATGAACAAATGAGACAATATGGGTATCAATTTTTTCTTTTTAAATAATTAAAATTGCTTTTATATCCTTTTCAAATTTAGTGAAATGAAAGGTGAACATGAAATGGTATCAAACAAGCTTAAAAGAGCTCAAAATTTAATATCAAGTTTAGGTGGTGAAAAGACCCGTTGGTCAGAAACAGCTAAAAATCTTGGTGAAACTTATAATACATTAACAGGAGATGTATTAATTTCATCTGGTGTAGTAGCATATTTAGGACCATTTACAATTGATTTTAGAGTTACACAAGTGAAACAATGGGTACAAAAGTGTACTTCATATGGAATTGTATGTAATCAAGATTTCCAATTGCAATTTATATTAGGCGAACCTGTTGAAATTCGTGCATGGAATATATTTGGTCTTCCAAGTGATGCATTTTCTGTAGAAAGTGCAATAATAATAAAGTTTATTAAATAACAATTAATAATTGTTGACTGATTGAAATAAAATTATATATATTTATTTTACATTTTATAGAAATTCTAGAAGATGGCCTTTGCTGATTGATCCCCAAGGACAAGCTAATAAATGGATTAAAAATATGGAAAAAGTTAATAAATTATGTGTAATACGACTTAGTCAGGCTGACTATACACGAGTTCTTGAAAATGCTATTCAATTCGGTCTACCAGTATTATTAGAAGATATTGCAGAAGATATAGATCCAATATTAGAATCAATTTTATTAAAACAAACATTTAAACAGGGAGGAGCACTTTGTATAAAATTAGGAGATTCAATAATTGAATATAATCATTCTTTTAAGTAAGTTCTAATATATTTTAATTAAAATGTGAACTGTTGAAGTATCAAATTTTTAAATATTTAATTTCGATTTTTATAGATTTTATATAACCACAAAATTAAGAAATCCACATTATTTACCGGAAGTTGCAGTTAAAGTTACACTTTTGAATTTTATGATAACCGAACAAGGCCTACAAGATCAAATTTTAGCTATAACAGTTGCTCGGGAACGTCCAGATTTAGAAGCAGAGAAAAATACTTTAATTGTTCAGGGTGCTGAAAATAAAAGACTATTAAAGGAAACTGAAGATCAAATATTACAAATATTATCAGAAGCTGAAAATATATTAGAAGATGAAACGGCTGGTGATATTTTAAGTTCTTCAAAAACATTATCAAATGAAATAAAAGAAAAACAAGCTATTACTGAAATTACAGAAAAACAAATAGATATTGCTAGATTGGGATATACACCAATAGCTGCACATTCAACTATTCTATTTTTTACTATTGGTATAAGCCTGAAATGTTGCACTATTAAAAAAAAACAAATTTCTAATAATATATCTTTCCAGCTGAATTAGCTAATATTGATCCTATGTATCAATATAGTTTAGTATGGTTTGTTGGCTTATTTACATCTTCTATTGATAATACCGAAAAGGTTGAAGATATTAACGAAAGACTTAAAGATTTACGAAAACATTTTACATATAGTTTGTACGTAAATATTTGTAGGAGTTTATTTGAAGCAGTTTAGTATAGATATAGTTTATTTTATTTATATATATATTACATTTTTGTTAGCAATTAATTAATATATGTTTTCTTTTTCAATTTTTATAGCATAAACTTTTATTTTCTTTAATATTAACTATAAATATAATGAAAAGTGAAGGACAAATTGATAATGGCGAATGGATGTTTTTATTAACTGGTGGCGTTGCTCTTGATAATCCAATACCAAATCCAGCAAAATGGTTAGCAACAAAAAATTGGAATGAAATTTGTCTTTTAAATGATTTGCCCAATTATGATGGACTAATAAATCATATAAACAAAGAAGTAAATAATTGGAAAACATATTTTGATTCATCAGCACCACAAATAGCTGATTTACCAGAACCATGGCAAGATCGTTTAAATATATTCCAAAAACTTTTAATTTTACGTGTTTTTCGATCTGATAAATTAGTTCCAGCAATACAACATTTTGTTGCAGGTAAATATAAAAATTATTTTAATATAATTTTTTTTAAATTAATGTTTTTTTTTTCATGTCTTAAGAATCATTGGGTCAAATATATGTTGATCCACCACCATTTGATTTGGAATCATCATTTTCAGATTCTCATTGTTGTATCCCATTAATATTTATTTTAACACCTGGTACAGATCCTACAGCAACATTACTTAAATTTGCTGATGATCAGGGATTTGGATCGAATAGATTATTTTCATTGTCATTAGGTCAAGGACAAGGACCAATTGCTGTTAAAATGATTGAAGAAGGCACTAAATTAGGAAATTGGGTTGTATTACAAAATTGCCATTTAGCTAAAAGTTTTATGCCAAGTTTAGAAAAGATATGTGAAGGTTTAACACCAGATTCAACACATCCAGATTTTCGTTTATGGTTAACATCATATCCAGCTGAACATTTTCCAGTTGTTGTATTACAAAATGGTATTAAAATGACAAATGAACCACCAAAAGGTCTTAGATCAAATATAATACGATCATTTTTAAGTGATCCAATTAAAGATTTAGAATGGTTTGAATCATGTAAACAACCACAATCATTTAAACGTTTAGTATTTGGTTTATGTTTTTTTCATGCTGTTATACAAGAAAGAAGATATTTTGGTCCAATTGGTTGGAATATACCATATGAATTTAATGAAACTGATTTACGTATTAGTTTAACACAATTAAAAATGTTTTTAGATATATATGAAGGTGTTAATTATGAAGCATTACGTTATTTAACTGGTGAATGTAATTATGGTGGTCGTGTTACAGATGATTGGGATCGAAGAACATTAAAAACATTATTAGGTTTATATTATTGTCCAGAAATATTGAATGAAGAAGATAATTTATATTATTTTGATACTACGGATATATATTATTCACCAAATGAAAAAGAATATGAAACATTTTTAAATTATGCAAAACAATTACCAAATTTAACAACACCATCTGTATTTGGATTTCATCAAAATGCTGATATTATGAAAGATCAACATGAAACAAATAATTTATTATCATTTACATTATTAACACAGGTAATTTATTTTGATTACCGGTTTTAATGTGCTTCCCGGGGTTATTAAATTTAATTTATATATAAAAATATTTTTATAATTATTTAAAATTTGGTTAATTTTGTATGACTGTATAGGACAGAATAGTAAGTAATATTATTGTTTTTAAAAAAAATATTAATTTAATATTTAAATTTTTATACTATAATTATAATAGGATTTAGCTGAAAAAAGGGTAAGCTATTTAAAGCTTTTAAATTTCCTAGTTTTTAACACTTTAAGAACGGTACGGGTATTAATAACCGTTTATTTAAAAAAAAGCGTTAAGGTCGGGACAGTTATTAATACCATTTTGTACTCTGAATCCAAATTTGACCAGTTTCCTGAATCATTTGTGTGGTGCTTTGCTCTTAAAAAGGATCATATGCTTTGAAAAGTGCCATTGTGAATGAAACAAAAGGGTTTCATGTTAATTATTGAACTACAAATTTACACAAGTTTTTGTTCTTTCTCACATTTTTATACAATATTGCAAACATATGACCGTCTTTTATGTGTTACGCAGTAATTTCACCCCCGTCCTTAAAGTGTTAATTTGTTCGTCTATAATTATATAATTATATTTATTATTATTGTTAAAACTATTTTGTTTTGTTAAATTTGGCAAAAAAAAGCGCCGTGAGAGATTACAGGTAATTTATATTGAAAAATTATCCAAAGAATATCCTGAAAATCTTTTACTTCCAATGATACCTAAATGTCCTGAATTCCTATCCCTAAAGAGTACATCTGGTACAGGTGAAGGTGCTAGACAATCACCAGAAGAATTATGTGGTACTGTTGCAAAAGATATTCTATCCAAACTACCACCAAATTTTGATAGAGATACTGTGCTGAAAAAATATCCAACTGTATATCATCAAAGTATGAATACAGTATTAGTTCAAGAAATGGTTCGGTTTAATGCTTTACTATCAACAATTCGTAGCAGTTTAGAAACATTAGGAAAAGCAATTAAAGGTAAGTTTGTTTTAAAATTTTCATATTTAAAATCTTTCTTTTGTGATTATGATATTTTGTCGTCAATCGAATTTCCATTTCCCATACTAACTTTGTCTAGATTTTTTGATTTTTTTCAAGATTTTCAATTAAGAAAATAAAATCTTGGAATTTAAATTGAATTTAATGAAAATTTCCAGTATATCTGATTTTATTATTAAAAAGCTAAAAACTTGCTATTATTAATTCAAATTTTGTTAAATATTTAAAAAGCTGTGATTTACAAGATTCAATTTTGCAAAAAAAATAAAAATCATTTAAAATAATTATTGTATACCAAAAATTTATTTATCATCATTACTCCTCCAAAGTTTTGACTCTAATTCGGCTAGGATTTTATTTAACCTTTCGGTTTTATTATCTGGTAAAATTACTTCTTTAATAATATCACTTATAGTTCCTCTAACAATTATTTCAGATTCTGATTTCCATTTTTGTTTTGGTATTACTGTATTAATTAAATTTCGTATTATTTTATGAACTGGATGTTCAATATAATGACCATGCAGGTGGTCTGAAGATGATGATTTTGGTATATCATCAATAATATTATTTAATATTGATTGTGGTATCATAATATTATCATCAATTATTTTTTTCATTTCTATACGTTTTGGATAAATTTGATTTATCGATGCATATAATGTATCATGGGCAGCTAATAAATGACGTTTTTGTCGATTATCCATATTTTTACGAGCAATAGCTTTTTGTACTTCGGGAAATACAAAATTATTAACAATATCTGTAATTATAGATGTTTCATCTGTTCGTATTGATCTTATTGATAATCTTGTTGTTGCTTTTGTTGTTATATCAGCCATTCTATCAATTTTCTTAGCAACCATTTTAATTTTTTCTCTTGCATCTGTATTTGCTTTTATATCAGTTTCTTCAATTAATAAATTTTCTAAATATAATGATATTGTGTCGCGTGTTGTTTTAGCCAAACTATTATATGTTTCTTGATTTTCACTACGTCGTCGATTTTCTTTTTGTCGTTTGCCAGCTTCAATTGCTTCACGTTTAAAACGTTCCTCTTCAGCTAACATACAAATAGCATGTACTTTTTTTTGTTCATATATTCGATCTAATTCTTTTTCATAAAATTCTAATAGCCAACCAATTGTTGAACCTTCAAAATCTTCTAATACTTTTTGTACTTCTTTATCATTACTGAAAATACGTTCAATTCTTCGTTGGCGCGATAATGCTTTATATTGTCCTTCATTCTTTTGTTTCTCCCTATCGGGGAACATTTTTTTAACAGCTGTTAATGTATATGTTGTACTGAATTCATCAATTAAACCAATAAATTCTTCTTTACCAATAAATAACATATTTTGTATTGCTCGACCCTAAAAAATAATAATAAATTAATTTTTCAAAAATTTTAGGAGCGTTTTTGTTTTGGACACTAACTTTGATTATTTTTTGTAAATACGTAGAACATTGATATTCTGCTTCATTTATACCATCATTTTCAACACCAATAACAGTCAGTTTTCTTGTTAATATTTCATGATCAGCACTCTTAAATAATACTTTATTTGTAAGACATTTTGGTGAACCTTTTTTTGCCACCGATTTAAGTCTAAGAAACTGAAATTAGAAAAGGATATAATAATATTTTTGTGTATTTGTATGTATATAAAAATATACCTTTAAGCTTTTATATAATTTTTGTAATGATTTATCACTACAAAAACCAATTTGATATTCTTTTGGTAATTGTTTTGGTTGTGCTAAAATTTTATCTTTAGCAAATCGACATTGAAGACCAGTTGGTTGATTTCGTATTTTTTTATCTAAATCATCTAAACGACTTTCAAATTTCTCTTTATAACCAATAAAATGTTTTCGTTTTGGATTAACACCAAATCTCATTTGTGGTCCATAAAAATCTGAACCTGGATCAGAATATTCTAATGATATACTTTCTTTACGATATTTTCTAATAACATTTTTATGTTTATAATTTAATTTACGTAAATCACGATTATATGTTAATTTCAATTGAATCATTTCATTTTTCCTTTTATCTAATATAGTTTGTTTACATCTTTCCAATTTAAATTGTTCTGATTTTTTAAAATCATCATTACGTTTATCAAATAAACGTTGTACAATTTTCATACGCATATTTTGTAATGCTTCAATTTCTTCTTCACGTGATATCCATTCTTCCCATTCAAATGCTTCTAATATAGCACGATAATGTTTAATATTTTTTGTTGATGTTAATTTTAATATATTTTTTTCCCAATTACGACGTTTTCTAGCACGTTCAATAATTTGTGCTTCTAAATCACCAGGTTGATCTAATCCATGTATTAATTTTGCTGCTAATAAAATATCTGAATTTTCTGGATCACCACTATGTACAATAGCATCTGGTTGATATGGACAAGTTTGTGCTGATGATTCTCTAAAAAAACAAAAAAATGGACAATTTTGTATTTATATTCAAAGTTCTGTGGAATTAGTCATTCATATTCGACGATATACCTATAATTTGTTTGACATCCAATACTCTGTTTCTTATTTATATTTTCTTTACATTTAATCGGTGCTGGTTCATTGCATGTTTTAAAACATAAATTAATTATGTTAACATTAATTGGATGATAGAAATATTTAGTTCTATCTTTTCCTTTTATATCAATTTTTTTCATATCTTCTCCGCCTAATAAAAATTAAATTTAAAAAATGTTTTTTTTTTCTACAGTATAAGAACATTATTTTTACCTCTGAGTCGAAAATCTGGTAATAAATTATGTTCTTTCCATTTAATTAGCCTATAATATTTTGGTATATTACTGAACATTAAATCATAATGTGATAAAATTTGTATTGGTGTTGACATAGACATTGCATTTGAATTAGCTCTTAATATATCTTTATGTCCAGATAAAATAAATGATGGATCATATAAACAATCAAATAATCTTGATTCACCAACTGTATGACTCACATATGCCATTTTTTATATATATTGAAATAAGATTTTTCTTTTATGTAAATCTAAAAAAAAAAAATATAAATTAATATTTAAATAATATTTAATAACGTTGTATAGCTAATGATTTTGTTGACATATTCCATAAAAAAATATCAATTAATTACTAGATAGATATAATTTACATAATTAAAATTTTAAAAGAGATTAATTATTTTTGTTAAGTACATTTTTTTAATGATTTTTTAAATTATTTATCCAAAAAAAAAAAATTTTCTGTTCTTAATAAATTTATCAATTTTTTGGCCGGCAGGTTTTGTTGTAATGTCAGCACAAATTGAAGCAGTTTTTAAATCTGTTATAATTGCAAAAATACCACAAATGTGGGCATCAAAATCTTATCCAAGTTTAAAGCCACTTGGAAATTATGTTCATGATTTTTTGGAAAGAATACAATTTTTACAGGTAAGTTGGAGTAATAATTTAATGATATGAAATAGTAATATCGTATATTATACATTATATATATATTATTATATATATAAAAATAAAGATACATAAAATTTTATAACAATTTTTCTATTAACAAAAATCCTATACAAAAATTCAATAAATTTATTTTATTAGATTAGAGTTTATACATAAAATTTATATTTAATACTTATTAGAAATATTGAATGATTTTAAATTAATTATAGATATCTTAAAATAATAGTAAAATTTTATAAATAAATAATAGAAATTTTATAGTTTCTTTACATTCACCTGTTATCTAGATATACTAATCAGTATTTTATATATTTTCAATAAATAATTACAATAAAATATCTTCTATACTATAGTGATAGACCATAATTATTTTTGCATACTATAAGGGGTGGTATATTAATAAATAATTTTAGTTGCCACAGTTATATTGATTTATAAAAATTTATATACCTAAAAATATTTTTGTTTCTTAAAAAAAAAAATAGAAATGGTTTGATGAAGGTCCACCACCAACATTCTGGCTATCTGGATTTTATTTTACACAAGCATTTTTAACTGGTGCACAACAAAATTTTGCTAGAAAATATGTTATACCAATTGATATGCTTGCATTTGATTATCAAGTATTATCAAAGGATAATTTTACTGAAGGTCCAGCTGATGGTGTTTATGTATATGGTGTATTTTTAGAAGGTGCTAGTTGGGATAGAAAAAGAATGTGTTTAGCTGAATCATTACCAAGAGAATTATATGATGCTATGCCATATATATGGATAAAACCATTAAGACGTAGTGATATTATTGAACGTCATGCATATGTATGTCCATTATATAAAACAGCTGAAAGAAGAGGTGTATTATCAACAACTGGTCATAGTACAAATTTTGTTGTACCATTATTATTAGATTCAGCACCAGAAACACCAACAACACATTGGATTATACGTGGTTGTGCATTACTTTGTCAATTAAGTTTTTAATTTACATGAATATATATCTAATATTAAGATAAGGAATTTAAAAACATTTTTCCTTTTTTTAATAATAATAAATATTCTTAAATAAAAATTTAAATATGAAAAATTTATTGAAAAAAATTATTTTAATTAATTCGAAAATAGAGTATTATATACAAACAAAAAGAAAATCCTATTTTTTAAAATTGAAATATAATAAAATTAATTTTCATTCTCAAACCAAAAGAAAAGCACTAACTAAATTTTCCATATATATATTTGCGTGTGTGAAAAGAGAACCCAGCAGAATAAATTCGTAACTATAGTTATAATGAAATATCCTCCAGTTACCATGGAAACTACTAAGCTTTTCACATATACTACAAAAATACAAAAGTATAAATATGTATATTATATTTTGGAAAATTCAATTTTTAAGGGATGATAGTAAAAAGCATGAGCACCCCATTTTGTTTTACTTTTCATCATCAATATTTTTCATATTATATAAAATTTAATTTATGGATAAGAGAAGCAGAGTAAAATATCTTAATAATATGAAGCATAATATTTTTTTTATATAAATTTATAGTATTTTAGTATTCAGTTCAAAATCTGAATTTATATATTCTATTATAAAAATACCATTGTCCGGAAATATAATCGATTTTCACAGGCTACTTTCTCTCACCCGCTTATTTCTAATAAAGTATATACATAAATGTATACATACATTTTACTGAAAGGTTTCCTTTTAGTTAAAATATTTTTGCACATCTACATTCAACACAATTGTAATATTTATGTTTGTGTGCAAGAGTTTTCTCCTTTTTTTATTTTAAACCAAACCAAAACCAACATACTTTTAGGAAAAATTTCTTTCATATTACACTGATGGAAAGGACACAAATTAAATTATTTTTAGTTGAAATATTTTTATCTATAATTTAAATTTATAATTTTATCTTCACAATGATTGAGGATAAAATATCAAATTTTGAACCAACATATATAAAATGCTTATAGACATTTTCGTCTTCATTTAGAGGACAAATAAAATCATAATCTGTCTATATGATCTTGGTTAATAAATGGATGTGTTCTTACAAGTTCATCTTAATTTGTTGGCAAACAAAAATAAACAAATGGAAAATCGATAAAAATTCAGTAGAAGCAGGAAATTAAGTCTTGGACATAAGTTTTCTATGCTTTTTGCTATGTAATTTATTTAATCTATAGTAAACTTTTATAGTCAATTATTACAGGATTTATTAACTAATTAAATTACTCGATATTCTGGCCACTTACTTAATCTAAATATACTTACATTTTTGTGTAATTATTTGTGTAATTATGACAGAAATGTTGTTTTGTTTTGCTTAATAACTTTTTGAAAGCATAAATAATTCAGAGTCACAAATACCAACAATAAAATAGTATAATTCTGAAATACGTATTACTACTATTATTTATTTACCAATTTCAAATCTGACTTAGCTATGATTTTTCAATGTTATCAAATTAATTATATAAATTTCGTAATCTAGGTTGACTCCTACTTGGTGAACAAAGCCAAAATGATGGACTACATTTGCTACAAGCTAACAAAAGCTAATTGTGAAACAACAGATTAAGTATATATACAAGGATTAATGTAGACAAAGAATTTAAATAGATTTTCTGTTGTGTGATGCTCCTTTAGATAATTGTATCATATCATCTCTAAAAAGTATCATCTTAAATTATTCTTTCAATTTATTTCTATTTGTTGCTCAGGTTTTGAAATTTCTACCCGCTGTAAATATATATGTACTTTGAAAATTTCATAAAATTTCATTTCTTTATTTAAATTTATACATTTTAATTAAAAAAATATTATATATAAATGAAAATTATTTGTTATTACACAGAGTTTAATTAATGTGATCAGAATGAAACAAGGACAAAATGCAATTTATTCACTATAAAAGCAAGTTGCTCCACTACAAAATTTCGCTATTATAAAAAAATTTATAGTTCACAATTTTAGTATATTTTAGTATACTCGTGTAGCCCAAATTATATTTTTTTTTTGTATAAATTGTTTGAGATTCGCTCGCTCTTGGCATTCACCGCGTGCCTTATGCTTTAAATATTCATACAGGCCTGCAGTGGATACCAGGAGAAAAACGTTTGAAAATCATAAATTCAATAATATAAATTAAAATAAATTATATATATTATAATATACTTACTTAAACTTACTATATTTTAATATATCAGTTAGCTAAGAAATTTTCTTATTACACTCTATTTATAAACAAACTCTTTTCATTAAATAGTTATAAATTAAAAAGATGACATTTAAAATTTATAAATAAACTAAATTGAATACGAAATTTCGTAAATTTTATTTCCTAATCTATTAGTTTGATTTTTCATTGTAATAAACCAATAACACATTTATTTATAATGTACGTAAGTATCTAATATCTAATGATCTGTTAAATTAAATATGTAGTAAACGCACTTTTAGTTAAATCAATTATCTAATTTTAAGCTACACATATCCTGATTTAGGTAATAAAATTAATTTTCCAAAATTAAATATGATTTTATTATTTTAGAATAATAGTTTAGAAAAAATCTAAGAATTTTTTGAAATCTAAGAATTTTAACCCAAATTAATTTATTTAATTACGATTTATGCCATTTTCATAATTTTGAGACAAATAATTTTGATTAATTTTAAGCTACACATATCCTGATTAATGAGTGAGAAATATGGGAAATTTATATTGTGGATATTTAGATGTTTGAAAAATGTTTTGACTTTGTATATCTGGTTAAGTAAATAAGTAAACTAAATACTATCCAAGTAACTACACATATATTATTCTGTACAAATCCCGGGGAAAATGATTTTTGAAAAATAATTTTACTATATATATGTCATAATCAAATAGTATTTTCAGCGAGAAGATAGAAACTATTTTTAAGGTAATAAATAAATATATTTGGCAGGACTCAAGGACTCATACTCAAGGAGTCTAGATAATTTGAATTAACTCTCCTATAATAATATTTTACGACTAATAAAATTATTATATATTAAAATTTTTGGTTGGTTAATTCGTTCAATAAATTTTTTTAACAAATGCAACAGATTTCTTTGCTGAAGGTACAATAATTTTGATAGTTAATATTTTTAAGATATTTACAAATTTTTTCTTTGTAAAAATTTCTTTGTAAAAATTAATTTCATATAAATCTCATAGATTTTATATTTATAAAAATGTAATTGACGAAAAATCTGTATAACAAATAATTAAAACTTGGTAGATTTGGTAGACTTGACTTTGTAGAATTTGTCATAATGATTAATTCAATCCGATCATTAAATTAAATCAATTTTTTAATGCAAATATTGAAAAACTTGCAAAAATCTCTGATAAAAAAAGAAGAAATTAGAATAAAAATATTTTTAAAATATGTTTTCATGGTTGGTATGTTTTCATATTGAATTTAAATTACAATTTGTTAATTATGTTGTGAAAAAAAAATCATTTCTAAATCAATCTTCTCTGCCATTATACAATAGAAAAATCATTTTTAAAGGACCCTCTTCTGGCATTACACAAACTTTATAATTATAAAATGTTGCGATTTTACTTTTACTTTTCGTATATAATATAATAAAATTCTGCGAGTTCACGAATAACAAATGATGTTCTTTAAATTTGATTTGGAAGAACATTAAAATACATATACATATACATAGAAGTGTAGTAAGTTTACATATAAGTTAACAGAATAAATTATAAAAAAAATGTTATAAATTGAACCTAATATTTAAATTTTATATACTTTGTGTTTGTAATATCTAAAAATTCTGGATACAAATTCAAGATTTATATACATATGTATGGTATACATAATATATATATATATATATACATATATTCCTTGAGTCCTGCCAATATAAAAATATGTATATATATAACGTGGCATTACTTTATTCCAACATAAATTTATAAAAAGAAGAAGGGAACACAGTGATTCAACATTATATATATATATATATATATAAATGTATATATATATATATATATATATATATATATATATATATATATATATATACATATAATAATATATATATAAAATGTGAATTATAACCTTTTATCCTTGAATTAATTTTTCTCTCAAATAAAAATGATCACAAAAAAAAACTTTTTTGGGTGCGGTTTTATTTGATTGCGCATCAAAAGTAAAAATTTCAAAATGAAATTTTTTTAGTATATAATATTACATTAATTTTCTTTAATTTTCCATGTTAATTTAACGTATATTTTTGCCAGCAATAATAACGATTCAAAAAAAAAAATGATATAAGAGTCCTTTTTTTCAAAAAAGAAGCAAAATACTTACCTTTTACTTACTTTAAATAATTAAACAAATATTAAATTACAATTTAATCCAATTATAAATATATTTTTGATATAATATATAAAAAATGTTCTTCTTAATTTAATTTTTTTAATAATAATTTAATTTAGAAAATTAATTATTTCACTTTTTTTATTTTATAATATTAAAATTATTATTATTATTATTTTTTAAATATTAAATTTCACAGATTTCATTTTTTCTTTGATTTTTCTTCGATTTATATATTCAAATTTCTTTGAATTGTTAAATATTAAAAAATGTAAATTTTTTAAATTATATTTTTCAATATTTATAATTTTGGAATTATTATTATTTTTTTTTATAGGATGTAATATATTAAATCATTATAATTTTTTTTATATTAAATTTAGTAATTAAAAAATATATGGAAATGAAAAAATAATAAGAACAAGTAAAAAAAATTATTCTATATATTTTTTTTTTTTTTTAATATTTTTATTATCCTTATTTGGATATCCTGTTTGGCAAATTCACCGAAAAAGCGCACCAAGCGCATTAGTTGACGCCTAAACGTCTACTATGAATGGCGGTCGATGTAGCGAACCTCTATGCTCTATACACTAATATTAATACAGGAGTAAAATGTAAAAAAAAAAATCTTTCCATAATTTTTTTTTTATTATTATTATTATTATACAATAAATTGTATATTTTATTATATAAATATATATATATATATATATATATATATATATATATATACTTTTATTAGGGGTAGTATAGTATTTATCCTTATGTGTAAAAAAAACAGCCAGCAGCCAGGGAAAATTCACAGAAAATAGAATATTTTTCATATGTACCAATATTCTTGATAATATACGAAAAAGTATGTATAATATCATCACAAAATGATACGCACCCGAATCAGTGGGAATCAAACTTTAAGGGTGGAAAGATAACAAAATTGTATATCTCAAAATTGTATATATGTATATATGTATCAAACACAATCCGTTTACCAGAATTCAAATATTTAGTATATGATTTTTGCATTTGTGTGCAAAAATTTTTTGTGTAGCTTATATTAAACTTTTTCTCAAAAAAAAAAAACAAATACATAAAGGGAAATAATATATATATATATATACAAACAGCATCACACACAGTACCCCACATATATGTATACTATATTCAAAGTATAAAAGTATCAGGGCTCGTGTAAAACACACACATAGTGAAAAAAAAAGGACAAGAAGGAAATTCAAAGTTAATCTCCTGTTTTTTTTTTTACTATTATTGTGTGCGTGTGTTAAATTAAACAAATTTGGGGACCAAAAATATATATACATATATAGCAAATAAATATAAAATTTAAGACTTTGATAAATGTTAAAATGTGTAGGTAAAAAATTATAAAAAAAACAATAATTTCCATAAAATTTATATGTAAGTGAAAACAAATCTTTTGTTCCGAAAAAAGCCAGAAATTATAAACTTTCATCTAGAAAGAGATAAATATATATTTTAAAGGACTAAAAAAATAAAAACGGACTATGATGCTGTTGATGCTGATCGATTTTCAAACACAACCAAAACAAATTATATTATAGGAGAAGTACATTAAGTAAATGTGTCTATGTACTTGGAAAAGTTTAATATATAAATTTTCATAATATTTTAATGAAAATTTTATAGTTTTAATAAAACAAAGGATAATTAATTAAATTAGGAAACATTTTCAATTTTATTTTTTTTTTTACTTAAGAAAAATATGTTTGTATAATTTTGTATCATGGGGATAAGTTTTGTTTCTTTAAAAATATTATATCACAGCTAATTAAAAATGATTTTAAAAAAAATAATTATATTATTATATTTAAATGATTTACTTCGCAGCATTTGATATAATAGTTTTTTTAAATTATAAATTATTTCTTGATAATTATTGTATATTATTTAGTTTTAAGTAGATACAACGACAAAAATATATTAGATATACATATATAGAAAAATATACTTATATGAAATTTGTAAAATTTTTCATCAATGTTGTAAAAAAAAAATCTGTGTACTATTGATTTTTAGATTAGGTTCATTTTTACAACCCTCTTATTTTTTCTTTTTTGGTACATTTATTTTTCGATCCATAGAATAAATGGAAAAATAATGTACATAATATTTGTAACCCCTCAGACAGGCCGGTTTACCCTTCTTTATACACCTTTTTTGATTTGAAATATACCAATACAATTATATATATAAAATATATTTACTTAAAATGAATATGTATAGAGAATTAAATAAAAAAAAAAGATTGATGTAACAAATTTGAAAATATATACAACAATATTTTTTATTTAAAAATTTTAATTGTTTTGAAATCTTGAAATATAAATATAGTAAATTTTCTAAAAGAAAAAATGTTAACTATATACCAATTTTTATAATTAAACAATTATTTAAAATTTCAGGTGAATTATAATTATATATTCATAAAATTCTTTTCACCTTTTTCATCAAAAATATTTATAAATTTATTTAAAATATAAATGTAAAACATATTTTCAAACATATATTTTACACAATTTATTAATCATAATTTAGCACAAATTAAATCCTTGCAATTTCTTAAGTGTAAAAGGTATTATCTATTATAAACCCAATTAGTTATAGAAATTTGAAATTTTTATTTATATTTTAAATTTTCTACTACAATTACTACTACCCTTAAGATATTTTTAATATAAATAAATCATTTTCCTTTAAATAATAATTAATTTTTTTTATTAGTTGTCTCTATAATTTTGATTTTTTTTAAATTAAGTATATATAAAATTATCTTCTTTAATATAATATACATAACAAAATTTTTATACAGGATCTTTTTATAAGTAAAGTATGTATATTGTGATGATTATATAACTACTACAAATATTAAGTATATAATTATTAACGAATGTTGAATGTTCATCCAAACTTCTTAATATATATTTATTATTAATTAAATTTGACTTTAATAGATTTTATTTCACAATTGTTTTAAATATATAAATATACTAAATTAAACTAATTTGTCAAGATTAATTTTCAATATAAGGAGGAAATTATATTGATTTTGTTTTCTATATAGATAGATATATATAGATACTTAGTAATATCAATGCAATTAATATCAATAGAAATTTTCTTATTAAATATACTTACATACATTTTATATAATATTTGATATGCTCATCAAGAATATACCTGAAATTTATTTAAAATATATATTTTTTTTTAAATAAAATATTATTCATAAAATAATGTAGGTACATAAAAACAAAAGAGGTCAATTATGAAACATTTTCCACACTTTATAAATTGATTTTGAATTTATTGTATGTAGTATAAAGTATATACTTTTTTTTTTTAAATAAGATTCTTTACATAAAAATTAAATGTGTTTTGTTGGCACTTCTTTAATAAAACATTATTATAAAATATATATATACTTAATTCGTCACAATTTTATATATATATATATATTGTATATAGTATATATATAATTGTGTTTACAGAATACACATATAAATGCATAAAATTCATATAAAATAGTATATAAATATCAAAATAATAAATGAAATTCAAATGATGGAAAAGAACGAGATGAAAGCTGAAAGCCCTGGCCGTAACCAAGGTAACATTTTTCCATCATCTATCTAAGTCATTTAAGATTAGCTACCCCGGGTAATACCAACACTTATACATATATACATTTACTTAATATATAAAAATATACAAGCTAAAATATATTCAGGTTCAGAGCACCCTTCTTCTTTATCATCATTTTCATTTCCATCCAACAAAATCCAACACAATTTTTTTACTCAAACATAACATTATCAAAAAAAATAAAATATTCTTCTTCTGTGTAATGAAAATACAGGATTCAATAATTTAGTAGTGGCCCAACATTAATATATAATATATATTTTTGGACTCCTTTATATACATAAATATACCTTAATGGGTGTTGTTTATATATATGATCAATATTTTATATTATTGAAATTTTTGATGTTTGTTATATAAATGAAAAAAAAATAAATAAAATTAATTATATTACTTTACTTTACTTTACTTTGTATATTATGTATAATTAATTTTCAGTTTCTTATTAAAAATATATTTTCATAAAAACATATAAAAGTCAATTCAAAAATAGATTGATTAGGAATTTATATTTAAATTTCATTATTTTACAAGTATAATATAATTTTTATATAATTTAATTATTTTCTTTTAAGTATATATAGATAGAAATCATACGATTATTATTTCACAACTCCATGATGTAATACATACTTTTATAGATACAAAGGAAAAATCAAAATTTTCATATATACTTTTTGATTTTAATTAGGGAAAGTGCGGGTGTAAATTATATTGATATAACCATATAAACTTAACTCGTTGGTGGCGGTTTTAAGTATATTTGTTATTATTACAATTTTCTATTGGTTCTAGTGGCAAATATGTATACTATAATAGACGATTTTTATTTGATGTTGTTAAATTTATATAAGATTGAAATTAAATATTGTTATTAGTAACTATAATTTTACAGAAACGTTTTGGTTTGATACACTGGAAAAACCAGAAATCTGGTAAAAATTACACATCATTTACAGAAATTACTAGATAAAGGTAATAAATATTTTAAATAATCCATTTTTTTTGTATAAAATTTTTGTATAAATACAAATTAAGTAAGAGCTTGTTATATTATAAGTTATACATACGTAACGTATAATACATAATTCAAATAAAATGATAAAGTTAAAGACAAGAAAAGAAATATAATATAACTGATTAGTTGGGAAAACTTGGAAAAATTTATCATATTCTTTGCAGGAGCCTTTTAAAATCTTATAGTAAAAATTATGTGTGGTTTTTACTTCTCCAGTTATTAATATAATATTATAAATAGAAAGAAGATGAACATGTTTTTAAATTAATAGAATATGCATACAACACTGAAAGGACTATACTTGGCTTCGTATAAATGTTCTAAAAAGAGAAAATACAAATTAATAATTTAATATTAATATATACTTGAAAATAAAATTCAAATAGTGAAATATACTGAAAATATATGTAAGTATATATATATATTAACTAATCCCTAAATCCAATGCCCCTTTACTTTTACATCATATCAAAATGAATATCAGAACAGAATTTTTTCTTCCTTTTTTATATAAATTTAAATAATTTATATATATGGATATGTGTACTGATAGTTTATATGCATTATAAATAATATTAAAAAGAAATGATGCTTCATCATGCTTTATGTATAAATATATGTACATTTTAGAAACCCAAAAAGGGGTCATAATAGTGTAACTGCTTGCAATATGCATTTATCAACATTTAATTTCTGCTAAATAAAAAAATTGCTTATACACTACTCTACACAAGCGACATTTTACTTACTTTTATCCAAAAACCAAAATATATATATGTACATATAAATTCTTTCATTAAACGTAATTTTTTTTGTATTTCATATATATATGTATGATAAATTGTATAGTAAAATATAAATTTATAAGAGGGTTGAAACTGAGAAACAACTGCCATATCACACACAAAAAAAATAAAATAGAAGAAGACAAGGTATACTCTTAAATAAAATGTTTTATTAGGGGTAGTTTTTGTTGTTGTTGCTGTTAACAATGCTATGACAGTGTACACTGCGTTTTTATATACAAAGATTATAATTATATATTTTTTTTTTTTGAGAATGTATAAATAAATATTATAGATTTAATATAGTTAATATTTTATAAATTTAAAATATTTACTAAACATAAAAAAAACATTATTTAAAACATTTTAAATTTTGTCTATATGCATAAAATTCAACAGTTAAAAATAAATAAATTTTTATTTAATAACTATTTGTTTAGTTTATATCATATAATATTTAACTTATATACCAATACATTTAAAATATATTGATCCTAGGATATAATTGTGAAATGTATACATATATACATATATAATATATATTAAAATTTATTTGAGAGTATGAGTAAAATTATGAAACTAAAAAAGGACTTTGATTTTTTTTTTATTTGCAATCAGAAATAAACGGATATACCACAAAAAGTTGCGGTTATAAATACAAAAAAGAAAAAAATTTCCGTATTTTTTAGTTTTACTATTTTACCTTTTCTACTTTTAAAAAAAAAAATATTCCAAATTTATTTTGTTTTTTTTTTTTTTTATATAAATATATTAATAAATATATATATAACCAATAAATATATCTTGAATGTGGAATATAATTTTAATTATATATTAAAGCAATAATAAATCTTACATAAAACTTTTGATTTAATTTTGTTTATTATTTTTTTATAAAGTTTCTAAACAAAAAAACAAGTGTTTATATAAAATTGTAATTATAAAAAAAGGTATAATTGTGTATATATTTAATTTTTCGTTTATAAGTGATATATAAATTTAGAATATTTAAAATTTCCAATTTCAAAGTATAATGGTACACTATCGATTTATTATACTTTATTATGATAATTTATTTTCAATTACAATTCTATTAATGAATTGAATTATTAATAATAATTCAAATATAAAATTTGTATAATTTTTTTTTGGGTAAAATTTTTGTATATTATTTAATGTACCTAGTACATATTTAACATAATTGCAATAATTCAAAAGTAAATTTACTAATATTAATACTGTCATTTCACTTGATTATTTGACTATTTTTTAATAATATATTGTGATAGTTTCTCAATTAATTAAATATACTTATTGCTAAATAGATAATTTTTGCTTCATATTAAGTAATCTTACAATACACTATTACACTTGACTTGATTTTAAATGGCAAATAGTGTAAAACAAAAAAAAATTATACTAAGTATAGTTGTTACAAAGCTTTTTCGTTATATATAACCTTGATATAAATTTGTATATTTAAATTTAAATATAAATTAAATTTATTGATATAAATTTATTGATATAAATTTGTATATTTAATTTTCTTTTAAAATGTTAAATTGTATTAATAAAAATTTTACTATATTTTAGGTGCCTTCAAATAATTTTGTTTTGTTCAAATGGAACCAAATATTCCATTTGGATTTACAATGCCTGGGCATATACCACAAATTTCATTAAATCAAAACTTAATGGGACCACTCCCAGGTATATATATTTTTAATGATTTTCTTTACATAAAATCTTTACAAATATTTACATAAATATAATATATGTTTTTATTATTAGGTATGAGAGCTAGTCCACCGCAAAGTGTACCAGGTCGTAGAACACCACTTGGTACTGTAGGTATTGGAGGTTTTTATGCCCAAAGTTCTTCTCATGCTCATACCGATGAAAATGAACCAAGTGTAAGTCGAGAAAGTACAAATAATAAAAGTTCAACAACAATTGGTAAACATAAAAATCGTCAAGGTAAAACGGTTAGACTTAATATAAATGCCAGGTAAAATATATAATGTTAATCATGGTATTTGAAAGTACATTAAATAATTAATATTTTTTAGAGAACGACGTCGAATGCATGATTTAAATGATGCTTTAGATGAATTACGTAGCGTTATTCCGTATGCTCATTCACCATCTGTACGTAAGGTAAATAATATGATACTATTTATTATATATTATATTCAAATTATTTTATGCAAAATTTAATTTATTCTAATTCATTATTTATAGCTATCAAAAATTGCAACTTTATTATTGGCAAAAAACTATATACTTATGCAACAGAATGCTCTTGACGAATTAAGAAGGTATAATAATAATATTATATTTATAATAATAGAATAATAAACAGATCTGGATTATTTTTTTATACAGATTATTGGCATATATACAAAGTAGTACAGGAGCAGCACCACTCGATTTAGGATCATTTCCAGCTGCTGCAAAACTTCAAGCATTATTACAAACTCCAATTGAAGAACCTCCTAATCATTAATTATATATAGTTTATTATTTATACGAATTTCACATCGTTTAGCTTCAATATTTTTAATTATAGAATTTTACAAAACAAAAAATTGCAATTTCTAAGTCATTTTTTTTCAAATATACTTTTAATATCTAGTGAAAAAATCTTATATGAAAAAAAATAAAATTAAAATTAAAACGTGATATTTTTTAGTTCATAATAATAAATTTATATTAGTCATGCAATAATATTAATAAATTAAAATTAATTCAATTACATATAAAACAAAACAATTAAATACATAAATAACAAAATGTATAATTATTATTTTTAATTATAAATTTTGAATAAATAAAATAAATTTCGTTAAGGAAAATGATTTCAGAATTTAATTATTAATTATATAGAAAATATAGAATTATGTATCCGATATTTATGTATATTCTCCACATTACAATAATTTTGTACCATCCCCTATTTAACAGAAATAAAGATTTAAAAAGGGGGGTGCTGGCTTGTGTTCAAGCTAGCACCCCCACCATATAAATATCTATACTACATTGAAATACTAATTAAAGACTCTAGAACGGCATCAAAAAATGTCCGAAATTCAACCCCTAACTCAAATTTTACCCTTAAAACAGTATCGGCAAGAAAATTGCATACATTTAGGATAAATTTAACACAATGACATAAATTATAATTAGTAGAATTAAAAACTAAAATTATTTAAAAAAAAAAAACAATTCAAATCCTTAAATATAATTATGTACTCGCGATTGGCATACTAAGAAAATTTTGGATCATCCCCTATAAAAAAATCTACCACTTTTCATTTTCGTATACAAAAATACTACATTTCTATGAATGTTGTGGCTAGAAGCCTAGAAGCCACTGGGTATGGACTACGAGTGTCGCAGGGACACGTATACTGTCTTGAATTAAAGGTAATTAAAATACCTACTTTTTCAAATAGTATACGTATAGATGGTAATTAGTATTCCCATACTCATCTCATACATACTTTTATCATTAATAGAAAAATACTATATGTGGTGACTAAAAGCCACTGGGTATGGACTACGAGTGTCGCAGGGACACGTATACTGTCTTGAATTAAAGGTAATTAAAATACCTACATTTTCAAATAGTATACGTATAGATGGTAATTAGTATTCCCATACTCATCTCATACATACTTTTATCATTAATAGAAAAATACTATATGTGGTGACTAAAAGCCACTGGGTATGGACTACGAGTGTCGCAGGGACACGTATACTGTCTTGAATTAAAGGTAATTAAAATACCTAAATTTTCAAATAGTATACGTATAGATGGTAATGAGTATAGCCATGAGCGACACTTGTAGTACATACCCAGTTGGCTTCTAGCCACAACATTCATAGAAATATAATTTTCCTATAATTGATAAAAGCCAGCACCCCCCTTTATTTCTGGTGAATAGGGTATGGTACAAAATTATTTTTTGGGGTTGAAATTAGTCATTAATTAGTCCAAAGTTATTGCATCAAAATTTTTAAAATCGGTTAAAGTTGTGGTTCCCCTATTTTTTACGTATGATTATAAAAAAGGAAGTTTATATTTTAATTTGGTATATAAATCATTTTCGTGAAAACTTTTTTATTGGGCTCAATCTTCTTGATAAAAATCAAAATGTTTTTAGATATTTACATTTCCAGTTATATTTCCTTTATAAAATGAGAGCAAAATTATTAACATTGGTAAAGATTAAGAAAATTGTTTCATTACTATTAAAATTCTAAGCACCTAAATATATGCAATAGAACTATCAGAACAAAATACTATAAAAAATATATTGGGGAAGTACGAAATATTGGGAATCTCTATACTTGATCCTTATTGACTTGAGTTCATATTAATTTTTGCAGGATCAAAATAAAAGAATAATTTAATTCAATCCTACGACAAAGTTGGAAGACAAGAGAATATTTACTCAAATAATTTCAAACTTAATTACTGTTAATAATAATTGTTTATAAAATTGATTGATTACAAGTATAAAACAGATTCATTTGTAATTGGTTAACAAAATGTTTGGTTAATGTGTTTGTCAGCTAAATATATAATTTTAAAAAAACATTATTTTTAAATACTGTAGCTAATTTTATCCACAACAAATTTTCTTGTTGACAATATTCGTATAAAATTTATTTAGAAAACGTATGATTTCTATGTGTAAATTAAATTAAAAATCTTGAAAGAAAAATTAAATAATAATATAAAATTTTACATTTCAAAAAACACATAATTTTTTTTACAATAATTATTTGTAGTTTTTTATATTCAAGTTCTTTTATATTTTACAAATTCAATTGAGTAACAAGAAATTAATTATTATTTAAAAAAAAAAACATTACATTTTATTTGATAATTTTAATGAATTTTTCGTTTTAAATAATTAAACTTAAATTAAAATATTGGCTGTATTTTTTATTTACAAAAATCAAGTAAATATTATTTGGCGTTTCGCAAAATAAATTTACATTTTATATACTTTTTTTTTATTATTGTGTACGAAAATAAAAGTGAATTTTAAATATTACAAAGCACATAAGTTTCAGATAAAAAAGTTTTTTTATTATATATTTAAAACTCTTGAAACTATTTTTTTAATTATAATACATAATATGATAATTTAAATATAATATTTTTGTACATACAATATTAAATGAATGGAAAATTCTAATACATATAAATAATATATATGATTAAAACTTAAAAAAAATAGTCTAACTTTCTTATGCAACATAATAAATCGATTTAAACAAATAATAGCATACATCAAAAAATGAGAAGGCGAAATAAAACGAAACGATATCAACACGTTTTATAGTAATTTTTTTAAACTTATGAAAGGATCGTAATAAAGAAGAAATTAATCACAGAAATAAGAATTTATGTAGAATTCAACTACAAAGCTTTTTTTTAATAAAAAAAATGATTTATGCGAATGCTGTTTCAATTTCATCTTTCATGTCGCTTAATTTATTTTCATTTTCTGATGGAAAAGATTTACAATTACCACTCTTTAGATCTTTATTTAACGAATCAGATTCATCATAATAATTAGGATTATTTTTTTCATAATTTTCATCTTTTTCTTTATTTTCATCATTTTTTAAAGAAAAATTCAATTCATTCGAAGTGCCATGTTTTTTAGAGATGTGATTAGTTGGAATAGATTTAAGTTCAACTTCTTTTCTTTTTTCTACCCAAATTTCAGATTGTCCATCATCATTTTTACAAAAAATTTTACCTTCATCTATATTTTTTTCTATATTACTGTGTTTCGAATTTATTGTTGTAAAATCAACTTCAGTAATATCGATTCCTGTATATGTAGAAATTGATTTTGAAGTTTCTTCTTCTATAATTGGTGATGATATATGAGTATTAGTTGCAGATAGAGATAATGTACAAGAAACAGCAGTATTTGGTTTTAATAATACAGGATCATTACCAGAAATATTATAAGCTGTTTCTAAATTGGTTGAGGTGTTCTTAATAGATTTAACTGGTGGTGTATTACGATTATTATGAAGTAAATCATTAATGGCATCTATTTGTATTGTATTTCCACTTAATGAATTTAAATTTGTATATTTATAAGGGGTTGTTTCATTATCTTTTTTAATATTTTTATCTATTTCATTTATTTCGGCACAATTATTTTGTGATGGTGCATTAATAAAAGTCTGATTATAATTTAATTGATAATTAGCGTAATTTTGATTTTGATAACTATTATTACTCATGAAATACGATGATGTGGTATCATTATAATAATGTAATTGATTATTGCCTGTTGTATAATCTAACATATGTGTATTGTCATTTGTATTCATTTGAAAACCATATAAATTTTGTTGATTATTAAATGTTCTGTTCGTATCATTATTATTTCTTGGATCGACCGTTGATTGTTGATGATCAAAATAACAACTGGTACTAGTTGGTGCTACAACATTACTATGATTATTATTAATATTCATATAATTCTGATTATATGATGTATGTGAAATTTGATCATATGATTGTACTCTAATATTTTCATTAGATGAATTATAAACTGTTCGACAAAGTTTATTTGGTTCACAGTTATTGTTCCCATATAACATTGAATTTGAATTATGCAAACTTCCTGGATAAATATTATCGGTTTTGCTTTGTTTATTTTCTAAATCGAGTCGCATTATTGTATGAATAAAATGTGTACGTACTCTACCTGGATTAAATTCAACTCTACCAATAATGTTTGCGCATCCATCTCTTGTACAGCCACATGGAAAATTCGGACGATCAACCTTGAAGGGATAATATTTTATTAAAATATTTGAAAAAAAAAACTGAAATAAAAAAAATATCTTTACCTGACATTTAATTCCAGCCTGACTACATGAGCAGCTATCTGGATCACAATATCCTCTGCAATTACAACCACAAAATTCTCTCGAACTTCTAATAGCACGACATTCATCCTTTTCCAATGGATCTATTTTACGCACACCCGCAGCCTTAAGTAATGCCCTTCTTTGTTTTGCTGGTACTGGCTGTAAAAATCCATTTGCATCAGCATCTAAATCAGAACTGCTGCCCTCACTCAATTCATCTTCACTATCTGATTCTTCACTCGACGATCCTCGAGGATTTATTTCTTGCATTTGTAATTTATGAGTTCTTCTTTGTTCTGCTGCATGTTCAGCAAGGGTAAATGTTTTTAAATGAATATGTCGTGCTCCCATTCCTAAAGTACATCCACCTTGCGATGGTACACAAGCAAATCCCTGTATACGTGGAAAATAATAAATTTTAACACCTTCAAAATTAATTGATCTTTTTGGTCGTTTTTCAAATAATCCTGTTTCATTTTCTGAACGTCGTTTTAAGTTACTATAAGATGGTGTAGTAATCGGAATTGGTAATTCTAATTGAACTGTATTATTGGTATTTGATGTTATTTGTAAAACTGAAGTTTCTGATCCAAGACCAGAATCTGAACCATCGCTTCGCAATTCTTGTTCTTCAACAGAAACCACAGAATTTTGTAATGACGTTTGTGTTGTTATTAATGATTTATTTGCAGAATTTAATTCATCAATTTTTATTCCTTGTTCCTTAATATTATCTATATCTATAATATATAAAATATTTCCATCTGTTGATACAATATCTGATATTGATGATGGTTTTGGTAAATTAACACTATTTACAATATCATTTTGAAAATCATCCTCTATAGCAAGCGGATCTGTTATTGGATCTAATGTATGAGATGTACTATTAAGATTTTCATTAAGTAATAATAATTCACCAGCAGGGAATTCTTCCCTGTGAATCTCATTATCAGAGTTATCATCTAGTTCTACAGAAATGACGTTGCATTTTTCGAAATTATTTTCATCTGTTAATAGAAATGTGGGATCTTTCGAATCATCATTACCAATATCAACATCTATAAATTCACTATTGCTCACAATAAGTGGCTTAATTTCAGTTACATTATTTGCACCATCATTTTTATTAACAATTACATCTGATATTACAGTATTCTTCTCATCTATAGGTAATAAATTAATTTCTTGATTTGTTGTATTCATATTTGATGTATTACCAAATATTGGTGCACCATTAGCATTTTTTTGTAAATATGACAAGAAATTGTTTAGCGTCCTAAACATACTTTACATTATTTTTAAATATGTTATGCTATTATTCAGGAAAACTATTTAAATCTGAAAAAAAAAAAAACAAAAAAATATTTTTAAAAAACTCGCTTTATAAATATGTTTTATCTTCAATCTCTATGATAAGCTAATTTGCAAATATTTTTAAATAATTAAATAAACCACACCACAGCCTTATGTATGCATCTTAGAAAAATCTTATTTTCTTGTTCATTTATGGAATGAACAAAAAAAAATTAATTACCTATATAATAAAGTTTGCTGTTATCAATAAATTGTAAAAATTTGCTGTAAATTTACTGTGTTTTCCTAAAAAGTATAATTATATTATATATATTTTATGTAAAATATTTAGAACAACACTAAATTAAACCTGGTTAAATATAGGTAATTATCTATTCTTATATATATTACAAAAATGTTGACAAGAAATTATTGATTTATAAATTTAAAAATATATAAACCTTTATTTTCTATATAGGTATAGGTAATAGGTACTTTTCTTTCATTTTGTAATTCGAAAAATTAATAATTTTCATTTGAAGGTAAAGGCAAACCCGAAATAAGATTAATTAATATTACAAATTATTTCTTGTGAAAAAGCGTATGTACCATATGTATATATATCATTACCTGTAAATTATCATATTTATTTTTTACGAAAATATTTAATTTTATAATAGAAGTTTGTTTTCCAAAAATTTCAGCACCTTAAAAATTTCAAAATATAATATTCAAGCACTTGTAACAAAAATTAGCAATATTTCAAATTAATTATTTTTATAGTTTATTCGTATAATGAATGAGTTTAGTGTATAACTACTATACATCAAAAGTTACGTTCTCTTTGTATGCATATTTTTGCAATCAAAAAAACATTTTTTATTTGTTTATATAAACACAGTTTTATTGTTTTTTGTGCGATTAATTAAAATTATTTATTATTAACTTTTCAGTAGCAATTGTTTATCCTAACTTTATGTTAATTTATAAGCTTTATAATTATTAAAATAAATATCGAAATTGAAGCTCCTATTTCTAATCCTACTCACTCTTTTTTATTTTCGTGACATACTATACTAATCTACTCCATACAAGTACTCCTATGATGATATGAATTTGGCTATCTCTAGACAGACTAGACTAGACCAGGCTGCAGGTAGAGTTCGGAATTTTGATAATTGTCATTATCATGTACGGAAAAATTTGACATTATATAAATATGGAATTCAGAATATTTTGGAGATATGAAAAATTACAATTTTTCAGGACCTTCAGTGTTAAAAGGGTTGTGAAAATCACGAAAGAGGTCCCCGAAAAAATATCTTACTTAATAGTCCTCAGTACGTTACAAAAAATCTAAAACGTACAAATTCCACAAAAGTTATTTGTTAATGAAAATATGTAAATCTTTCCCAAGTACCAATTTTTGAACTTATTCAGAAATTCGATAATTTCGTTATCTAGGTGATTAATGACATTTGCCTTTGACATATAAATTCCGACAATCTCAATTAATGCGTAAATACGACGGTAGAGGGGATTCACAAACGTCGCGTGTCGCGTCACGTCAGACGTCAGTTTTCTAATAATTATTTATTATCATACAAACATATAGTATTATTTATTTATTATACAGAAAAATTACAATATACTTAACATTTTAGGTAAACATAAATTAACTAGGCAATTGAATTAAATTAGTATATCTACATTATTTTCGATTGAATGAAGTAATTTTGCTCAATCTATATATTATACAACATATTCAAATTAAATAGTACCAGAAATGAGTGCACATTCTTCGTTAGAAAATTTGAAAATAATCATACGAACTATTCGTAATACTCCAGGACTTTATGACTTTAAGCATGATGATTTCCTAGTATTTGAAAGAAGGGAACAATGCTGGGAAAATGTTGCAAATTCCGTGAATTTAAAAGGTTTTCTAATTTATAATGATCAATTTATTTATACTCATACTGATTAAATATATTTAAACACTTTAGTCGATGATTTAAAGAGCAGATGGCGAGTGCTAAGAGATCGTTATGTACGTTATCAAAGAAAGCTTATGCAAGGTAGGATTGATATAAGTAGTGTTCGTTTTCCATTCTTTGAACAAATGAAGTTTTTGGATCCATTCATTAAACGTCGGAATCCAAAACGATTAATGGACAGTTCTCACTTTAAATGCGCAAAGGTGACCAAAAATGATAATAACACAATATTTAAGAAAAAGAATAGTGAAGGAAATACTTCTAATCCCTCATATAATGATGATGAAGATACATTAATATCTGTTGAAAATAAAGTTAATTATAATCATGAAAATGAAGAATATCTTATAGGGGATGTTGATAAGTCAGTTAATATTAAAACTAATTTCAATAATATCGATGAAGAATTTGGTACGGAAGAAGCTATATTTGTAGATTCTGGTTCACCTTTTGATCCATCTCTCAACCAAGAAAAAACACAACGTTCACAAGATGATAATACTTTGGACGAAGATGGTTTATTTGGGAAATCATTAGGAATGTCTTTAAAAAAATTATCACGACTTAATAATGTTAGAGCCAAAGCAGAGATTTATCAAGTTTTGCAGAAATATATTGAATTTGAGGAGATATAAAGCAACTAATTGCAAGTTTTACTTGCAAACAACATGAAGCATTTTTAATATAGAAAAAGTACTTTTCTTTATGCTACTATAGGTTAAGTATATAATAGGTTCATTGTAATTTAAAGAAATAAATTAATTATAATTTTAATTAACTAATTTTAGTATTTATTTAAATTTGGAAGATTACGTTCTGAGGTTTGTTTATTATGCTTTTACAGCCTTTACCTTTCATAAAAATTATCCCAGCCAATTATTTTTACTACTATCTTTATCACTCTAGTTTTTATCTCCTAAACAAACAAATTATTTTGAAATATGCGAATTATTGTTTGGCTTCGTGCAATGTAACGAATATAAACTAAAAACAGAATCCGTCGTAATTTGAAAACAATTAAAATTAGTTTAAATCCTTGCGAACTGTCATTAATTATCGCAAGCAATTCAAAATCATTCTTTCCCCGGACTTGAGTTGAAGTTGAGTTGTTTACATATTTCACCGGTGTAATTTATAATAATACAGGTAATAACTATTTAATATTGAAATAATCAGGAAAAATAGTAAAATATTTAAATTATGTAAGTAATTTACAATTTAGAAAGCCATTAATCAAATAGGTATATATTGCTTCTTAAGCTTAAGCACTATTTAAATTTTCCAAGTTTTAGAGGTTATCATTTATTTATTAATTTAAAAAAATGTTGAACATTTATAATAATTTATTAAAAAATTAGGAATTAGGAATAATATATTTAAATAAATTAAATTTAAAAACAATCCATACTAAAGGATCAGCTAATTGATACATATTTAAATTTAGTTTAGTTTATTACGCTTTAAAAATAAATATTGTAAAGAACCTTCTCAAATCTAAAACTTTGTAGACAGTATTAATGAATTAATGTTCATTTTAAAAGCGTAATAAAACAGAAGAACGTTCATGAAATAAGTATTTAATTACTTGGAACAAAATTACATACAATATACAATACATAATATATAAAACTTTGGTGATGTGATAGAATTAAAGTTTTAGAATCGCTATACTTTTTGTTGCCTTTTCTATCATTTTTTTCTCTTAGTATTACAATGTCTGATAATAAGAAACTTAATATTGGTGATCAGTTCATCAATTTCAATGCTGAAACAACTAATGGACCAATTGATTTTTATAAATGGATTGGAAATTCGTAAATATATACATACATACATATACATAGTTGGTCAATTTATATAAATTAATTTATTTTTCAAAATTTATTTTATAATTTTCTAGTTGGGCTATACTATTTTCCCATCCAGCTGATTATACACCAGTTTGTACCACAGAACTGGCTAGAGTATCAGCATTAATACCAGAATTTGAAAAACGAAATGTTAAACCAATTGCTTTGTCTTGCGACACTGTTGAATCTCATCGTGGTTGGATTGAAGATATTAAAAGTTATGGAAGTAAAATAGCCAAAGTTTTTATATATACTTAACACATTACTTACTGCCAATTTATTTCTTTGTAATTTAAGAATTGGAAAATTTCAATTACCCAATTATTGCTGATAATAAACGTGAATTAGCCGTAAAATTAAATATGCTTGATAAAGATGAAAAAGACAAAGATGGTATACCACTAACATGTCGTGCTGTTTTTATTATTGATCACAATAAAAAACTACGTTTATCAATTTTGTACCCAGCAACAACTGGAAGAAATTTTGAGTAAACATTTTCACACATAGAATTAATATTTTATTTTTAATTATATTTTACACATAGTGAAATTTTACGAACAATTGATTCAATGCAATTAACAGATACAAAAAAAGTCGCTACTCCAGCAGATTGGAAGGTAAAATTATGATTTTTTTTTTTTAAATTGTGTTTAAAAAAATATTATCATTTAGGCTGGTGGTGATTGCATGGTTTTGCCAACAGTTAAAGAAGAAGATATTCCAACTTTATTTCCAAAAGGAGTCAATAGGACAGAAGTACCTTCTGGAAAAGGTTATATTCGAAAAACTCCACAACCCTAAATATTTTCTTTATTTAAAAATATAAAAAAAGTTTGTATTTTTCTAAAAACAAAAACCTTTTTTTAATAATTAATTAAATATATTTTTCAATATCAATATGTTTATTACATGAATCACAATCTAAAATCCAATTGTAAGGAACAAATCTGATTGATGTTTGGATATTATTTTCAAATGTATTTTGTAGCCAAGATTTTATACTAAGCAATTTATAGTCAACATCATAAAAAATAATAACTGGTACTGAAATAGTTTTTAATTCATTTTGATTAATAACAATTCCACCTTTTGCTGAAAACTTTAATATTGCTAAATTAGTTAAATTAGTATTTTCTTTATATATTCCAATATCAAAAAAACCATAAATATTTCGAAAAATATTTGGATTATCATTATTATTATATAATTCATTTTCAATATTCACAATTTCCGTTACTGATAATGGTTTTATTTGTTCTGGTTTTAAATAATTTAATATTATTTGAAGTTCTTCTAAATCAATGTGATCTGTATAAGAATCACCATATTGATCAAATGTTTTATTTAATATTTTTTCTATATCAGATGTTGCATATATAATATCACGTAATTTTGGTTTCATTGAATTACCCTTACATAATAATTTATCTTCACTAAAACAACGTTTTAACCAATCGGCATGAATTATATTATACAATTTAGTCTGTTTTAATTTTTTTACTGAAAACGATTGCTGATCCATAGTTATACAAATACTTTTTTTTGTGTCTAATGATGGATTTGCAACAATACGACCAGAATGTTTTAATATAATACGTTTTAAATTTTCTTTATCATTATTAAATCCATTCAATATACAAAAATCAATTCCTTCAAATGTTGTTGTAATAGGTTGAGATTCATTTCTTTCTATATTACTAATGTAAGGATTTCCATGATTAAATTTTCTTTTTTTTTCAATTGGTAATAAATCTTGATTAGTTAATTGTCGTTTATGAATTTTCTGGACTTTTGAATCATTATTATAAAAATTTTCAAATTCTTGTATTTCCATACAATCTGTTGAAGTTTTATCATTTCTAATTGCTTGAATTCTTGGAAATCGTAATGTATAAATTGTTTTAAAATTTGAACTACGATAAATTTCAGTTCCTCTTATTTGTAATATAATTGAATTTTTTGGTTCAATATATACATCTGGTTTCTCTTCACCAAATTCAACATTCACTGGTGCATCATTCTGCCAATGCTTACTAAGAAGATTTTTTAATTTTTCTTTTTCATTATATGATAATCCTGATGAAACTGTACAAATTGAAAGGAATTTTAATTCTTCTGAATTTTCATTTTTTTTCGATACACCTAATAAATATTTATATGATTCTACAATATTTCCCCGACCATAATAGCCACCAATTATTAAAAGATCAAAATCTGATATTACACCTTCAACATAATCAGGTTTTAATTTATACCATCCTGTTTTATTTCTTTTACCTGGTTTATAAATTGAATTTTGGTTTTTAATAACAATTCCTTCTTCTTTGTCACTTATAGTAGCATTAAAATGTTCTATAAATTGTTCTGAATTATAAATTTTTGTACGTTTACAAAATTGAAATATACCAGGTGATTCTTGAAATATTTTATTTAAATTATTAATTCTTTCCGTATAAGAACGATCAATATAAAGTACATCATTTAAATAAAGTAAATCATAAGCAACAAAACATGGTCGTAAATTACCACCTATTTGTAAATTTTTAACATCAAAATTTTCACCTTTAATACGATATGATGATTTTGATTTATCCCAAACCATCATTTCACCATCAATTATTAAATTTTTTATTTTCAATTTAAATAGTTTATTCAAAAATGGTGTTAAATTACCTTCATGAATATTTTTACCATATGTTGTTGTATAATCAATACCATTTCGTGATATATATTTATAATTTCCATCTTCTATATGAATTTGAAAACGTTCACCATCCCATTTTGTCTCTAAGAAATATGTAATATTGTTATTGAATAATTTTTCTACTTTTGTTATTACTAATCTTTCACACAGCATTGGATGAATATATTGAAATAAAGTTACATCATCATTTTTAAAATTAATTTCTTCACCAGATTCAACCATATTACAAACTTTTTGTAAATTTCCATGCCGAAGATATAGGTCTTTGCCATGTTGATGATATAATTGAAATATTTTATATTCACCCATTCCAATTTTAAGATTCTTGAGAATAATTCTAATTAACCATTTTTGCTCTAAGGCTGATGTATTTTCAATAAATTTTATTAATTCTTCTTCAATTTTTCGTCTTTGTTCATTTGCAACAATATCTAAAATATTATGAATTTCCTTGATTGATAAATTACTTGGTTTTGCATTAGCTCTATTAATCATTATACTATATAATTTATTAGCAAAATCTTTTTTTTCATTATTATTAAAATTAAACATTTCAGCATCATTTCCAGGCAATCCTACAATTTTGGTAATAATTTTACCCAATGTATTTATTTGTATGCCATAGCTTTTTCGTGTTTTATCAGCAGATGGTATTAATATTCTTAGTATACAGTAAAATGTATTATCTATATTATTTTCATGCTCTTTAGCATAAGTTTGTTTTAAATTTTTGAATTTCTTAATAAATTTTTGTAAAATTATTTCCTTTTCTTTAATGACATTGGTATTCTCAATTTTTTGTAGAATATCACACAGTTCTACAAATTTGATTTTTTCCGATATTTCCATATTTGTCCTAGTCACAGTAGTATTATATTCTAATATAAGGCACAGATACAGTTCTTTATTCTGTTTAATACTAAAATATTTAGTAATGGATTAGACTTCAAATTGTAAATAAAAATAAGAAAATTACCATATTAATTGTTAATCAGCTAATTTCACAATAATATTATAGAATACATATAGTACGTTTGACTTAGATGTTTATTGATTTTTTCCCATAAGAGCTTTAAAAATTTTGCACATTCCCCATTTAATTGATATTTATAACTTAAATGTAATAATAAATAAAATATTATTGGAACATATAATTTATAATATAATATAATATTAAATTAAAATAAATTTTACCGCCAATATTTTTATTTTTATATAATGAGAAAACAAGTCCCACACATCACACAAAAAGTCATAAAAATAAAAATGATGTAATTTTGACGTTTGGGTTTGTGTCCATGAAACAAGTTATTAGTACCATTTACACGATCAAATAAAATCAAAATTTTATTTGATGAAAAAAGCTGTTAAATGAAGCTGTCAAACATTTTGCATTTACACTATCAAAGTGGCTGTTTATACACGCCTGCCCAGGCGACTGCCTGAACCATTTTCGTAGAAGAGAGGTAAGTGCGGGCAGAGGTAAAAAAAGTTCAAAAAATTTAGAAATTTTTTCTGTTGCCCCGTTCCTCTCCATTTGTTTCAAGTTTCCATAATTCCTTTTTTGTCAAAAATTTATTATTATTTTCAAACAGCCGGACGAGTAACATCTCCGGAAGAAAATATTTTTCATTGACCATAATTTTCAAACTGTCGAACGAGCAACATCTCCGGAAGAAAATATAAATAAATTAGTAATTGTGGAAAATATAAACAATATTTTTATTAGTGAAATATTTTCCATTATTTCTAATTATTATTTTTTTACAAATGATTTGAAAAGCAGATAATTATTATATCTTTTTCTAAAAAAAAATTATATTTTTATATTTATATAAAGATAAAAGAAGGATTTCAAAATTATTATCGTAATACTTATATATTTATTGGACTTTATTTGTTTGGCCTTAATTTCCTTTTTCATTTTTGTTATACAAAGGAAAATAAAATATTATAGAAAGATGGAAAATAGTAAAAAAATTGACCTTTCTAACTTTGTTTAAAATGAATTAATCCTTCTTTCTTCTTTTAAATGTTGAACTATGAAGTATTATCTTATCTTTCTATATCGTAATATCTGATTATTAATTGAGTCATATATAGAAAACTAATTTATAACTATGTATTATAAAATAAAATTAGAATAATATAATAAAAATGTAATAATTGCTTAATACAAATAGAGAAATATTTATATAAAAACAAATAAAATAGATTTCATATCTAATAGATTTCATAGATTTTATAATCGTAATGATAAATCAAAACTAATAATTTTCAGGTTTTGTATTTTAGGAATATAAAAAAAATTAGGATAAATATATATATCTCTCTGTCCTTAATTTTTTTAAATCTGTCTCTATATTATTATACATATAATAATATAGACAATAAATATGTATATAAAATATTATATAAATATTTATATAATAAATTTTCTATGTTTCACGGAAAAAATATAGAGCAAATAAATATTAATATTAATATTAATACTGAATATTAATGAAATATATAATTAAAGAGGAGGAATTAAGAAACAGAGGAGGAATTAAGAATTTTGTGATATGTTTTTATAAAACAAATATTAAAATAATATTAAATTAAATTATATTTAATATTTTTTTATATTGAAAACAGTGATGGATACGTCGATCGCATTATTCGAGGAACCACAAATTTGGCAAGCATCATAGCTGAAAGTTATACTTGCAGTCAAGTATAATATTTTACATAATTTTAGATAATTTATACCATGTATAATATACATAGAAACAAATATATTATATTTATTATACATAGTATTAATTATCTAAACTCAATTAAAATGTAAAATATTATAAAATTAATTCAAATTCATGATTAGTTAAATATTTGTATTTACGAATATGTAGTAAAACTTAGATTTATTAATACTTGTAACTCTACGATTATGCGCTTCGTGGCTCATTAAGAGTTACAAGTTACAACTCTAGCATTCAAAATCAAAATGATTTTTTTCAATTTACGAATGTCAAACTTAACATATTTCAATACCAAAATGTTCCTCAATAAACTCCCCAGGTACGATCTTTTCCCTAAAATTCAGTTTCGGCCATTTTGAAATTGTTGAATTTTAAATGAAAAAATTGGGTGAGGAAGGCGCATCTAATCACAAAAAGTATATCAAGTCGCTCCTAGGCAGGCGTGTATAAACAGCCACAAATAAAATCAAAATTTTATTTGATGAAAAATCTGTCAAAATACAAGCGAAAAGCATTTACACGATCAAATCTATTTGACGTGACGTCATATTTGACAAATTTATTTGAAATAAACAAGATATATTTTGATTTGAGATTTTATTTGATAGGATATTGGATGGACCATTTACACGTTCAAATTTATTTGATGGATGAGTCATTCAAATAAAATATTGATTTTATTTGATCGTGTAAATGGTACTATTTTCTATACAAAAGTTATCAATTATTTAATCAAAATTAACGACATTTTGACAACTTTTTCCAAACGCATCGCTATTAAAACCAAACGACTGAATTAAAACTTTTTACAAAATTTAACCAATTTCTTTTATTAACACCCGATTTCGATATTATTAGCCAAAAATACCATGTAAGAATTCTAAAAGAGGAAATAAAATCAATAATTTAACCTCGCCACCTGTTCACAATATGGTGAATTAAAAATATGTCCAAATTACTCTAATGGATATAATAAAAACTAAAATTTTCTGTAGGTTTTAGTACTGCAAAAAGTGTATAGGTACAAAATTTAATATAAAAAAAACATTCATTTTCCTAAGAAGAAAGAAAGACGAGACGCTTTTTTTTGGTGGCGATTTATAATTTGTAAAAAACTGTGATTAAAATAAAAGCGTTTTTTCATTTTTATTATAAATTAATTCCTACTTTAAAAAGATTTTTTTTGATAATGTCGGCAGTAGTAAGAGTAAAACGTCGTATTTGTGAAGAACCACTAAGTGGTTTTGTTCTGAATTGCAAGAAACGTAAAATTAATGGTAACGAAAATCGAGGAGAAAATCTTTTCGAGACAAAAGATGAGATTTCAACAGTTTTAAAATTTGCTGGAACTGTTGAATCACAAGTATAATGAAAATTTTATTTATGTAAATATATTTTGTGAATTTAATCATTTTTTTTAATTATAGACTGAGCACGTTGTGGAACAAATTAATCGTTTAACAAAAGATGAAGCTAAAAGTTTAGTAAAAAAAGTGCGTAAACCATGTAATATAACAGAAAAAAATCGTCAAGAAATGCTTGATAATTTGCATGAAAATCGTTTTAAAGTTGTTAATTGTTATCGTACAATTAATGATGAAGAAACCAAAGCTATTACAATAGTAGATATTGAAAAACAAAATGAAGAATTAAAATCTAATAATGATCAAACTATTAATAAAACTGATAATGAATCACAGATGCCATCAACATCTAATAGCAATAATAGTTGTAGTAGTAGCAGTATTAGTACAAATAATGCAATCGATTCAACAAATGATAATTTCGTATATGATTTATATTTGCCAGAAAATGAAGAACAAATTGAAAATACTAATTATATGGATGATTACACAATAAATAACATAAGGTTCGTCTTGTGTTCTGAGCACAATTTTATATTAACTAATTATTACATTTAGTAATATGTGCAAAAAAAGAACAAAAATGCGACAAAAAAAAATTTAAGTTACTGAAAAATTTATTATAATTAATTTCAATAATAGAGAACTGATTTTTTTTGTTAAAACGTTTTTAGTTAGTAAGTAATTAATAATTATTGTCTCTTCATGGTATATTTATAATATCAAAAACTTTTTTTATGTTGTATTTCTAAAGAGAAAAATAATTTATCAATATAAGATTACATATTTATAAGATTTATAATTTTGAAAATAAAACTTATTCAAAAAAAAATATATACCGATATAAATTTAATGTTGTTTATTTAATTTTATGATTTTACATTGTTCAATCTTATTTTTGTCTATTTTTAAGTTTTATTTTCAAAATTATTTTGAAAGTAAATTACTTTATAAAAAATTGACAAAATCTTTGGATAATCAATGAAAAATTTTATTATTAATTTTGTTACAGTGTTCGTCCTTTTGATGATTTAGTTTATGATGAAAGATATAATGAACAAGATTCAGATGATGATAATGATTCTGAAGATTCAAATTGTGAAGATTATTATAAAAATGATTATCCCGATTCGGATGATAGTAAAAATGAATATTCTATTGGTGAAGAAGATATAAGACAAGCAGTAGAAGATTTTGATTTAGGTTTGAGGAAATTAATTAATTTAAATATACATACCTACAATTTTTTTTTATATATATATATATATTTATTATAAAATAGATGAAAATCGTGGATTATCATCAAGTGATGATGAGGCTAATTGTAATAATGGTTTTGTTTATTCAGTTGATGCAGAAGGAATTGGATTCGAAGATGATATTGATTATTGTAGCGTAAATCGATATGGTGAAGCATATGCAAGATATAATGCAAGATCAATGAAAAAGAATAAACAAACAGATGATGATGAATATGATAGCAATATTGAAGATTATGATTCGGAATAGAATTTAGAAATCGTGATAAATTATATATTATTTGAATTTCAATTGACAATAAATAAAATAACATAATACAGAAAAAGCAGTTTTATACATACATATTTACATAGGAATATAATAATTTAAATAATAAAGTATAATAATTATACATATATAATTTTATTAACTGAAAGCAAAATTGCTTAGAAAAAAGTTTTTACAAAACCGCGAAACACTTCAATACGACACTGTCCAATTATCAGCTGATTAACTTATCGGTTCAGTATATCGCATTAATAAAAAAAATTGAAAGTATAAATAAAGTTAAAAGAGGTTAAGAAGAGTGGCGAAGTGAAGGTTTAAAAGTATTTTGACAAATTTTGGTAACAAAAAATATAAAAATACTAGTTTCGTGTCGTATGTTTAAAATATATTTTATATAAAGATAATAGTAATTAATGAATAAAATAATCAGTAAGATAACAAAAGTTCAGAAATATTATTTGGCAAAACAAAATATTGCGAGTATCGGGTAATAATAGTAATAACTATAGTGCAAATTTTTAAGTACAAAGGTCAATGAACCATTTTTTAAAATTAAATTTGGTTCATTTATTATTTGCATTTGCACTATTTTTATCAATAATATTGTTTTATGCTCTAATAAATCAACAATTTGAATTATATTTTGTTAATTTAGAAAAATGACGGAACAATTTGACAATATTATTAAGGATAAAAATATTTTTCCTGACTTTGGTTATGGACCTTTAACACCATACCGAAATAAATCTAGTTTCTGTTATAAGAAAATACGAATCATATTAGAGGGTGAAGACCACATTAAACTTCAGGTATAAATTAAGAAAATCGTTTAATTCAAATAAATTTCAATTCAATATTCAATTGTTTTCTTCTGATAGCATAAAATATGGAATTTTATGAAAAATCATCCAACGTTTCAGAGAACCGAACCGACACCAACAATTGATGAACAACGCCGTATAGCTAACCAAAGACAAATGGTGATATGGAATGAACAGTTTTATTCAGTTAATGAAGTAAATTATTTCACATACCTATATTAAATTAAGGAATTATTGTTACAAATAATTATTTTATTATATACTTAACGTCACTATCACTATAACAAAAATTATGGTATTTATTTAGTTTATGCAACAGCCAAAACTTGCATCAGCATTTAGTCAAGCTCTTTATTTATATGATCCAAGGTAAAAAAATATACCATATAATATATTTTTGTTTACCACAATTATTAAAAAAAATTATTTTTATTTTAATATTATAGTTTTAGTATTAAATATGTTTTATGCTTTGGTATGTTTGCAACTGTGATTCAATCATTGGGAACTGAACGTCTCCTTAAATATATTGAGAAAAATTTAGCTGGCGAAGTTCTTGGCTCATTTGCATTAACTGAAATATCACATGGTTCAAATGCTAGAGGAATGCGTACACGAGCAACATATAATCCAATAACTGAAGAATTTATATTACATACACCAGATTTTGAGGCAGCAAAATGTTGGGTTGGTAATTTAGGGAAAACTGCAACACATACAATTGTTTATGCACAATTATATTCAGCCGATGGAAAACATCAAGGATTGAGTCCATTCTTAGTACCAATTAGAGATACAAAAACACTAAAACCGCATTCAGGTGTATTAGTTGGTGATTTGGGTGAAAAAGTTGGTCTAAATGGTCTTGATAATGGTTTTGTTATGTTCAACAATTATCGTATACCAAAGGAAAATTTATTATCTAAAACTGGTGATATTGATTCAAATGGTAATTTAATTACAAAAATTAGTGATAGTAGAAAAAGACTTGGTGCATCATTGGGTGCTTTATCAGCTGGTCGAGTTAATATTTGTGGTAAGATTTTACTATTTATTGTGGTCATATTAATTTAATTTTCTCAAAATTAAGGTTTATCATCAGTACTTTTAACAAAAGCAATTTCTATTGGTATACGATATTCAGCATCTAGAAAACAATTTGGTCCAGATAATTTAGATGAAGAATTACCAGTATTGGAATATCAATCACAAGTATATAAATAATTAAAATATAATATTATAATTTATATATTTATCAAATCATCATATTGTAATCTCTAGCAATATCGACTTCTTCCTCATTTAGCAAATGCATATGCAATTAAAATATTTTCAAAGTGGTTGGCAAATGCAAATGTTGATATGCAATTTAGTATGATGTCGGGGGAAGATGTATCTAACATAGGAATGGAAATACATGCGTAAATAAAATAATATTTATGTTATATAATACAGAGTTCATTAATTTTTTTTATGCAGATTATCATCAGCTGCAAAACCTGTTTGCGCTTGGATTTCTAGGGATGGTATTCAGGAGTGTCGTGAAGCATGTGGTGGTCATGGTTATTTGAAAAGCGCACAATTAGGAGAATTGCGTAATGAAAATGATGCCAATTGTACATATGAAGGCGAAAATAATGTTTTATTACAACAAACATCAAATTGGTTAATTGGTCTTAAAAGAAATAATACAGGATTTAAATTAGCATCACCATTAAAATCAGTTGAATTTTTAAATGATTTTGATGATATTTTAAAAAATAAATGTATTTTTAGAACACCAGAACAAGCCTTATTACCACAAAGTATTATATTAACTAAAAATAATTTAAAATATAAATTTACATATTGATTTTTTTTATTATTATCTCTTTTACAGATTTACTTATGGCTTTAAATTGGTTGTGTGCATGGCAGTTAAATGCTACTGTTAAACGTTGGGAATTATTAAAATCAGAAGGTAAAACAGCATTTGAAGTACGCAATGAAGTTCAGGTATATAATGCATCTACATTAACAATTGTGTATGCTATGGTAAGTAAATATATACATATTTAATATGCAATAACTTTTAATATTGAAAATTATATATTTCTCATTTATCTCCAAATTTCAGAGGACAATTTTTTATATATTTTATAGTACTGTTAATAATCTACCAGCTAGTAAGGAAAATGAAATTTTAACAAAACTTCTATCATTTTTTGGTGCTAATATCGTTATTAAATATTTGAATATATTTTTCCAAGTAATATAATAAACAAATTACAAGAAAACTTGTTAATTAAAGTTAATAATATATTATAGGGTGGTTACTTCAAAAATGAAAACCAATCGTATTTATATCAAGAAGGTATTCTGAGCTTATTACCAATTTTAAAAAACGAATGTATATCATTGATTGATGCAATTGCTCCACCAGATTTTATTATAAATTCACCACTAGGAATGAGTGATGGAAATGTATATTGTTAAATACTTTTTTTTTTTTCATTTTATAATGATTTTTTTTAAATTTAATTTAGGTTTATCAACATCTAGAATCATCAATTATGCATAGTCCTGAAGCATTAGATCGTCCAAAATGGTGGAGAGATGTTGTTTTTAAGGATTATCTTAAACCAAAATTATAAAATAAATATATTAAATAATATATATCCAAATTATTTTTATAACTTTTCGTATATTATAGTATACATTTTATAATATTTTTTTTTATAAATTTTATTCATTTAATATAAAGTGGGTGTTTTGGTTTTGTTATGTAATCAAATAAATGTTATATCATTTTTATTAGACTTAAATTATTGATATATTTTACCAAAATTTATTCTATTTTATTATATCCTTGTACCTTCTTTACGAAATCTTTATTTTCAAGAAGAAAATTATATAAAATATTTCCATCTAAAATATTTTCTTCAGGCCCACCATATTCATGAGGAAGAGCATCATATCCAATCATTTCTTTTAGTTTATCAGATTTTCTTTCTTTATGAAAAACTGTCTAAATAAATTATATACCAAACCAAGTAAAAAATTTTTAACAATTGACAAAAATTAAAACCATTATAATAATTACATCATTTTCAAAAAGTGCTCCAATTAATGGCATAATTAATCCCAATGCAATATTTAACATAAGTCCAGTTTGAATTATATGAACTAATGGATTTTTTAAAGGAAATATTGCTTTTTTCCTTTTAACTGTCATCAAATGTTTAGGACTAAGAAATTTCAAATATTTTTTTGAAAAACTACAATGTAAAAATAATTATTTTCTTTATAAATTTAAACAAAATAATAATAATAATATATTTTTGTGTCCATATTTACTTTCCAATGTCAAATATAACAGACAATCCATTTTCTTGACCCCTTCGAGTTGATAAAAGAGTTTCTAATATTAAATCATCCAATCTAGTTAAAATATCTATTATATCTGGATAACGATCAAAAATATTTGCTAAAAAACATGAAATTAATAAATAAAAATTAACAAAATAAAAAATAAAAACTTTACGTAATCTGTAAATAACTACATAACGACCATTTTTATCACATTTTGGTAATAAATATCTAGCATTACCATTTAGGATAAGATCTTGAAAATCTTCTGGTGATTTATTTGTAATCCATACTTCATCATGATTAAACTAGAAAATATTTAAAATTTTCATTTTTTTTTAACATTTATTGTGCAATTTTTTATTATTACCTTAAATTCATAATATCCATTAATGATTTCAAATGCTTTATTAACGTTCCAACTTGTATAATTTAAAAATTTTGATAAAAATTTATTTTCTGTACCTATTTGAAGTTTTTCAGATGCTAAAAAAATATATATATATTTTACAATAAATTTAATATATATTTTACAATAAATTTATTTGATTTGCAACGGTTTCAGATAGAGTAAAAGAAAAGTAAAGAAATAATAAATAAAACCAACAGAAAATTACTTTCATTATTTGTATTTGTAGCCATCTTCAATAGCAATTTTTTTGATAGGCAGTCACAAGTCAGTGGGATGTCAAATTTTTGGCGCGAAAAATAAAATATATTAAAAATAATAAGTAGTAGTAATAAATAAAATATTATCATGGAACCTTGTGAAATAGAATTTATTGGTGAACAAGTACCAGTTGGTATTATTCCAAATTTTGCTTTAGATCCTATTCATTTAATATCTGGTAGTATTGGACCATTTCGTGCTGGTTTACCTGTACATGTACCATTATGGTTGGCGATCCATTTAAGGCAACAACAAAAATGCAGAATAGTACCACCTGAATGGATGGATCTTGAAAAACTTGAAGAAATCAAAGAAGAAGAGAAAAGATCACGGTTAAAATGTTTTTTATTAGTTCTATTCATGGAATTTGTATAAAACCAAATATATTTTATTTTTTTAGATTTTTTACAAAAATGCCAAGTGAACATTATATGATTGAAGCACAATTAATTTTAAGTATAGCTAGAGAAGATGTTCCACGAAGTGCAGAAATTCGTACAGCAATAAAAGATATTTTTGATTTGCGTGAATCAAAATTAAGAACATCTATTGATGCATTTATTAAGGGCGAAGGAACATATGCTAAATTAGATAATCTAACTACATTTGAAGTTCATGCTGTTCGGCCTTTATTGCCACATGCATTAGATCATATAGCAAGATATCAAAGATCAGCACAAGCTGCGCTACGAAATATATCTAGTTTAGGTTTAAGCCATAGTAGTACAAGTGGTGGTGGTGGTAATTCACATTAATTTTATTCTCAACAAGTTTTTATTTCATATTATGTACAATTTATTTCCAAAAGACATAAGTTGTACTTATAATTATTTTTTTCGAAAAAGAAATAATTTTATATTTCAATTTATAATTTTTCTTAATATTGATAAATATACAGAAAAATATGGGAATTCTAAGTGAAGTTAAATGCCGAATTATTAAAAATAAATACACATTTTATTAATTTACAAAATTAATCGTAAAATCACAAAATGTATTTAAATAATTGTCTATTTTTGGCAAAATAAATAAATAACCAAAGTTGATTACCTTGGTTTGCATTTTTTACAACTGTTTATAAGCCATATATGTACATACATATATATACGTATATTTATTACTTTTTTTTTAGTTACATACCTTCTATTAGTTTCTTTAATTCTTCCATGCAACTTATTTGCTGATCGGTAAAATTAAATTCATTGGAATTACTAATTAATTGGTTCATTTTTTTGCGGTAATTTATATTTTTTTTAAATTTTTTAAGTTTTATAGTCAAGTTAATCCAAATGCAATGAATATACTGAGCAAAAATTGTTTTTGAAAATAAGGAATATAGTTACGATTTCAAATTGCATTAATTAAAATGCATTTTAGCGTTAGGAAAAAGTTGAACAGTATAATTAAACTTAAAGAGGTAAAAGTTCAATAACAATTACATATAATTTTCTTTTATATATTGAAAGAAAATTTATTTGAAATGTGAATTGATAAATTTTATAAATATTATATATATATATATATATATATATATATATATATATATTATATATACTACTCATACAATTTAATATAAATTAATATTATATATATATATATAATAAAATTATAAATTTGATTATATTTGTGCGTTATTCTTGTTATAAATTAAAATGCAATTAAAAAAATTGCATTAGAATTAAAAAAAACGACATAATTTAAATATTATTAATAAAGTTGTTGGTAAGCAACTTTATTAATAATAATTTATATTGGTATTTGATTTTTATATAAAAAAAAAAGTATGAGTAGTAGAGTTTGGTAAATTCCTATATCTAAAAAACTGTACAGTTATCATTCAACATCTAAAAAGTGTGCAGTTTTTCTACAAAGTTGTCTAATTTATATATATATGTATATTTATATTTTGTAGTTTTTGTTGATAAACTTAAGTAAATAATATAAGAAGAAGGTTCGCAGCCGTCAGACCTTGAAATAAATAAAGAAAACAATGTTTTTTTTATATTTAATATTTATTTAATAAAACTTTTTAGATAAAACCAATACAATTTTGATTAATTATATAATATTACATTATTTATATAAATTTTGTAATCTGTAATAATAAGTACACATTAACGATTAACTAAAAATATCTAAACTATTCTTAAAAATTACTAAATTAAAAAAAAAAAAGATAAATCCTTAAAAACAAAATTATAAATAATTTCATTTATTTATTTATTTTTATATTTGGTTATTCAAAATTCTTATAAATAATTTATCACTCATTTTACTTAAGTCTTTTAACAAAAAAAAAAAGAAATATAAAATAAAATTTTAATTATGCTTGTAGGAATATAAATTATATAATAAACAATTATTAATATTAACATTGAGCTGGGTCAAAGGACAAATAATATGTCTACATTTCATTTTTGCGTAATTTTCTTAGATTAATATGCATATTGCTATACGATAATAATATATATGTATAATGTTTTTTCCATGATCTTTAAGTGGACTTTTTTTTTATACATTCAATATTTTATTTCAACTATTGTCTCTTAAAATGTGATAAAAAATACTGAGAGAAAATGATAAAATGTAATGGTCTTTGACCCGCATAATAATTAAAAATGTTGGTATCATTGTATCATTTTACTTTCAACTAATATTTATAAAAATTATTAATATTATTAAAGCACACTGGCAGCTACAATATATTTTAATTATTATAATAATAAAATAAATTGTAACTTAAAATTAACTTTACCAATTTTATTATATCTATCAAAAATTAATTATTTTGAAGATTTTTTATATATAAAATACATTTTTATTTTTGGATAATAATTTTTAGAATATATTTTTTTGTTTATTTCGGAATTATCATAAATTTTATACACTCTCGAAATTGTTATAAAAGAAAGACGTAAATTTTTAATTATAAATATAGGTACAGAAGGTACAGAAACTTGAAGAGATTTTTAAAATATTTAAAAAGTAATTTTAAACTACTATCACTTTAATTAGTATTACTGAAAATACTGAAAATGATAATTAATTTTAGAAGTCTATTTAAATTTCTTGAGGTTCTGTAAAATAATGGACTTTGTAATTTTTATTAAAAAAGCTATTTTTTTTTCTAATTAAAAAAAAATAATTTAAAATAATATTTTTAATTTATAAACTGAATTTTTTATTACTCGAACATTTAAATATAATTAAATATTGAGACAAAAAAAAGTATCTATACATATATTTACAAAGAAAAATTTTAAAGCAAATCTTTTTGTAAATTTTATGCAACATTTAAATTTAATTGATTTTTTTTAATGCATAAAATTGGAGTAATTTAAAAATATAATAAAAAAAAGATTTACTTATTTAAAAAACTAATATAATATAAATTTTTACTAACTATTTAAAAAAAATTCTGATATCTATCCCTGTTTTTTTATTGATTAGATATTAGTAAATTTTTTTTATGTATATATATATAATGATATTCGATTTAGAAAATCAATAATTAATATATTTAATTTTTCTTAAATCTAAAAAAAAAATGATATAAGGATTTGTTTTTTACTTAAACATTCTAAAAATTAATTAAATTTAATATCTCAATTTTTAATATCAATAATTATTTTATATAATAATGAAAAAAGAAAACATATTTTTTGTGGAATAATTAATAAGGTTTTATCATTTTATATTTAAATATATAATAATTAAAAATATTTAAAGCAAAAACACAAAAATCGAAAAAAAAATATATAACCACACATAGATATTTTGCGATTAAGGAAACGTGTGTTTTTTAAATGAATTTTGAATTTGAATTTGAAAAAAAAAATACTTTTTCTTGTATTAATAATAATTATCTTAAAAATTTAATTAGTAAATATTTCTATCCTAATAAAAATCCGAGGTTTAAATTAATTTTTTTCCGTTTGATTTGGTTGTAATAAATTCTTCTTTGACTTGTAAATATTGACGAAGTCTACAAACAGCATAATCCTATAAAAAAAATACAAATTAATTGTTCAATTTAAATTTAATCCTTTAAAATATAAACACATACCCAATAACCAAATTCAATATTTTGATGTACATTAACAATACCCCATAAACACCAAAATAAATGTGATACCATTGTAAACACATGAACTTCATCATCAACTTTTTCAATATCTATTTTTTGTATATTATATTCATTATTATCATCATCATCATCATTATCCATTATATTATTAGCAGATTCATTTAATTTATTTAAATATGTTGTAATAAATTCTTTTCTTTGTTGTTTAGATGGATATTGTGTTTTATTATGTTCAAAAAATGGATATTTATTATTAGTATAATCTAATGTCCATTCAAGAAAATGATTAGCTAAATCAAAACTACGATAATTATATGCACAATATTCATAATCAATAATTATTAAATCTGGTTCATTTATATAATCGGAATGTTCAGAATTACCACTAAGTAATGAATCACGTGTATTATCTAAATCATTGAAAATATCATCAGAATGTAATAATGATCGTTTTCTATAAATAAAAAAAAAATAGAAATTAATTTAATTTTTATTATGTAATAATTTTCCTATAAAATATACTTATTTTATTACAATTTTAAAATAACATTATTTACTCAATTTATTCTAACTATAATTTATGTAAATTTTCTAATTTTCAATAAATCTATATAATTAGTTATTCTGTTCCACAAAAATGTTGTGAATAAATTATCACTAAATAATTATTGAAATATATTTCACAATTATTATAATTTTCCTCAATCGACCGTAACTTACTTTAATTAATAATATGGGTCAGAGATGATTTGATACATATATAAATTTTATATAATGAACATTTCTATTGGAAATTAAATATATAAAATGTTTTAATTTTTATTATAGTGCAGAAATAAAAATAAGTTTTCTATCTCTGATTATTGTGTGGTTTTTATATCAGCAAGAATTTATTGTATATAGATGTAGTTATATGGCGTACTTATGATTTGTATTTGCATTCTGTGTTTATTTACATTGAAACGACAGATTAGATTAGGCAAAACTTAAACATATATTGAAATTTAATATTTAAAAAGTTTTTTTTTCAAAAATAAAAATGTGCTTGAGGAGTGGGGATAGCACTATATAAAATAATAATTTTTTTTAGAATGAAAATTAATCAATTTATTGTCAGTTTAGTTAAAGTAAGATCTGTCTTAAATAAAGATAGTAGAGTTCTGTTTATTTTTACATCGAAAATTGTGCACTTTTGAGAAAAGAAATGGAAGATCAATGGAAAAATAAAATTGCAGTGATAACAGGAGCAAGTGCTGGTATTGGTGCATGTATTGCTAAAAGATTAGCTAACAATGGATTGTTAGTAATTGGACTTGCAAGACGAAATGAATTAATTGATGTATGTAAAAAAGATTATTACAAAATAATATTTTCATTAAATATAATATAATAATATAACCATTAAAATATTTTCAAAAAGGATTTAAATAAGGATTTAACTGGAAATGGTAAAATTATATCTAAAAAATGTGATATTACAAATACTGAAGAAGTTGAAATTATATTTAAATGGATACGTAATGAATATCAAACAATTAATATTTTTATAAATAATGCTGGTATAATAAAATCAGAATTTTTAATTGATAGTCCAACAGAAGATATTAAAAATTTATTTGATATAAATGTTGTATCATCTTGTATTTGTTTACGTGAAGCTATGAAAATAATGAGAGATAATTGTACAAAAGGTCATATAATATTACTAAATAGGTAATCATTAACATAAATTTTATCAATGCTTAGAATTATATATATAAATTCTAAGAATTATTTAATTAAATTGACATAATTTTTTTTATATCAAATCTAAATTAAAAAAACAAATTAAAATTTTGTTCATGTATTTGATAAAATGCATTCATACAATTGTTTTTCAATTGAAACACATATTTTCATTACATTCAGTCATTCAAAATGTAATCAAACACTTATGACTTTATATTATGCAAAACAGAACCGGATTAAAATAAATATGAGTTTTAATTATTTAAAGCTCAACACAATAAATAATTTATATCAAAATTCTTTTTCAATGAGAAACAGATTTCTAATATAAAATAAATATGAAAACAAGAAATTTGATATTTTTATATAAATTATTGTTTCAGTTTCTTTTATATAAAATATAAATAAATTTTTTTTTAGCACTTTAGGTAATCGTATACCAGATTTACCTGTACCATCATTTAGTGTTTATCCATCAACTAAATATGCTCTGACAGCTTTATGCCAAACAGTTCGACAAGAAATACGTTTTAATAAATTAAATATTAAATTGACAGTATGTATAAATTATAATAATTTAAAATTATTAATATAAAATTTATTTAAGATTATAAATATTCTATTAGAGTATTAATCCTGGAATGGTTGATACAGATTTATTAAATGTTTATAAATCATCACCATTTTTTCAACATTTACCAAAATTAAATGTAAATGATATTGCAGAAGCTGTAATATATGTTTTAAATACTCCAGATTATGTTCAAGTAAATAAAAATTGATTACTATTTAATTATAAATATTTAATTATAATTTTAAATTTTTCGGTTTTTTTGTTTTAAGATCGAAAATATAACTTTGCAAGCGATTTCTGTGCATGATTAAGAAGAAAAAAAAGTACATAATTGGTAAATTGAAGAGAATATTAATAGTGAAATATATAAATAGAGTTTGGATATGGTAAGAAAATTTAAATATAAATTATTATTAATGAATTTCATTTCATTATTCAAATTAATGAAGATTATTTTTTTAATACAAAAATAATCTTTATAAAAGTTTCAGAAAATAATTTCAAATCGATTTTTTATAAATACGAATAATAATATGATTTTTGTATCATGCGCAATAATGATATTAAATTAAATTGAATAATGATTTTTGTTATACCCTCTTTTAAATATATAATCTTACCTTGTATTTCCATTAATAATATTTGTTAATTTATTATTTCCATCACCACCATTTTCAGATTCACCTCTATTCAATGGACTAAAATGATGATTACTATCAATTGAACCAGCACCAGAATCTTCTAATACACTACTAAAAATATAAAAAATTTAAAAGAGAAAAAAACCAAAAAAATTATCCAAATTCAAAATAATTTCCAAAAAAAGATTTATAAAATATCATACGAGATTTTTTTTTTAATGATTTTATGATTTTTTTTTAACACAGCCATGATTAATTTTTTTAAAATTTTCTGTTTTTTTGCTATGAAAAAAAGAATAATGTAAAAATGAATTTATGTTTAAAAAGAATATAAAAAATAAATTACTATGTTTTTTTTGTTTTTATAATTGTTTTTTTTTTTTTATAAAAAATTATGTTTTTATAAAGTTAATCATAGTAGTAGTAGTAGTAGTAGTATGGTGTATTTTTATAATGGAAGGAGAAGCTAGTAGTACAATCAATTTAATATTGCGAAGAATCACTGGTGTGGCGACTCAACAATTTTTTTTTTTAAAACAATATAAAATATATTTGGATCCTTCAACAGGCACACAACACCGGGGATCGAACAAAAATGACAAATTATAATTTTCCACTCACTTTTGGGAAATTCAATTTGACTCGACTAGATTTTTTTTATATTTATTTTAAATAAATTCTCTCTCCGATTTAATCAATATTTTTGAATTGCCCATTATAGAGTTTAATGTCCATATACCAGAGACCAACATATATTTTTTGAACAGCATAAATTATGTCAATTCACACTTTCCGTTTTTATATTTTGATATATGATTTATTTCGGAGAACAGAGATTTTTATCCATATTTTTTTTTAACATATATTTTTTTTTATAGTTATTTTTAAAACTGTAATTAAAGAAGTTGAATTAAGATGTTAATATATGAAATAAATTACCTTAAATTATCAATATATGATGCTGCTGATGATGATGATGATAATGATGATGATCTTCTATCAATTAAATTAATTAATGATGATGATGTATCATCTTTTAATAATATATTTCCTTCTTGTAAATCATTATGACAAAATACAACTGGATAATTTCCATTATTTATAATTGATTTAATCCATTTTATTTCATTTTTTAAATTAATTTTTTTAATTTCATTAAATTGTAATTGATATTTTTTATTATCATTATCATTTCTGTATTTAAATATATAAAAATAAAATTAATTATAATATAATATTTAATTAATAATAATAAAAAAAATCTTACATAAATTCATTTAAAATTGAATCAATTGTTTGTAACCAACGATTCATACTATTCCATAACCAATCTGGTTCCTTTGACACTGGTATATTTAAACTATGTATTTCAGCCATTTTTTCAGCAATTTTATTAGATATTTTATAATCAGATAATTCATTTGTTAATAATGCACGTGCTGGTATATATTGTTCAATTCTTCCACCAGGGAATATACCATGTAATTTTGGTCCTAAATTACGTTCAGATAATAATGTAAATACAACAGATTCAGTAAGCATTGTTTCTAATGCATTTTCACCATGAATTTGACCATAAATACGTAATAAAATCTGAAAGAATATTATTAAATTAAATTAAATTATAAATTAATTTAAGATTATATAAAAAAAATTTGATATATTTAATAAGAAAAATTCACATTTGTATACATACGAAAAAATTAGTTTTATTTTAAATTTTTTTATAAAATTCTGAATAATAATTAAATATACTTGAATATTTTTGGTTGACGTAGTACAATTATTATATAACTATATTTATGCAAATTTAAATTTTGTTTCTTTTAATTTCACAAAATAAATATATTTAATTAATTTTTAACTATAATAATAAATTATCTTGTTTAACATAATCAATTTTATGAATTTTAAAACACTTTATAAATTATTACGAATTTCAAAAAAAAAAAAACATGTTCCTTTGTCGGGGACAAAACAATTTTAAAACGTTTCACATGTAATTTATACGTAATTTATTTCATATTTCATTAAATTATTATATAATGTACTTAATTATTTTTTTCAGAATTAATTTGATACTAAAGAAAATTAAAAAAAATTTTATAAATTAATTTTTACCTCTTTTGGTTCACCAAAATTTGATCCACTATCTTTACGTACACGTTTTGCTTCAGTTGATTTCATTAATAATTTATCTTTTGTTATATTTAAATTATTATTATCATTATTATTATTATTACAGCAATCATTTGAATCTGGTAAACTGACATGATATAAAAAATTCGATAAACCACCACTAAAAATAGATTTTTATATGCAAATTATGATGCAATCATTGTGACGTTAATAAAAGTATATGTAATAAATACCTAATTCTTTTTAATTTAATATCCTTAGCATTAATTGATTTCCATGCACCAGTTAAATAATCACGACATATTCTTGCTGCAATATCTCTCATTTCATCAATATTTGCCTATAAAATTTTTTGTTTTATTTCGAGAAAATTAAAATTTTTGATTTATTTTATATACCAAAAAAAGAAAATATTTAAAAAAAGTAAAAAATTTCATGCAAAAAATAAAAATTCATACATTTTTATGGAAATATTTGCTTAAATTCCCGACGTAATTTATTAATTTCATAATTACGAATTATTTGGTTTTTTTTCCCCAAAAAATTTCAGGTTTTTAATTAAATTTTTTTTTTTGATAATTTCTCAAACTTAAAAAAATGTTTTTTTTATTTATTTATTTTATTTACACTTCAAATTTATTCAAAAAAAATAATAAAAAAAATCAACAAAACTGGAATTAAATTTAGTAAAAAAATCTTTGTCACTTTTAAAGAAATTTAAGAAGAAAATTTCTGAAATTAGAAAATCTTTTGGATTCACTGAAGAAATTTACTATACTAATAATAAGAGAAGAAACAGAGAAAATCAATATAAGGAAAATTTGTATTTTCCTATTCCTATAACAAAACAAGGTCTTAGTACGCATGACCATTTTTGCTGTTAAAAATGGTTCTTCTTTTTAATACATATAAATCTCATAGATGAAGAGAAAGAATTGGGTGTAATTCTTTTTCAATAATAAAGAAACGTAAACGATCCTTTTGAACTACTTTAAATAATAGGTGAAATGTGGAAAAGTTCAATTTTCCCTGCAATAAAATTATGTATCAAAAATTTATGTTATGCTTTTCCCAGATCAACTACATATAGTAGTGTTAAATATTTTCCACCCCCTTTCGAATATTTGATTCAAATCAAAGTTTAATGACTAAATGACTATAGAATTTATTTAGAAATTATATTTCGCAATGATATACATACATGAATGTATATTTGATATTGCTCATTAAGAGAACGTATACCAAAATAGAGTTCAGAATTTCTAATTATATCGTAAATAAGGCTGTAACATATAAGCACACACATTTCATCATGAAAATTTTCACTTTTGATCCTTTAAATTTAAACAATTTAACAAAATCAAATAAAGTAAATCTAAACAAATATGTTAAAATATTAAATTGGTATGGTTCAGCTACATATATAAAATATTTAATCAAATTTAAAAGAATTTAACCTAAAAGTAATATTTTTTAACATTTCTTTTCTTTTGCTTTTCAGTCACACTTCCCCTTTAATTTCTTACATACTTTTCTACAAATTGTTTTAAAAGTATGTATAGATCAAAAGAAATTGTCCTAAAACAAAATATAATTTACGTTTTTTAGTATAATTTACTTAAAGCTTAAAAATTTAACATTAAAATTGCAATGACAAGAATTTAATATTATAGCAATTTTTTTTATTATAAATTTGAAGAAGTAAAGAAAAAATGGCTAGACTTTATTTACATTTTTCAAAAAAAAATATTTTGTCGTTTCGTCATATAAAAATAATAATTATATATCGTAAAAATATTATTATCATTTAATTTTATTATATTTTTTTGTTTTTATACTAAATATAAGTAATTTTTGTTATTTATTATTTTTATAAATTTCTTCAAAAACAAGAATAATAATAATTATCAAAATAAAAATTTTGTTGTTTTTGCCACAAATTCAAATGAAAGTATATAAACGTGCTATAAATATTTTCATATAAATAATATTAAATGAATGAACTTGACATTCAACCAAAAATGATATATTTTTAAGTTCCAATAGAAAAAAATCACTGTTGAATAAAATTATAATAAATTAATTTAATTAAAAAATTTTATTTAAAATAATTTGAAAATAAAAATTTCTGATTCATATTAAAAAAAGTTTATAAATATTTTCAAAAAATTTATTTTCAATTTATGAAAATTTCTAATTTTATATTTTCATTTAAGTACCTATGTATTTTTTTTTTCAAAGAAACTTTAATCTTTTAATTATGTATTTATGTAAATTTTTTTTGTAATACTTAAATGAAATTTATATTTGTTTATTGCCCCCAAATTGTGCGTTAAAATGAAAATTTAGGGCATCATATTCATATAGAGTTGAAATATTAATATGACATGAAATGTTGACATTAAAATATATACAACACCAAAAAATTTTAACAACATGGAATTTTAATTTAATTATTGTGGCGTGTAAGAAAACTGTAAAATTAATTATGTTATATTAATGTATATAAAAAATGAGGATATTAATAAGGAAATTTATAATAATGGAAATTTATAATAATGTCCTAAATAAATTGTACCAAGGACCTTAGCATATATTAAGGCGTCATAATGTTAAGTAAAATGTGTAAATAAATTATACGAAATGAGGTTAAGTGTTTTGAATAAATTCGATAATATTAGTAATAGGAAAGAAAAAGACCTTTAATTTATAAATATACAATTATCCGTTAAAAATCAGGAACGTTTTGAATTTGTCTCAATTATCAGAGTCCAAAATTTGTAAATTTTCTGTGTAACATGCCCCAAAAATTAACTAAAAAGACTTAAAGAAATTAATATAAATAATTTCATAATAATTTCACTTTTAAAATCTAAAGTTTTTTTGTAATTAAAAATTCTAGAAATAACAAGAAATTAAAAATTTCTAATTTTATTTTTTACTTTCTTTTAATGTACATATTTTTTTCAAACTTATCCAGGTATACAAAAATTTTTTTTTTTGTGAAAGATTTTGTAATATTGAATAAAAATAATGTAATTTAATAGGAAATTCGGAAATTCTATATTTCAAATATTTTTTTTTATTGTAATTAAAATCGTAAATTAAAATAATTTAAGCTCAGATAAAATAATTAAAGATAAGAAATTTATTAATGGCGATAATTTAATATATGTAAAATAATATTTTTGTGTAATCAATAAAACGTTAAATAAATAATAATATATTTTTTGAATTATTATCGATTATTTAATAATCTTATGTTTACATATACGAAACTCTACAGAAAGGAATGTTGTGTATTGATTTTTTATGTTGTTGTTAAAACTCCAAAAATTTTTCAATTATTTTTTTAATTATTACTTTCTACAGTTTGACTCTAGGACATTTTAAACTTTAGAAAATTAAATATTTTTAAATTATATATAAAATAATTCTATAGAGCAACAATTAACCTTGACATAATTTTTAAGACCACAAGAATACATGAGTATAGTTAGATATAGTTATATATTTATGTTCCTACGTGATGATTGTCAACTTTTTCATTAATCAGTTTAAAAAAAAAACAAAATTTTTGTATATACTTGAGGAAAATACTTAAATTTAAATCAATATCAACAATATGTACCTACATAATTATTAAATAAGTATTATTTTGGAACGTATTTCTGTATCCAAAATAATTATATTCTAATAATAGTGAAAATAAGGAAAATTTAAATTACTATTTTAAGGGAATTTATTGAACTATAATTAGAATTAGAAGCTCAAAGATAATACTTCAATTGGCATTTATAGTACAAAAATAAATCCCAAAGCTTCTAAGTTATATTTAACATCGTCATTTATTTTGATTAAAATAATTATCTATTCTGCTGTCGAGTATTTATGTAATTAAAAATACTATATATTTTTTGGCACTATTGCAAAATGATATAATTTAAGGAAAATTGCGAAAGTAAAGTATTTTAAATTGTAGTAAAGAAGAATGAATATAGTAAAACATAAGTAGCATAAATTCTGTAGATTATAAAATTACATCGAATAAAAAAATGCAGAGTATATTTTTAATTTTGATGTGTCAGGAATTTTTTTAAAGCTTTAAAAATCCAATTTATTCAAAATCAATTATTTTATATTTCATTTGTATGTTTTATTTTGTAAATTTATAAAGCATAATATTAGATCCATCATTATTCTTAGCTCCAACATAATTGAAACATTGATTGCATATATTCAGGCTCAGAATTTTAATAAATTGCATAAATTATTAAAATTAAAATTGATGAATAAAAATTGCAATAAAAATAAAAATTATAGTAATTTAGTTTACTCAATAATCAAGCATAATTTATATCTGGTTTTAAATTACAAAAAGAAAATTTTTTTTGATGCTTTATTTTAGTTGGAATTTTTTCCCATATACAATTTCCCAACAAGTAAGGAAAATCATCTAAAAATCCCCAGAAAAAAAATATTTCTTATCAATTTTGATACTATATTTCTTATCAACTAACGAATATTTATCAATTATCACTTATCATTATATTCTTTATTTAAATTTTTACCTCTGATAAGATTTTGATTATTTATTATTTTTGCAAAATTTGTTTGGTAAATTATTTTGTTTTTGTTATTAATTTCATAAGTGAAACGATATGAAAAATATGATGTGAAATAGTAGATAAAAAAAAAGAATGACCTTAAAACTTGTCGAATCAATGATTTTATTATTATAAAAAAAAATAATTATAATTATAAAATTTACAAATATTTTTTAGAACAATTTGTTTTCTGATTTTACAATACGAAAGCTAAAATAGTAAAAATTCTCAAATCTATAAATAAAAAATTATAGTACAAAACTTTTTAAACATAATAGTAATACATAAAAAGACGAAAACAAAATGACAACATTTTCCGGACTTTAGACGACAGCCGGGGCACGATTTATTTTATTATTTAAATTTTTGCAAAAAACTTAAGTGAAAAAAATATTTTAAAAAAAAAAATATGTAAACATTCACGTTATAATTTCATTTATTAATATTTATGAATAAAAATAGAAAATTCTGACAAACACGTGAAATATTTTTTTCGGGTTGATAAATTGTAAAAATAATTGTAAATATTTTGCTTATTTTTTTTTTATTTATAATATTTAGAAAATTTGATTATCTTTCGAGCGCGCCAGAGCCAAATTCTTAAATAAAATAAAATTTCATTTTAAAAAATATTATTATAAATATATAAAAGGTAAAATGAAATTTGTTTACATATGCAAATATATTAATCATAATATAAATAATCGTATAACACGAGAATATGTACATAATTTTATAAAATAAAAATATTTAGTTTCAAAATCGCAATTTACACTTTTAAATAATAATGTAAATAAAAATTATTTTTATTATGAAAAACAAAAAATTCTAATTTAATAATATCACAAAAAATATATCGTAAATTCAATTTTTGAATTTTAAATATTATATTTTTCTACTGTTTACTTTCATTTTTTTCTAAAATGTTCATTAGTTTTATTAATTTAAATCAAATGTAATTTACATCATAATTTTTAAATTATTTAAAAAGTTAACCAAAAATTATTCTTTAAAATTTTCTATTTAAAAAAATTAATTAAATTTTTTTTCTATATTTTCTCAAATTTAAATTTTGTTTCAACACAAAATTAAAATGTTTGTGCAAATATTGTAAATAATTATTTTTATGATGATGCAAAGGTAATTAAAGTAATTTATATTATTATAATTTTGTGGATAACAAATGCAAATGATAATAAAATTTGAAGTACACAGCAGATAATACGATAACGAAAAATATATGAAATAAATTTACTAAAAACCTAATATAAAAAATTATGTAAATAATTACATATAATAATTTACATGAAAAATTGACATATGTATTTTTATTTATTAATAATAATCAATCAAATTATTCTTTATTATATGTTAGCAACTAATTGCATTCAGTTAATAAAATATTTAGTATTATTTAACGACTTTACACTTAATACATTTTGTTGGTAAATTTAAAAATTCTTATTCGGACTAGTTCGGAAATGTCAATGTCAGTGTCACTCAAATAAAGCATTAAAAAAAATACAAAAAAAAATATGTAAAAAAATACAAAAAAAATATGTTAATAAATATTTATCATAAAGATTTGATTATTATATTGATTTTGTCATTGCAATTTCGGAAACATACAAAATTCCATCAGGCAAAAATATATAATAATATTATTTTCAGTTTAGGTGGTAGTCCAAAAAATTTATTAATTATAAATGAAGCATATTCTCAGGCGAAATATTTATTATTTTTGTGGCATAGAGCCTTAAACATTATTCTAGGTTTCTTTGCTATTTGCCCAATTTAGCAAAAAAACTTGGAAAAAAATCTGCAATTAGCGAGCCTTTCTACATGCTCTAACTTACTCAATTTTTAAGATACAATAAAAAACCATACAGACTCGTCAAAAAAAATGGCAAAGGGTTAATCTTGTTATTTTATTTATTTATTATAATTAAAATTCCCCGTCCAAATTTAGGCATACTAAATATGATATGAATTATTTTAGTTTCCTATTAGTATTTGAGCATTTACCCAATTAAAATACATATGTTATAAATAATTTCAAATGTAGTTATTATAGCTATTAAAAATTGGAAATTCCTAAAACGATTAATTTTTTGTTTTATATCTCAATTATACCACCATCACACAAGTTGTTAATTATTTCAGAAAAAATTATTTAATTCAGCTTTTGTAAATTTTTGAAATTTCTAATTAAATAATAATTATACATACTTTAAAACTATTTAAAAAATTTATCAATTTTTTTATCAACATTTAAAATATGTATATGTAAATTGTCTGATAATAAAAATAAAATTGTTGTCGATTGATAAATAAGAATTAATTTTCATTATTATACACTTAAAATCTTATTTTTTAATATTGAAGTGGAAATAAATTTAATCAGCTATGACGTAAATTCCGGAATTCAGTAAAATTTTATTAAAATAATTTCATAGGAAAAATTATTGCTTGTAGTTTTTGAATTTTTGTGGGAAAATAATAAGTAAGTATAATAATGACAGAGCGTACCCGGTACATAAAACTTTTAATAAATCAATAATATAATTTAATCCTTGAAAATTTACGATATATTTTTTAAACGAAAAATCCTTGAAAATTTTACGAAAATTTAAAACAGAATTTATGTTTTAATACTTCTTTTTTAAAGAGGAATACTAATTTTATTATATTTGATTTTATGTTAAGACAAACAATAAATTTAAGACACAAAATTTTTATTAAGTGATGTTAATTTATTTAAAGTTTTAAGCTCTAAGCCATTCTCTCTTTATTGACTAAGAAATTCAAGTTTTATGGATATTTATTTAATGATTATTATTATTTATAATATTTTTCTAAGAAATTCTAATTCACTAATGTGTAAATATTCAATTTTTATATGTCAAAAGTTTTTGTATACGAGAATTTTGATTAAAAATCATAAAACCAATTCTTAAGTTAGTTCTATGGGGATAGTTTTTCTATGTTTACTTTAAAAGCATAAACTTTTATGCATATTACCTATAATATACAAAGTAAAGTAAGTAATTATATTATCAGTTAAATTTCAGTGATCAGTTAAATTTCATCCATTCATCTTGAAATTTTCAGTGGAAACAGTGAAATTTTAATTTTATTTGCAATATGAAAGACAAAATTATGAACTAAATCTTTTTTTTTGCCATTGACTCGAAATTATCTTAAAAGAAAATGTGATTTAAAATATTCATAAAGCAGACTTTTTTAAGATTAAAATTATAATTTTAAATTTTTATTTTAAATTACTTAAATATGACAAGTATTTTTTTTTTGTATATTTTTAAAGGATAAGCAAATATTATTATGATTATTTTCAATTAAATTCACGTGAATCACTATGTACAAATTATATCTACGAAAATTTTGATTGTTGTCTGTTTTTGAGTAAATACATATTTTAATTTATTTGATAATTTTTCATAAGATAATTTCATCGTCGAAATAAAAAACAAATAAATAAATAAATTTAATTTTTCTAGGAAATTATTTAAAAAAATAAAATTTTAAATGGTGCAATTTTGAAAAGCAAAAACTTTTAATTATGGGTTAGAAAAATATTACTAAAAAACAAACTTGTTTTTGTTCAAAAATTATTATCATAATTTATTAAACCATATTTTTTTTTGCGTATTTTCCTTAATTTTTTGCAAAATTAAAAATATAGATAAAATTTATATACATAATAACCAAAAAATTATAAAAAAATAATACTTATGTATTAATTTGATTGTTATTGTTGTTTTTTATGGTAATAAGCAAAAAAAAATATTAAATTAATAAATCCAAATCATTAATAATTGTTGTTGGTGCATGTCAAAATAATTTTAAGAATTAATTTATTTTTTTATGTTAATTATTTCAAATTTTTTTTTGTTAATTCATTTTTATATTAAATCGATGAGAGAACTAATCTATTATAAATATAGCAAGTATCAAAGTTCAATAAATATTATTTCCGAATTAAATATGTATTTGAAATATTTACGATATTGTATATAACAAAATACGATATTGATTTAGTTAGAGCTTTTAAATGATCATTTTTTACATTATAATTTATTTATGATTTTATTCAATAATATATGTGCATAATTGCATGGTTGGTTGGTTAAAGTGGCGAGTCACATGGTCGGTGGCTCCAATTAGCACAATAACGAGGTTTTGACACCACTCACTCTCGCGACCAAATAGGTTGTGAATAGGGTAAGTTGTTAGAACCGTCTCGTGAAACGCAACATATCCCTAGGGTTTGACTATATCGCTTATATGTAGTTGAATGCTGAATGAAAGCTTGCCGAGCGACAGAGTCTGCTGACCCTATTTTTTCTTCTACATTTGTAGCCTAACAGCTGCGATACGAGGGATTAAACGGGATACCAAGTCTAGCGGCATGTATACGCTAATTGGCCAGTCTCCCGTGAGCACAGTTACCATTCTGTACATGTCTTTCCGAGGCATAGTTTTACATAATTACATAATTAATTAGGAGGATGTATGCTACTCTATTTATACTGTACTATAAACATTCTTTATTTGTTACAGAGTGAGAATATTTGTGAGAAATACTGGCAACATCATATTACACATTTGAAATAATTAATATATGCATATTTTTAACAATAATTAAAGTTATATAAAATCATTTAATGAAAGTCATTTATAGTTAATTCAATTATAACATTATATTTATATGTAATGTATTTCAGCCTTAAAGTTAAATTTCTTATTAACAAAAACTAAAAATGTTTTGAATGTTTGAAAAACGATAAGTTTTATTATTTTCATAAATTTCTAAAAATAGATTTGAGATATTTTTCTGTATAAGATGTAAAACTTACATAATTTTTTTTTAATTACATTAATCTGGGAATTTTCCACTATTTTTTTTTTTAATTTAAATTATTTTTTAGTTTTTTTTTAATAGGGAAATTTTTATATAAATTTAATACGCAAAATGATTAAATTTTGTACGCAATTTAATTTTATTTAAAAAATTATATAAAATTAAATATTTTATTTCAAAAATAAGATACGAAAGACAGGCCTGCAATCTACATTGTACAAAATGTATTGTTAATTTCAATATATTTGAACATGTGGCAAAAAAATTGTTAAAGAACTTTTTTTTTCAATATTTATTGAAATAATTAACAATTAATTAGAAATAATGTATAAATATTATATTTATAATTTCACATAAAAATGAAATTATGATATTTTCAAGAAATATGTAAAAAAAATTTATTGAAAACAATCAGTTAAAAAAACCAGAGTTGTTAAGAGGCGAACAATTTTAATAGGGTTAATTCTTATCTCTTTAAAAAAAGAATTCTAAAAATGTTCTTGTCGTATTTAATAAAAGTCTGACTGTGCTTTTATTTTCGGTTGATAATAAAAAAAATATTTTTCAAATTATAATTTAAAAAAAAAATATAATATATTTATAGCGAGAAGCTACAAAATTTTGAATTTGAATTCAAAATTTTTGTAATTATATTTCTTGTATAGTAGGATCATTAAAAAAATTTGTTTTTGGTGAAGAATTTTTAATATTAAAAATAAATTTTTTTATATTGAAAATTTACTTAAATTTACATTTTCTTGGATTTGAAAATTTCGGATATTTGAACTACATACATCATTTATATGAAAATGAAACTTTAATTTTTATTTTGTGGGCGTTTAATATTTTTGCGAACTTAAAAATAGATGATAATTCAAAAAATATTCAGTTTAAATTGCGCAGATTTTAATATTATTTTGAGCCTGAACAGGAGGAGATTTATGTTATGTAAAAGCCAACAGAAATTCTTATTCAAATTAAATATTTAAATGGGGGAAAATAGAAGGAAAATTTCAAATTTCGTTCAATATTTTAATAATTTATGTAGCAAAATGTCAAAATAGTTTCAGATGTGTCAAAATAGTGTTTCATATGTCAAATAATCAAAATATTGTTTCAGATATCAAATATAATCTTTAAAATTCGAGTTATCATCAAAATTTCGAACTTTTTTAGCTACATATATTCGAATCTTATCTGTGCTTGAAATAATATCCATCAACATTTTAATTCCTTTTTATTTAACAAAATTTGGTTTGCTATTTTAACAGCAAATTATTACGATAACAGCAAAATTTATAAAAATTGTAACAAAAAAACTAATTATATACACAACATATAAATGTTATTTTTAAAGCGAGCGATCAACTCAATATCGAATAATTCGAGTGCAAGTATAAGTACATGCTCTGTGAGATGACGTATGCCAATAAATAATATTTGATTCTGAAAGTGTATAAAGTCTCTCGGTAACAAAACAAAAAAATATGTGAATGGAATATTCCAGAAAAGATTTTTTTCAAATTTATATTTAGTTTTTTTTTTTTAAAACAAGTTTATTATATAAATTTTGGAAAATGTTTTATAAAAAATAAATATATTTCATTTATATTTATTTTCATAGTTTTTCGAAATTACTTAATTTCGTTGGCCAATCGGTCAATCTTGCTTGGGAACATCTGAACATCGAAAATGAAATAAATTAAACCTTGCAATATTTTTCGTAATTTCGAAATTAATCATTTAAAAGTTAGTCATAAATAATTTTCTTTTTTTTTTTTTTTGCTGAATTTGCAATGAATAATAAAAATTTAAAATTTTTATTAATAAATCTCAAAGTTTTTCTAAAATTAGTCAAATTTTATTTTTAATTAATTTATTGTATGTAAAGTTTTTGAATTTACCTGTTGTAAGGATGTCATTTTATTTTCACAATAATTTCTTTTTTTAAAAAAAAGGTCTGAAAAAATTTACTCACAATTGAAAAATTCACAAAATATGTTTTTGGTAAAAAATAAAATTGTTAAATTATATAAATATTTATAGTATAAAGCTCAAAAGATTAAGTGTTTACATTTAAACGATATTTTTTCTTATTTATGAAATTTGAAATTTAAATATGGATTTTTTTTTAAAATCACTTTTTTTTTTAGTAAATCCTTTTTTTTTTTGTGAAATAAAATTTTCTTTGTCATTCAAAAGTACAGAATACACAAAACAATAAAATGTATATAAATAAAAATTTATTAAAATATGCTTTCTATAAACAAAATTGTTAAACCACTCCGTTGTGTTGTGAGGCTCACTAATAACTGAATTTAATTTATAATTTGTGTAAACTCAAATATATAATATTCGCTCACTGTAGTCTCACTTCTTCACTAGTCTCTCGTATAATAAATACTCAGTCAATTTCTGTACTGTAGTACGACGAGGTAAATTAGGGTAATTATTTCTATTAATTTTTTGGTTCAATAAGAAATTTCATTTAATATTTTTTTTTTGTTAAACCATGAAAAGGTTTGTAACTAAACGCAGTAAATTTACACACTCAGGTAATTTACTATAAATTGTAGGTAAATTTTTGTCTCCTTTTATTGATATGCTAAAGAGAGGAAGATGTACAAAACCAGTCGAAAGATAAATTAAATTATTAATACTGAATAGGCGCTAATTTTCAGTTCCATGAGATACGCTCCATCTCCATGCATGAGCTGTATCTACAGCTCATATGGACATGTGACTCCGAATTTGTTGTTATTGTAATATAATATATAAAATAGTATCTTGCTCTATTGTGTCGCTCGACAATATGTCGACACAGCTGCGTCTCACGAGAAGGAACTAAATTTACAAAATGGGTATTTTATTTTTTATAAAAATAGTTGCCATCACTGTTCATATGAAAAATATAGAATACATTATTTTATTTATAATCGCACAATCCCAATACAATAGGAATAGACTCTCTAGTCAAGAGAAATACTAGCTAAAACGTCATCTTATCTAGCTCATCATGCTCATATATTAATATTGAAGAAAATGAGTACCTATTAAACCTATTCTCTAATCTAATCACATTAATCTCAAAAGTTTCAAATGAATAAAATAGAAAACGTAAGGTAAGTATAGGTACTTTTATTTAATTATATAGTCACCACGTCACTGGGGTTTTATATTAAAAACTCGATTTATGGAGTATAAAGCGACACTTCCTCCAAGTCTAGATTTACGAATGTAATAAATGCAAGGGACGCAGATATAACTTTAAATAAATCTATCTAAAAAATATAGTTTATATAATCAAATTAATAATTAGTAATTCTAGTTTTATTAGACATTTGATTCTTAAAAATTTAGTATTTTAGGGCATTCAGAATATAATAGCATTTCTACATATGTATAATGTCGAAAGTCGAAGGATACCAAAATTTCTATATTTATTAGAAGTTTTTTTTGTTACCAAATTTGTTAATAATTAATCTAATCATTTTTTTTTGTGCAAAAATTTATCAAATTTTCTATTTCTTCCAGATTATCAAATATGCCATATTGAAATGAAACATTTGATTTCTGGTGCTATGTAAAGTACACCGACCCCCATTCTTAATTTGGTATTTAAATTATTTGTTTTTTAATTATTATCACTATACCGGTAATAATTATTATCACTATTATAATAAAATAAAAAATTATTAGACTTGATTAGCTTATCTTGAAATACTGGTATGTGATAATGTCTGGGTAAGGGAAAAATAATTACAAGTAAATTAATTATACAATAACAAAAAAAAAAAAAAAGAAGGTATGCCAAATGAATTTTGTGACACGTTTAAAACGAAATTACAATTTTTTTACAAAAAATATTTTCATTAATTTATTAAATTTGATAAAATTCTGTTAAGGTCGTCAGATTATTTTTTTTTGTACAAAATAATTGCAATTTTGTACACCAAAAAAAAATATTGTGCTATAAAAGTAATCCAAAGGCGGGATTATTATTAATCACTGGGGGAAATTAAACCGAAATAATAATAATAATTTAATTCGATTAAGATTCAATAGACAAAATTAATTTACAAAATATATTTCAACTATATTCCAATATCACCAAATAATAATAAATTGCATATCTGTAGGCGTTTGGTTTAAATGTAAATCAAATTAAGCAGAATTGTTTTATAATAAAGAATTTTTGACTGAAATTATTTAATATTTTTAATTAATTTAATCTAATAATTATATATAAATTTTTATTAAATTAACTAATTCAATTGCTTTATACATAATCTCACTTTTGAATAAGTTTTAAAATTTAAATTTCTAAAAAAAAATTCGTTTATTTTTCGTTACAAATAACGAAAATCATAACTGAAAACACAAAAAACTCTGAAAATAAATTGGAAAAACTTTTGCGTATTTTCTATTCACAAATAAGTATAATTAATTATATTTAGAATTTTCTAATTTGTTTTGCTCGTTTTTTTCTCTCTTCTTGTGTGTAGCATGTGGTGTTTTTGGTTTAAATAAAATACAATAAGTTAAAAAATATGATTTTTTTTTTAAGAAAACATAATAGAAAAGATTCACAATTGGAAATAAATTGTCTAGCTAATGAAGAAAAAGAATATAACATTCATTGAATCACTGAGAATTTTGTGTGTGCTCTACAAAAAAAGAAAGAAACTACCTTGAACTTCGAGCATTTTAAAATATTTACTATAAAATAGAAAGAAAAAATTTAATGACGAAAAATTTATTTTAGATTATATAAAATTTGTGTCGAAAAAACTATGACATAAATATTTTATTTTAGTATTTAGAAATTATACAGTGAAATTTTCTAATGATAGTATATATACTTAATATATTTAAATAATTAAGTTAGGAAAATAAAGAAGAAAAATCAAAATATATACATAAATAATTATTTTTCTAAAAATAGATTTCATCAGAATATATAGTTGGTCAGTTTTAGTTACAGAATTTTATGAGCGTAAATTATTGAAAATTAATTATAAATTTGATTAGAGCTACCAGTAATGATCAAATAATTTCAAAATTTATTTTATAGGGTTTTTTAACTATTTTTTTTTTAAACGCCTAAGTATATGCATTCTATTGTATATAATTATTTAGTAATCAATTCTGAAAAGTCACTCATAATTCAAACATTTCGAATGTTATAACTTTTTTTGTTATATACAAAATAAATTATACTTCATTTCAGGTAACACAAAATTAAAATAATTTAATAAAAAAAATTCAAAATCCAATTTTGGAAAAACTAACAAAAAAAATAAGAAAAATTAAAATCAACTTTATAAATACATTTCAGAAAACTTTATTGCAGTACATAATTTTTTTTTCAATTTTTTATAATTTCATTTATTATTTTATTTATACACATAAATTGTATATTTGATTTTTATTTTTATATTTTCACTTTTCTTTTAATTAATTTAATAAAAAGGGGAGAAAAAACATTTAAAATTTATTTTCTTTTTATTTATTTATTGTGTTTAAAATCTAATTACTGCTTTCACGTTTAATTTTAAAATAAAAAATAAGTTTTCTGTTTCTTCATTTTTGTTACAAATTAAAAATTCAGTTATAGTTTCTTTTTTGTAACAAAATTTTTATCGGTGTGAAATATATAATATATAGTCATTTATTTTTTTATTAAATTTTTTTGCATTGATACGTATAATTTTTTATATATAATTTAATTACAAATTAAAGTACCGAAAATAATAAATTTCTATATTTTCTTTTTGTGGAATACTTTTTTTCAATTAAAATCTATTCAGTACTGTAATATTATATCAATTAAATTATGAACCTAAACAAACACTAAAATGATTAAAACTTCAATCTTATTAATTTCATGGATTGATGCTTCTTATCTTACCTCTGTTAATTATTTCAAATAATACAACATTTAATAATCAACCACTTGAAATGACCGAAAAACTTTTAATGACTGTATATACAATTCAAGTTTTATAAATTCTCTTTATCATTTTTGTATATTATGAAGTTTTAATCATTTTAGCGTTTTTGTGGGTTTTTTTTTTAATTGTTTGTTTAAAATGTGGGATGAATGTAAAAGTTTTTTTCTTTGAACACAATTGTTTATTATAAATTATTTCTTCTTCCACTTTTTTATATTAAAAATTTTTAAAAATGAAAAATTTGAAATACAATTTATATATTTATTATGTATAAACAATTTGGCAAATACAATAATCAATTTCCTAAGAATTTATATTTTGTGTATATATATTGGATTTTGTGTTACTTCTTTTTAAGAAAATTTTCTTTTTGGTATAAAAGTGATTTAAAATTTATGTAATTTTTAAAAATGAGGTTTTTAGAGTCAGTTTTCATATCTTTTTAAAAATTCTTTTATTGATTTATTTTATTAAACAAACAAACAATTAAGTATACCATTTTTCTGTTCTCATTTTAATATTTATATTCTTAATACAAAATATAGTGAAGTTGGTTGATTTTAAATGAACCTCGCATCATGTCGGAAAAAATATCCAAATCAAATATTTATTTCATTTTAATTTTGTACTTTTTTTTCGAAAAATTTCTGATAATTTAACTGATCCCGGTGGTTCATTGTTTTTTTTTTAATACAAAAACAATTTATAGTTTAATTAATCAAAAACCCGTTGAAATTTAAAAAATTAATATATTCCGTTTATTATATAAGAAATATTCTTGTTTAATTGATATAAATTAATAGTTTTATTGTAAATAAACGATCGTTCCGAAAATATATATAAAAAAATTAAAATCATGATAATTATTTAAATGAAATTTGAATTTTACTTAATGAAAATATGTGACTATAGATTTGATAAAATATTAAATATAATTTAAATTATTAAATCCATTTTTATCCATAGAACAAATAATGTGCTTCATTGTTTTCATAAATTTATATAAGAGCAAAATTGTAGGCCAACCGTAACCAAAAATTCTCAAATAAATCTATATTTTGATTTTCAATCAAAAATATATTTAAACCAAGTCCAATAAATTGAAAAATGTTGAATGCAATAAAACAATAAATTTAAATTTAAATGTTCCCCGATCATTAAAATTAGAATTGAAGCAAAAACTCTTTTTTTCCATCAATTTTAAGAATAATTAAAAACAGAGTTGTTGCAAATCCTAAATTTCATGCTTCCTTTTTTAGTTCAATTGACAGAATATTTCTTCTATCAATGGAAAAATATTACTAAGAACAAAAAAATAATTTAGACAAATTTTTATAATTTATTTTATATTTTATTATTTTTTAATTAGTTATTCAATTTTTTTTAAGTAAATGCCGCTTTTCTATTTATTTTGTAAAAATTAGTAACCAAATAAAAGGCAGTACACAACACTAGAAAATTATATGATTTTTGTATAAAAAATTTCAAAAATAAATCTTAAATAAATAAAATCAAAATTTCAAAATAATTAAATTGTTTTCGTTAAAAAAAATTAATGAACATTCATTAAAAATTATAGCTTATATTTCTTCGACGTGTGTTCACATGTATTTCAAATTTTTACAAAAATTGTAGCTTAGACATTTAAATAAATCTATTCAAATTTCTTTTTTCGAAACAAAATTTTAGAAATTTATTAAGTAAATTTAATAAAAAAAGAAAATCTATATTTATATTTTCTTGTTCCTTATTTTTAGAGGGTTTTTTATTTAATCAAAACATTTTTTTTTTTAAATTTTACAACAAATTTTGTTCTTTTTTTTCCAATAATTAAAATTTATAATTATTCATTAGTCATGTTTTTTTTGTGGTTTTATTTCCAATACTTTTAACCAAAAAACCAAAATAATACGAGAATTTCGAAAAATTAATTATTAGTTTTGTCTTTTTAAAATGAAAACCAAATTTGCTCTTTAATCGTATCAATTATTTTTTTTATTATTATTATTTAATTTTTGTTTATTTTTCAGAGATATATAATTATTTTAATAATATTTATATAATAATTACGAATTCTTAAAACATAAATTACAATACTAAAAAAAGGGAAGGAAAATACACAGGACGACTTTAATAAATGGGAAATATTTTTTTGTTTATATAGGGATTTTTATTCGGGAATGTCATATAATTAGGAGGGTGGGGAAAAAAAAAGGATAATTCATATACAAAATAAAAAAATTAGGGGACAAAAATGATTATAAAAATAAAATTTAATGATATTTAATTCTTAAATGGTAAAAAAAAAAGTATGTTAGAAGGATGATGATCATATTCGAAACTCCCTTAATTAAGTCTTGCTGTGTGTTTTTTTTTGTGTATGTTAGAAACAAAATAGTTTTTATCTTTGTAAAAAGGACGATCATTTTTTTTAAATCTAAAATTATTATTTTGTCAGTTTAAAAATTTAAATATTTTTGTTTTGTTTTTTTTTTAAGTAAAATAATATTTGTAGTGGATTTTCTTCATCTTAAGTTTTTACGTACATATATAATATAATTAAAAAAAATTATATACATATTATATAAAAACAATGTAAATTTTTAAATGATTTTGTTTCTTCTTTTTTATTATTTTTTTTTTGTGTTTCAATTTTAATTATTTATGAATGTATTTTTTTTCTTTACTTATTATGTTTTTTGTTTTGTTAGTTTTTTTTTATATTATTATTATTAATTTTTTATGCTTCAGCCGCTAATTCAGTTGCTTCAGCACCATTTACTTCTTTTTCTACAGCTGCGTCTTTAGAATCATCCAATTTTGGTTTCTTTTCTGGTGTTGCAGTTTCATCTGTTTTAGTTTCTTCTACTTTCCTTTTAACTGCTTCAGCTGGAGCGTCTGTAATAAAAAAAACCACATGTTAAAATTATATTATAAAATAAATACAGGAAGAATTACTACTTGTGGTTCATTTGATATTTCCTATTTTTCTGAACTTAATAACTGAAGATAACTGAACTTAATATATTTGATATATCTAATATTTGGTGTTTCTTACTGGACTACATATAACTTTACTATTTTTGACTAGACTATTATATAACTTGAACTATTTCTCATAGTTTCCGAATCAAATAAATCCTATTCGAAAAATTCATTTAACAGAATTTCGAGCATTTCGTAGTTACACACAATTCAGAAATAGCCGATTGGTTAAATAGAAAAATAATTCAAGTAAAATTACGTAAAACTTTCATACTTGTATAGAAATATTTTATGATCTTTGTGCAGTCATGATCGAAAGCACAAGAAACATTATGTATAAAATAAAAATAAAGATCAATTTTTTTGTTGATTCTATAGCATTTTATATAACCTTGTTTAGTTGTGTATAAATAATTTTCATCATTTTTCTTTTTTTGAACTATTCCTCTTCCTCTTTTACAACAGAATATTTCATTATTATTTCAAGCATAACATTATCTTTTCATTTGGAATTTCTCTTCTGCCTCTTTTTATTAAACTACACTTAATAAAAAAATCTTCAAATTTCACACATTATACAATAAATTTAAAACAAAAAAAAATCGAATTTCATTTTGACTTAAAATTTGCAGTTATTATATACCTATATAGAATTCATTTGTAAAAGGTAAATGACATTTATACTTCTACCAAAACCTCCCCCCATAATAAGATCTCTTTTAATTAATTTTTTAAAAAAAGGTTAATTTCCTAGCTTTAATACCTATATATTTTTATTTACCTGTAGAATCACCATTTGTTTCTTCAACATCATCGTCATCATCATCTACAACTTTTTTATCACCATTTGAATGTTCTTCTTCAGTTGATTCTGGTGTTTCTTCTGGTTTATCAACAACTGAATCACCATTTTCTTTTTTCTCATCAACTTTTTCAGCATTACCATTTTCAGCAATGGCAGCAGATTCAGTAACGTCTTCTGCTGCTGAATCACATTTTTTAAGTGATTCAGCTGTTGGTTCTTCAATTATTTCTTTCTCAACAATTGGAGTTTCTCTAAAATTTAATAAAAAAAAAAAAAAAATATTTCAAGATAAGAAAAAAATTTATAAAATATTTTCGCTTGCAAAAAAAAAAAATATAAAGTGTGGGTTTTAAATGCATGTGTACAATAAACGTGATAATGTATGTATTATATATTGCACATTTGTACATTTATTATTTACGTTATGTACGGGAAGCATATTATATATAAAAAGAGTAGTTGTTTCCCTTTATTTAATAATGCACATGCAATCAACGTTTATGTACAGATTAGTCTATTATCCCCGTAGTTGTAGAAACAGCCGGCTGGCTGTGGCTCTACCTTATGCATATACACTTTTTTGTATGGCAAAATTCTCTACAGTAGAAATACCGCCAATTGTATATACAGTTCTAATAATACCATTTTAGATTATTTAATTTAAAAATGTTTCCAACATATTTTTATTTTTATCTAATCACAATTAAGTACAATTATACATATTATATGAAGGGGAACAACGAGAAAAAATAAAATTTTACAGTAGATACTAAAAAAAATTAATTTTCAAAAATATTAAATTAATTTTTTTTTTGCGGTTCAGTTTTAAAGAAAATGTTTCTCCAATTTATTTATTATTGTATTTATTTACTTGACATTATATACAGAAATGAAATGGAACGCGCGCGCGCAGCAGTTTCCGAAAAACACAACAACACCCCCCCAACAACAACAATAAATAATTTGCCACCAACGCAAAAAATTAAAGACAAGAAAATGTTTTCCAAAAGAAAAATTACTCTAGATAGAAAGAAAAATTTTATATATAAAATTGGCAACGAGCTTGAAAACAATGGAGCAAATAATGGAGGCCAAAAAAATATACATTATTTATAATAGCTTTAACGGTTTATTAACCTTTTTTTCTTGTTCTTCAATTTTCGAAAAGCTTCTTTTAAATATAAAATATACTATTTTACACAGAGATAACAAAGAGGGTTATGTAGAAAAAAATGTAAAATTTTTTAATTAAAATTTTAATATTAAAAAAATCTTATAACAGAAACTTTTTCGAAACCCTAATAATGAAAAATGTATTGTACCTCTATATTAGTAAAAAAAAAATCAATTAAACACCAATGTGAAAAAAATATATTTTTGAAAAAATTCGAAATTTATTATTTTGTAAATTACTAATAACCTAAAAATAACTTAAATATGTCATCGAACAATGTGAAAACTATTTTTTTTTATATTTTTAAGATCATTTTATATGAAATTTACAAGAATTTGTGAAATATTTTAATAAGAAAACGAAAAAAAGCTTATTTCGATTTCAAATTATTTTCGAAATTATCAAAAAGGGGAATATAATGACAAAATTTTATCAGTTAATTATTGTTTATTACTCTATTTTCAATGGAAAAAAATGTAATTTTTCCAAGTCGAGAAATAAATGAGAAGTGCAAAAAAATGTATATGTATAACCTAAAAAAATTGTTTATTTTTCTTACTTTTTTTTTTTTTTTTTTAAAAAGCGTTAAATAAATTATTTTTATCTCGTTCCAACTTACGATTTTTTTGCTCTAAATTTTGTTTTCTAAACTTTTTATTCTCCCGCTCCCCCGCCTTTCAGACGCATATTCAAAAAATATACAAAATCAAATTACATACTCAACACATGAGGTTAAACTTTTTTGTGTACCATTCAAACTTCTCCAACCACAAAATACAAATTAAAACGAAATAATATGATTATATACAAATTGAAGGCTTTTGATAAAAAAATCATCCATTTGCGATTTTTTTAGATGCTTCTACTGAAAATTCCCCCGCGCGCGCAAAAAAAAATGTAATGCCGGTTTCCTTTCCAAACACATTCATTTTACATGTACAACACAATAGAAGATCTAACAGAGGCCCGTCCATTTGAACGTACAAACAACATGAAAATTCGTCGGCTTTGGCTTTCTTCCATCGTACATATAGGAAACTCATACATTTCCAAACACACACACACAAAAAACAACAAATCTCAAATAAAAATTATATACACAAAAAAAAAATTTAGAATACAAAAAGGCACTAAAGACTAGTTCTATCTCTTATCAATCCATGATAAAGATATTATTCTATCCTTTTCTACTAAGCGTCGATTTTTCTTTTTTCAAATAAAAAAATTAAGATTTTTCAAAATTAACGACTTTTTATAAGAAAATTTCACTACAAAAAAAAGCGTAATTCACATATTCACTTTTTTTTATTAATTCCATTTAAAACAAAAAAAATTAATTAATTTTGTTTGAAACGAGTTTTTTCTTAGAGACGACGCAATAATATATAAAAAACCGACGCCATATTGCCGCCAAAAGGATAGTGGGAAAAAACCGGCCGACAAGAAATTTTCCCAATTAAAAATCCTTAATTTCCTTTTTTACTCACTTGTTTTCAACTGCAGTATCCGCCATTATTATAAAACTTGTTATATTTTTTATTTAATGTAATTAAAATTTAAAAAAAAAATATTTTTTTTTTTATTTTTTAGTTTTCACTTGGTTTTTTTATGTATACCACGGATATATTAAAAAAAAAATATATATATATATTTTTCTTATATCGTTTAAACCACTCAAGAACAACTTTAACGTCTGACTGAACTGCTTCGCTGATTTAAATAGAATGAGAGAGAAATGAGTTTGGTAAATTCGAAAATTGCTCAAAAAGCTATTTTTTTATATTTAATTAACACACACAAATGTATGAAAAGACAATTTTTCAACAAATGCTTAAGGTACAAGTGAGATGGACGATATAAATTATTTTGATTAGAGGAAATGAAATAGGGATATTTTTTTTTAATTAGAAATTTATGGAAATGGAAAACCGGTTAGCGGTAAAATAAAAATTGGATAATTTTATAAAATAAAAGGTCTTCTCGTTCGCAGTCGTCAAGTAACGTAACGTAAGAGTAAAAAAGAGGTAAGACGTAAGAGTAAGGAGAAAAGAAGTAAGGATAAAAGAGAAAGAGTATATGAATCAGAATATTTATGTAGTGGTAGTGGTGCAGGCAGAGCAGAGCAGAAGCAGAAGCACAAGCAAAGCAGATCAACAGCAAAAATAAGTTTTTTTTGGAGAATTGGGGAAGTAATAAAAGAAAAAAAAGAAGACCGGTGTTTTATTTTCCATTCAATTTATATATGAATGTGTGTATATATAAAATTTTAGAAATTTTTTTTATTGTACTATACAAAAATACAAATAGATACACAGCACAGCACAGCACACGTTTTTGCATATTGTATAGAAGAGAAATCAGCGATTAATTACCTTTTTTTTAATTGTGACAACATTTTCTTTGTTTTTAAACGGGCCGGTTTAGAGAACGCAAAAACCATTAGTCACATGTTCAGGAACATATAAATCATTTAATATGCTATGGCTAATAGCTAAAGAAAGGAAAATTTTTGTACTCACCAAAAATATTCTTGAATATATTACGCATATAAATGATTCATCGTCATAATGCTAAATTAGAACAGAGAAAAATTACGCTTTAAATTCTACAAGTTGTAGTACCACCATTTAATTATACTATCTTATAATATTTAATTATCTTTCGTGATTTTGACAATCCTTTTGACGCAAAAAGCGTCTGAAAAAATTGTCCTATTAAGACTTTGTACTAGAGTTCGCGGTTCTAGAGTTCGCAGTACATTATGTTTCTGATTAAATTAATTTATATTTAACCAATTTCATAATAAGTTTAAATATCTAGAATGAGATCATCAAATAAACCAAAATTCCGCGTGCCATATTGAACAATCGCTGTTTAGACAATATAATTTTGAGGTAAGTAAAAATACAAATATATAATATATATGTATGGATATACAAGGTAGTTTATATTATGGAAAAATTGTAAATTCTAAATTCTAATGCATAAAATTGGGTGTTTTGTTTTATAAAGTTTTTCGTTAAAAAGTAGATAAATACAATACCATATAATGATATATATGTATATATTTTTTTATTAATGACATTAATTTTGTTAACAAATCATTTACATATTTAGTTAAAATTCTGATAAGTTTGTCCTATACCTATATGATAACATTTAGCATTTTTGATTACTTTTGCAATATCAATATTAAGTAATAAGAAAAAATACTCCAAAATTTCAATTGATGTATAATCTTTTATCTTTACTATTGTATTGTATACATTGAAAAATATTATGTATATTAATTTAATTATATGTTTATAATCTTTAACCTTTAATATATAATAGTTCATTCTCAGATTCGACACCTTTTTTTTACCTTGGCTTGGGGCCCTTACCTTAGAAGACCTCCTATTTATTCTAATGGAAATTTATTATTCTCTTAGGGTAAATTACAAATTAGCATAAAACATAATTATGTAGTTATACATGTATGTATAATATTGTATATACAAATTTTTAATTAATTTAAATTTTGAACCGAAAAAAAACCTATTAGATTAGTAAATTTATGCTAAAGAAAAGTTCATACGGATAAAAAAATCATTATTTAAATTTATTTTCTGTTTTGGAAACCACCTTTTAATAAAATTATGAAAAAAGTAATATTTTTAGTTTTTACAGAGGTAAAAGAAAACAATTAAACATTTGTTTTTATCTTTTTTATGGTGTACATGTTTATGCATGTGTTTGTATAGTTTTATTTGAAAAAAAAAATATAACAAAAAAGAAAGATTCATAATAAAGAGTCATCTGCCGGTACATATGGTAATGGTAAATGGTATAATTATTATTTACAGATGTGGATGCATTAAATTAAGGGAGGTCTGTCGTTGTCGAGGCTCTCTGTTCTGTTGAATTTCTTTCAATAATCAATAAAAAGAATTATAAGAAATATTTCATGAAATATTTATTACGTTGCCATGCGGATTTACATACGGGATTGAATTCGAGTTCAATTCGGATTATATACCATGTTTCCATGCACGGAGTTGAGTTGAGTTGAGTTGAGTTATCGTTCAGTTGAAAAAATTCAAATTTCAACCCCAGTTGTTTCCATGCAAAAACTCGAGTTGAGTTGAGTTGAACTGACAGTTCTGGTAACACGATATAAAACATTTTTTTTTATTTCATAATAATTAAATTTATGTCATTAATTTTAATATATTTTTCTCCTCCATTACTGAAATTAAAATTTTTACTTCATCGTCACTCCAAAAAAGTCTTCCTGACGCCATTATTATTAAAAAAATAATAATTTTTTGTTCATTTATACATACAAAGATATAAAATGTCAATTTACTAATACAATGACATAACTCAACTCAATCCCACTAGTTTCGTGGAGTTGAAATGGATTTAACGAAAACTCAACTCAACTCGTGTTTCCATGGGGTTCAACTCGAGTTGAACTCGAGTTCAACTCGTCATGGAAACAAGGTATTACCATGTTTCCATGCACGGAGTTGAGTTGAGTTGAGTTGAGTTATCGTTCAGTTGAAAAAATTCAAATTTCAACCCCAGTCGTTTCCATGCAAAAACTCGAGTTGAGTTGAGTTGAACTGACAGTTCTGGCAACACGATATAAAACAGGGTTTTTTATTTCATAATAATTCAATTTATGTCATTAATTTTAATATATTTTTCTCCTCCATTACTGATATTAAAATTTTTACTTCATCGCCACTCCAAAAAAGCCTTCCTGACGCCATTATTATTAAAAAATAATAATTTTTTGTTCATTTACACAAACAAAGATATAAAATGTCAATTTACTAATACAATGACATAACTCAACTCAATCCCACTAGTTTCGTGGAGTTGAAATGGATTTAACGAAAACTCAACTCAACTCGTGTTTCCATGGGGTTCAACTCGAGTTGAACTCGAGTTCAACTCGTCATGAAAACAAGGTATATGTAATTTATAAAATATATTTCAAAACTTTTAAGAAATATTTCATATGAAATATTGAGATGGTTAATGGTTTTCTTTTTCAATTTTGACAACACGCACTCAGCTTGAATCGGGGATAAAAAAATAAAAAAATTTGACAATTATTATTTGACATATAAAAAAAGTTAAAGTCAATGAGACCATATAGAAAAATAAAATCCTAATATCAAATTATAGAAATCGTTGCATTGAATTAATTTGAAGGTAAATTGTTTTTTTTATCTCAAGTAAATTTCATTTGTTTTTCTACAAATTTTATTATAAAATTTTCTAATAGTAAAATCTTCCAAACAACAACAACAACACAAAAAAAAGAGTTCATTTTTCTTTTGTGGACATTTTTTCAAAAGAAGAAATTATTTACGTCTGCAGTAAAAAAAAGGTTTTGAAAATTTTACCTTAATTAAATTAATTTCTTTGTATAATCAATAAAATTTTCATTTCTAAATTACACTAAAAAATCTATTAAAATAGTAGGAAAAATAGGAAAATTAAATTTCCAAAAATAGAAACGCAAAGTCATTTGATTTTTTTTTGTGTTAAAATTAAAAAAATATGTGTGCAAGGTGTTTTTGTTTTACGAAAAATTATATTCTATAAATTATTAATAAATGAATTTAGAACAAAATACAATAATTAATTTTAATAATTTTCCAACAGAGAACGTCAAAAAAAAAAAGTCTGAATTTAGTTGTATATATAAAAAAGAAGAATCATCAAAATATAAACAAATATAATGTCCCTAAAACCTAAAGAAGTTAAATTTGATGAAGTTTGGCAAGATTTAATGGAAACAGCTAAGTCTGTAATAACATTGGGTAATGTTGAACGTGGTATATGGAGTAATCGTTTTAGGTTAAATTACATTATATTATTAAAAAAATTAAATATATTAATTTTATTATAACTTTACATTTTAAATAGTGATGTATATTCATTATGTGTTGCATTTCCTGAACCACTTGCTGATAAATTATATTTTAAAACAAAACAATTTCTTGAAAATCATGTATTAAATATGTTAGCAACACAAGTATCACCACCAGCTAGAGCTAATGCTTCTGGTGATGGTGATGAAATGGATTTATTACAACGTTATTATCGTGCTTGGGCACAATATAGTCAAGGAATTGAATATTTAAATTGTTTGTATTTGTAAGTAATATAAAACTTTTTAACTATATAATACTTAAATATAATTAAAATATATATAAATTGTAGATACTTAAACCAACAACATATTAAAAAACAAAAGATCTCAGATGTTGAAGTTGTTTATGGTAATTTATCACCAGATACTCAAGAATTGATGGAAATTGGGGAATTAGGTATAAAAAAGGATTTATACTTATTTTGTAAATAATAATAATGATTTCAATTAAATTCTAAAAAAAGGTCTTGATATTTGGCGTGTTTATATGATACAACATCTTGGCGAAGAATTAGTTAAACAAATTTTAGAAGGAATTAAAAATGATCGTATTATTGGATCAGATTTTAATTTAACTAATGTTAAAGTTATTAATGGTGTTATACAAAGTTTTGTACAAGTACAAGATTATAAAAAAAAAGGTAATTTAAAATTATATCAGGAATTATTTGAAACACCAATGTTAATTGCAAGCGGTGAATATTATAAAAGTGAAGCAGCTAAATTATTACAAAGATGCACAGTCAGTGAATATATGGAAGAAGTTATTAAAATATTAGATGATGAAAATAAAAGAGCACAAAAATTTTTACATTTTAGGTAAATATAATATTTAATTAACAAAATTAAAATTTAATATTTATTAATACGTTTTTTTAGTTCAGTATCAAAATTACGTAAAGAATGTGAAGAACGTTTTGTAAATGATCATTTAGATTTTATATATTCAGAGTGTAAAGATATGGTGTCACAAGAAAAACGTAAAGATTTACGTAATATGTATATATTATTAAAACCAATACCAGATCGTCTTAAAGGTTTATTAATACAAACATTTTTGGATCATATTAAAAATGAAGGTATTGAAACAATATCAACACTTAAAGGTGAAACTATACATATACAATTTGTTGAAAATATGTTAAAAGTACATCAAAAATATCATGAATTAATTGCTGATGTATTTGAAAATGATTCATTATTTTTAAGTGCATTAGATAAAGCATGTGCTAGTGTTATTAATAAACGTATAAATGATAAACAACCATGTCGATCAGCTGAATTAGTTGCTAAATATTGTGATAGTTTATTAAAAAAATCAAAAACAACTGAAAATGAAATTGATTCAAAATTAACAAATAGTATAACTATTTTTAAATATATTGAAGATAAAGATATCTATCAGAAATTTTATAGTAGAATGTTGGCAAAAAGGTAATTTTTTTTTATAATATTTTTGTTAATATAAATAATTATATATTTTCCATATTTTCAGATTAATTCATGAACAATCTCAAAGTATGGACGCTGAAGAAGCTATGATTAATAGGCTTAAACAAGCATGTGGTTATGAATTTACAAATAAATTACATCGAATGTTTACAGATATCTCATTATCAGCTGATTTAAATAATAAATTTAATAGCCACCTTAAAAGTAATAACACAGATTTAGGTAATTTTGTACTGTGGTTTATTATATATTTGAAAATTATTCACTATCTTTCCAATATTAGGAATAAATTTATCTATAAAAGTTTTACAAGCTGGTGCTTGGCCATTGGGTCCTACACAAGTTGTTATACCATTTGCTGTTCCTCAGGAATTTGAAAAATCAATAAGAATGGTATATTTCTATTTCTATTATATAAAAATGTTTTAAATTTCATTACATAATTTTAAATTTAGTTTGAAACATTTTATCATACATCATTTAGTGGTAGAAAATTAACATGGTTACATCATTTATGTCAAGGTGAACTTAAAGTTGGTTATTTGAAAAAAACATATATTGTTACAATGCAAACTTATCAAATGGCAATGTTATTATTATTTGAAGCATGTGATTCATTAACATGCAAAGAAATACAAGATAATTTACAATTAAATGGTGAAATCTTTCAAAAACATATGCAATCATTAATTGAATCAAAATTATTAATTGCAAATTCTGATAATCTTGATGGTGAAACAATTATTAATTTAAATTTGGATTATTCAAATAAACGTACAAAATTTAAAATAACTGCTGCTTTACAACGTGAAACACCTCAAGAGGTGCTAGAATTTTATTATTCTGTTTATAATTTCATTAATTATAAAAATTAATTACAGGTGGAACATACAATGAGCGCTGTAGATGAAGATCGTAAATTATATTTACAGGCAGCTATTGTTCGTATAATGAAATCTCGTAAAATATTAAGACATAATGCCTTAATACAAGAGGTTTATTATACAAAATTATTTCAGAATATTAAAAGAAAATTTATAATAATTTTTCTTTTCAGATTTTATCGCAATCAAAAGTTAGTTTTACACCAAGTATTCCGATGATTAAAAAATGTATTGAATCGCTTATTGATAAACAGTATATTGAAAGAACACCGAATTCTGGCGATGAATATAGTTATGTAGCGTAAATTAAATTAAAAAAAAAATGTATTTATATTATTCACAGATAAAAAAAACTAAATTTGTTTAAAAATATTGATTTCTTTTAAAATTGATTTTTCTATAAAAAAAAATATATATATATATATAAAAATTATTTAATTTGTTCATTTTAAATTATTTTTTTTTTTTTAATATCAAATAAGTTTGAAATTAAAAATACTCGATAATTTATAAAAAATAATTAACTCCATTTCATCCTAGCTCAAAAAATTATAAATTATTTGAAATTTCATAAATAAACTAATCAAATAAAATTGAACTTTTAGAATTTTAAGTAAAAAAAAAAATATACCTAGGTTCCTAGGTATATATTTTTTTATACAATTTTGCCATTCTAATTCAATCATAGTTTTTTTTTTTTAATAATTTCGTAAATAAAAATTATTTTTAGATACGATATTTCTCACGAGAGAATTTTTATTGCAATCTTATAAATAGTATAACTTTTTTTATTTGAATAAAAATGACACAAAATAATATAGATTTTATTTATATTTTATATATCATTTAATTGGAATTACAAATATGTAAAGAACATCCCCCTAGCAAGTACATGTATATATTGCTAAGTATATAGTTTACTACATACTGTGTAATCTAAGTACCATCCTCTGAGCATATTTGTAGATTTTGCGAAAGAAGAGAAATGCGATCGTCTCTTAAATATTCTTACTAATAATTATTATATAATAATTAATTTAATTTCTGTTTTGTAAAAATAAAACAACAATGGTTTTTTTTTAAAATATTTTTTTTTGTTTTTTATTTTATTTTATTTTTTGAAATATAATATTTCCTAATAAATTTTCCATATATAATATATCATGATTTTCATTGCAGATACACGAAACACTACCGACACTGGATGTGTTTTTTTATTTTATAATTTCTTTGCACAAATATTACTATTAATAATATAATTTAATTTTTTTTTTTGCGCTTTTTTTCATATTTGTTTATACCAGTTTATTAAGACCAATATTTAATATATGGTCTCATATTTTTTTTTACTCTTATTGAATTTTTTTTTTAATATTGTTCTTTAAATTTATTTATGTAATATGTAATAATATAATTAATAATTTTTTTTTATATAATAATTTTTCAGCTTATTTTCATTTTTTCCATTGATTTTTTTTATAATTTATTTAATTAAGAATTTTTTTGTTTACCAAAAAAATAGTATAATAATTTTTTATGCTTCTTCTAGGAATCATCATTTTCGGACAATATTTTTCCTCACAAATAACTTGTGTCTAGATTTATTTACAAAACCATTTTACGTTTTTTTTATTTGTCAGTTTGAATCGCGAAGTGTACGTATGTACGAAATACCCGAAAATACTTAATGTATGAGCCGGATTCTCTAACATCCGAAATATTCGATTACGACTGATTGTCCGAAATTTCGATAACCTATCTTTAAACCATATTTTTTGTTTCGAGTAAAACTACTAGTAAATTCCCAGTTACGTACGAGTATCCGTAATCGCTTTCTTAAAAAATTAAAATTTGTCGAAATATCAGACCATCACTCGTATTTAATTCGAACATTTCGGATGTTAGAGAATTCGGACCATTATGTTATATCATTTTTTTACTTAGATTAACATTCTCAAAGTTTTTGTGTTCACTATCTACAGAATTTTTTTTTAATAATTCTGTAAATCTTGATATCCCCCGATTCTCGAAAATTATTAATATATTTTTCTTTGTTGCATGTTTTCTTATGTTTTTTAAGTGTATAAATATTTTAAATAGAGAATTTTTTAAAAAATTTTTTTTATTAAATTTTTTTTTTGTGTAATATTTTTGAAGAAAAAGAAATTGTTCCTTAATAAAAATAAAAAAAAATAAAGGTCAAAAAATAATTAATAAAAAAAGTAAATAAATATATATGTATAATTTTTTTTTAAACATCACATTACCATTTCCCACCCATCCTCATCATCATCAAATCAAAATTAAAGTTTTTTTTTTAAAGCATATAGAGAGTAAATCAATTATATGATAAACGAAATGTTTTAAGTGCAAAAAAAAAAAATCCAAGTTCTAAGAGATTTTGAAATTAGAATTAAAAAAAATATTGTAAGATTTTATTTATGAATCAAAATCAATTTTACATTATTTTAAATTTCCACTTACAATAAGAGCTCCCGCGCACTTGAAATTTTTTAGTTGCGCAACTTTTTAATCGATGATTAATGAAAAAATATTGTCCGCGCATTAATCAACTATAAAATCCATATTTTTAAAAATTAATGTTTCAGTGAATTCAGCTCGGACAATCATCTTCTTTAGTTAATACACTTGGATAACATTTCGCTTTTCATATGATGTGAAATAATTTCGATTATTTGTTTTTCTTTTAACACAACAAAAAGAGAATAATTTTTTTTTGAAATAGTTACGATTACGATTTACGAAGACACAAAAAAAAAAAATATAATTAATTTTTTTTTATTTGGAACATAGAAATTGCGGAGAGTGCATAAAAATTTTTTTTTTTGATTTTTATACTCTCCTTTTTGTATATAAAAAGAAAAAAAAAACAATTAAAAAAAGGAGAAACAAAATAAATTTATATAAATATTTGTGTTTTTTTTTCTTCTGTTAATTAAATTTTGTGTTGTTGCTATTTATATATATATAAGTATATATGTATATATATTTTATTTTTAAAAATTATTATTTTTTTTTGTTTAATTTTTTAAATATATATATTCTATTATTTTTAATTTATACACTCAGTTTTTTGTTGTTTATTTCCTGACATACAATTCATATTATTTGAATGAATACCTGGTGGCATTGGAATTGAAAATTTATTATTATTATCATAATTATTATTTGTTGAATATCCATTTCCTAAGTTATTCATAAATAGGCTGCTTTGATCATTATTTAACCAATTTGAATGAGCATAATTCACCTGTTACAAAAAAAAAAAAATGGTTTCAATATTAAAATATTTAAAATATTTATATTTGTGTTCTATGGCAAAATCTGGGCAAAATTATTAAGTCAATTTTCACTCACAACTTTTTAAAAGAGCATTGGTTTTATAAACGAATTTAAAAATTCAGACTTGTAAAAAATTTGAGCAATGAGCGGAAGTTTACATTATGCTCAAATTTTATTTAACTCATTTTTCAATTTGTGAGCTACCTAAAATTTGAGCCAGCTGAGCTTCCACTCAAATCGACCTAAGTTTCCATAAAATTAAATAACTTTGGCAATTAAAAAGATACATATTTCAAATTTGTTTAGATATTTGTATTATAATTAAAATTCCCCGTCCAACAAGATTAACCCCTTGCCATTTTTTTGGTGTAAAACATCGACATTCTCCAATATAGGTGAATTTGGTGTCTATGGACGGGGGAATTTTATTTATAACAATAATAATAATAATAATGACAAAAACTTATTTGTCGACTGAATTTTGACTATATGATTTTCGACTGAATTTTGACTATATGTGATTTTGCTCAGATTATTTAGTTTCATTATATTATTATTATTTTACCTGGGTCTGAGAATTTTGTGGATTCAAAATATTATTTTGTAAATTAATTCCATGATGGCCAAAACCTTGTTTTTTTAAAAATAAATATAAAATTATATTATTTAGATAAAACAAATTATTTTTTTTTTACCTTGACCAGATTGTGGTAAATTCTGTTGCGACAAATGTTGCATAAACATATCAGGTGCATTATGTGGCTGCTGTTGTTGTTGTTGTTGCTGCTGGTGTTGTTGATGTGAAGAAAATGATGGAAATTGACGGAATGATAAAATTGCTGGATCCATTGCTGTCCAATCTGACATATTTCCATATCCTTTTAAATATTAATTTTCAACAATTTTAAAAATATATTTAAACAAATTTTAATAATTTAATAAATAATAATCATACCTGATTTACCAGAATTATTTTGTTGTCCACCCATATGCATTTGTTGTTCATTCATTTGATTGGGTAATGGTGGTGGTTGTTGGAAATTCATATGTTGTGTCCAATTATTTTGTTGTTGTGGATTTGTTGGTGGTGCTGGTATACCACCACCAACACCATTATTTGGACCACCTGGATTATTGGTCATATTCATAAATGGTAAAATTTTACTACCTTGAGCTCTTGGTACACCAAAACCAAATGCATTCATATGATTAAAACCAGGTGGTGGCATACGTGTTCTTTGACAATTATCCAATAAATGTTTATTATGATTATTTGTTGGAGCTTGTTGTTGTTGTTGTGGTGGTTGTTGTGGTGGCTGTTGTACCATTTCATTTTCCATTAATTCTGCTAAAGCTTTTTGTGTTTCAATAAATGGATCAAAACCTATTTTTTTAAATAATTTTACATAATAGAAATAAAACTAAATTAAAGTAATTTTGTATACCTAAATCATCGTCAACAGTTGAATTTTGTGTAAATTGATTTGGAATACGATTTTGTTGTTGTGTCGGTTGTGATTGTTGATTATTATTATTTAACATCATATGATTATGTGAACCAACACCTAATTGATCATATTTATTTAATAATCTCTGTTTTTGTAACTGTTGTCCACCAAGGCCTATATAACAACAAAAATATGAAATGAAAATTTAATATAAAGAATATATAAAAAAATATAAATAATTTTACCATTTGAATGATCTAAGTAATTTGAATTAACTCTATTATTTTCGAGTAATGTTGCCATACTTAAATGATCACGATGATCATTTCCTAATCCATTATTATTATTATTATTAAGCCCATTTGCCATAAACTATATAAAAAAAAACATATATAATATTTAAAAATTATAACAGAAATTAATTAATGAATTTTATTTGTTAAAAAAAATAACTTACATGATGGTGATTATTATGTTGCTGTTGACTTTTATGAAAATCAAAGAACTTTGACATATTTGTACCAAATATACTGCTGCCACCTAACATATGATCATTATGATGCATATTATTTGGTTGCCTTTGTTGTTGTTGTTGTTGTTGCTGCTGCTGGTGCTGATGAAACATAGCTGTCTGTTGGGATAATCTACTTAAATCTGATGCACCAAAATCATTACTTGAATTAAAATCTAAAATATATATATATATATTAGAAAAAAAATTACTACTTTACTATATATATTACACCAAATTATATTTAAAATAATTTTTTTACCATGTAATCCATTTAATGATGGCATTCCAATACTGTTTACTAAATTATTACGTTTTTGCATTTCTTGCATACGTAATAATTCTTCTTGTTGTTGTTGATCAACTTCCATTTGTTTATTATTACGTAACATAACATATTTAAATGCTGCCTCCCAATCTTCTGTTGTATTTAATGATAATAAATATTTTTCTGGATTATCTATTATACTGTTATTATTTGAGCTACCAATACCACCACCACCAAGTGGTCCATCTGTTGATGATATACCATTTGTAATTGAATTTGTTTGACATTGATAAGCATCGATTCCTTTTTGAGAAAATATTTCTATTGTATAATGAATATGAATTTATAAAAAAAAAAAAATTGTGATAAATTTTGGTGTTAAAAGAAAAAAAAAAGATTTTTTAAATTTTTTTTTTGTTTTTGGTTTTGTTAATTTTGTTTTATATATATAATTATATACTATGATTATACCATTTAATAAGTCTGGTAAATGTGATGAAATTGCGTTGTTTAATTGATTATTCATTAAAGCTCTGCTATCATTATCTAATTTCCCCTTTAATAGAGGTTGGAACGATGATGATGAGAAAAAGCTGTTATTATCATCAAATAAACTAAGTTTTGATAAACAAGCTGTAAAATATTTTAAAAGAACATTAAGTTAAAAAATAATAGGTTTTTATTTTATATATATACAATGAAGTCTAATAATTGTTATATAGAATAATCAAGGATGACCTGTAAGTAATATGCATTATTTGTGCCGTTGATTTTGAAAGTGGCATGAGTCACTTTTAATTTATTTTGAGATATTATAAATATTTTTGCAACTGTGGTTTACCAGTAAAATTTCTATGGACGAAATAATACAGAATTTTGAAGGAAATTAACAATAAATCAGTAAAACAACATGAAAAAAATCATACATATTTGTAATCATAAATAGCATAAATAATTCAATTACTATAATTTTTCGCAAAATGTGACTTATGCCACTTTCAAAATCAACTGCTCATTTAGGCTTCAATAATTGGAACAGATTATAAATAGAAGCTTTTAAAAATTAATTGCAGAGTAAAAAAGGTGTAACAAGGTAATTCGTTAAATCTATTATTGAATAATTGAAAATAATCTAACGTAAAAATCAGAAGGAAATAAATGAGATTAGTTTTTTTTTATATATATATTTACCTGAAGTATCAATAAGATTATTGGTATCATTTGTTTGTTGTTGATGTAAACGATTCATAGAATCTTTTCCATTATCTATAATTCCATTTGTTTGTATATTATCTAATAAAAGATTATCTGTTGTTACTGCTGTTGTTGGATGTGTATCTGCAGTTTGTTGATGGATATGTGATGATGGATGTTCTGGAAAACTATTTGTACTATCACTTAATGAACCAGTATCACCATTATTACTACTATTTGAAGATGTTGAAACTGATGATGATGATACAGATGATGATGACGATGACGATGATGATGATGAACTTAATGAACGTTTTCCACCACCATTATTATCATTATCTTCACTTAATATTGTTGCATTTTCAAGATCTTCAATTAAATTTATTTCATCATCTATTACATTATTAATATGATTATTTGTTTTATCTTTTTGCATATTATGTAAATTATTTTTATCATTTTTATTATTTTGTATTTTATCAGTCGTTGATGATGAAGTTGTTGTTGTTGTATCCAATATAGTAGCTGAATTTATAATATTATCTTTAAGATTTTGATTTGCAATACCATTATTATTTTCTTTATTATGATTATCATTTTTATGATTTAATTTTTGATTCTTTTGTGATTTTTTATCTGATAAATTTTTGATTTTATCATGTTTTTTACCATTATTTTCTTTATTATTACTATTTTTACCACTGCTACTACTACTTTTTATTAATGGTATATCTTTATTATTAACTGGTGATGTTGAAAGACTTGGCCATGCTTCTTTACTCTGTACATTACCACCAACTCCACCATTAATTATATTACCATTACCTTTAATATCAAATTTTTTATTTATATTTTATTCAAGTTAATTTAATAATAAAAAAATAATATAAATTTTTACCAATAGTATTAGTTGGTGTTACAGTTCCAGGTACAGATGTACCATTAACGCCAGCTGCTGATGCTGCTATTAGTGTATCATGTAAACGTTTTTCATATTCTTGATGTTTACCTTGGTGCATTTCTTCTTTAGTAAAACTAGCCTCCGAATCACCCAATTCATGTAAATACATACAATCACTTTTTGGGCATTGTTGATTTTTCATAAAATGACTACAATACTTAGTTGTACCTAAACTAGTTTTTATTAAACGACCATCTATCATTATATTATTAACACTTTGTATAGCACGTAGAGCATCATTATTATTAACATAAGTAACATATGCCGATGCTGAGGGACCCTTAAAAAAAAGAATTTTGAGTTATTAATTTTTAAATTTGAATAATAAAAGATTTCCTCCCAAAAAAATTAACAAAACATTTTTCTTACCTGTACACCAGCATAGGTAGTACTAGGATTTATCACAACTTTATGAATTTTACCATATTTACCAAAATATTCATATTTTTTAAGAATCTACAAAAATTACAATTACAAATTAAAAAAGAAGAAAAATTAATAATTTACATCAGCATCAGCTAATCTAGGCGGTAGTCCAACTACAAAAACAAGATTTTTTTGGACTACACGTACGTTCGCCAAATGTTTACGATTTTCCGTAATTTTTTGCTTTCGTTGTTGATCCCGCTGTCTCTTTTCCGCTTTTAAAGCTGATATCTTTGAAAATAATAAATATTTGAAAGTAAATTATTAAAATTATAAAACCTGAATATAAAAATAAGAAGAAAACAAAAATTTAAACATACTTGCTCTTGAGATAAAGGAGTAAAGTCAGCTGGGTTTTCGGGATATGCCTTTCGGCAAGCTGGACATAACTCATTTTCATCAGTGCGGATTCTGTGCCAGCAGAATCTACAAATCTACATGAAAAAAAAAGACACAAAATGTATTATAAAAATGAAATTTAAAATATTTAATTGAATCTTTTTTTTACTTGATAACCACAGGTGCATGGATAAAAGTTAAGATCATCAACTTCTAATGGTTCCATACATAATGGACATTCAACTCCTTCATCAGCACTACTATTAATAGCATTCATATTGTAGTTAAAAATTTCTTCGTTCAATTTGTTTAATGAATTTTATAATAATATTTGTACCAATATATATTTTTTATTTAGTACTTTTTTGTTTTCCCAAACCACAGATAAATTATCAAATATAATTTATCAAAGATTTAAATTTTTTATTTTTCAGTAAATTTTATTAAACAATATTTCACACACCACAAGATTTTTTTTTTTTTTTAATAAAAAAAAATCAATAGAATTTATAAAGATTTTTCTACCAGTCTTAACTAAATTAACAATAATTATTATGTGAATTATTATTTGTTAATTTTTGGTAAGGTTTTGTAGTTAATTATCGATAAAAATTCAAGATTTTGATGGGGTAATTCTTTAACACGAGAAATTCTTTCTGATGATTATATTTAGTATCGTTTTTTTTTCTATATTATATATACTTTTATTATCGATAAAATTGATTTTTTGATTTAATAATAATGGATCCTGATTCGATTATGCAAAGAAATTTTGCGCCTGAAATTAGAAAACACAGGAAATTAAATAAAAAAAACATTTTAATTAAGATTTTATTGTACTTTAAGAGAAAATTATAAGAAAAATGTTATTATAGAATAATAATATTTTTAATAACAAAGGTGATTGATATTTTAAATTAATTTGTGATTATTATTGGATCATTAATTTTGGTAATATCATTCAATTTTTAAATAACATTCGATTTTAAATTTAAATTAATTTGATTTTCAATTTATATACTACATAATAAACTGCAACACAACCAGTTGTTCATATACTTAGTTAATAATTTTTTTTGTGTGTTGAATCAAGGTAAAAACTATTACAAATATATTTAATATTTATTTCGATTTTTTTTTTTTCATATTTAAAGAAATTATTAATTCATTATTGTCATAGGAAAAGCCACGTCAACATACATAAAATTGCACTATAAATTTATTATTATTAAGTAAGAGATACTCGTAGTAATAAAATAATAAATAATAATTGTTTTTTTGTCTTTTATGTTTTTGTATCTCTCCCTTTTTCTACTTTAATATCTTTCCTCCATTTGGATTGCTATAATAATAACATAGAAAAAAAGAAAAATATTAAAATATATAAATTTTTGCAATTAAAACACAAACATTTTTGTAGTTTTTTTTTTTGAAAATGTTAAAACGCAAAAAATTTATTGAAATTTGTCTTATAAATAAATATCACAACAATAAATTATTATTTTGTTTTAAGAACAGCTGGTTATGTTAACTAAATTATTATTATTTTTTTTATCAACAATTTAAATTTGTAATATGTATATAGAAAAATGAAATTAGTTAATAAATCATTTACATATGTATTTGTAATCACAATTATTTCATAAAATGATAAAATTGATAAGAATTTTTTTTTAATTTAATTTGATTTGATTAATTTTTGTTTATCAATCCTGATTTTTAAAAACAATATACTTATAGTAGTATCTTCATTTGAAATCGGTTAATATAAGTATATTATTATAAAATATGAAAATTAAATATTTTGTATTTTTTTAAATAATCTATTTAACAATTTTCATTGCAAAAAACCTAATATAATTGGAATAGAAACAATATTTGAGTTATTGGACTACAAACTGACATATGATATAGAAAAAAGAAGATTTAAAGACCTGAGATTCTTTTATATTTTACAAATATGAATATCAGATCTACAATTTTCCTTTTGTTGTTCATTGCCAAAAAAAAATTATATACAAATTATCATACCGAGGATATTTTAGATAATGATCAAAACCAATATTTCTAAATATAAGTAGTAAAATTGTATAAAAATAAGGATCGACTATTGTACAATTATTATAACTAGTTGAATCTATTTTATAAATTATAATATAGAAATTATTTTTTTTTTTATATTTAAATAAATATTACACAAACAAATAATGTGAAATAATATCGATTTTTCTACAAACTGATTGCTCATTTAAGTTTAGTCATTATATAATGCAAATTAAATTACTCAGAATTTCCAGATTTTGAAATATATTTAAATCATATGTATATTTTATTGGAATTTATGATATCGAATTAGGAAAATATTTCAATGATGATACAAAAGTAGTAGACATAATATACATATATTATCTATTGTAGTTAGTAAATTTATATACAAATTTCTTATCGACTTTTGTATACTTTATTCTTAACTATTTTTGATTTTATAACTAAGAGTTGAAAACAAACAAAACTAAAATCTGTAATATACAAAATTCCTAATTTTGTTTATTATGTAATTATTTACATACTCTACAATTCTCATCCTTGGATCAATTAAAAAAAAAAAAAACCAAAAAAATGACCTACTTGCGTGAAAATTATAAAACAACTCGTCAAACCAACATTTTTATAAAAGAATACGAGATTGTAAAATAAATTATAATCTATAGAGAAATTTTTCTTTTGCAGTTTCTTATTTAAATGTTAAATGGATCTGGTTTTTTTTGTTGTTTATTTGAAAATTCTAATTACATATTTTTAATATTACTTTTTATTTAAATATATATAAATTTTCTATGTTTAGTAGGAAAATGAACTTGGTGTGTGCACACCACAAATTAAAGAACTTAAAGGGACTAAAAATACCTAAACATTATTGGATACAACAAAAAGGAAAAAAAACAGGTGTTTGTTTATTCTATGTCCCAATGATGTAATAATACTTCAAGTTCATCATCATTTGATCACATTTTTTTGAATTAAAGAAAAACATGTAGACAAAATTTGTACAAAATTTAAATACTTATATTAAAAAATAATAATATCGGATAAAAAATGTACATATAAACTATTTTATTTAGCACAATCTGTCTGCGCTGAATTTTTAATTTATAACTATTTTTTTTTTTCTGGTCCACAATTAAATATTAGAATCGGAGTGGAAATCATTTTATTATTATTAAGTAGAAGTCAACATTTTCCTTATTGGTTGGCGGAAAGTTACACGACATTTTTTTATTTCTTTTTGTAATAACAAAAAGGCTAACACTTTTTTGAAGAAGAAGAAAAAACAAATTCGCAAAAGAAATAATTAAAATATTCATAATTTATGTTGGAATAAATCAATGAACTATAAGTTTTCCTCCTGTATATAGCAAAATTTCATCAATTTTTTTTTGGAATTTTCCTTTTTATCATATGAAAATATGACAGAAAATGTTTCTTTGGTAGCTTTTTTATAGCGAAATTTATATAAATTTTCATTTCACACTACATAAATATTATTTTTATAGAAATATATTTATATAATAACGAAAAAAAATTTAAATTTTTTATAAAAATAGCTTCACACCAAAATAAGATAAAAAAAAAAAATTATTATAAAATTAAAAATTTTTTTTTTCTCAGGTGAAATTTTTCGCAAATGAAAATTTTTATGTGACTTTTTTTTTAATAAAAGGTCAAAATATAATTTTGTTTTTTCTAGTAAAATTTCGAGGAAAATTAAAATTAAAAATTAAAATTTTCCCAATTTTGGTGAATTTTTTTTAGTAACAAAAAAAAAAAAAGAGTAGAAGTCGTAAAGACAACGTCAACGAGTGAAGCAAAAAAAAAAATCAAGTCGATTTTTTTTATACAATTATAAAATGTTGAATCACCACATTTTTTTTGTACACTGCCCTTTTTTTTCAATTTCCAATCAAATTGTAAATTTTGCTATATAAAAAGTCTTTTAATTTAATTTTACATATTTTTCCTCAAACACTTACAAAAAAAAAAAAAAATTTTTAAATTAATTTTTCCACTTTTTTTAAAAAAGAAAAATTCTAAGTTCTTTTTTCCTTTTTGTATATTTTATTGGAATTTATTTTTTTTTGTATTTTTCCTCTTTTTTATGAAATTCAAATACACAAAAAATTAATAATAAAATTGATTAAAAAAACTATATTTTTTTTTTCCTTTTTTGCTGTTGAGAGATTTTTTTTTTAATTTAATTTTTTTTTTTCTTCTTCTATGATTTTTTTTTATTTCTTTTTCGAAATATAAAAATTCCGTACGTACATAATACACACACAGAGAGGAGTAGTACAAAACTCACACAAACTCACACACACACACACACTCTCTTACACAAAATATCGAATTTGGGTGTAAAAAATTATTATAAATATTTCATATGACAAAAAAAAATTTATTGGTTAAAAAAATATAAAAAGTTGATTTTTTTTTTACTATATTTTTGTCTTCGACTTTGTCGTTGTTTTTTTTTTTTTTTTAATTATACAAGCACACACAATTACACAAATTTTTATAATTTCGAATTAAATACATCCGCGTATAAATATATATTAACAAAAAAAAGTTTTTAATACAAAAAAAAATTTTATTCGAAATCAAATTTTTTGTTCTTCTATAAACGTCAAATGGTGAAATAAAAAAAAATATTAATATAAAATTATTGACGTAAAACAGCGCCATCTTCGTATAAAATGTCGAATTTCGAATTAGAAAAATAAAATTTCTCCCAAATCTTTTTTCTTCCAATTTTTTATGAGGAAAATTTTTAATTATTCAAAATTTGGTGTTCAAATTTTTCATAATTATAATTTATGGATACATAAAAAGTAAAAAAGAAATTCAATATTTCTTTTTAGTTTTTTTTTAATGAAAAATTTTTGGCAACAACAAAGAAAAATTTCCAATCGCCATGTCACTTTTTCTCACATTTCGAATATAAATTTTTTTTTGTAATTTTTTTTAATAAAATTTAATTTCACCTTATTTTGATTTTCTGAAGAGATAATTTATTAAACAAAAAGAAAATATTTTAATTACCTTATAAATATTATTATTTAATGTAAATTAATATATTTGAAATGTAAAAACGTAAAATTAAAAAAAAAATATATAATAGAATTCTTTTTACCTTTTGAAATGACAAATTATAGTTTGACAGATCACAGATATTCAAAAAAAAAATTTGAGAGAAAAAATTTTGACAAATTGAAATTTATTTGTGAGTAGATTTGGAGCCTATTATTTTATTAACGGAATACCAAATGTAGAAAATGAAAATAATAACAAATAAATAATTTTCTTATTGGAAATTGGAAATTAAAGTGATATTTATGATTTATGAATAGTCGCGTTTTATTCAATTGGGTCTGGTTCAAAAATTGCTTTATTATGAAACACGTAAAAACAACAACAACATCACCCATAATATTACTGGGTCAGGAATCAAGATCTATGATGTTTTAGATTTAGTATGGTAATTTACGAACAGATGTCGCTGAAATCTGTTAGAGTTCAATTTTCTATGTTAATTTCTTAAACCTACATAGATGACCAAGATCGTTTTTTTTTCAAACCTGATCCTAACCCAAATTGAATAAAACGCGACTAATATTTAAGTTAATCGTGTTCCATTTTAATAAAATTTTCACTCCGGTTTACTCCTAAACTTTTTCATCTACTCCTATATTTATGATGCGAAGAAATTTCAAATATGGGAGGAGTAGATCGGATAAAAATTTTCCGCAAGAAATCACAGGAATAGTTTTTTTTAAGAAATATACAAAATTGCATAGTTTTAGGCCCTTTGTACAAACTTTTATTAATGTCATGTTCATTATTTATTTGTACATAAACCTATGATTCATAGGTTTATGTACAAATAAATAAATTTTTAGCCAAAACACAAACACTATTTTATTAATGTCATGTTAATAGGTTTGTGTACAAATAAATAATTTTTAGCCAAAACATAAACATAATTTTATTAATGTCACATTAATAGGTTTGTGTACAAATAATTAAATTTTTAGCCAAAACACAAACACTATTTATTAATGTCACGTTAATAGGTTTGTGTACAAATAAATATATTGTTAGCCAAAGTACAAATTATATTTAATTAATGTCATATTAACAGGTTTGTGTACAAATAAATAAATTTTATTTACAAAAAAATACTTAGAAGTCGGAGTAGAAATTAGCGTTCTAATTTATTTCTCCTCCTGAGTACTCTGGAGTACTCTGCAATGCAAAACTATAGCGAAATGGAACACAAGTAATATAAAAGATTGTATGATATGCGGACTTGCGGAATACTTATTCGTACATAAACCTTCGGAATTTGACATTTTTATTTTCTTATCAACTTTGAAGTCCATCTATTAATCGATAGTTAAACTCAATTAAAAAATATGACGCCTGAAAATATGGAAAATTTTTCCACAAGATTGAACTTAATTAAATATTTCCGTAGAACCATGATAGTAGCTGTTTTTTTTTCAAACGGGTCTGGTTCAAGGTTTTCATTTTTATCTGAAAAACAAAAACAACATAACCCAAATATTTATCTGGTTCATCGTTTTGAAACCTGAATAGATTTAATGTGGGAATTTATAAACAGATGGCGGTGCAAACAAAATTAGATAAAAAATCTTTTTTTAGTGATTTATTTTTTTAAAAATACTGTAAAAATATAAAAAAATTTAAAAATATATGTTGCTAAGATGTATATTAGCCTTTTTTAAAACTATTCATATATACGAATAAAAAAAATAATCATATCTACATAAAATTAAAATGATGTCAAACCGGTCCCATCTGTTCAAATTTATGAAACCCGAATAAATGATCCTTATCGTTTTTTTCAAACCTAGACCCCATTTGAAAAAAACACAGCTAGTATCTATGTTAATAGTTAAAATGTTAATATATGAAACAGGAAGTGGTGGCTTGAAGCCACTGCGTATGGACTACAAGTGTCGCATAGTCATGTATACATTATAGTCATGTATACTGCCTTGAAATACCTACATTTTGGTATATTATACAAATAGATTGTCAAAAGCATTGCCATACTCAAATCATACTTACTTTTGTCATTAATAGAAAAATACTATATTAAACTTTGATTATTGTCAACAAAAACAAAATATATTTTATTTTCATATTTTTTATATTTTTTATTCTTTTTTTTTAGGAACATTAGTTAAGAATTAGTAAATAAAAAAAAAGCTTTTTAATTTTATTTGATTTTTTTTTACATATTATTTTTAACATTTTTCAATATATTTTCTAATTTTACAACAAAAATTTACATTTAGAATTAAAAAAAACAAACAATTTGATTAGTTAATCACGTACAAAAAAAAAAACATAAATCACAAATTATACACAAAAAAAAGCAACACAATAAATTTAATTAATTAATTTCATTACATTTATATATAAAAAAAAATAAAAACGATATTACCTAAATTAACTCATGACTAATTAATTATTTAAAAAAAAAATATAAATTCAATTTTACTACATAAACGAAATTATGGTTTTTTTTTCGGAAAATATTATATCAAAAATTTATGTTTTTGTCATTTTCAAACGAACTTCTGAATCTAAATCCATAAATCGTTTTAATCGATTTCCATTATATGGTGAATCACTTCCAGGTGGAAATTTTCTCATCTAAATAAAACAAAAATTTCATTAATTTTTTTTATTAAATATATTAAAAATTTATTGTTATGATTTATTTTATGATTATAATTTTTTTATCTATGTGATTCTTAATACATATAATTTTTTTTATATACCTCATATATTTTGTGTAGTCGGTTAAAAATCAAAGCAGTTAAATTATTTTCAGTTAATTTTTTATATTTTTTTTTTTTTTATTTTTAAACGCAGCAAATTTTTTTTAAAGCTTTATTTAAATATATTTTTTATATATTTTTGTTTTGAATTTGCGAAGCTTTTAATTATTTTTTAATTTGCGGTTGGCGTCAAGAAGTAACGTACAAAAATTTTGTATAATGTCGTAAAATAAAGAAATTTATCGTATCGTATATTTTAATAAATTATAAAATGATAAAATTTTCTGGTTATCAAAATAGTTTTTTTTTTAGAGAAAAAGATTTCATTAAAATTTTCATGCAATTTATATTAATTTTTATTATATTTGAAATATCATGCAAAAAAATATATATATTAGCCACGTCGAATTAAACATTATTGATAGAGACGATATTGTTAATTAATTGATTAAGAGGAAATTGAAAAGATTTCATTATATACTTCTGACTACTAGGAAGTTCTGTTAAATAATATAGTAGTAATTAATTAATGATAAAAATTGTAATAATGACAATTAAATTAGAGCCAAAATATGGCAGTTTATCGATCATTTTTCATGAAGATCGAAAAATTATAATTATACCAAAATCACTGTACTACAATTTTAGAAGTAAAACTATTCAGAATAATTTAAAAGTAACAAGGAATCATAAATCAATATAGAGAAAGTAATTAATTTTTTTTAGAGAAAAAAAAAATTTAACAAAATAATTCAAAATTCGACATATCCGAATATTCGCGTATGATCGAATTATTAACTGAAAGTTTTTAAAAATATTTTTCCAAAGTTTAAATCCTTATTTTATGATTACAAAAATTAATTAAAAATCCAGAAAATATATCAAGAAATGTTAATAATAATAATATTTAAATTCTATTTATAATATTTAAAAATTATATCCCACTAAAAATTATTATTTCAATTAAATGTATTAATTATATTAAATAAAGAAAAAGCATTAACTTTTTTTTAAAATGTTAATTAAAAAATTTATACAAAAAAATGATTAGTAAATAATAAAGATTTAACTAAAAAAAAAAATGTTATAATAATTAAATGTTAGCAAATATAATAAATTGTATAAAAATGTGCTAAAAAAAAATATAAATTTAGAAAATTTGTCAATTTTATCTAAAATTATATGTTTTTGTGTGCTTGTCCTGTTAAAATGTAAAAAATATAATTTGTATTTATTTATGTCTGTTAAAAAAATGGTATTTTTTAAATTTTTAATTTTGAAAATTTTATTTTTTTTTGTTAGCGATGATTTCATCATTGTTGAAACGTTTCTGTAATAAACAAAATATCCAAATATCCAATATTAAAATATGTATTATTAATTATTTATGAGTGTTATATATATGAAAAAATAATTAATTAATTTTTAATTGTAATTAAAATATATATTTTGTTGTTACCAGAATACTAAATAAGCAAGTAATCTGTCATGCCATTTTATAGATTTGATAAAATTATCACCACAATTTACAGCAAAATCTACTAATGTGTCATTTTTTACAATTTCAAATTGATCATTTATTCATATCAGTTTGTGACTTTTTCTAAAAATTCACCCTTTAATTAGGCAACAGACTAATATTTCGATTGTTTACCATTTGACATCAAAAATTCTATATTGTTGATTTTATTGACCAAAAGTTATGGTTAAGAAGACCAAGAATTATAAGATCGGTATTAAATTTAATCCTTAAAATAAATTTGCATTATTAGTTTGGTATATGTAATTTATGATGATGGAGAAAAATACATTCTCCAAGTAATTTTTTTGAATAGATCCTTAAAATGAGTATAAGATCAGTGCCTTACTCATTATAACGATCAGTAAGATCTGAGTAAGATCAGGTGGCATGACATGTTTTATTGCTTGTCTAGATTCTGGTTTTAAGCATTGATTGATATAAAATTAATTATAATTATAAAAATTCATTTAAAAAATAATAATCATTTTTTTAAAACATTTTCGATAAGTTTCTTAACGAAATGATTATTTTACATTTTTACTAATGAATTTCAATAATTTTGCTATCAAATTATTTATTATTAATAAAAACAAAAACAAACTTCTATAAAAAAATGTTATTAAAATTATTATTTAAAATACTGTACAAAATTTTAAATGAAAATTATTCAAAAAAAAGAAAAACCATTTATTTATTTATTTAAAATTAATTTGATTAAAGATTTTGTTACCATTATTCTGAATTTTTCCTTGCATGCATAATCAGTTTCATCCATATCTTGGAAACAATCTGATTTATAATCAGCTGGTAGTGGTTGGCCTTCATATTCGCATAGTTTATGTAAAGGACGTGATCTAAAAAAAAAAATTATGTTATATTATTAATTTTATCATAATTTTTATTATAAATTAATTTTTTACATATACCTGACAATTAATTTATTCATATTTGATGGTTTTTGCATTGGACAATAAAATACATCTGGTGTTTTTTTATCAAAAACAATTGATTTTCTCATTAAATCTTTCTCTTTAATATTTAATTTATCACCAAATTTTTTATCTTTTGCTAATACAAAACTAATTAAATTAATAATTAGTAATAATATAATTGATTTAGTTAAATTTCGTGCCATTTTGTATTAATTATGTAATGTAAAAAATCTGAAAATTTGTAATTTAAAAGATAAAAAATTTAATTATCAACTTTTTTTTTTATGTATTTAAAAAATATATTTATAAATGAATTTAAATTGGGTCTGAGACCTTGATATTAAAAAGTAAGTTTTAACTACTGATAATATGCGGTCAAATAAATAATTTTTAAATTTTAAATTGAATATGAAAATTACAGTGTGATTTAGAGTTAAATGAGGGACTTTTGTTTCATATATATAAATGTCGTCAAATTTAAAATTGACAATTCTCTATATATATATATACAAAATCGAATTCGAAAATTTTTTTTCTTCGACAAATGATTTGCAAAAATTAATTTAATTGATATTTCCCGACAATTATACGTAATTTTCTATATGTAAACTTCGGATACCAATAATGAAACAATCAACTATATATTTTATTTGGAATAATTTTGATCTGAAATATGCTTTTATAATGTCGTATACATTTGATAGATTTTAGACATTGTATATACTACACAAATATGAACTTTCAATTTATGTTGTTGTTATATTTTGAGTAATTCGTAACACTCCCATTTTTCTATTTATTGACTATTGACTGACTATTTTTTAATAGCATAAGTTTAAAGCATGTTTTTACTTCGATTATCTATATTATAACTTACAACAATTTCTGTTGTTTATATTTGTCTTGAAACTAAAAGTACAATTTAAATAAAATGTAGAAATTTTTAAAGTCGGAAATTAAATTACAAAAAAAAAAACTAACTACTGAATAGTTTTTTTTTTTTTTACAATTTTCGGTTGAAGGCTTTTGTTATGAACACCTTTTTAAAAGTGTATACACCAAAAGGAAATATTTTTAATAAGATTTTCTGGTATAACAAAACTCTTTAGGTTCAAATATAAAATTTGAGCATTGCTAATTTTCATGGATAATAACAACTATGTGTAGTTATGCAATGTAAATTTATTATAAAGTTTATATAAATTGTATATTTACGTAGTTTGCTAGTCATTCAAAAAGAAAAAAAAAAATTTAGTTACAAATAAAAACATTTAAAAGTAGGTTAAAAAATTTTTTTTGAAAAAATTATTATGTATTTGCACAAATGGTTAAAAAAAAAATTTATCCAGCAACATTGTAACTTTATCCAATGATAAATACATTTCCTTAATTTATTTTTGTTGTTAATTGCTGAATAATTTTATATGCTTTTATCTAAATTATCAACAATAATATTTATTGGTAATGGTATGTTAAATTATACTATTGCTAGACGCATACAAAAATTATCGTTAAATTGGTATTATAATAATTTTTTAAGGTACGAAAATCAGCCACATTACAGGCGCATATAACGACAATGATGATGGCCATTATATCCTTTTAATTTACATTTACAAATTCGTTATAATACTTCCAATTAACATCCAATTATTTATTAATATAAAGTTTTGGTCAGTCTCTCTGGGGCCTAAAATTCTTGGTCTAAATTACCTCAATTCTTGGCCTAAATTACCTAAATTTACCACGATTCTTATTCTTTACAGAAGTAATTAATTAAATCAATAATTCTTGTTAATATCTTTTATTTAAATAAAGTGACATTTATTTGATTGATATATGAAAATTGTCATAAACCTTGACAGAATTTAATTAAATATTTAATTATTTTTTAAGAAAAATTCAAATTTACTAATTATTAATTAAATTTAACAAATTAAAGTTGAATGTTTTATCTTTACTATATATAAAATTTTAAATTTAATTTGAACAATCATTATTAATAATTTCCAAGTAAAGTTTTAAGTGGGTAGAGTAAGAACCAAATATGAATGCTAAAAAGATAATTAAATTACTATGCTATTTTAAAGTTTCAACTAACTAAATCGAAATATACAATAAAATAAACGTGAAAACGCCTACAATACAATTTAAGGTTCACCAAATGTCCATTTAGAATTATATCCTATATTGCTAAAAAAAATTGTTTAGATTACCAGTTAAATATTAAAGAAGAGCATATTTGTAAGATATTTTATGATAATTTAGATGAGGCAAGTAGGAGTTCCTATCTAGCTTACAAAACAGTAGTAATTATTGCCTCATCTAGCTTAGTTATCATAAATATATTACAAGTACACATATAGTACACATTACACATTACGATTCATCACCCTAGGAAATTAACTAACCATAATTAATATTTAAATAAATTGCAAATATTTTTTAGTATATTTTGTCTTTCTATTTTTAAATATTTTCCTGTAAATATTACACTATGAATAAGCAATAAAAATACGTTCTACTCTTTACGTGAATGACGTAATTATTATATTTTAAAACTGTGTTTTTTTTCATGTTGTTCATTTATTTATTATTATTGCTTAATTAACTTAGCAACTTCAGTTCATCAGCAAGAAAAATATAATATATATCGTAAATGCGATTCCAACAAACAAGAATTTTATAAAATTTTGTCTACAAATTAAATACCGAAATTTTGTTTTTTCCAAAATAAAAATAAAAATAATTAAAAAAGCATTTAAATTGAAAGTGATAATTTAATTTTTGTTTTTATAAACTCGGTTTTTATGTTTATTAAAAAGAAGTATAACAAGTTTTTGAAATCCAAGTTAGATAGACGAATTAAGAAAGTTTGAAAAATAAATTCTTAAAATTTCACAAAAATTAATTTAGAAAAATTGACAATACATAAATAAGTTTTTTATTTAAATTTATATTCAAATTTTGAATTGTTAATATATTTATCTATTTGACATTTATATTTATATAATATTTAAATATTCTTGTATTTTCTTGCTGCAATGTGGACCTCTAGATATACACCAAAAGCTTGTATACGGCTTTGAGTCAACCCTAAAGTATTTAAAATTGTTTATAATGATTTGAATTTTTAAAGATTTATTTACATAATTTTATTAATTTTACTTATTTACGCTTATTGTTTATTTTATTCGTTTTTTTTTCTGTTTGCCACTTTCATATTTATAAAAAAAATTGCAAAAGTTTTACTCATATACTCAAAACAAAAATTTAGGTTATATTTTGAATATAATTTGTAAGACACAAAAAACAAATCATGACCTTAAATTTTATTTGTTTAATTTTCATATATTAAAAATTTTCGTAACTTTTCTCATAGCTAGGCTACGAGTGTCTATAATGGATTGTAATAATTTAAATCTAATTTTAACTGTACTAAACTATTAGATGTGCCCCGTTGTGCTATACACTACATTTATAATTATTTATCATAAAGCACCAAAATTACCGTAAAATAAATTATTCCTTAATATTATTAATCTTTAAATTGCCAATTTAATTTTCCCATTTAAAGAAAATATTTATTTAAAAAACTCATAAATTTTCAGATTCTTTTTTTTTGTTTAAAAAGAATTAAAAATTTCTTTTAAAAACCATATTTAAAATTATATTCTATGTATTTTTAGTTTTATAGGTCTATTCAACCTTGATATGAATCACCAAACATATACCATATATAGCAAAAAAAAAAGAACCATTGGCAATGAAAAATATAAATATATATAGAAACAAGAAAATTATATAAAAGTAAAAAAAACACGCCTTTACCACTTTTGTTTACGGTTTTAAATTACAAAAAGATATAGATAGAAGATTGACATAAAAGAAAGAAAAACCTTTATGCATAAAAGCATAATAATTCTCAATAGCATTATAAACATTAAAAAACATAAATTGAAAATTTCTCATTATATACATAATATAAAATATTTATATTGGAGTAGTGCTGCAAAATTTTTTAATTTAATTTTCAATTAAATTATATACAAATGGTGAAAATCTTGTTAAAATTACATATATTATAAATATTTAATTATTCATTCAACATTTTCTTACTGAAAATGAAAATTTCTCCAAATATATATGTATGTATAAATGTATGTATAAAAAAATTTTCACAATAATTTTATTATTTATTAAATTAAAATAAAATATGGTAAAATAATTTAAACTGGTTTAAAATTCAAATTGTGAGTAGGATGCACTTTTATAAACTTATGCTAAAATGTCGATATAATGTATTTTTAATATTTTATTCATATATTTTATAAATTTTAAAATCATTAATTTACAAAATGTGTGACTAAAAAATAAATGACGTAACGACATAAATATTAAATTCAATATTACATTATTTCTCTATATATATAAATTATATTTACAAAAATTATACTTTTATCTTAATCATAGAACATTAATAAGAAATCATGTTACTCGTTAAGAATCTTTTTTTTTTTATTTTTTTAAACTTAATTGGTTTAGGATGATGATCGATGACTTAATTTATCGTAAATCAAATTGATTATAAACAGTGGTATACATAATATTATATTAAACATATTACCTCTATCAAAATATCACTAATATAGTTGTTGTTATTTTTAGAAAAAAGGCAGTGAGTTTTGTAGTTAAATATAGTAATTTTTAAAGTGATTTTAACCAGAAACAGTCAATTTATTGTCTCACGCACACTGTTTTTTTTCTTCTTATTTTTTGAGATACCAAAAAAAAAACGCGGATAAATTTTTCTGACTTGTTAATGATTTGTCGGTACGCGGTATACTAACTTCATTTAAACAATTTTTTTAAAGAGTATTATTTTATAATTTGATTCAAGATTTTTTTCAACAGTTACAGTATTGTGTTAAATTATGATGCGGGCCAAAAGTGTTATACAGATTAAAGTGAATGCTTTAATAATGCATATATGAAATTTGATTTTTGTAAAATAATACTTAATTTTTCACATGAAAAGTTTTAGGAAAATGATATATAATTTCTGGTTTTATATTTTAGCAAAATCAAATAAATTTACCAATTCTGTTATAATCCTGTAAGATTGTAGATCATGGCAGCTCATTCATAAAAGGTTTCTATATATTATAGTTTGATCAAGAGAGAGAAATACAAAATATGTGGTTGTTATTTTGTTGTTCATTTTAGTCTTGTTTACTATTATTTAATTTATTTTTATTAATATTCATATGTTAATAGTTATAGTTTGTATACAATGAAAATGTACATATGAAGAGAAAAATAAAGAGAGAGAGAAAAAAAAAACAAAAGACTTCTATGCATTATATGCATTTATAAGCCGCAAACTTGATTTATATTAAGAAAAATTATACAGGGTGAATAAAATATTCATTTCTATGAATTAATATTATTAAAATGTTAGTGAAAAAAAAATGTTTTTATTATTTATTAATTAAGGTTAAATTTTTTTTTTAGAAAATATTTAATTAAATATAAATAATAATGTAAATTTCACCCTTACCTAATTTAATAATCCCCACTTACTATAAAGTAGTTATTAATATTATTATTAAGGTTCTAATTTAAAAGTAAAAGTGAAATTTCTAATTTTTATGTTTTAAATATTAATTTGATATTTCAAAATTCCTAAAAAAAATTACCATAGTCTAATAAAGCGAGTCGACAATATAATAAAAATTATTTAAAAATTATTAGTTCTTAATTATACATCGTGATAGTAACAATAATTATCATTATTTAAAATGAAATTTAAATTAATATTATATTTATTTATAATTTTCTGTATGGATAAATTTTATGTCCAAGCAGTAGAGGAAAATTTTAATCAAACAGAAATTATTATAATTAGTTCAACTTTAAAACCAATAACAGATTTATTATCAAAAAACGTTGAAACTGTTAAGGATTTAGTATCAAAAAAAGTTGATACTGTTAAGGATTTAGTATCAAAAAATGTTGAAACTGTTAAGGATTTATTGCCAGAAAATATTGAAACTGTTAAGGATTTAGTGCAAGAAAATATTGAAACTGTTAAGGATTTATTACCAGAAAATGTAGAAAGTGTTAAAACTGTTACAAAGTAAATAAATTATTAATTAATATAAAAAATGTTATTAAAATTAATTCAATATATTTCTATATTAATTTTAGGAAAACTAATACACCACCAAATATTGATTATATTCGATTTGCTAGACAATTTAAAAATTTTATTACTGGAACAAGAAATTTTATTGATAAAGTTGAACATATTCTACCACAAAGATCAAATAAATATGATATTATGTAAGTAAAACAAAATATTTATTCAAAATCGTTTTACTTATATATTATTATTATTATTATTTTTCAGCTCATCAAAATATATATCAAGAATTAAAAGAACTTTAAAGAAAATTAGCTTATTTTTTAGAATTTTAGAATCAATTATGAAAAGAAAAATTTTTGAGTATGTAATGAAATTAAATTTATTATAATAATTAAAATTAATATTAATTATAACATAATTTATTTATTATTTGTTTCACTTATTTATATATGCAGTTACACTCAACAATCAAGAGGACGTTTATTTACTAATGGTATAGGAAATGGTTTATCAACTATTTTTCTTAATTATAATTTTTATGTACCTGAGATAATGTTCATTAGATGTATGGCTAGATATATTCGAGGAACATATCCAAATTTATCTTTAAATGAATATCCAGAACAAATTATTTCAGATATTTATCAATATTTTATGGATAATTTCTCAATGAGATTTATAAACGAGAATAATAAACCAAATGATTATTTAAATCATATAATAAATTTAGGATATAATAAAATTATAAGTATTGAAGAAAATGAAATTCCATTACATGATTATAAAAAATATGTAGATACAATTGATAAAATTGAAGCTAAAACTAAAAAAATTAAATCTGAAACTGATAAACTTGATAAGAAAATTGATAATAATTTTGTAGTAAAAACTGATAAAATTAAAAAAGTTGAAGTGAAAATTGATAAACATGTTAAATTTGATGATAAAATTAATAAATTTGAAGAGAAAATTGATAAAAATGATAATTTTAAATCTGAAAATGATAAAATTGATAAATTTGAAATGAAATTAGATAAAAATCATAAATTTGAAAATAAAATTGAAGTGAAAATTGCAAAAAATATTAAATTAGAATCTGAAAATGATAAAACTGATAAATTTGAAGTGAAAATCGATAAAAATCATAAATTTGAAGACAAAATTGATAAAGTTGAAGAGAAAATTGATAAAAATGATCAATTAGAAGCTACAATTGATAAATTTAAAATGGTTAAATTTGATAAAATTAATAAAATTAAAGATGCTATAATATATCAAATAGTTGAAAATGCTAAATCATCAATGGAAGCAGTTGCTCCAACAAATACAGCAAATACAACAACAGCTGAAGAAACAGAATCTTGGGGACGTTGTTTATCATTTTACAGTATGGAAGTTTTAGTTAGAACATTAGAGAATTTTGTACTTTAAAATAAATTACATATTAAATATAAATATTTATTAATTAAAATATAGAAATATTTTATATGATTTAATGAAAACTACTTGTTTGTTTATAGATATATAGATATAAATATATGCAATCGATAAATAATATTCCATTACAATATAAATGGTATAATTTTGTCATTAGATTAGTACAAATTTCAAGTATATACAATAATTAAAATTGAAAACTTATCTGTGTATAATTTCACCAAATATACAATTAAATATTAAAATTATATTGTATACTAAAATTATAATTGTATCAGGTTGTTTTTATTTGAATTATTTTAATTAAATTTAATTCGCAATTTGCACTACATTATCCTTATGCGTGACGAAGTATTTATCATAATTTATTAAACATACATTTTAAATTACGAGTAATTTTATTTCTCTATTTAAAAAAATATATATTAGTTTTCATTTTAATTCATTTTGATTTCAGTTATTTAGTATTTCCTTTTAACTCAATCGAATTAGACGAAAAAAATTATATAGATGTTTAAATTAATTAATTTAATATCAATTTTCCTATTAATGGAATTATTTATATTCACAATAAATTCATTAAATATATCAAATATTAATAATATTATTACAAATGTTATAAAATATTACGATACTAAAAATCTTTTTATATACAGTTCAAAATTAACATTTTTCAACAATAATAATAATGATATTTCTTTATCAATTATGAAAAATGATTATTGTCCAATTATAATTATAACAAAATATGAAAAAGGAAAAATATTTATTAATCAATTTGATAAAAATGCATTGGGTATAATTTTTCTTAATCAACAAGAACAAAATCAACAAAATGATATAATTTTAAAAAGTTTAGATGAAACACTAAATGATATTCATAATATTAAAATTATATTCATATTTGATGAAAAACTCAATTCTAACGATAATATAAAATGGATTTATAAATGGTGTTGGAAAAAAAGATTTTTAAATATGATTACAATATTTTCGGTTAATAATAAAATTGAAATATTTACATATAATCCATTTCCAATATTTCATTTAGAAAATAAAACAAATATAATTTATATAGATGAATATTTTCCAGATAAATATAAAAATTTAAATAATTATAAATTGAATACATTAGTTTATCGTGATCCACCAACAATATTTCAATATAATAATAATAATATAAATATTACAGCTGGATTTTATTATACAATTTATACCGAATTTTTAAATTTAATAAATGGATCAATGCTGGATATATGTAAGGATTATTATAATCCTAAAGTACCATTAATTGCATTACAAATAAAATCTGGTGAAGTTGATTTTATATTTAATCAAATACCACAAATACCAAAATTTACAAGAATGTTTACATTTACATATCCATTAAGAGTTGATAAATGGGTATTAATTGTACCAACATTAAATGAAATTGAACCATATAAAAATTACATATATCCATATACAATTGGTGTTTGGTTTTGTATATTATTAACATTAATATTAACATCATTAACAGATTCATTTAATGATTTTGTAATAAATAATAATAATAATAATAATTATAAAATTGATATTGGTAGATCATTTTGTAAAATATTTTGTGCTTTATTATTTATACCATTTTGGAAAAATGATTTATATTCAAAACGTAAATTACCAGAAATATTATTTTTATTTTTTATTGGTATGATAATGACACAATTATATTGTGCTAGTTTATCTAGTTTTTTTACAAAACATATATATAAAAAAAATATTGATACTGTTGAAGATGCATTAAATGAAAATATTAAAATTATTGTATTAAAAGAATATGCTGATTATGCAATACGTGATTGGCATCCAAAATATAGTCATAAATTTGAAATTGTTACATTATCAAGTATGACACATATTAGAGAAAATTTAGAACAAAATTGTGCTCATTTTTCATTATTATCAAAAGCTGGGTTTTATTTAGAACAACAATCACGTTTAAAAAAACCACGTGTACGAATAGCTAACAATGAAGCTAAATCAGTATTAAGTGGTTTTCCATTAAGAAAAAATTGTCCATTTATAGATAAATTAAATATATATCTTTTATATACATATCAAAGTGGATTATATAATTACTGGCAAACTGTAAGTTTTTATATGTCAAAAAAAGCAAATTATTTGAATTATTTAATGGATGAGGATGATGAATTTAAACCTGTATCAATGGAATATATGGAAATTGAATGGGGTATACTTATAATTGGTTGGACTTTAAGTTTAATAGTATTTATAATTGAAAAAATATATATTTAAATTACAATGTTATTAGAATTGAATAATTTACAAAAATTTGGAGACAAAAAAATATTTTTTTTTATGATTCTCTGAATTATAAATTGCATTACAAATTATATTAATAAGAAATAAAAGCACTAATTATTTATTTTGCCCAAACTATTTATTGAAATTTTTAAATATTACAATTAACAATGCATGTAATGTTATTTAACTAATACCATAAAATATACCAATATTATATCACTATTATTATATTAAATATTGATTAAAATATAAATTTACTTTTTTCCCTTAATTGTTGTTAATTTTCCGAGAAAAAAAAATAAATTTATTGTATAATGGAAATTTTTAAATTGAAAACATTCTTTGAAATAAATATATATTTATTTAACTGGTTTTAAAAGATCCAAAGCTTGAGAAATATCACCATCAACAGATTCCAATAGATGAGTTAACCATTTACCTTCATTACTAAAACCCATTGCAATCATAGCAATAATAGCATTATTAATATGTGGTTCTAAAAATAAATTAATATTAAAATAAATCACACTGATTAAATTAATTCCTCCCCCCCCCCACTTACTAGTATGATAAACCAGATCAGTAGCTACAGATTGTTTTTTACGTTGTTCTTCTTCTTCTAAAATATGTCTTTCCAATGTTTTACTTAATTGTGCGTAATCAAATTGTGTCTGTTTTGGTTGTGGTGAATTTGATTCATTTTTTGATGTATTATTATTTTCTGATTTCATTGAATCATTTGGTGATTGTGATATTGGTTGTCCAATAATACTATTATTATTAATTGATTTTTCATTATCAATTAAAGTCCAGCCAATATCTTCTTGACTCTTTTGTTTTTCAATTGATGGTTTTTCAATTATTTTTTCTTCTATAATTGGTATTATTTCGGTATCAATAATTGATGGTTTTTCAATTATTTTTTCTTCTATAATTGGTATAATTTCGGTATCAATTAAACCACCAACAGCACCATCCGTTGATTTCCAATTATTAATGTTCTTTGGAACATCAACATCTTCTGGAACATCTTCAATTACTACTGCTTCTGTATTTTTTTGTTCTGGTAAATTTATATTTATTTCGTTTTCTGATTTATTTGGAATTCCATCAGTAGAAATATTTTCATTTGTAGTGTCATTAGTATTTTCATTATTTGATTTTTCAGTAGATTTATTCGCATTTTCAGCAGTTGTTACAGTTGTGGTAGTAGTAGTCGAAGTTTGAGGTGTATCCATAGTATTAGTAGTAGTATTAGTAAAAGTGGTTGCTGCAGCAGTTCCACCAAATGGACATACACCAACTTTTACACCAATATTTATTGGATCTAAAAATTTACCAAACATTTTACCAAAATTATTTAATACTTCAGCACCAGCACGAATGGTTTCAGGATCATATTGAGTTTGTCCATTATTTGTCTTCGATGATTGTTGTTGTTCCTGTTGTACTGGTGGAGTTTGTGGTGTTGCAGATCCACTTTTTTCTTTTGATGCTGACTCCTTATTATTATCAAATGTTTTTTCATTTTTTTTAGTATTATCATCAGTTTGATTTGATATATTTGTAGTATTGTTTGGTGTTGTTGAATTACCAGCCATACCTTGCATCATTTGGAATAAATTGGTTAAAACATTTGTACCAATTTGATGTATATTACTACTACCACCACCAACATCTGAACAACGTTTATGATGTTTACGGCGTCTTTCACTACGATCAGTTTTTTCATTACCTTGTTTCATTGGTATATCAATATTAATCGCAAAATCATTAAAATTATCTGCTGTATTAAATCTCTTACTACCACCACCATTCGCTGAATTACGACGTCTTGGTTCTGGTGCCGGAATTCTTATCATTTTATGATGATCATGGAAATTTTTATTTTCACATATCATACATAAATCAAAATCTGGACATTCTAAACATTTATAACGAAAACCAATTATAGGTAACATACCACATTTATCACAAGATACACCACGATGAACAGCATCTTTACGTTTATCACCAGAATCAGTTGTAGATGGTCGATATGCTGGTGTTGGTAGATGTGAGAATGGATCATAAGTATTTGAAAATGGTAATTCTTCATTTTCAATGAAAATACGTTTCCTTGGTGATAATTTTATGAACATCTTATAAGAATGTTCACCATTAATTTCAATTTTATCGCCATCATCATCTAACAAAGAAATATGGATTATTAATAATACAATTAGGAAGAAAAAATATTACTACTCACCTATCCAATATTTATACATTGTTTCAACATTTGCAAATTCATCTTCACATTTGTTTAAAAATAATTTATAATTTGATGAAATATCAGAATAAATAATTTTTGATTTTCCATAAGTATTAATACAAATTTTTAATGCATCCATTTTGTTTTAAATTTAATAGTTTAATTGCGTTTTAAATTTATTATTTTAATTACACTTTAGTACATAAACTTCTTTGCAATTTTATAAGAAAATATCTTTCCTTTTCAAGATTTTATAATGCAATGAATAAATTTTTTATAGTATATTGGTATTTATATACGAATTATTTAGTAGTTTGTAACTAGAATTTTTATTAATTCTGGAACACTCGAGTTGATTACAGAAAAATGACGAATCACTCTTTGTATGATGAAATTGTAATTGTGAAATTATCTTTAAATTTATATGTTTTAACTTTTAATTTAATTACTTTATGTAATTTTCACTTTTTACCAAAAGTCACAAAATTTTTAATATTTATAGAAATGAATTTTATTATTCTATAATAAAATTTCTAAATATTTTTCCAATGTAGAACTAAAAACAAAATGTAGAAAAGATGTCTATGACAATAGTGTTGCCAATATTGATATTTTGACTATTGACGAATGACATATCCTTATCCACACAGAATATTTTTCATCCCAGCAGAATTCCAGAACGTCAAATGAATTTTATCCACTCGTTTTTTTTTTGAAAATGTTGACAACTGTCATATATTTAGTTGAAAATGTTCTTCAGATAAAAAAAATACTCAAATTCTCGAAAAAAACCTCTAAAACATTTTAAGAAATCACTAATATTATATAGACAAGATATAGACAGATTGCATTATTATGCAATTTTTTCTAGGACAGAGGAATTAGATTACACATTACTCAAAGCTACATATTATATCTCTCCTAGGTCATAGGAAACAATTGCAAAATCAACCATAATTTCCCAATCCCGGAAAAAAATTGAAAATAAATTTATATGGTTGGATTCGGAATTCGGATCGGAACCATAAATATCTATATATTGGAGAGTGTAGCAAGCATGCTATTTACAAATGCATAGTTTCTGGTTATTGGGTTGTCAGTTGTCAAATATATATAAATCAAAAAGCTGTCAAAAGAAAAGTCGAATTGATTTAATAAAATAAACAAACATTTTGCATTATTTTATTAGAAATAATAAATGCATTTACTATAAATTCTATTTATATGAAAAGGGTGTAATTTTGAAATATGTCATTAAAATTTTATTAATTGTTTAAAATAAAATATAAAAATGATTGGTGAAGATTGGAAAATTACAAAAATTATTGCAACTAGGTTGTGGGCGGCATCTGGTGGTTCACTATTATTATGTTTGATATTTTATTGTTTTTATGGCACAATTTATGCATTTTCGTTATTTGCCGTCTTTGCTTTTGGTAAATTATTATTTCACATCTCTTCTATTAGAATTTAATTTTTTAATTGTCCATTTATAATTTTTAGGTATACTTTATCATGCACAAGATAATTTATTATATCATCCTGAATTACCATCAAATTCACGTATTTATGTACCAGTACCAACAATGCATAATTTACCATATGAAACTGTAACAATTCGAACACCAGATAATATATCATTACATGGCTTTTGGATACGTCAACCAGATGAACGTTGTAAATTTGTGCCTACATTTATTTATTTACATGGTAATGCTGGTAATATGGGACATCGTATGCAAAATGTCTGGGGTATTTATTACAATTTATATTGTAATATATTAATGGTTGAATATCGTGGTTATGGTTTATCAACTGGTTCACCATCTGAGAAAGGTTTAATTATAGATGCTAGATCAGCAATTGATTATTTATTTACACGTGATGACTTAGATAATAGTCAAATAATATTATTTGGTCGATCATTAGGTGGTGCTGTTGCAATTGATGTTGCATCTGATATAGAATATTATAAACGTATTATGTGTACAATTGTTGAAAATACATTTACAAATATACCAGAAATGGCATTAGAATTAGTACATCCGTATGTACGTTATATACCAACAATATTTTATAAAAATCAAGTAAATCGTTATTTAATATAATAAATATAATTTATTTATTATTTTTTAATAAATATATTTTACTTTTTTCAGTTTCATTCAATTATAAAAGTTCAAAAAATTATTTCACCATGCCTATTTATATCTGGTCTAAATGATACATTAGTACCACCTAGAATGATGCGTCAATTGTATACAAATTGTGGTAGTACTAAAAAACGTTTATTAGAATTAAATGGTGGTTCACACAATGATACATGGGTCTGTGATGGGTGAGAATTATATATTTTTTATTTATAGAAAATCTGTAACATTTTCTTTTTGTAGATATTATCAAGGAATAGCTGATTTTTTAGAAGAATGTAAAACTATTACGCGGCCTTTATTATCTCCTCCTGAGAAAAGTAATATTTGGAATAACGTCCAAAATGTTTAGTACATTATATAATATTTAAAATAATTGCAAATAAATTAATTGTTAATTTTAATTGAATAACCAAAAAAAAAATACATTTAGAAAATTATTATAATAAAAATGCCAATAAATAAGTGATATTAATTAAAAAATATCCTTCAGTTTTACATATTATATTAAATTACAATTTAAAATGTTAATATTAAATATGTAATATTAAATAAATTAAAATATTTTTTTAGAATAAAAAAAAATTGTAAAAATTAATTATTAAATTAGAACAAATTAAAAAGCTATTTTAAAAAGAGTTATATATGTTTCATTATTTTCCCTTAAATCGCTCACAATTTATAATATTTTTATAATTTAAATAAATTCTCTAATATCGTAAAAAAGTTTACTATAAAAATGATTATTTCCATTTCCATCCAATTAGAACATATATATGCATAGTGCATATATATCTCATATATATATTTAAATCATACTCTGGTAACACTGAATACATTTTCCATCTAGCGGAATTAAATTGAATTATTGTAAACAAGTAATTTTACTGTCATACTGTTAGTACCGTGCTGCTATTGAAGTGGAAAACATATAATAAATAGGAGAGTGTATTATTTTTGCCGGTATTTTTTAACTTCAAAATACATAATATAATTTACAATATTTGATAATAAAAATACAAATTTATAATAAACATTTTTCGTGTACCGGTTAATATTTATTTACCTTGAATTTAATAATTTTATTTAAATATATTCTAGTTATAAACTCTTATAAGAATTATAAACAAAAGATAAAATTGCGCCAATTTCAAATGTGTCAAATATAAGTTACATTTAATAATAAAATTAACTACTCCTATAATTTAATTTAAAAAGTGTTTGGTTAAAATATGTATAATACAAAAAGGACATTAAGGATAAAGCAGAAAGAATATATTTTACTATATGAACAAAAAAACAAAATGAAACACAAATACTTATGTTAACGATATTTTTGTTTGGGGTATGTAAATTTATAATAAAATCAATAACTGGGTATTTTTCTGTTATATAAAATTAAAAATACAGATATTATTGTAAACTAATAATAAAAATTGATTATCTATCTCTTGGTACCATTATTGCTGTGTCAATTTTCTGTAATAGACAAAATACATTATTTTTGTAATAAGTAAAAGAAGGTCCTTCGTCCTTGTGAAAAATATAATGTTTCTGAAATAATAAGAATTAAAGTAGAAAAAATTATTATTATCTCCGTTTTACACTTCTCATACTTAAAAAAAGTTGTCATTTCCACTTGTTACACATCAAATTCGTACACATCCTTTTTCATTTCTTGTATATAGTTGTTGTACAAGAAATTCAAAGTGTTTTTTTTTCTTTTCCTCCTCTTTTATCATTCGAGTGGGACTTTATATGTCTGTTCAAACATTTTTTTTTGGGTATGAATATAAAAAAGGATGTGGGTGGCAAGGATCACAAAGAAATATTCAAATATCTATATAGAATAATATTTTTTTATATTACTTTTTCCATAAGTTTATTTTTTTCTGAAATTGTTTAAGGATGATTATTTTTAATGATTACAGTAAATTGGGTATAGATTTTTGAGAAAAGATGGAATAATAATACATAATTGAGAAAATTGATTTTTTATTTATATATATCACAGTCAATTGAAAATTTCATATTTTCATGTGAATTAATTTGGAAATTCATGATACATATAACAATAGAGTTTATACTGATATCATTAATCCGTAGACTTTTTCAATTTTATTATCTGTAGACTACTTCAAAAAAATATTTCGTTTTTGTGAAATGAAGATTAATGACGACTGAGTTGTTAAAGAGTCCACTAGAAAATTTTATGCAATCTTTTAAATATTATATTAGGAAAAATTTCATATCGATCTATATATTATCTTATGTTGTGCAAACAATTATTCTTAGTTTTCTTAGATTTCCATTAAATTTACTCTATTAAATTTTCTATGAAATTCCATTAAATTTACTCATACAACTAAATTATTAATAATTTTATTACATAGCTAAATATAAAATTAAATCGATCATAATTATATGAAATATATATATATATATAATCATTCTGGATCTATGAAATTATCCTTTTGCCTCCTTTCAATAGCATTTTTATCATAAAAATTGATTAATACTTAAATTAAGGATAATTTTAAAGATGTTTCTTCATTTATTTATAAAAATTTCTAATTTTCTATAATTATTATGTTTATATTACATGGAGCTTTAATATTAAATTTCTAAAAATAATTATAGCAATAGAAATTCTGCGATAAAAGCCAAAAAGCTAACATAGTTTTACAATTATAAATTAGACTTTAGTTATATTGAAAGAGAGAACGAGCTAAATTTAATTTAATTTTAACAATATGTATAATAAATTAGTAAAATAATAAACATCCTTTAATATTTAAAAACTAGATCATTTCTATAAAAAAACATTAAACTATATATAAATCCATAATTACTAAAATTTATTGTAATATTCCTTATACTATATATCCTATCTTTTATGTTATATAATTCCCCAAGGACTGGACTTTCCTTTTGGATTTGTTCTATGTATATGCCTTATATATATATAATTACATTTTAACGTTAATTTATTGAGTTTTATAAAAGAGATTGTAAGTATATATATATTTCCTTATTATTTTAAACATCACACAAATAAATTGTTCTTTTCCCTTAAGTTTTCTTTTTTTATATCCTTTTTCATTTTTTATTAAGATTTTGTAATATTCCTTAAAGTCAAATAAGTATACTTAGTATATAATTCATATCTTAAAAGGATATCCTTTTAAATATATAAGTTATAAATAAATTTTTTTGTTCATTTTTAAATTTTTAGAAAAAGTTTTTTTTTTTAGCTTTCTTCGTATTATTTAATATATTTATACAGTAGATTTATTTTCGATTAAAATTAGTTTAATTGTATATAAATGTAGAAGATTCAGGATACATTAAAAAATATCATTGTAAAGAAATTTGCTTTCTATATAGTCCTTATATGTTTCTAATTTTTTCTATATTTAAATTTCAATATTTCATTTCTTCTACCAACAATTTTTGTTTGTATTTTTATTTAAACCCTTTAAGCTAAATATAATAATCCAAAATATTAATTTTAATTTTTTGTTTTTAATAATAAAAATTTCAAACATTTTCCATTATAAAAATTAATTTCTGCATATGACATTGACAATATGTGTATATATGTTTTAAATATTCAAATTTCATAATTTTTTGAAAATTATTATATATAAAAAAAAATATTTAATTTTAATTTCTTTCTTTTTACCTTAAACATTTCAAAAACATTTTATGTAAATATGTCAAAATCAGGAATTTTATATAATGTTTAATATTATTAATATAAATATATATATATATAAGTAATTTTTTCGTTGTTGTAAATTTAAAGCAAACAAACACAATTTGATAAGAATTTGTCAATTTTATATGCTACTATAATTTTATGCTAAGAGATACCTTAAGAAAAAAAATAACATACATATGTCATCCTGGCGTACTATATACCTACATATATAACATAAATGAAAAGAACATGAATTCTTTTTTTTTTTTTATAATATTAATTTTGTGCTCCTTTCCAAATGTTTACATACTCAATTCACTGTAAAGTTTAAAAAAAAAAACATTAATAATAATATTATGAATATACCATTGACATGATATATAAATTTCAATAAAAGTTCTATACTTGGGTTGTAAACATATCCACAAAAATGTGTCCTTTATTTATAGTAGGTATGTATATAAATTTTGAAAAGTTTTAATAATTTTTTTTTGGGGGATGATGTAAGGTAGTCGAATATGATTATTAGTAAAATTTACGAAATTTTGAATATATTTTAGTATACTTACATAATCAATTTATATACATTTAAGCAACAAGTATAATTTAATTTTTAATTATGTTAGTGATGGTTGGTTTATGAAACATATATCGCTAATTCAATTGGTAAGTGTAATATTATTTAATTTTTAATTAAATATTTTATAATATCATCTCAATTATGAGACTTTTTCAAATGAATTTTGAGGGTGGATTCAGTTTATAAACGAGGTGTTTAATCGTTTACATTTTTGCCTCGTCTAGAATTCGGATCCATCTTGACTTGCACAATTTCACTGATTTGGAAGAGAGGCATTAATTGAGATGCTAAAATTTTTCCAATCTTTTACATTTTTACCTCGTCTAAAAATCGAATCCACTTTATAATATACGCGCCAACACTCTACCCATTACCAGATGCCATCACTTTGTTTTATCCTTATTTTGTAATTCGTCCTTTCGAACCCAAAATATATCCTATTACCTATTTCTTATATATCCCGTTTTGCCAATATAACAAAAAAAGTATACCTATATAATAATTGTATAAATTTTCAAATCAATAATTTTTTGTTACTAATAAAAAAAAGGGTCTTTTTATTTGGGTATATTTTAGTAGTTCATAAAACCTGACACAACAATAATAAAATTTCAATAAAATAATATAAAGTCGGCTTGGCTTGTTGATCTAAAAAGAGTATGAAGCATGTACGCACGACAAAAATAATTTATACTTATTATTTTTTTAGAAGTTTTATATTTTTTTATAGCTGTAACCTGAGGCCGGAGACAATTTTTCCAAGTCTATTATAATAAATCAATGAAGACATATATAGAGAGTATATAATAATAATATAGTACCTAAAAAATTCATGATTTTTGAAAGTGTATTTTAGAGACAATAAAAATTAGGCACGTGCCATTTGATACCTAGGCGCATTATAAGAAACTTTTCGGTTTTTTTGTATAATTTTAAAAAAAATTTTTAACTTTCCAAAAATTCATCCAATAAACAAACCGAAAATTTATCGCTCTTTTTTTTTTTGATAGAAAAGTTTGACGATCATTTTTATAAGTTTTATTAAGAAAATGTCTGAAAACTTAATTCGACGGGCCAAATTAATAAAAATTAAATGTGATAAAATTTTGATATCGATTAAATGTAAGAATTTATATCATTTTAACTTCAACTTAGATCCTTTTCAAATCAAATTCAAATCTTACAGTTCATACTTTGCCTGATCGTTGTACTGATAAATGTGTTCTAAAATCTAAAACATAAACCAAAGATAACACTTCAATTACGTGTACATTATTTTGATAATTTGGCCCGTAATTTAAATAAAAATTTTTCACCTCTGATCCCCACAAAAATCTAATACTTATATCCAAAAAAAAATATTTGTAACTTATAGTGTGATTTTTTTTATGGTCTTTTACACACATTCAGTATTTCCTTTTTTTGGGTTACTTTACCATAATATAAAAAAAAAAAAAAAATTTATTAAAAGTCCTTTAAGTCAATTTGGTTATACACATAATTTTTCGTTTTTGATGGTTTAAAAAAACAACAACAACTTTAAATCAGAGAAAAATTCTAGTCACGTTTTAGTAATATTTTTCTATATTATCGTTTCTCGTTCGTTTGTTTCGGGAGGAGATATTTTACCTAGTAAAACTTTAATTTAACAGCAAAAATTTTATATACATAAATAATAATAAAATTTGCTTAGAAAAATTATAAATAAAGGTAAACTTTAGGATTAGTAAAAAAAATTTCATAAAGTTTTTATACTTATATAGTTTAGAGACGGTAAAAATAATAAGAAGGAAGTGTGCTTCATAAAAAAAACTAAAAATGTATTTATTCAACCAAAATTTTATAATTCATCATAATTTTTATATTTCAAATTTCCTTTCCGGTATTTGTTTATTATATATGCGGTAGGTATTTATTTATGTTAATAATAATAAGATTAAAGGTAAAGGTAAATAAATATTATTATTATTTTAACGTATTTCTATTTTAATATAGCTTCTGGAGAATTATTAATGAAACATATTGTTGAAAAATTGAAATTGATAGATTTCAAATGAAAATATTTATTTATTCAACTTGCATACAATAATAAATTATATAAAGTGAATTAATTATCATTAATATCGCTGGATCCGTATAATATTACGAATATTTTGTACTACCTTAAATATGAAAATTATTAAATTTATTACCTTATATAAATGACAGGTGTCAAAAATTGATGAAACATAATCTTATAATATTTAATTTATAAATAAAAAATATGATTATAATAAATTTAATCAGTTTTACATAATGGTACGATAAAAATTTGTATAATTTCAGACTAGATAAAAGTCTATGAACAGTCTGTTAAAAGTATAATGTATACGAACTGTACCATTATAGTACCAGAATAAAATTTTTTTTCTATTTTCAGAAGGACTCTTTTTTCATGTTGGTTAAAAATATAGAAATTTTTGTCCGATATTTATGTACTATATACTAAAATAAAGATTGAAATTTATATTTTCAGAATCTCTATGGTTTTTTATTCTATTATAGTAAATTTGCGGACCCAGAAGGGTGGATCCCTAGTTGCATACTTTTTATCAAGTTTTTTTGCTATAAATTGGACAAATTTAAAGATATTTGGAATTGGTTGGGATATTTTTATTTAATTAAAATTCCCCGTCCATAGACACTGAATTCCCATATATTGGAGAATGTCGGTGTTTTACGCCTAAAAAATGGCAAAGGAAGGACCTTTGTCGTAAAAAATCGACATGCTTCAATATAGGTAAATTTGGTGTCTAACGACGACGACGGGGAATTTTATTTTATTGTAAATTCTTGTAGCTAATGTGGTAAAATGTTACAAAATGTTGGCAGCAGAGATTAATTATATTTTTCTTTAAGGGAAAGTATTTTTGAAAAAAAAATCACTTAGTATAATTCGATTTTACTATTGAATTAAAGAAAAATAACAATGATTTCCATATGTTTCTCCTTTATTTGTTATATTACATCCATAAATACGTTTATTAAATTTAACTTAATTACATTTTAATGTAATTTCTAATACAAAACTATATTCAATATTTTTGTGATTGTGTTACAGAAATCTGTTAAAAAATTTATAAGATAAATTTAACAGAATATTTTAAAATTTTCTTAATTTAAAATCAATATTTCCTCAAAAATGAAAAAAAAAAAACAAAAGGAACATTAAAGCTATTCCACCCTACATAAACAAAATTTAAAATCTGTTCAATAAAAAAAATTTATTTGTTATCCTTTTCAAAGTATAAACATAAACAAAAAAAAAGAGGGAAACATTACTGTTGACATTTTATATACCTTATATTTTTATTTAACTTTTTTTTTGTTATCACCATATTTTAAGTAATACAAAAAAAATAAAAATCAAGGATCTTTTCTCTTATCTCTTGGACAAACACAAACACACACATACACAGAAACAAAAAGGAAGAAAAATTTTAATAGACGTTATCTAAGAAAATATACAAAATTATCCATCAAAATGACTTTTAATCTTGTCTGTAGAATTGATGGAACAATTTGACCATTTATATGTTTGATTTTACATTAAAAATAAACAAAAGAAACCAAGGTGATACATTTATATGTGTAAACCTTATTTCATCAGAAAAAGTTAAATTTTACCATAAAATCTGGTTAATTTAACATTTATATTTTTTTACCTTTATGTATTGTTTTGATTGTAAAATAGAAAGATTGAAGATTTAATTTTCGATAACAATTTTTGTTTTCTTAATAGAAAAATAATATACCAAAAATATTTATTTTGATGGTGTTAAAAAATTGAAATAAAATACCGAAAAAATGTCATTACGTAAAAAAGTTATTCTTGAATAATTGTGAAGGATATGGAAAATGCAAGACCTTCAAAAGCGAAATATTTCGATGATTTTATTAAAAGTCTTTTCATACTAGAAAGACTCTCTGACTGCTTAATTGTCGAATAATCTATTTAATTTTCCATTTTTTTAATTCATTTTCCTACTTGAATCATAAACAAGAAAATAGTAAATTTTTCTCTTTAAACATTATATGTAATAAAAATTTCCTTTTTTTTTGCATTCTTTAATCCTGAAAATTTTTAACTTCGTTATTTGAGTTCTTAACTAAAAAGTCTTTAAAAAATATTTTTGAATATTATAAATTTTTTTTTAACAATTTTATTTCGTTGTTTATGTAAAATCGTAAATTTAATTTTTTATACTGTCTCTCTCAATTTCTATGTTTTCCATAATTTTCTTTATACCATTTCCTTAACAAGAAAAAAAAGAAGAAGAAAATCCAGAGAAATTTAAATGTTAATCTGAAAATAAATAATAATAAAAGTTTTTACCTGGACGGGCACTAAAATTGGAGAATATTTTATAAATATAAATATTTAAATTTGGGATTTTTTTTTAATATCCTTTTGTTTAAGTTAATTTCATTTACATACATATATACATTCAAATATAAAAATTTTCTCTTTTTAATTTATTTCATTCTGTTATTTATTAATTATTAATAAATGTTGCCAACATAAAAATGAGAATAAGAAAAATTTTTTTATTTTAATATACAAAATAAAATGTTCGTCTAAATGTTTTTTTTTTGAAAATATTTAATTTGAAATTTTGGTAAAACCCCCAACTGATAAACGTTTCGTAATAATATTTTAGTTTAGGTATACCAGAGTATACCATGGTTAAAACTAAATAAAAGTGCTTTTATTCTAACTAGAATAACAACGAATATAACCCATCAAGTCCCACTCCCACACCATCATAAAAATATTATTTTTGACGGTATAAAAAATATCGTGTAACCATCAGCAGCGGAGCTACAGGAACCAAGACTCTACAGAATGTAAAATTTTCATTAAAAAAAGTCTGTAATAAATTTTCTGTCTATATGATATGACTATATATTTAGGTGGGACTACGACGAGACATTATGAAAAATCTTTTAAGAATTTTCTACAAAGAAAATTTATTTTCTGTTACGAAAAATATTCTCATAAAAATATCCTTAGAAAGAAAAGAATAAACAAACACTATAAAAAGTAAACGATAAAACTGCACAGACATTGAGAAAGCAAAATAGTTTTAAAATAAAACTTAAATTATAATTTTGTTAAAATATCCAACCATCCCCCCCAAAAAAAAATTACACAACAAAAACACAGTCTTTCTGACCAATACCATTACATATATATTGTATAAGTAAGATTCTACCACAAAAAAGGACATTATTATGCCGGTAGTAAAAACTTTTATCCTGTTGCCTATTTTTTTTTTTTGTTTTTCTTGCATTTTTCATCTCTTCCGTTTTGTTGGTCCATAAAATAATTATCCTTTTGTTACTATTAAAAATTACATTAAAACTCTTTTACTGACTGTGCAGAGACTATAACAATAAAGCTAAAAAAAAATTATATAAAAACGTATGTGCCTTTTAAATATTCATTTACTATATAGAATACAATAAAACATATACACACTTAGTTATATAATTTATGGTTCAAATATTTGTGTATATGTATAAAGAGTAAAATTGCTGAGAAGTCCTTTTTTTCGAATGTATACAATGGATCGATATTTTAAATATTTTCACTATAAATGGTCTAATACTCTACACTCATACTTATATAAATATGTTTATACTCATATATTTTTATTATTCTGACATTCCATTCTCAAAATTACAATACCAACTCCCCCTTTGAATCACCCCAAAAAAATAATTATAATTCATATCCATAAAATTTTATTTGTTTCAGGATATTTCGAATAAAATTCGTCTACCATATATACTTACTACCTATACATATTAGCTTTACCAAATAAATTATATGAATCCATGTGGTCTATCATTTTCTTTTTCCCATAAAATTTATTTACGTATATATATGTATGGGTAAGGCCAGGATATTAGATGAAAATGTATGGAATTTTTATGTTTTACATTTTGGAATACCAAAATAAATAAATTTCTCTATATTCTCCTACAAGAGTGGAAGGTGAAAATACTCAAATTTTCTATAGTACTTATTTTATATTCTAAATAATATTTACGTTAATGGTAGATATGACACGGCTACCAGGGGTTGGTTTTACTAAAAGAAATGTATATATAAGGGAATGGAATTTTAGTTGGTATGCTTTTAAAGCTTCCAACTCTTTGTGTATTTTCGTAATGCATTTTCGGCTCTGTTTCGCTTTCGCCCTGTTTTAATAAATAAACATTTTGATATAATTACAATTTTGTTTCAACTATACTGTCAAACATTTTTATCCTTATACTTACCCCCACACAGGCATAAATTTAATAAATGTTTGCCATTGACGGAGAAAAAAATAAATATTTTAATGTAATTTTTTGTTTTGTAGTATACTCAGCTTTGTGTTTTTAATACTACTACAAAATTAATCTTTAGTCTACAATATTAATAATTGATATAGTGTTGAATCAATTAAATATTCTTTGAAATCCAACTGGGAAATATCATAAAATCCATAAGGAAAATTTTCCATTTTTTTTATATATATAGTATATACAATTATTATTGTAAAATATTACTTCTATTTTTTTGAATTATTTCAGCTTTGTTTTAGCTTAAAGTTTTGCAAAATTGTTAAATTATTTATTTATAATATATAGTAGGTATAGGAGGAAAATTAAATGAAAATGTTTCAATCATTTTCGTGTTTTGGAGCTGGTGTGTGGGTTAGTATATCACGTTTTCAAAGGTAAATGTTTACTGATATTGGAATTAAATTTTAATCAATTTTTTTTTTGGTATTATTTCTTCGTAAGAATATTAAATTTTGTTGTTGTTTTTCTTTTTAGTAATTTTTAGTAAAAAATTTTGAAAGGTAAAATTGTAAATTGAATTGTTAAAAACTAAAATTGAAAGGAAAATTTTATAAACAATTGTGAATGAAAAATGGTAAATTAATATTTAATATAAACTGTCAGAAGAGTATAAATTCTAAATTCTAAATTATATATGGTATATAATGGCAACATAAATTCGACAAAAAGTTTAAATCGTTTTAATAATTTAACGTTTATATATTTCTTTGTTTAGATTTAGGTCTTTGTCTTTTATTTACTAATTAATTTTTTTCTAAGTGCTTTTCAAAGTTCATTTTATACGACACAATCAAATTAAAGTATAATTTGAATTGTTACTACAGTATTTACAATAGTTAATATATTTCTAGAAAATTTTAACATAAAAGATATTATATACATAATTTAGTATGTTGCATAGTTAATTTAAATTATAATTTAAGATTGAAAACCCAATTGTTGTAGAGTCTATGGAATTAATTTTAAAGGAAATTCTGTCAATCAAATTGAATTTTATATAGTGTCAAAATAATTTCTTACAGTGCAAAAATATAATAAGTATAAATTTTCTACATTATCTCTTGTAGCCTAAACAGGTCTGAGACTAATGCTGAAATATCAAGCAAATAACAAACAACATGCAGCTAAAAAAAATAACTGAAAAATAATAATATTAAATCAAATATGTACATTTTACACAGGAAATGAATTTTTAAATGAAAATTTCAAGAGTTGGGGAAATACTAAATATTTGTTTGGGGGATGATTTTCAAGGATAGAGAATAATATTTGGAGCATTTTATATTTTTTAACTCTCATTTTACCCATTTGGGTTGGATTGGAATTGGAAATGATTATTTATCTCTATTTGTTCTCTTACTTTGATACACGGAAAATAAATTTCAAATTCTCAATCTAAGTACTATTTTACGTACTTCCTTTGCTAAGCTTTTTGGGGGGAGCTATCGGTCATCAGATTATAACTCATTTTTTTTTTTGAAATACATTGAAACAATATCAAAATTTTTTTCCATGCACACAGAGCACAGGATTTCCTAATACAATCAAATAAACTGCTATACTCTGACTATAATGTATTTATGCTCATTTATTTTGTTGTAACGACTCTTTCTACTTTGCTGTAAATATCCTTTTTTTTACAACATTTATATAGAAAAAATATATTTACAAAATTGATTGTAAATTATTTAAGTTCTGAATTTAGTAGAATTATAATATTTTAAGTTTGATAATTTTAAATTGGTGGGAAAAACAGAAAAAATCGTTAAAGATTGTAGTATTATTATAAGGAAATAGTAAATATTTTTTTTTACCGGATTAGAATTTTTACTTTTAAGGGTACATAAGGAAACTAAATTTACAATAGAAAAATATATGCTCGAATGTAAAGTAATTTTCAATTATTTAAGAAGAAAATTCTCTGCAGACATGTCTTTCAAGGATCTAAAAAAATATTTGTGTTCATAACCAACAACGAAATAACCATTAAAGAAAATTGGAGACATGAATTCTTTTTGAAACAAACATTTTTATTTTTCTATCCAAATTTACTTTAATGTTTTTGGGGTTTTGTTTTTCCATTTTTTTGGGAAAATTTTCTACAATTTTTTTTACCCTTATTTTTTTTTCGGTTATATTCAGTTGATAAATTTTTTATATCAGTCCGTAATTTTGTTGTTGTTGTCTTTTATCAATTTTCTTACCTTGATAGTAAAAATTTTTTGTTGGGGGTTACATGCAAACGTCAGATGTTTAATATATGATGAAGGATAAGGAAACTTTGTTGTTTGTTTTTTTTTTTTTGGTGGGAGGTTTGAATTAATGTGGGGATTCTTGTATTTTTTTTTAATAAGAAATTTTTTATGTAATGTAAAAGAGCCTTTTTTTTTTTTTTTGAAGAAAAAGGATATAAAAAATTTGTTAGAAATGCAGTTCATTGTTATGAATTTAGTAAATAGAATTTTTTATACAATGAAGAATTGTTATTTTTAAGAAGCTTTTCTATTGTTATATGGGGTTGGGAGCGGTAAAACGATACAATTAGTAATTAAGTTAAAGTATACTATCTGGGATAGATAAGTTTATTGGAATAGAAAAAGTATATTTAAGAAAATAATACATATAATTGTGTCTGTAAATTAGAATTTTCAATTTTTATTTGTTTTTGGAAAATTTCATAGTGAATTTTAAAGTCCAAAAGGAAAAATTAACAAATTTTTGTGTTTAAAAGGGGATTCAGTAATATTACCAAAAGTTTAATTTATTTTGTTCAAATTATTGAGATCAATTTTTATGTTGATTTCAACTCAAATCTGATGTAAGGTATTTCAAATTTAAAAATTTATCTTTTAATTTATTTCTCTTCAATTTGAAATCTTAGCATTTTCTATTTTTATGATTAAAATTTCCTTATAAGTCATTTTCTTTATATGTGAGTGGAATCAATTTAGAAATATTTTATTATTATTTCATCATCAAAAAGAAATATAAATAGAAAAGTTTCTGTGTTTTTTTTTTCGTGTACAAAATTGAAAATAAGACAAAAAATAAACGTACGTAACTTCTTTTTTTGTGTTAAAATTTTTTTGTACCCTTTTTTTCGAGTTTTTCATTTTTTTTTTTATAAATAAAAAGAAAATTTATTGTTAAAGAATGAAAAATTTATGAACAAAAATTTTATAATAATATTTTTCTTTTTACTTTATTGATTTTACTTTTTTATATAAATAAATAAATAAATAAATAATAAAAAATAGAACAAAAATTCATTTTTTTTATTTATCTTTTTTTTTTGTGTTTTCAAAAAATATAAAAAAAATTTCAATGAAACACAGGAAATATACAAAAAAAGAATTGTTACAGAGAAAATATTGCTAAGTATGAATTGTTGAAATTGAGATTCAGGATAGATAAATATAAAAATAAAAACTGAAAAATCTACACTGTAATGTGCAGAAGAAGACAAAATGAAAAATAGAAAATTACTTACAAACAAAAAGTTACAAATTCATGGTAGAAAATTACACAAAAAAAAAGAAGAAGTATAGCATAAAAAAAAAAACAATAAGAAGGACCTTTTATATGAACAGAGTGTACAGGATTTACAAGATGTCTAACATTTATTTGTCCGAAAATGGCAATGTGCAGTATGTCTCCTTTGGCTGATTGTTGCTCGATTAGATTAGATTAGAGGATATAGGGCGACGAAGTAGTAAGGCTAATAGGCTATTATAACATCAATTTTTATCGTTCGTTATTCTCTTGTTAGTATCCAATCCCTCAAAACATTTAATTTATAATTTGTAGCTCCATAAAAGCCAAAAAAAGGTGTAAGAATAAAGGACACTGTATTTAAATTCTAACATAAAACTCTGCTATATTTTTGGTATAGTGCAATGCAGTCCATACTTCTCTTAGTTCTCTTACCAGCTAACTAGAGAATTTTATTTCTATTTTCTACCATTAATTATTGGATTATTGGATTATAAAAGATTTTCCTTTTTTTAGTTTTTATATAATAATTTTTTTCTATACTAACAACAAAAATTAAATGTAAATCAAATTTTACCTTTCGATTTGTTCAATGAAGAAAATTTTTTCTTCTTGTTTGTTTTTCAATTGACGGAGGAAAATATAAATAAATTTAAAAATATTTTTTTTTTCTTCATTTTTTGATAATCTAAAAAAAATTGAATTATGGAAAAAGTTTAATGGGAAAAATTTATATAATATTTTATAAAAAAAAACTTAAATTGAATTAATAATTTTAAGTTTATAATGAAATTTTTTATAGTTAAAGTTTATTTAATCTGTTTTTTTTGTTTGTTTTGTAAAATACATAATAAATTGATATTTATGTACCTCTACGTTTAAAATCAATTATGCTTTTGGCTCTGAAATATAAGTAAGAAATATTACAAATTACTTACATTTCTAACTTATGGTTAAAGCTCTACAACTCTAAAAAATGAAAATTAAACATGTAAAAACCTAAAGACATCCCTGAAGGATTTGAATTGAAATTTTCAAAATTCAACAAAAAAATTGTTTTATAAAAATTTTCACATTGTAACATTATTACAATTCAAAATATTTTTGAAATATGTATAGTAAAATGTTTTTCTCTATTCAAAATTTGAAATTCAATGCAACACTATTAACTAGTCCTTTTGTTTATATCCTTTCTCTTTTATAGATTGTTTGAGAAACTAATTTTATCTCTGTACAAATGCATTTTTCTTCAATGATTCACAAAATATAAAGGACAATATTTTGCCTTTTAAGCATGAATGGGTTAAAATGTGCTTATAATATCAGAAATTAATACAACAGAAAGAAAGGAATTCTTTATTTCCAAGACACAATGAATTAAATAGAAGATATTTTTGTCTCTCTATTAAAAAACTATGGAAAATATCCTTTTTTTTTATGAGCAATATAATTTTATTATAATATATAAAAGGAATTTTCTCTTATATTTAATAACAATGTTGATTTTCAAAATTTTTGAATGATTAAATTCTACTTAACAACAGGTAAGAATTCTCTTTCATAAATAATTTAAATTTTGATATTTAATTAAAAAAAAAATGAATGAACGAATGAATGAACTATAAAAATAATGTAATTTTAATTAAAATTTTTTTTTGTGTATAAAATAAATTATTAAATTTTTAATTATGTAAAATATTTTTTTTTATTAAAATTTTTAATAATTCGATATTAATGCATAAAATATTAATAATAATAATAATTATTATTATTATTTTTTTTGATCCGATTACGAAAACATTTACAATTTTTTTATTGAAAAATTATTTTTCGTAATTTTACCAAAAACCCCCAAAATAAAAGCTTAATATATGAAAGAGGATGTGGTGGCTAGAAGCCATTGGGTATGGACTACGAGTGTCGCATAGACACGTATACTAGCTTGAATTCAAGGTAATGAAAATACCTACATTTTGGTATAGTATACAAGTAGATTATAAAAAGCATTGTCATACTCAACTCATACTTACTTTTATCATTAATAGTTAAAATGTTAAAATGGGAATTTAAATTTTAAAAATATTCTGAAATGCAGAATTTTTTTTTTACTAAATTGGAAATTCTTGAAATTCTTGAAATTAAATTCAGTTTTTACATAAAATTTTAATATATTTTAAAAGTAAGCAAGTCAACGTCATATCCACACGAATAGGACGTTTACTTACTTACATTTCGTCCTGTCCACACAAATTTTTGCTACTAATAACAGGTAGACAAATAAATGACATAAATGCTTAATTAGTAGACATAAGTTAAGTATAGTTCTTGATTCAACTACGCAAACTTATATTTCGTTATTGGAATTGAAATTTATCCATTCCGAGATTATCAGTTCTGATTTCATCTCAAACCATAAGGATACTCACTGGAGATGGTCATCAGCTACTAATATCATTTTTAATTATAAAAACAATTAAATTTTTATGACACAAATTTCTAAAATCCATTTCGACTAAATTTTATTCGATTTTTGTAAAATTTCTTATTCTATCCAATTTATATGGAATTGTTCTAACCACACAAAAAGAGGACACCAAACTTTATAATTAAAGTAACAAAAAAAAAAACGCTCTCAAAAACATCTGATGATCATTTTTAACAAGAAATTACCAAAATTTTTATTGATTTACCCAACACTCTTTCTAAGACGATTTTCCGTTGACCTAAAAAAAAAATACAAACTTTACATAATTGTACTTCAAATTTTCATAGAAAAACAAAAAACAAATCCTTTAAGTCCTTGAATATAAATAAATTTGTTTCTTAAATAACAACAGAAACCAAAAAAAAGTGTAATAAATTTAATAGCATATTTTTAAACCCAATTTTAATAGTCATAAAAAAATATTTTTGTTACCCAAAACATTAAAAAAAAATTTAGGAAAATTAAAACTAAAAATCCCCTAAATTTGTTTCTATACTCACAAAAAAAATTATAATTAAAAGGATATTTTTTTATTATATGTTTAACAAAAGGAAAAATATGTTTCATTCGTTTTCTGTTTTTTTTTTTGCAATTAAAAACAAAAATGTTTTATAAAGAATTTTTTGTGTTTTACGTTTCTGTGTGGTGGAAAAAATTCTTTTTCAAAGTCCTTAATCACAAAAAGAAAACTAAAAATAATATAAAAAAAAAAAGAAATCCTTACACATAATTACAAATATACTTTTATATACCATTATACACACTTTAAGGATATATACTACGATACAAAAGGAAAATATAACATGTCTGTAAAATCTATTACAGAAACCCACATTATAGTCTACTCTAACTCATACTCTGAGATTTTCTTGTAACGATATAATGCTATCCTGTCATCCCTTATAAATGTCCTTTTTTTGTGTTGCTGCTTTAAAAAAAAAAATGTAAGAAGACCTTTTAAAGCAACACTCGAATGCCATAAGCCATTAAATTACCAAAAAAACAACTAAAACAAAATTCTTTCTTTCTCTCTTGGAAAAATGTGAAACTAAAAAAAAAAGGACATCACAAGCATATACCTATAGGAAAAATTAACAACAACAATAATGAGAAAATGTTACATAAAAGAATTATTATTATTATTTTTGTTTAAAACCAAAAATATACAAAAATGTTTTATGTAATTTACTTTTCTGTTTTTTTTTTATATTATGATTTCTGGGGGGCAACAAAAATAAAATTTTTTTGATATTTTTGTATTTTTGTTTTTCACATCAAGTTCAGTTATACAAAAATTTTTGTTTTTAACTACTCGTATATATCCTCCCAAAAAGCTTCAGGCATGATTTGCTTTTTTGTCCAATAAATAAATAAAAAAAAAAAGGAAAAAAAAAATTTAATATTTAATTTATGTTTTTTATTTATCATAATATTTATGTAATTATTTTTGTATTTTTATGTATAGAGGTAAAGCATATTTTATTAATTTTAATTGAATATGTTTTGCTTTTTTGAGGAAAATGAGAGATGGACTTGTTGATTGTTTTATAGTGATCCATTTTTTTCTATGGTTCAATAATTTATATTAAATAATTTTGAATTGCAAAACAGAGAAGTCATTCAAAGTTGTGCCCCAGATTGAAATTAGTAGTACATATAATTACTAATATAATGATTAAAATGACATTTTTTTACTAAAAGTCCTGAAATTTGACAATAAAAGTCATGAAATTTTGTAAATTAATTTACAAACTTTTAATGCCGAAAGATTTGTCAACTTCACCCAAAGGGGCTTGTTCTTTCTGCTCCTTTTGGAACAACAACTCGATGTTGGCCTAGGCCCATGACTTTAGAGGCCTACCTTGACATTTTATTGCATAAATTAAACGAGCGAAAGAAGCTTTGCTAGTGAAAAAAGGGTCTTAAGAAAAATACTGACGGTTTATACCAAAAATTGAAATTGGCAATTGAATCAATGAAATTTCTATTAATTCAATTATTATTTGAATTGGATTTCAATTATTCGAAGTTTTTAATTTATGTTAATCCTCTAAATTTTACTTTTTCGAAAATCAATGTATAAACAAACTCATATTTTTCTATAATTTATAATTAAATTCTTTTTTTTTCTTCACTCTTGTTACATATAACAACAAAAACATAATATTTATGTTCACATTAAAATTTATTTTCGTTTTATACACATATCGTTGTAATGTTTGTCTCATTTATTACTCAACCCGTTTCAAAAAAAAAATACAAACAAAATATTTTTGATGATAAAGGCACAGTAACAAAAAAAAAAGGATATATATATGTCCTTATTCAAATATACTTTTATGTATATATGATTTTTTTTTGGGAATTTATATTTTTGTGGTGGAATCCAGAGAGAAAAAAGGGTTTGGAATAATCATCATATTATATATTTGGAGATGGGAAGGATTACACATACATTTCATAATCATAATGTACTGCTGGCTGTGTATGTTTTATATACAGTACACACAGTATAATGTGCTCACCATAAAAAGAATATTTTTATAGCCTCATTTTTTTGTTTGTTTGACATGTATGAGGTTTGGCAAAAAGAAATTGTAATATACAAAAAAAAATTAAATTATAAGAACATTAGTTATGTTGCCATTGCTAGGGTTTTGCTAATTTGTTACTTTTAACTAAATAAATATACTATGGAAATGGAAATTGGAAATGATCCAAATTGTGATGAAAAAAACAAACTATGTTTATATATATTTTTTAATGAGTTTGTCACACGACATTGTTATAATATTTCGCACATAATTATGATGAAGTGATGTGGATATCCATTAAGGTTTTTATTTTGGTCATAGTTTTTTATTTAAAAAAAAAATAGTTTGTGAGAGTTTTTAGAATTTATAAATTTTACCTATATAATGTACTTAAAAATGACGAATTTTGAGTAAAATGTCAAATATTTATTGGCCTAAATTTCTTCTTTTAGTATTGTTGTAAAGCTCACAATACCGAAAAAAAACTATTTAAATATCGAAGATATTTTCTATTAGAATTATATAATTAAATATTTAATTTTATCAGAGAATTATCCTTAAAATAAAATTCTGACTCAAAATTTAAATTCTGAAACTTTAAATCCTTTAAAAGAAACCATATACAAATACGTACAAAATTACAAAATTATTAAAAAGACAATTTCAAAGAATTTCAATTACCCAGTAAAAAAAAGTCCTTTCTAATAAGAAAATTATTTAACCCAACAAGAAAATAACTAAATACAAAAATAACCAGAATAATGTCAAAAGAAAACATTTTGGGAATGAGAGAAAGCAGCAGACGACTTTGCATAATAAAAAAAAAATTTCCATCCTTATAAACATATTTTCCTTACATAATCTTTTATGTTACACTATTATTCTTTTTATATCCTTTTATGTTTATTTTTATATATTCAATATTATATACATACTATCCTTACATACAAAAACATTATACAAAATTTTACACATATACTTGTTGCAGGACGAAAAACAACAACAACAACAACAACAACTAAGCTCTCTAGTCTAAAAAATTTGTTGATGTTATATAATTTTTTTTTTCTAGTATGCGGCATCATTGGCGGTGATGTTTAACTGTAAAAATGATCCTTGTTGTTTTGTTAAGATAAAAATAAATATATATGTATATACAAAAAAAAGTCCTTTATACTTATTACATTTTTCGCATATTTACGTACTAGCATAAAATATTTAAGGTTTTTTCTTTTCTATGTTTTATAAATATTTTTTTTTTCTGTCTTTTAGGGCTTTACTTGTTGTTGTTGTTGTTGTTGTTGTTACGACGAATACGTTTTTTTAGCTTTTTTCTATTATTATACATATTTGATTTTTGGTTGTTGATGTTTTTTGTTGTTCCTCCTGTGTTATTGGCATCAAAAAGGCACAACATTGAATTTTTATCATTTTTCTCATCTGTTTTTTTTTTTAATTCTTAATTTTTCTTGCAAATATTTTTGTTGTTATTTCTGTTTGCGTAAAGGAAAAAATCCTTTTTGTATTTTTTTTTTATTTTCATTCTTTTGTATGTATGTAACAAGGATACCTAAAACAAAATTTATCTAGCATCCATGTAAAAGTAAGCTACTTGTTTAATATATCCTTACATGCTGGGTCGCATTTTTTAGTTTTTAGTATGCCAAATAATGTTTCTGTGAGTGGAAGGTGAATGGAAGGTTGGTAATAATTGATTTGTATGGTAGTGGGGCTAGTTTAGTATTTAAGGATGGACGTAAAAATATATATTAACATACATTCTATACGCAAAGCTTTCTCTCTTTAAAATTATTATTACATATTTTTTATTTGTTTTCGTTTTATTTTTTTACATTTTCTTTCATTTCCTTTTTTTTTCTGTATATATCCTTATAGTGTTGTTTGTTTTGTGTGTTTAGGGGTGGTGAGGTGTATTTTTGTATCTTATATTGTCTTTCTTTTTATTATGTTCACCTTATTATTATTTTTTTTGAAGTGTCCTTTCTTTTTTGCTTTTTATTATATGAAAAACATGACGCAGTAAAAATAAGGTAATTTCAATTTGTTTACTTTTTTTGTGTGTGTGTATATACTTTAATCCCAAGGATGGTTACAAAAAAAAATTAGAGAAAAAAGTAGAAAAGTATGAAATAAGAAATGAAAGTAAAATTTTCGTTATAAAATTATTAACTGAGATTCATAGAGCTTACATTTTTTTCTTACAATAATATGGTTTTTTTTAATGAAATTTTTTTGAAGATTTATTTACTATTTAAAAAGAGAGAAAAAAATGTAAAGAAAATTTAATTTATAAACGCGACAGTGGAAAAGAAAAATGTGAATCTTATATTTTAAAAATCCATTGGATTTTTTTTTTATTGTGTACGAAAATCAGAGGAGGAAAAAGAAAATTAATGGCTCTTTAAAGTTTAAGGATTTTGGTAATAAAAAAAAAATACTATATAAACTAAGTAAAAACAAATTTTATAATTTGAAATTATTTTGTTTGTAAAATAATTGAAATTATATATAATTAAATTGAATTATGAAATGGTAAATTTATTGTATAGATTATTTATTTAATTAAATTTAGGATTTTTGTTTGTTTAAATTTTAATTTAAAAATTCTATATTTTTTATGAGTTATTTATGCTTTCGTAAATACATTTAATATAATTTTATAGAGACTTTTGGTATATCAAATCAATTAGTTCAATTATTTCCTTCAAAATTTTTATTGTATCAAATTTTCTATTTTTGAAATTTTTGTTTCATAGTTTTCTGTGAATCAAATGGACCAGTTGTTGAACCAGATGATGATGTGAATTTTGTCTCAGTTTCATATAAAAATTCATTTAAATTCTGAGATTTATGTATAATTTTCTCAAATTTGACTGGTATTTGAGTCAAATTTGAGAAAATTACATAGATATTATACATTTTTAATATCTATTTTCATAATCTATAGGATACTTTATTTGTAATAAGTATATTGGAGTACTCAGATGATGAATCCTTAATTGAAGACTTTCGCAAATAAAGTTGCAATGCAAAAATTTCAATCCAAAAATAAGTAGTCAAAGTTTTGACTAAATTTTTTTAATAATCGTTTTCATTATTTCCTAATTAAACTAAAAAAAGGTAATTATATAAAAAAGGATTTAATATATTCCATTATAGTTTAATATATCGAAAATTTTCCTATATAACATAAATACTATTAGGAAATCCGGCAAAAAAAGTTATCTTCATTTTTTATGTTAAAAAAAAAAATTTGTTTATACTATCAAGTTTATCTTTTAAATTTTCTTATTTCCGATACAGACAGACAGACACAATGATCCCTTATATCCTTAAATAACAAAAACAATTGGGGAAAATTAAAAACAATTTAATATTGGAATATAGAAAATATTTTTTATGTATTTATTTATGTAAAATAAATGAGATATAAAAGTTCAAATTTCCTTTTGCAAAAAGGATTAAAAATTTAGATAATAAAAAAAAAAAATTTTGTATCCTTATGGGAACAAAAATCGTATCCTTGTTATAAATTACGAGTTTTTTCGAATTTATTATTTACATTTTGATAAACAAAATTACTTGATAATTATTAATTATTTCTAGATAATTTAGGTACATTTAAAATTTTTGTAATTAGATTCATTTTTTAGGAGAAACGTCAAACGTCACATCGTACTCTGTTGTAGGAGTCGTGACAATATTCTGCAGTGCATTAAAGGGATCTGTTACATCACTCTACTATCAATATTATTCAATGAGTAAACTAATTAATTAATCATTTCTGTAGTCGCGTTACCAGAAACTTGAAAAGCATGTTAAAAATTTCATATAAGATTAATTTTTCTATACGAAATCTTTAATCTCCTATAAAATAAAATAAAAATAAAACTTTAATTAATTGGTATTTTAAAATTTAAACCACACATTTATCTAATAATCTTGTGAAATCTTATATAATTAAAAAACTGTAATATATTTTAAAAGTTAACATAACTCAAATATATTACCAAAAAAAAAAATAAAATAAAAAAATTACCTTATTTAATCATCTTAATTTCACTTAACTTCTTCTTCATCTTATATAGTTATATATACGTGTATGTAGTAGCTACTAATAAATAATTGAAGACGACAAATCTTCCTTTTATATATAAGTTTTTTTTTTCAGTTACTTAAGTCGTTTTGTGTTATATAGCAGGGAATTTTCTTCCTTTCACGAAATTTTTTATTATAACAACAAACAACAAATAAAAACCATATAACACATACTAAATTCATTAGGGATTAACTGGATATTGTATATATATATATATATACATATATAGAAAATAATGTTTTGTACGAGGCCAATTTTTCAATTAGTATTTTAAGATGTGTATTAATGCGGATATAATTTAAAATTTTTATATAGAATTTTATTTAAAAAAAAAATTGTCACAATTTGTGGAAAATTCGAATTGAAATTTTTACTATTTTGCCAAACATAATAATGACTTATTCACTTTCTTATTTGGCTTACTCTTTTCGAAATTCAATGCGTGCAGTGGCGATATCCAATCTAAACGCCTTCAATTTTTCTCAAAGATCTCATATATTCCTCCAAAATTTAATCAAAAATTATGAAGTTCCTCTTTTACAGATATATGTGACAAATTAATTTTAAATCCTTGTCCATATTATCAAATTAAAATTACACTGGGTTCGTAAAAACGTCTAAAAATTAATAACAAATTATATTATTATATTCACATATATGTACAGAGAATTTTAATGCACATGTTTTGTAAATGGGAAATAAAAAGTATAATCATAAATACATATACATAGAAAATATTATTTATATTGTACAAAAATTTATGTTACCATCAGTAATATAAAATTTCTGTATATAATAAAATACATAAATTTATACTTAAACTCCTTTGGGAATAATAATAATAAAAATATGAACCTGGTGGGCTTGTATATGCCAAGGATATATGTATATACCTTTAATATTTTCCATTTTCATTTTTTTGGGAAAAAAATTTAACATTACGCAATTAATATTTTTGATTTTTTGCAAGAATATTTGTCATTTGAATAATTTATTAAATTTTTTGAACATTTATTGATTTAAAATTAGTTTTTCTATACCAAAAAAATATTTATATTTGATGAAAATTATTTTAAATTAATAGTAAAATAATGAAATTATCATTCAATGACATTGTACATATGTGAAGACTGATATCCTTTTTACTATTTTTGATTCAATTTGTCTCTATAATCAAGATACCATCAAAATTCCAAACAAGGAGTCAGTTTTGAGGTTTCAAATTTCATTGAACACCTAACACAATAATGTAATTCGCCAGCATATCATATTTACCCAAAGTAAATCACCACATGTTGCTCCTTTTTTATAATTCAATTAAATTCTATTTTATATATTAAATTAAATTTTTAAATAAAAAAATTGATTATATACCATGAATTTTGAAAATGTTGAGAAAATATTAAAATTTTGGTTATTTTACAAAAAATTATAATTAAAAATCGTACAAAAACTAAACATGCAGAAGTTTAAATATAGTTCGCATATCTGTTATCAAAATATAACTAAAAAAATTTTATGTATATAAATATTTTTTCTATTACCATTATTGCAATTTTGTACAAAATTTTATGATGAAAAAAATGGAAATATGAAATATTATTTCTAGTACGAAAAAATTAAAACTAAATAAATAATGGTTTTTATTTTGAGTCTATATAAAATAGCATCAAATTTCATCTATCTCTGAAATGAAATTTTGTAAATTTTTGTGTATATTATGTACTGTGTATATATATAAACTCTTTTAGATTATGTTGAAATGAAGCTGACTTTCATTCATTTAGAAAATTTAACTATATGTGCATTTTTGAAATTTGAAAATAAAAATTCATATAAAATATAAATATAATAAAATAAATATTTTTCGTTGGTATTTTTATAAATTGGTTTATAAAATATGGTATACAGAGTAGTTAAGGAAAAATGTATATTTCCATATAGAAAATCTTTAATGTTGTTTATCAAATAATTCCAAGTTAGTTCAATCAAATTTCTGAATTACTATGTATTCAAATTTTCAAATTTTTATCAAAAATATAAAATAAGAGTTATTTAATTTGACTTGTTGTTATTTTATCTTATATTTTCTTCTATGTTATATATTTTTGAATTTATATTCAATTACAATTGTAATAAAAATACAGATAAAAATTATTTTTTTTGTTACTAAACTGTTGGGAGTTTATATTCCCAAAAATATTTTCCTTAAGCCTCAAAAGAACAAAACTATTATTATTCTAACTTTATATAATTAAAATTAGACTTTGTATTCAATATTTTTCTATGTAGAAAATTAGAAAGCTTTCAAAACTCGCGATGAAAAGCTAACAAATGATATTACTTTTCTATATGGTTCATTTGAACGAAGCATATAAAAGTAGTATCCTTCATCTCAGGATGATGAAAAAGGGCATAATAACTTTAATAATTGAAATGGACATTCATAAGTTTCAATTAAATATATTTTATAAATTTAACTTAATTTTATATTCATTTATATTCAAAAAATTTCATTCCCCATAATCTTTTGATTGTGTGTATAACATCCGTATAACATATAGTATAAAGATACAATATAAAAAAATGTTGTAGTTATGTTTATTCGTTATTGTCGCCGATGATCCTAAAAAAAAACTATAGGTACTATAAAATTCTTTGCACGTAAAACTATTGAATTAAATTTTAAATAAAAATCAGCATGAATTGTTTTGGTATCTATACTAAAATTCTCAAATTTTGTTTGACCAAAAACATAGTGTTTTGGTTTATGTATGCATAAAAATTCATACATAAAAAAATTGTTGCGGACGACGGAACATGAACATTAAAAAAAAAAATTACAGATTTTTGGTTGATCTACAAAATGGTTTACATGAAAAAAATATTATTTTGTTAAAATTGTTGGACATAGTCAAAAGTAATAATTTTTTATTGATATTTTTGTTAAACAAATTAATTTTTGTAATTTCTATTAATAGCTTAATTTTGTATAAATCTCATAGTTCAATAATTAAAATGCAATTTTCCATAAAATTAAATACGAGCAAGAAATTTCTATTTAGTTAATTGAAATTTTCTATAGCTTCTCTGTTGCTCAATTAATCAATAAATTAATCAATTAAGTAATGATTAAAATTTCATATCATACATGTTATCTGAACAAAAATATATTGTATATTAGTGACCTTGTCCTATATTGTCTAATATTACCAAAATGGAAGATAATTTTTTTATTCATCTTCTAATTTTCTTAAATTCCATAATTGAAATTTTGCAACACCAGCACTTTAAAATAAAATTTCATCAGCAAATTAACTAATAGACTTATATATTTTCATCTGATTTTTGGTCATAATTATTATTCACATTTTTTATATGAACATTTTGTCTTCCTTTATTTTTTTTCCCCCCAAAATTTAAAAGTGCAAAATTTGTTGAATTTTTTTCTCATTAAAGTGTTAAGAAAGCAAAAATATATATAAAAAAGAGAAATGAAATAAAAAAAATCTGGGGTAAAGAATATATTAATTAAAAATGACCAAAATTAGTATTAAAAAAAAAAAATTTTACGATAAAAGTTTATAATGATATATAATTTTTTGTGGATTGTAAATTGTCCATTTTGTATAATTTAAAAGGATTTAAGTAAATTTATTTATTTTTTCTTTTAAAGCAATTTTTTGTTGAATAAATAAAAATTATTTCAACAATTTAATATAATTTATAATTTATCCCAATATACGAATATAATTTGGTGCCATTTGGTATAATATTGTTAAAAAAAAAAAAAATTCAAAACTAAATTTAACTAATTTTAATGAATTATTTATGTGATTCGTAAATAACCCTTGATACCTTATCCAATTAATTTTATTTATAATATTTAAGTAATAAAATGAACCAAATACCAGCAATATATGTATACATTTCCTATTATACAATTTATATACTTAATTATACTTAAAGTATACTTATACTTAAATAATGAATTTAAAAGTAGGTCTCCCTGTGGTGGAGAAATGCATAAAATATTAGTAAAAAGAAATTCCAAATATTTAGGAGACAATTATTGAAATTAATTGGAAAATAATTCGAATAATATTTTTTTGGGTAATTTTTTTGGATAATTTAATGGTATATTAAATTTTCCGAAAATTATTTGCTTTTTATTATTGATTTTTTGATTGTGAAATAATTATATTAAACATTATTTAAATTGAAAAGTGACAACGAATTGACATTATATAATGATAAAATTTGAGTATGGCCTAATTTATGTAAGATATATAATTTGTTGTTTACATAGTTTTTATTTTCAATTCCTAAAATATCGATTAGAGAATGACAATTCTACAAACAACTGTAGTGGAAAAAGTGATTTGTGACTATCAACTATCACATTTTACAATTTAGCATAGAAATTTCTTTGTGATATAGTAACAAATGATTTTATGTGATTCCACTACTGGATACGATTTTCTTGATTTTAACCAAACAGAGATTTCTGATTTAGATACCAAATTAAAGTCACTTTCTTTAGTGTTGAAATTATAAATTGAAGAGTAAACTGAAAGTAAACTGAATGTCTCAGTTAGATTAGCAGTTAGGAATCAAAGTAAAATCAATGTCTCAGTTACGAATTAAATATTACGAACCAAAGCAACATAATATTGTGAATTGACATTCGTTCACTGTACCATCATTTATTCGTACAATTCGATTAATACAACTTTTCTTTACTAAATCAAATTTTTTTTTCTTTGACTATAAAGTTTAGTGATAAGCATAAAATGATCTTATATAGCTTTAAAATAGCTTCTTGTATATTTAAAATTAACGTTTTTTTTATTATTTTTAATGTTCTTAAATAAACTTTTACTTGTTTTACTGTAAAATTATGTTATCCTTAATCCATAAAAGGAAACTCTCTTTATATATAATATATAATAATCCAATGAATCATAAATAACTTTGAAACCATTTTCTCTTTTGCTGGTACAAAAAAGAAAATTATTATTATCCTTTTTCATATAAATTCTTCGTTAAAAACTTAAAAATTTTCTTTCTTTTTTGTACTTTCATGGATTTAAAAAGGAAAAAAAAGTTTTACAAACTATTTTTCTTTAAAAATTGTGGGCAAAGTAATAAAAAAAAATTCATATTTTCTTTTTGAAAAAAAAAAAATTTCCCCATCAGAAAGAAAACCATTAAATTTTTCTTTTTTTTTAATTTTATCTTGCAGATTTCTTTTAATTTCTATATAATTTTTTTTTTTGTTATTGAGGAACAAATCTTCTTGAAATCTTTTAAGAGACAAATAAGAGTTGATATAGATAGGAGGTTCGAGGTTGATTGGTTTTGTAAATTCTTATCCGCACATAGATAATATATTTCTTAAGTACATTTTTACTAGCAATTTCTGATGAAATATTGTAAATGAGATAGTAGACGATTTTTAATAATTGAGATAAATGGGCTAAAGAAGAAATACTAGATAGAAATTTTGTGATTGCATGATAATTAATTATTGATTGTAGATATTTCTGAGGTAGTTAATTAAATTGGAAAGTTGAAGGAGAGCTTTAACTAATTGTTAAAAGCAATTAATGGTAGCTCTAAATCAATAACTTCCAGAGACAATTGAATAATAATTTCAGTGATTGGTGATAATGATAAGTAACAGGTGGTACGTTAATTAAGACAATGACAGATTACAAGAAATTTAAATCGTCTTTTCAATTAAACTCTTCAACCAAAGACCATTTAACTATCAATATTAGTCTTTGATTGAACTCTATTCTATAAACAAACTCCAAAATTTTCTAATTTCTAAATAATATGGTAAACAATTTAATCACCAATCATTTAATAATTATCCATATTGCATATACCTAATAATCAAATTCATCTTTATATAAAGCTGATTAAACATTTTTGTATAAATGTTGTTGTTTTTGTTTTTATGTTTCATTTGAAATATACATAAAAACCATTATTATCTTTGCTGATTTCCAAACATACAATTTTTATTATATATATATACATATTTCATGACTAGGAGCCCAGAGAAATTACTTTGCAAAAACTCAGAAATATAAATGTTGTACGTATATATTAAAATATATACGAAAACAAGAAGAAAAAATATTTATACATATAATTTTATTACATATTCATTTTTACTTTATATAAAGATATCTTAATAAAAAAATATGTACATAATATAAAAACTATTAAAAAACTAATAATTTCATAAATATAATTCATAAAAAAAAAAGTAGTTTTTGTCTGTGCAAAATAACAGATAGGAAAAACTAATATATCTGCTGTGTAACAATTTTATGTTAAAAGATATTTTGGTATACAACACAATAAACAGCAACATATGTGGTCTATGTAGATATTAAATTAAATTGCCAAATAAAAAAAAAAAAAAACGATACTTCAAATTACAAGAAATAATATTTAAATTTTATATAAATGTTAGTTATACAAAAATGTTATTAGACTGTTATGAAAAATATATTGAAAATTATATGAATTATTTCTACAATTTAATATGGAAATATTCGATAAAATTTTTTGTAGAAAATTTAAATTTTTAAAACCATTTGTAAAGTAATAATTGAATTTAATTCTTTGATTTATAAGTCTAAATAATATTTTTTTTTAATTCCATGACCCATTTTCATTTACACAACAAACTCAGCAAAAACATATAGTGAAGTGAAATGAATTCATATAAATACAAAAATATAGGAAATATTTTTCATTCATTAATTTTGTATATAAAATGAAAATAGGAGCAGAAACCAACACACAAACAAAAACCGAAAAGAAAAATATGATTATTAATTTTTATTATAATAGTAGAGTGGTCTATTTTCCTTTTATATGGTCATTCGAGTTTTTTATGCTTATCTATCTCTGTATCTCTATTTATCTCTACTATATAGATATAATAATAGAGGAATATATTTTGTTGATAGGTTTCATCTTTATTTTATTTTTCCATTGAATTGTTGCTTTTATCCATGCTGTGGTATACAACAAAAAAAAAAATTAATTTTACTTTTTCTGGTTTCTCTTTCTCTATTTTATTTGATATTTCAATGTGTTTGAATTAACTTTAATAGCCAATTAACTATGTTGGCATCTATCTATATATATACAAAAAAAAATAGAGATTCTCTTAGATTTACCATTTCATAAACATAAATTTTTTTTAGTAGATTTTGTTAAATACAGCAAAAAAGCATATTTAAGTAGATTATAAAAATTATTATTATTGTAAATAAAAATCATAAATTGCTTTAAATTAATGTTTTTTATAAATTCGTTTTTTTTGTTGTTTTGGTTGTTAGTAAAGAGAAAAAATTCTTGGAAATATTTTTCGTTTTAATTAAAAAAACATTAACAGGCCGCAATGGTAAAATAGCATTTGAAGAAATTTGTATAAATATAATTTTTTTTTTAATTATATTATTTTTAAGGTTCATTTCTTTGTCAGTTAAATGAAAATCTTATGAAAAATGAATTCATCACGTAAACATTACATAAATTTTATAAACAGATTTCTTCAACAAAATGAATAATTATGATTATAAAAAAATAAATTGTTTCTGGTATATTATTTAAGTATATAAATAAATCTGTTTTTTTTTAGTTTCCATTTTTATGGAAAATTATTCAACATTTTTGAAAAATTAATAATTGATGATAATATCAAGGAATTGTATATAATATCAAGGATATAAATTGGAAATATGTAACTATCAAAAATATGAATATATTTCCAGATTTTATAATTATCGAAAGAATCATTCTCCAAATATATAATTAATTGAATCAAATGAATCTTTCATACTGTCCCCCTCCCAATGTTAATTTCTCAATAAAAATTATTGAATATTATAAATTATAGCAGATAATAAATCAAAATCATATTAAAAAGACATCAAAAATATGGAATCCTCATTAAATAAATTGTATAATTAAAAAAAATAATGGAAAAGAATTTCAATAAAAAATCATGAGAGAAAAAAAATCAAAGATAAGAAAATATTAAATAATTTTTCATTTTCTTTTAAATTATCAAAAAAATTCTTTCTAGGTCAAAATTTTATGGTTTTTAATTTGTGTGTTTTTTAACTTACATTTTACAAACTAATTTTTTTTTTCGTTAAATAATTTCTTCTCACGTTTTCAGATTTTTCTTTTAAATAAATAAAATCTTTAAAAAAAAAAATCATAATTTTGAATAACACGAAAAAAAAAATATTGGTAATAAATATTCGACTGCATGACCTATAAAAAAAACTGAAAACTATAAATTTGAAAGTTTATGATTAGATAAATTTTAATATTCAATAAATTTTTTGTAGAAATATAAAAAATATTAGGGTAAAAGATCAGATTATATTGACACTTTCATAAGGGGTGTAAGTTCAACAAACCATATTAGAAGCCAATTTAAAATTATTATATTGTCAATAATTCGTTATGTTGTTATGAGAGAAGAGTATTATTATTAATATTATTATTATTTTGATGAAAATGATGGGTCATCATTTTAGTTTATAAATTTAAATTAAGATTTATTACTTTTTATTTTTAGATTGAATTGATTTAAAAAAGAGTTAATAATTTAAGTAACTGATAGCCATGTCTTGTATAATATAGAATTTAATTAATTATTATTATAAACAAAATTGTGTCTGGGGTAATGGAAAATTGTAAATATGATTTTTAGAAATTTTTTAATGATGATGCTGAAAAATTATATTTAAGACTAATTTTAATAATTTAAATTATGTTCTAAAAGCAAAATTTACTATAAATTTAAATTAATTTAATTAGATTTTATTTAAATTAATTATTTAATTAATTTTAACTTATTTTACATTTTACAGATTGAAGTCAAATTATGAAAAAGGATGTTGACCATTGATAGTATTTCAATTTTCAATTTTTAAGTGAGTAAAAAATAGTATTATTATTATTTTAATAAATTTTTACTAATTTAATATAAAAATATAGTTGAATTTGGTAGTTTTTAGTAAATTTTATAATTATTATTTTTACTTTTGAATTTATAAAATTTGCAACATTAAAATTTCTTATATTTATGGTTGAAATGTTAATCCAATAAATGTAGTTTCTATATTATTATAGTTAAAAAGGAGGAATAAACAATTTTTTTGCAGATTTACGTACTATAAGTAAAATGATCCTCTGTGGTATTTAAATTTAAGACGAAAAGAATATTCTTTATGTACATAAGTTGAATTAGTTAAATGTCATATTTTGTATATTTTTTTTTAATAAAAATTTGTAATTTGTAATTGGGAATTCGAATCATGATCTACTAATGGATTCATAAATTCCATTAAAAAAATCCATCATATATTATTTATTCACAAATTTAATTGAAATATTTAATAAAAGTACAAATATTAAATGATATTTTGGAAATAATATAAAGTTAAAGAAAAATATTATATTCTATTTTAAATTTAAATCAAAATAAGTAAATAAATTTATATAAAAAAAAAATATAATTTTTCAAAGTAAAATTCGTAATATAAAATTTTTGTAATACCAGTAATAATATTTAAAATATATTCAGAAAGTTTTCATTATTGATTTTATATATTCAAAATTTTATGCTACATGGACAGGAACAAAGAAGAAATATTATGTGGGCAAAATTCCAAATAAAAAATATGTAAACGAAGGAAATAAAATGATTTAATGAAGGATATCCTCTCAAAATATGCGTCATCAAAATATAATATAAATGTCGTCTGTAATATTTTGTTAAATTGAAGTGATTTTTTTTATTAAATTTTCAAGAGATTTTAAGATTTTTGAATACATAAAGAATTTGAAAAAGTAAAAAATTTCATTTACAAAATTATGGAAAAGTGCTTACTTAATAATGTCAATAATAATATTTTATTTAGTTTAAAAATTTATTATTTTTTAAAGAATATAATACTTAAATTTAGGTATATGTGAAGGTATATTTAAATATCCTTTTTTTTTGGTATGTTCTAATTTAGATTTGTGACCTACAAGAAATATGAACTTCAAAGAAAATTGTCATAAAAACAAATATTATGTATATCATAAATCATGTCAGTAATCCATTTATGTACTCATACTTCCAAATATACAACAAATTTCTGTCTTGATTTTTCTCTTTTCATTTTTCCTGCCAATCATTTATAAAAAAATTTACATAATGAAATGCACTAAAAACTGGTACACTTCATTAATAATGCCCAGAAAAATAATCTTTACTTTAGTTTTATTCTATTGACCTATTGGATGCCTTCAGTATTATTTGAATTTTTAATGAAAATTCAATTTTTATCAATCATTATCACTCATTTTTTTGTTTATCATCATTATTATATTTCACTTCTGTCTTTCCCCAATTCATTTTTATGATTGCTGATCTAATTTTATATAATATTTTATAAAAATTATTTCTCAAAGTGCATTAATAACATGATGACCTTAAAAAAACAGAGAAGAGCGAGCAATGTTTGCCATTTGGTATATTTTGATTTGGTGAAAAATTATGATAATTTATCAAATTTAAATATTAAAAAAAAAAAATAATGTGTATATACAAATATTTATATTACGATGACGAAGTTTATTAAATTTCCTGCCACAATTTTATGTTCGTTGCAATTTGATTTATAAAATAAATGATTTTATAGGGAGACTAAATTATATTTTAGAATTAATTTCGAATTTCTAAATCGTTTTAAATGCCGAATATAAGGACAAAGTTTTATTTTTAAGTATTACATAAATCATACTAAGTTAATTTTTATATTTTTGTGGGGTTGAGGATTGTTTTTTTTTGTAAGTATACTTGAGTTTGCTTTATTTACAAATATTTATAACAAGAAAGAAGGAATTCTAAAGATTAGTTTCTATTTGAAAAGTCCAAAAGATTGATTTCCTTACCCAGACGAAAATAATGTAGAAACATTGTTTTTCCTTTTCTGCTAACAAGAAGGGATGTGTGATATATTACATAATAGTCTATAAAATCTCTAGGGTCCTAAATGGGTGGATATAAATCTAAGTGCGAATGATGGTTAAAATATTTTCCTGATTGGATTGAAAATGGTTTATATTTTATGGTTGGTTGATGGGTCAACAAATTGATGGCTCAAAAAGTACTTTATAAAATAATATTACTATAAAACCATCAGAAATGAAAGATAATTTTATATTTTATTACTTTTTTTTCCAATTCTCTAAAATACTATTTTAGTAAAATGTCAAAAGATTATTATTTTATTAGTTTTAGTTTGTCGCTATTTTCAGAATAGAATTACAATTTAAAAAAAAATCATAATAAATATTACGGAAAAGCAATTGACAAAATGTAATAGCAACTGGAATTAATTTATTGGCCAATAAGGAATAATAATAAATGCTCGTATATGTACAATATAGGTTCACTCATTTTTATGGGAACATTCATTTATTGAAATTTCTCATGGTTCAATAATTTAATATTAAAGAAAGTGAACCAAACTTTATATAGTTTTACGTTCATTAATTTATTACCATAATTTTTGATTATAATAGAAATTTAAAGGCAGGACAATTATTAAATTTTAATTACATTATTCTCAAAGGTCGAGTAGATGATCCATTAATTTAAAATTTTTCAACCATTGAGTTAATTTAAAAAAAAATTCAATATTTCAAATATTGTCCTCAAAATAAAAAAAAACTATTTAAATATAATTTAATTATTTTCGTGTTGACCTACACAAAAAAATTTCAATTCAAAAACATTTTCTGTATTTGACATCATAATTGTTCCAACAATTAAATTTTAAATTATATTTTAAAAATACAAAATTTAATAAATAAATAAATTACGAATGCAGCAATAGAAGTCCTTCGTTTTTTTTTTGAAATGTCCTTTAAGAATTTCATTTTTCTGTCAACATCGCGTTAAATAAGAAAAATTGAATTTAAAATTTACTTTCCTACACATTAAAAAAAATAACCTTAAGTTAAAATATCCTTTTAAAAAAGGCACAAGATTTTCTTTTTGTATATCCTTGTTGTCACCTATTTTGAATTTATGCAAATTTTAATAGTATACTTTTTTTTTGTATATTACATTCATTTCCTTTCGAAGGAAACACCCAGTAAAAACAAGTAAGTAATTTATTTTTGTTAATATAAATTTACTAAAGAAAAATAAAATTTCCCTTTACATTTTTTCTTTAAAGTAATCTAAAAGGATATTTACCATTTAGCTTGTTGTTTTTTTTAGTCATTTCCTGGCGATGAGTTTTTTTTTGTGTTTTTTTGGTTTTGTGATAAAGGATAATTTTATGGTTTAAGGGAATTGGCCAAAATAATTTAAATGTTATTTTAAATTTTTGTTTTATAATTTCAAAAATTCAATAACCTATAAACCTAATTCACCCTATGTTGTATATATATGTATACCATCAAATCCCTTATGCTTTCTATGTCTCAACGGTGGGAATTTGTAGTTTAATTTAATTTCAATTTGTGGTAGATAACTAATTTTGGTTAAAAGTAGAAGAAGGGTTTTATTTTCCTAAGAAAATTTATGTAACTTATTTAAATGACATAATAATTATTGTGGAAAATTTTTTTTCAATTTATTAAAGTAATGAAAGGATAATTTAATTTTATAATTAATCAATTTACCACCACAAAATTTAATAAATTGAATTTACTTATTATATAAGAGTTTAATAGTTTTCTATGTATATAAATTATTGATTAATACATAATTAAATTACTTATATATAAATTATATTTACAGGATGAGAAAATTGTTGTTAATTTTCCTTATAATATTAAAATTTTCTTTTATAACAAATAAATTATTCATTTATTTTCATTTATAGAAACGTTTTTAATGGTGTGAGAATTTTGGGAGAATTTTTTTTTTTTTTTTATTATTATGGAAATATTTACAAAAGGAAAATCATTTAATTTTTCATGATAAAATTAATATGAAACAAAATGGTAGATGATCGTTTATTTAATTGTTTTTTTACGAGAATTTAATAAACATTTTGTATTAATTCAAGAATATAAATAGAACAATTGTTGTTTTCAATTGTGGTTACCTTTTTATTTTGGAAAAAATAATTAGTTAATTAAATTTTTTGAAATTCCACATTAAATTTTGAGTGTTGGTTGATAAAAGTAACGAGGGGTCTTACTGTTTGCAAGGTTCCTCTAAGTAGCATTACGCCCCGTTTTGTTACTACTCATTCTAGCAAATTTTGAGTGTACTATATCTTTAGTATTTATTTGGACACACACAGTAATAAAAACTGTGTTAATATTTCTCTACGAATTCAATTAAAATTATATTTAAAAAATTAAGTATATTTTTTCGTAGGTCGGCAATCCCAAAGGCACAATGGAGCCATTTCGTTTTTTTCCACTTTACTTACTTAATTGATCTATAATAAAACCGTATAAATAAGGCGTAGTAATTTGTCACTTTTAGTCTCCACAAGTTTTAAATATGTCAATTACCTATTGTTGCTTATTCAATTGCTGTATATATAATATTTAGATTATTCCTTAGAGAGAGTCAGCCTCATCGCCATAAAAAAATATATAAATTACATTGTACTATAATTATTATACAATATATTGTTGGAAGGAAAAAAAAAATCTATATAATATAATTATAATAATATCTTTTTATTAATGTCCCACATATCCGCGACATTAATGTACATATATATACATAATTATTAATTTTATATAATTTAACTTTTTTTTTATATGTAGTAGAGAAAAGTTTGTATTTCCGTTTATTTTAGTATTATTAACTTTTTGCAATTTATAAACTTTTAAATTCATGGCATTATTTTTTGCAATTTCCTTTAGAAACGGCGATAAGCAAAAAATATGGTGAATAATTTTGTTATATAAAAATCAATACTATAGTAATAAGGATAGTATATACCAATAATAAGGATACTGTAATATATAATAGGATATTTTGTACATAAAAATCTTGAAGCTTAAAATTAAAATTAGAAATTTCGAAATATTTATAGTGCTGGCAACGATTCTATTTAATTTAATTTTACCTTTAAGCTTGACTAGGAAAAATTAGGACCATTGCAAGGCTGTAAGCTTGACTAAGTAAAAGTAAAATAAAACAGAAAACCAAAAGCTGGTATTCTATCGAGTGTATGGATACTAAATTGACTATGTCGCTTTATTACCACCTCCTTCAAAATTAATATTTCTGCACTTAATATAAAATAAAGACATATTTCATTTATTACACACATTTTTTTCTTTAATCATCATATACTTTTTTTATACTGGTCTGTTTTTTTCCAAGACGATTCTCTATTGTGGATCAATTTCCTTTCCAACTTCATCACTTTATATTTTTTTTTAATCCACTTGAGCAAAATATCTTTTCATTCACAATTTTTATTTATTATTATTATTATATTTATTATAATAAAAATTCATACTTTATTGAGAAAATATTTTTCTTGTCTTCTCAAATTGAGAATGTACATAAATTTCAATGTTTTTCTGTTATCTTTCTTTTTGCATATTTACATATATTTTTTTATGCTTTGCATATAAAAGAAAACATGTAATAAATATTTATTTTTTTATGTTTTTGCTAAGTTGTATCTTTTCTTTATAATATTCATAATATTAAATTTAATGTTGGATAGTTGGTTTTTTTTCTTGTTGTCGTGCACATCGTCAGTTTTTTTTTCTTTTGAGTCCGACAAAGACACACGACAACCAACATTGACAATTTTTAAGGTCGCATTGGGGTATTTAAATTTAAATTTATGTCCATATACTTAATTGGGTAACATTTTAGAGGTATGAGCAAAATTTATTGAACGTAATCAATGTTTGCTGTTTATAATGTATAAGCTACTTAATAATGTGACAATATTTTTAGGAATTTACAAAATTCACTGTACTCTAATAAACCGACACATTTTAAGAAATTTAGTACATTTTAATTTTTATAATAAAATTATATTCTTGTTTCTTAACATTACCATAAAATTTACTTATGTATTTTTTTTTTATTATATTATTAAATAAATAAAATATTTATGCTTAGTGTAATAATAATGAAATTAAATTACATATATGTATGATAATATTTTTTTAGTTATGTGAACTAATTAAGGGGGTGTTTTTGATTGGATTAGAGTGGTAATAAGAAGATGGTTTAGTTTTCATACTTTGTACTATAATTGAAATTATGAAATTGATGTTCTGTTTCATTAACAACCATCAAACTGCAAAATAATTCAGCATAAAATCTGTTGCAAAAAAAAAAAACGAAAAATGAAATCAAATTATGATATTTAACACCAAAAATTTTATTTTGGATCATTAATCTACGATCAGTGCTATTAAAGTTAAATGTATATTTAATGAAACATTAAATTGGAAGCAATAAAGTGCATTAAATTTTACCATTTCATTACTTTCTAATATTAAAATTTAATGTTATTTTTATTATATACTTTTATTATATAAATTTTATTAAAGTGAAAATTTTTTTGCTATTACTTTGTCAGAATTTAAAATTTTTTACCTTTCATTACTTAAAATATGTATTTTTTTTTTTCATATCCTTTAATAGTTTTTTTTTTTAGAATTTATTATTTTTTAATGGATTTGTGTTTTTTATTTTTCAGTTTCTATAAAAGACTTCACCTTTTATGCTTTTTATGCTGAAGATAACTTATTATTTGCTATAAAAAGTTAATAGTTTATAATTTTAATGGAAACATGAAGTATAAAAAAAAGAAAAGGATAAATTCATAAATGTATATTTATTATGATCTTTTGAGTAATCAATTTTATTATTATTATGACTAAATAATTATATACATATTAAATTTTAATTACATTAGTAATGGATTTACTCAAATTATAGTAAACATATAACATTTGTAAATTGTATATAAATTTTCATGTAATCACATCTGTTTACATATGTATATGATTAACAAAATTTTTAATTATTATGCTAATTGCAATAATATTTCCATATATTAAAATTATATTTCAAAAATTGTGATAATTTTTGTTTTTGTTAACGACCTTAAATCATTAATGGATCATTTAGTAAATGAAAGATTTAAAATTATATTTATAGAAATTATAAATATAAATACAAAAATGATATTGAAGAAAATATTAATCAAAATTTGATCAAAAATATCAAAGTCATAATTTTATTAAAGGCTTTTTGATTATGAAAAGATTTTCTTGTCTGACCAGACATTTAATAAATTCCATTTTATGTAATGGACATTAAGAAAAAAATGATCCAGTGACGGAGAAGGTTACTTTAATTCTATGTATAGACTAATTTTTATTTGATTAAAATTTTTGTGTAAAACTGAAACTAAATGCTAAAAAAAAATTCAGAGAAAGTGACAGGGGAAAATGTGTGTTAATTACTCTAAGACAGAAGACCAAAGCGTTTGTTGTATGTAGCAAACGAAAGTCTCGTGGAAATTCATGAACATGTAATAAGAAAAATCAGTAATTTATTGGAAAAATATGGCCTTAAATTATAATCCGACACTGTTTTTAGTTAGCCACAATTTTCTATATGGTTTTCTAACAAATTTTTATATGGTATGAAAAAGGTTAATTTCCTATTAAATAAAAAAGGTCAGTTTTCAGGATATCATCATTACAAAATAAATATTATATATAAAAGTTTAAAGTATATTATTATTATTATTACAAAATATCAAAATAAATAAATCAAAATGTCAAAATAAAATTTAACAAAACCTGGAAAAAAAAAACTTTAATAAAAAATATCAAAACAAAAATGTCATAAATAAAATTTCAAAATTTTCCTCAATAAACTTTAAGAATTTCATAGAATATTTTGTTGTTTTTGACACATTTACCCAAATAAAAGAAGAAGAAGTAAAAGCTATGTGGCTTTTCTGTTAGTTAGTTACTTTACTATAAACTTTACTAAACAAAAACTTTGTGCTTAAGTAGAGAGATTCCATCATTTAAATAAAATGATAAAGTACTTAAACAAAATTTTATATCAATTTTGATTATAAATATATTGAAAATGTTTGGGTATTCACCTAAGCTGAGAGGACTGTGTATAACAACATTATAGTATATACAGAGTAACTTTGTATAAAAGTACTTTAATAATTGATACAAATATTGATTTACTCCCTAAATAAAATATTTTTTTTATCAAAATTTTGATATTATATCGAAAATGTTTTTTTTTTTTGTATTTTTGGAATTGATTGATTTGGGATTGAGTTCATTTTTTATTAATTAAATTTATTAAATATTAAATATTGAACTTATAAAACATTTTTGTAATAAAGTAAAAAGAAAAAAAAAATATCCTTTTTTTTTATTTATTACTTATTTTAGTCGCGTCGCTCGCTTTGTTTGGAAATTTATTTATTTGATAGACGAGATAGTAAAAATATTTGATAAAAAAAAAATAACCTAAATATATTATATATTTTTTAAAACAGATGTTGTGTTACAGAATTATTCCCAGAAGGATTTCATAGTCTCGCATAAAGATAATATTTGTTCAGTTTCGTTTTTATTTGTGAAATTTTGAAGAACGAATTGGAATTTTTTTTATACTATATAAAAAATATATAAAATAAAAATCAATCCGAATTTTATTTTCGGTTAAATGTTTATAAAAAGTAATATATATATATATATTTTTTTCGTATAGTTATATTTAAACATATTGCACTACAATATTGCCTCGAGGATAAATTGAATTTATATATGTGATATATGTATAGAAACTTTTGTGGTGCATTATAATTGACAACTTTTTTGGGAAATGTCGTCTGAATAGTTTTGCTTGCATTTATATAGAAGTTTAGAAGTTTCAAAGTTTGTTTTATTTGAAAGTAAATAGTTTTGTATTTAACCCGTTAGGAAATATGAAAATATAAGCTTACTGCTGGTTGTAATTAATGATATGGGATGGTCCCATCAGAATTAATTTTTCAATGACATTTTAGTATAAATATTTAGAAAAATTGTGAAAGTAAGTTCATATGGTTCAATGGATAATAACTTGAAACTACCAGGTTTAGAATATTTATGGTATATAACTAAAAAAATTTATAGAAAATTAAATTAAATTTATACAATTTTTTGTTAAAAAATTTGATGGATCTGCAAAACAATTTATATTCGAAATATTTTAATTACCATTAACTGGTTATAGAATTTCTAGGATGACAGCATTACTATTAAAATATAAGAGCTAAGAAGAATGATAAAATATTAAACAAAATATTATTCAGAAACATAAAATGTTTCTTATATTAATCGTCTACTACACCTTATTACGTTCCCCATGTCATAAGGATATTTACTTCTCTCCTAACCGACACTGTCTACTAAAATAATATAATATTTTTTTGTTTGAAAGGAAAATTATATAAATATTCACTTGTAATTTATAATGGCTTTTAGTGTCTGTATAATGTCATGACATTTTCTGTCTTATTTTAAATGGATTTAGACATGTTATACAACATTTTTTTCTTCTGATTTGCTTGAACTTTCGGTTAAGTGTAAATTTGTTAACATTTTTCTATGGTCATTTAATTCTTTATGCCTTGTAAAATAAAAGATATATTAAACATAATTTTATTATAATCTTTTAACATAGACAGAAGATTAAAGTTTCTTTAACATAATATGATTTTTTTTCTTTCTGTTTATATACCTTTAACTGCAGCATATAAAAGAGCATAAAAAAATTGTTTTTTTTTTTATTTTGCATTTTATAATTTTTCAATGTAAAATTTTAATTTCATGCAAGTTGTGCATATTTAAGTTCTTATTACTTATAGTTAAAATGTATATATAGTAGGTAACTTTTTGACATTTATAAAACTCTCGAAAGGTTGCAACTTTTGTGATAATTTTTTTATTTTTTATTTAATGTGACACTTATGTCATATGATATGACAACAAAAATGTACCAAAAAAGGTATATTAAAAATATGTCTGATTAATTTCATTTGTGACAGAAATGAGAAAAATTTAAATTTCTTGTGATATTTAATCCAAATGTGAAATTATAAATGAATTATCATAATAAACAATTGTGAAATTGGGAATATTGTATTATTGGGAGGTGAAAAATGGATGTAAGATTTTAATTATGATTTATGTAATATAAGGTCACAATTAGTTTATGAACAAATTGCAACAAGGTCTAGAATTTTGACTTATGAAATTTAAATATATATTAAAAAACAACTTGAAAACAAAATTCAATGTAATTTTATTTTTGACATTTAAAACTCTCGAAAGGTTGCAACTTTTGTGATAATTTACATTTTTCTCCAAGCTCAATTAATTATTTAAAAAGCTTTGATATTTCATTGTAAAGAAAACTTATATTATTTACTTCTTATATATAATTTTAATTACATATTTAAATATAAAAAGTTTCTTTAAAAAGAATTTTCTCACTGGGTTAAACACAATATACGAACTAAAACCTCAAAGTTAATTTCAGGATTAATTATTTTTTTTTCTATTAATTTAAATAAAATTTAAAAGGCATAAATTCTATTTAAAAAAAAATAAACATTTAACTTTAAGCAAAAAAAAAACAACTTTTACAATTTTCTGTGTTAGTTTTAAAGTTTTTCCTTCAATTAAATTTGTTGTGAAAAAAAAAACAAAGTTTTCCTTTTTCTATCCCATTTTTAACAATTGATTTAATGGATTTTCTTCCTTTCGTTTTTTTTTTTGTTTCGTATACATTTTTGTTCAACTAATTGGTTTGGAATTTAATATGGAAATTTTGTGTGTTATGACCGAATTTTTTTCTTTCTATGTTGCCCTTTAAAAATATAGTATTTTTCTTTCCCCCTTGTTTGTTATCCGTTTTGAATTTTAAGTGGAAAAGTTTCGATAGAGTTTTCAAAAAAAAAAAAGAAAAAGAAAATATTTATATATATTTTTTTTATGTTTTGAAAATTCTGAATAAAAAACAGAAGAAACTTTTTGAATTTTCTTTTTCTGCCTTTTATTATAAAGTAAAAACTAAACAAAATAGGCCAAAAGCTTTGGTAAAAATATTTATAAATATTGATTTCATTTTTGTGTAATGTAAATTTTAGTATACTTTTATTACTTACAAGGATATAGATTTTCTTAATGGAATATTATTAGTAAATTCTTCCACATATAAAATTTAAATTTAGTAAGAAAATATATTTTAAATCATTAACAAAAACACAAAAAATTAAATTAATTTATTTGATCATTATTTATAAAAATTTATTTATATTATTTTTGAATTTTTTCTTCTATTGTAAATTTCCATATTTAATCGACAATTTCATAAAATTATTTCCAAATATAAATTGCTACTACTAAACCATGTATATATAGTATATAAATGGATAATTAAATTTCATTGCTCCAGTCATTTGCAAAAAGCAAAAAAATATAAAGGTTTTTCGAAAAAGCAAAATTGCAATTGAATTGATAAATTTTTTTTTTTACCTATTTAAATATTTACGAATATTTACACAAAATATAATAATAATAATAACAATAATAATGGACTTAATTAAGCAAATAAACATTAAAACAGAATTTAAAATATTATTTGGAATATTTAAATCGGATTATCTAATTAATTTTTATAAATTGATTTTTATTTAATTATGTATAATATTCTAATTATGTTTATGTTTTTGATTGGTGAGAATAATTTAATTATGTATAGCTCTATTAAATGGACACGTTATATGATTTAGTAGAGAAAATAAAAAAGGATTTAAAATATTCTGAATATTTAAGTTGTGACTCAAAATTATTTAGATTTATTTTAATTTTATATAATTTTTTAGTTCATGTTTTACATTATTTCAAAATGGTTTGAGAATTAATGTTACTTTCTCAGTATATCCTTAATTTAAAAAAAAAATTCATTTAAATTTGATATAAATCAATAATAATTTAAGTCAAAATCAATTAATTACTTATAAATTTTTCTTAAGAATTTATTGTATACCATTTTTCTCCTTGAATTGGCAAAAAAAAAATTTGTAATTTTAAAATATGAAACCAAAAAATTTCTAATAAAATAATTGAATTCGAAAATGTATCCTTCATATCTGTGTCAATCTATACTATACCATAAATTATAGTATGCTTTTATTTCTGTTATTTTGGATCGATAATAAATTTTGTGAGTAAGATACAAGAGTTTCTCATGTCATGAAATATCTTTTATCTTAATTTTTGGACCATTTTTCTGGCTACTAAACAAACAAAAAATCTTATTTACAAAACTTGATTTTTGGGTGTTTTGTTTGGTTTTACTTCACATATGTGTCTCTGTCACTTGTAACTATATAAAATTGTATATAACTACATATATAAATCGCCATATGAGAAATATCTCCAAGGATATATTAAGCTCCTTTTGGTATTTTATTTTAAAGAGAAAAATTGCAGGATGGTAAAGATAACAAATAACCCAAACTAAAAAATATTTCAAAAGGTATCACAACGAAAAAAAAAAGGAAATTTTTTTAGTATGATAAATTAGTGAAACCAACTGGAAATAGATCTCAATTTCTCACAATTTTTTCGTTTGTTTGTTGTAAGTTTTCTTGTGAACCTCCGTCATGGCATTTTTTTTTCTATATTGATAGAAACAGAACTATTAGTGAAAATTTTTCTTCATTCATTTTCTTATTTTTTTTTTAATATTAATTTTTCTACATTTTTTTTTTCACACCAGAAAAAATTGATTTTTGTTTTTGTTTTATTGGAAATTTTTTTTGATGGATTGGAAAAATTTAAGGTTTGAAAAGAAGTTTGGTATTTTTTTCAGTCAATATACACAGAAAATCAGAAGTAGGGAAAGTAAGGATATTTATATTTTAGGCTTTATAAATATCATTAGAATTTTTCTAAATTGAAAGTTTGTAAAAAATAGAAAATTCTTCAATATTTTTGTGTAAGAATTTTTTTTTTCTTTTGGTATATAAATTAGTGAATCAATACCATCGGATATTTCAATGTTTAGAAAATTTCTTGTTTAAATATTTATTGATATTAATGTGTTTCATTGTTTTTTTGCTTGTATTATGATGGTTAGGACATTTCTATAATAAATTTATTGATTTTGATTGATGTAAATGCTTTTATTGTGATTAGAAATTGATGGGAAAAATTTGGGAAACAATTCTTATTTTTTTTTTAACTATGTTTTTGAACAATATTTATTTAAACTTTTATCATATTCCAATATTCATATTAGGATTGATATAATTTCTCATATATTATTAACATATAATTGATTATTTTTTTAAATATATACGTGGCTATGCGATACTCATAGTCCATACCTAGTGGTTTTTAGCCACCACATATAGTATTTTTCTATTAATGTTAAAAGTAAGTACGAGTTGAGTCCATCCTAAATAATTCTATTACCAAGTTGAAATCTATAGTAAATTGATATTTTAGGCTTTGGATTAATTTCAGATTTAGTTCTCCTTGTCATAATTTATCAGTTCATTTTACTGGTACATATTAAAATTATTTTACATAAAATTGAATCCCAATTTTTGGTTTTAAGTATCCAGAATATCAGTTGTACAAATATATTACAATATGCACAATATTTTTCAAATATTTAAAAGTAATAAAAAAGAAATGATCCTAAAATAACATTTTCAATTTAAGACAAATATTTATTAAAAACCATTTTAAATTCCACAACATTTTTTTTAAAAAAAAAAAAATTAATTTTTGTTTTTATAAATTTTGCTGTCAAATAAATTTATTTTTCATAATTTTTTGTGTGCCCCCAAAAAATAAAAAATAATAAAAAATATGAAAAAGCAAAAAAAAAAAATTAATTTATAATAAAATAGAACATCAAAAATAAATAAATAATTTTCATTTTCATTTTCATCTTTTTTTCTATGTTTCAGTTCCGTATGAACAGATGTTCAATGAACCCTTACACACATAATTTCAGATTGTATATAATATGATATGTTTATGTAAATTAATTTTCATTATATATTTACCTTAATATATGTTTAATACATAAATATATATGTTTTCATATGAAAAAAAAAGTAGGAAAATTATTATTAATTAGAGTTAGATTTCATAGTTTTTTTTCTTTCTTCTTCTATAAATGTAATTTATATTATGTTACAAGTAAAAAGTAACATACATGATTGTTTTGTCTATACCTAAATTATGTATATTTTTCTTTGTAACATAAAATAATTTTCTCCCTATGTTTTTTTATGTTACATTTTTTGACGTTGAATAATTAATTTAAATATGGATGTGAAAGGCGAGTCCTCAACACTAATTGCTCCTATATACTTTTTTTTTCATGTTATATTTTATTTCTAGTATAATATTATATTCATACCACCCAATTTCTTTTTTGCGCCCACCCAATCGCATAGGGTCGTGACTAATGAATGTAAATGGTTTTACAGACTAATTACAAAATAATAGATGCGTTTTTTTATATACACACATAAATGTTATCCGTTTTGGAGATGGTTTTGTTTGTTGGATGGGGGGGTAAGTAAAACCCCGGTTACAGTCTATGTACACAGAGATTTTTCACATGTAATACAAAGGGGATTAATAAATATTTATGAACTTATTGCTTGAATTTAATGGGAAATTAAGATTTTTCGAAAAAAAAAAAATGTTAATGAGAAAATAATTTTAATTTATATGTGTAAAATTTTGAGAAATACGATAAATTGAATGAAAATTAAATAAAAATGTGTTTGAGTGAAGTTCAAATTATTTATATTTCTTAAATAAAGTGTAAACTTTTAATGAAATTTAAAATATCTGCTAACAAACTGTTACTGTGTCTATTAAATGTTAAGTATTATCGAACTGCTATCAATTCGTTAAGGAATTAATGTTGCATAGTAGGTAAACTTCTTATAATTTGATATGATATATTTTCCTAACTTTATCTTTCCTTGCAGCAAATTTAAATAACCATTTAATTTGAATGTAAAACTTTTACTACAAAAATAAAATTCCTTGTTTTAACATTATAAAAAATGACATTTTCAATAAAAACATTTTCCCATTTTCCTATTTTTTTCGGAAGAAAACTTTCTTCTGTACAAAAATATATGTAATTAAATATTTACAAGCTAATCTTTTTTATATAGTTTCAAAAGTTTTCCTTTAGTGTTACTAGTTTTTAACAAACAACAACAAAAAAAATTTAAATATATGTAATTATGTCATTATTTATGTGCATATAAATATATTTTAATAATTTCTTTACCAGGAACATGCAAAAATAAATCCTTTAGGAATCTGGGAGCTAGGGCGTATAACTAGAATTTTTTTTTCATTAGAAAATGTAGTCCTTTATAAACATGCAAGGTATGTGAAATATTTTAGACAATTAAAATTGAAATTTTAATAATAATGAATTTTCATTTTATAAAACAGTTAATAATTTTTATGTTTTTCATTTTAATTGTGTACGAAATTCAACAGTTTTCTTTTTATATATATATAATAAATTTTCTGAATTTTTAATTAATATTATTTTGGATTGAATGAGTGAGTACTTAGGGGTGAATATTATTATTTTTTTTTTTGGAATAATATTATAATTATATGTTATATTTGTGAAAATTACTGATTAAATGTCAGTTTGAAAATGTTTATATACAATAAATATATAAATTTTATTTGTTAGTTGTGAACATGCAACATAATATAATTTTTCTAGCACATTTTTAGAAAGTTGGAATTAAAATAAATGCTGGAAACTTGAAATATAGGAAAATTATACATTATAAAAGATTGATAAAATATTTTTTGTCATTTTACCATATAATTGGGTCAATATTTGCTTTAAAATCAATTTTGTTAAATTAAATTTTCATATAATTTAGTTGAATGTAATATAAAATAATTCAAAATTATAATACTTCCAAATGAAATTTTCATTTCTGTACATACTATATTTTTGTCCATATTTCTATTTCTAGTATGTATAACTAATATTAGTTTTCATAAATTTACTTATTTCTAAAATTTCACCTATATATAGTATATATTTATAATCAATTTTATGGTAAATTTTCAAAATATCAAAAATTTATATTAATTTTCTTTTTTCAAATTATATAATAGAGAATAATAAATTATTTCTAATATATTTTAATATTTTAATTATCATAAATAATTCATTGTAATATTATGAATATTAAATAAATTTTATATTTATATTTATGTAGGTATACAAGTAAACATAAAAATAATGTAGAGCAGCAAAAAAAGATTTCATAATTAATTTTAAAATTTCATGTTTTTATATGAGAAATGAAAATTTTAATTAAAATTTACCAATAAATAAAAATATTTTTTATCTAAGGAAATTAATTATAAAATATATTTATGTAGAATTATTGTGCTAACAATTTATAAAATATGCTAAAATTTATATAGAAAATAATTTCACCATAAAATTCTCATAGTAATAAAAAAAGAATAAAAAAAATATTTGAAATAAAATTTGTTTTTGAAAATATATAATTTTCTTTTGGTTTAGCCACAAACCTAAATTTAAGGGAAAAAATTAGTACAAGTTCAAAATTATAAATTTAATGGATTTTGGTTTTCTTTTTATTTGGAGCAATTCCAAAATTATGATGATTTCTATTTTTGTATATATACAATAAACATTTCTAGAAATTTTTAAAATAGTTTCTAAATTCTGAATATTTTCTTAAATTCTTTATAATAGCTAATTGACTGATAGATAAAAGTAAATCAAAATATGTGAGGAATATATTGAATTGTTCATTATATTATGAAAATTTATTAACAACCAAATAGATAGTAGACTTCAAACAATATTTAATAACAAGCAAAATGAGATTTATAAATAGATAATTAGAAATATTTAATTTGTTGAAATGTTAAATGGCAAATTAAATGAAAGCTTACAGAGTCTATATATATAATTTTTTTTAAGTAGATTATTTCAAAAGATTATGGATAATTTTTTCCATATTTAAATGACCATTAAATTAGTATATTCTAAAATTTAATATCATATTTTTGGATTAAATTTTCAATTAACTAAAAAAAAAAGATCCCCCAATATTTTATATATTTTATATAAATTCAATTTATTATTTTGCATTTAAATGCTTTAAGGTCTTAATTTCTATGGAAACTAATAATAATAATATTAATCATAATAAAATGCCTCCTGCCTAAAATTTACTTTTGAAAATAATTTTTAATAGTCCTCAAAAAAAATATAATAGAAATTGTGTTTTGCAAATCAAAATCATAAAAAAAAATTATTCCACATCAAAGTAAAAAATTTCGTGGAAAAAAAATAAATAAAATATTTATAAAAATATTTTTGTAATAAAATTAATTTAAATATGTCAATTTGTTTTATTCAATTTGATATTTTTTTATTATAAACATTTTTATCTACCTAAAAATTTCTGTATATTTTTATATTATTTTGTTATAAAAATTATGTAATTGAAATTTTATGATGGTTTATAGTACATAGTTCTATCTAATATAAAATCCATAGAAAGAAAATGAAATGCAAATAAAAACATGTTCATAAAATTATTACACACTTATATTACCAGTAGCTATAGATAAATGAATAAATTGTAAATTGTTGGTTTTTTTTTTTCATATTCATTAAATTTTGTGTCATCATAAAATCACACAAAGATATTTTTTTTTTTTAAATAACATAATGCAAATTTTAGGAGTTTGTTAAAAACTTAATATGCATCTAGAGATTTTGAATGTTGTGAGACTGCGGGGTAATACAATACTAGCATACCAATTGCGACATATAATTTTCATTTCTATTTATATTGGGAATAGTATTTTTAATATTGTTTCTTACCCAAAGAGTCCTTGTGATTAAGGACAAGCCATTTATTGTTCATATTTTCTCCATACTTCAGTATTTGTTCCTTTATTAATTCTATATTTCACAATATGTTCCTATTCGATTCAGGATACTGACTGATCGCCTTATATGGTTACTGAATCTATTTTTGTGAATAGTCTAAAAAAAATAATGTTACATTTTCAATGACATGGATTATTTTCGCCTACAAAATAAAATAGTACACGCAAAAAAAATTATATATTATTATTATCATCATCTTTATACTACGCTATTTATTTAGCGAAATAAACAGACATACAAAAATGAATTTATATATCCTTAAAAAATATGAGCAATGGCAACAAAATGGGGACGACGACAAATGTTATAAGGTTGAAAATAATATATTTCAGATAGTATAGTAGGTAAACTTTTACATAACGCTAACATAAAATCAAAAATTATGAGAGAAAAAATAATGAGATGATTTTAATGATTATACATAGAATCAAATAATTTCATATTGTATTTAAGTAAATTAGATATCCTAGAGGATATCTATGCTTCATTTCAAATATATTAATTTCCATATACTATAATTACTGTCATTTCTGAAATAATTATTATTGATCTTTAAAAAAATTAAATCAACATTACAGAATTTGGAATAGAAATTAAATGGCAAAAAATATTGAATTCAAAACCATTTTTATTCATTTAAAAATCTTTTATTTACCATCAAACTATTAAAAATTATTATAGGTAAAATATTAAGGACAAATTTATATAAAAATCTTAGTTAAAAAAATTTAGAGCAATCACAAATTGAACTAAATTCTATTTTTCTTCTCCATTCATTTTCATTACCAGAGGCTAAATTTTTATTGTTATTATCATTTTTGCTATAGTACAATAAGTATTTATTGTTGTTGCTCTGTTGTGGATGCAATTTGTAGTAATAGAAAAAAAATGGAATATCATTATACCAAGAGCAGAAGATACACATCAGTTTACAAATGAATACTGTACAGATATTTAGTTATTATCCTTCCTGGGTTACATTATTTGTTGCACACAAATTTCAAAATCAATAAATTCATGTAAAATTAAAGAGCGCATGACGTGCTCACCTACAAAATAATAAAAATAAAATTCTTTTAGAGATTATAGAGTTTTCTTGTTTTTCCATTTTCCTATAGTTTTTTTTTTCTTTTTCATCTTCATTCGTAATAAATTCTATCTATGTACATATATATATAAAAAATATCCTTTTTCAATAAAATACGACTATAATATTTTACTAAATGTAATATTGAAAATGTCATTAAGATATGGAAAGGAAAACTAAGAAAAAAATAATTGTATTGCACTATGAGAAATGAATTAAAGATTTTCTGTGGACACAAATCTGACATTCGAAAAGAAAAACAACCATGATCCTTACTGAAGAACCAATAATTTTAATAAAATATATTTGTTATAAGAACATTTCTGAGATAATTTATGTTTCTTTGTGCTTTCTGGACCTAAAAACGCATAAATTATATCCAAATTTCAATTTATACCCAGAAAATTGGTCTAATTTCATTTCTGCAATTCTGCAGCCATAGTGAAAGTGTTATAAAGGGAAAAATAATTAATATATCTACTTCAGAGCTTAAATATAATATGTCTAAGCAGGTGCACACTATAAAATTATATTATAGTGCCTTAAAATGTTTGAAATTATTTCTGTATGAAAATTATTTCAAGTGCATTTTATTGCATACATTTTCTACTGCTATACGCACATTACACATTTACAAAAATGACACATTAGTTTCAATGAAATATTTCATATTGTACAAGATAAAATAAAAATCATTGTAGAATTGCTAAAATTTTACTTTGAATGTTTTATAACTACAAACTAATAAGTGGAGTAGTGCTTTGATAAGATTAATTTTATTAAATGAATTGTTTTGTAAATTGAAATTTGTCTGTCTGTCGAAAATCCTTTAAATTATTTTAGTTTCAATTTTAATTTTGTTGCATAAAACATCATTTTAACTGTGATCCAAATAAAATTTAAACAGCAATTTCAAAATGATTTAAACAAACTCTAACTTTTCTTTATTTCAGTTTAATAGTCCTTGAATTGCATAATATAATTTAAATTCATTATACTTGTATTCCATATTATTTTATTTTCATCTCACTAATTTTTTGTAGTTCTTTTTCCTTTCTATCTTTTCTATATTATTTTTCTTGTTGTTATATTGTTGTGTGTTGAATTTCCATATCTTTTCTCTGTCAAAGTTCATTTTCATTTTTAGTTTGGTTTCATTTTAGAGGTTAAAAAATGATCCTTTTTTTTTATCATGAATATAAAAATCACATATTTATAAGAATTTATATATACTCTTTTACGTATATGACATAATGTATGTAGGATATATTCAGGATCTTCGAGAGTTTTTTTTTTGTTATTGCTGCTTACCTGACTGATGATGGTTTTTTTATGATGGATATGAAAAGTAAATGTTCTATGTATAGATACAGAGGGATTGTCATTTAGTTGATTTAAATGAAATTATAATACTAGTGCTTAATAATAGAAAAATGATAGAATAGAAATAGTAAAAATAAAATTAGTGGTTTTAGTAAGATTAATTTCGCGAGAAAATTAAAAAAAAAAATTGTAAGTACTTAGAGATAGTAAAATAATCAGTCATTTTAAATAATACTTCTTGAATGAAATTGTATAGCTTATACGAATTTAAATAGAAACGAACAGATTGTGTATAAGTTGTCCTTATTCATTGGATAATTGGTAAAAAAATATTATTGTGGCATTAATGATTTTGGAATTCTATAATTAGAAATTTGTAATAATTAAATTTATGAACTATTTAAACAATCTCTGTCTGGTACTTATAATCACTCTGTATAAATATGATTTTTTTTAAATATCAAAGTCAACCTGAAAGATATTAATATTCGTCTAGTAACTTACCTGGTAAAGTAAAATATTTATAAACTCCATATATTATTATGTTCTATAAAATTTATATTTATATTTTTGAATCTACATCCTTTTTTTTTTATATATTATGATGATGGTATATAAATATTTTGTATAATATGTAATGCTATTTTATGTTGTTTCCAATGTATTCAAAACTCTAATTTTCTGAAATTTACACTTTTTTCTATATTTGTGTAGTGGGGACTTAAATTTTAATATTTCGTAACAGAAAATATTCATGACATATGAAAATATTTGTTATCAAATTTATTTAAATATTAAGTTTTTAAGTCATAAATCTTCTTTATTTCTAACTAAATTTCTATTTTTAATATGATTTAATATTTTGATTTTTATGATTTTTGTCTAATCGATTTTAATTTTTGGATGTTTATTTTTTCTTGTTTTATTAAATTTAACTCTTGCAATTTTTTACAGGATACAAAAAAAAAAATTTAATGTGATCAAATAAATAAAATTAATATAGTCTCTCGTAAATGGAAAATTGAAAAAATGTTCATGAAATTTATTTATTATATTATTTTTTCTGTTGTTGTTCATGAATTACAATTTTATAATATAAATTATGATTATATGTATAAAAGAACATGTTAAATGTTTATATATATATATATATGTACCAACATTTATGATACCCCAAAAGAGGATACTTTAATGGAGAAATGTTATACTTTAATCAGAAAAGTTTATATTTTATATATTTTTGTTGTACATAAAATATATATTTTGGTATATATGTAAAAAGGTAAAAAAAAAAACATGGTTTGAAAATATAATAATAATAATAAATAATATTTTTGCAATTTATATGTGTATATAAATACATATATGTGGGTTATAAAACATATATGCTTTGTACAGGGTAGTTTTTTAATATTCAATATTACAAATTTATTTAGTTTATTGGAAGAAATCTTATATAGGTCTGTTCGATATATTGATTTTTTTAAATGATTTATTTAATAATCAGGGCATTACTACAAATAAATAATTAAGGATCCTTGAAGAATTAAGAAACCTTGTACTTGCACTAATTGTTTCTGAATTGAACACAATCTTAGGAGTGTTTAAATTTAAATAGCCTTGTTGTTGAACATGACAGACACTTTATTGCTGCAGTTTTTTAATCGATTATAAATTATATGCTTCCAATAATACTAAAAGAATGTAATTTGTGTTACATACCTAGCAGCTCTCAGAATCAATCATCATGGAAAATTATCAAAGCTTATAATGAACCTTTTTTTCAATTCATAATTTTGAATTTTCTTAATCATCCTGTACACATATTTGTATTTCTATCGTTCTGTTACATTACTCTTGGAATTTTTCTTTTAATAATTTAAACAATTTTTTTTCCCTACATGCCTGCAAAAAATAATACTGAAAAAAAAAAAATCACTTTACAGGTATGTAACGAAAAACACAAAAATTATTTTTTTATTTTTGATACACAGAAGAAATATAGTATAAGAAAATCGTTAGGGGGTTGTGCAAAAATCTCTAGGGCAAAGGTAATATAATCAGCAAAAACAAGAGCATAAAAAATTTGTTTTTTATTACACCAAGGCAACACTTACAGACAAAAAAACACCAACAAAAACATATATGTTGCATAGAAAAAAAAAGATAGTTTTTCAGGTTTAAAGGATGAAGGAAGACCATTTACCTATATTGATATATTTTCTTTACTCCTTTCTATCCATCCTCTTGACAAAACTACACATTTCTAAAATCTACATTCCAAAAATATTTTGTTGTCATTTTTATTTTGTCTATATCCTTTCATCAAGAATCATCTGTCAGATACCATATACTCCTCTTCTTTACTTTTTTCGTGGCTTCTAACTCTTTTTTTTTTTTGTTTCTATAAGAAAATTTATTCATCTTTATAGTCCTTACCCTTTTTTTTTGGGGTTCGTCGATCCAGAGAATTTTTCTAACCATATACTTTTAACAATACTCATGTAAATGAATGAATGTATATAGAAGAAAATTGCATTAGTGTAAGTTTTTGTTACATGGAAAATCAATAAAATGGTGTACTATATATAAAATGAGGATGGGGTTAGTTTTCCGAGTAGTTTAAGGGTAGTACACGTATATATATAAAATGTAAAGGTATTTTTTTTTTCCATTCAGTTTGGAGTTAAAATGGTAAGAGTAATTTCAGTGTATAACACAGGGTTTAATAGTGTGTACCATTTTTGTGGTTTTTTTTTACAATTGTATGACTTGTATCTGTATAAGTGAATAAATGGGAAATATTTTTTTGTTGTAGAACGTATGTATTTGTGTTAAGTGCAATTACAATATTTTCAAAAATGGGTTACATTTAGATTTTTGAAGTGTGCATGGGTAAGTAAGTTTTGTTGGGGGGATAATGTTTTTGATGTGGTATAATTGGGTGGGTTTGGAGTTACTTAAATATTTTGAATGAGGGTATAGGCAAGGATGGTAATTGTATATATGTATGTATATATGATTTTTAATTATATCGGTTTATGGGAATTAAAAATTCAATATGTTTGAGAATTACTTTTACCTTTTTTTCTATGGAAATTTTGTGTGTGTGTAATATCCAAAAAAAACATTATTATGTATATATTTAGATATTATATATGTTGTGTAATTTGTATGAATAATTTAGAAGTTTATTTAAAATAATACAGTTTTCATTTGTAAAAAGCTTTAAAAGATTTTTGTTAGTACATTACTTAATACATATAATAATATATAAAGTATATTTAAATTTTTGGTATTTAGTTTTCTATAATAGAGACATTTTATTGAAAGATTTTTTTTGAATAATTAAAATTGATTTAAAGTTAAATTGTTATCTTTTGATGTGAAATTGAGGATGTATATTTAAATATTTAATATTTTATAGAAGAAAATTGATATAGAAAATTGAGATTTTTTTTTGAAATTTTCCTTGTTTTATATTTTATTTATTTCTTGAGAAGTTAATTATTATTTTAGTTAATTAATTAATTTAAATATAATGGAAAATTATCAAGAAAAGATTATATATTAAATGTAATTTTATATTGTTTCAAATGAATTTATAATTAATATAAGTTCTCTTTTGCTATGTCATTTATAGTAATTGTAATTTCAACAAATTTGTAAAAAAAAATTGAAATTTGTTCTCTTCAATTTTGCTGAAAAAAATAAAGTTTCCTTTTGACTTTGATATAGAAGATTTTTTGATATAATTTATTTTGTTGTTGTTGTCGTTGTTCTTGTCGAATGAGATCAAATATTAAGGATGAACTGTTAGTTAGTAAGTATGTGGTTTCAGTGGTTTTTGAATAACAATTTCTTTGTTTATAAAAGTTTAGTTTAAAATCCAATACAGTTTTTTGTTTTTTTTTGTATAAAACTTTTACATTTTTATCTTATTTCCTTTTATTATTCCTTTAAATTTTCATTTTCTTTGTCCTTTTAACAGAGTATAATATTACATATTGAACTTTCAAAAAATTTATAATGTGGTAAATTACATCTATTTTTTTTTATAATGAAATTAGTTATTAATAAATTTTCTCTATAATTTTAAGTATATATTGCAAAGAATAGTTTTAAGGAATTTACTGTTTTACTGTCCCTGGAATGAAATGTTTATTGAATAATAAAATTTATGTTAAATTTAAATGTACACAATTAATGATTAAAAACTGTTACAAGATTTTTATTTATTTAACATAAAAATTTTAATTTATTTACAGATGACGTTGTCGCCGAAATTTTACTTAACAGGATTCGGATTAATGATATTGCTGTCTAAGAGATTTCGAAGTAATTTTGATAATTAATTTATATCTGGTAAGTTTTATTAAATATTTCCACACAGATTAACCACAATTTTCTTGTATTGACTTCAAATTAATATTTAAAATTATTAATGTCCTTACTATAAAAACTCAAAGAAGATTTGCAAAAAATGAGAGAAAATATTCATTTTAAAAAAGAAATTTTCAAGCATTATTAAAAATTCTAATTAATTTATAATTACTGTCAACAAACTCCTAAACTTTCTCCACAATTTTTTTTTTTATTTCTTTAAATCATCATTTTTTTTTTGTGTTACTTTTTTCAAAAAAAAAAAAACGTTAGCATTTTAATTTTTTTTTGCGGAAACTTAATATATTTTCCGCAAAGTAGTATCAAATTTTTTTTTTACCAAAAAACAAAAAACACAACCAAATTCCACCCTAAAGCTTAGTTACCATTTTTTTTTGTTTTTGTTGCTGTTTTTTTATTTTTTTTTAAATTTTTTTTTATTTTTGGAATTTTACCCTTCGGGTATTTCGTCTTTATTTGAACACACAGAAAAGACGAAAAAAAAAAGCTGCAACACAAGATGAAATTATATAAAAATAAAAAATGAAGTTATGAAAAACAACAAATTTTTTTTTAAACAGAGTAAAATTCCGGCCACAGTACCTAAAAAAAAAAAAAAATTATATGCTTCTACAATTCCCACCACCACCCCAAAAAAATTCATAAACAATTTTCCAGTGAAAAAAAAAAATATAAATTTTATTTTGTATTTTTCCTTTTTTTTTTGTTTTTTGAAGAAATATTAAAATTTAGAAGTTTATTTTTAATTTTACCTGAAGGTAAAAATTTTATGTATAATGTATCTACCTTTTCATATATTAAGTTTATAATTATTTTGAATTTTTAATTAATTTCATATTCCTATTAAACTTTTCTTTTGTTGTTGATGGTATATAAATATATATAAGCAGTCAAAGTTTGAACTTTAAAGACGTCGTTTGTCTGGTAGCTTTTCTTGTTCTACATTTTTATATGTACAACAACATAAAGAATTAATATTGTCTCGTAAAGTTTTTCCTCGTTTATCCTTCTTTTTTTTTTTAATTATTACGGATAATGAAATTTACAATATACTCAGACAAGTTTAAAAGAAAGCAACAGAAGGAAAAGTTTTCTATATATAATTTTTTGTTGTTGTTGTTGGAAAATTAAGGTAGCATTTTAAAATTTTTCATTATGTTTAAAGTGTGAAGTGTGGAGGGAAATAGAATGTATTGGAATTTAACTAATATATTTTATGTTTAGCATAATTTCATTATATGTAGTTGAAAATACGATTGATAAAATTCAAAAAAAAATTTACTTTTTAATCATAATTTTTCAATGATTATAAAATGTCCTGGTAAAATTTAAGTCTTTAGTCATCAAAGTCCTTTATTATATATAGATACGTTTTAGTAATGATGTGATGATAGAATGAGGAAATATGATTTTATTCATTGTAGAAAGTTTGGTTGCCAAGTGTTTTCTAATAATAATAATATTTATTTATTTTTGTTTATAAGAAATTTTTTGTTTTGGGTCAATGTTCCATTATTGTTGCTGGGGAGTTAAAGGGTTCTTTTAATATAATTATATAGAATTGTTTTTTTGATGATAATTATTATTTTAAGGTAAAATATATTTTTGGTTTTTTTGTCTCAACGATAAGATAATTTCGTATCAACGAAGAAGAAAGTAAAGTAAATTTATATTAACATTGAATACAAAAAGTTTATATATTTTTCTTCAATTTAAAGAAAATGGGAGTTTTTTGGGGTTTGATTTTAGAGACAAAAGTTTTGTATAAAATTATTCCTTTGAAATGTGGGAGGAAGGATTTATAATAAATACAAAAAAAAAAAAAAAAATTGGGATTAAAATAATATAAAGAGTAAATTGTTGCTTTGATTTATAATTTCATGTTTTAATGTATAGAAATTATTAAATATAATTTTGTTAAGATTTAATGTTTCTAAAAGGTTTTGTCTCTTTTTCCTTTTACATTGATTGGAGGTATAAGGAAATCGGGTTGGGTATAGCTATTCAAAATAATTTTAAAAGTTAATTTTTTTTTTATGAACTTCTTGATTAAAAATTGTAGCCAATTATAAAGCCAAAAAAGGACACAATAAATTTCTTGACTAATTGACTGAATTAACATTGAAATTAAAGGTTAAAAAATAATGAATTAATTATTTTTATAATTTAATTTAGATTGGATAATACTTAATATTTAGTATATAATTGAATAATAATATTCTCTACTACAAAATTACAAACTCTTCTAATTTTACTAAATAACAAAAAAATCATAAGTGTACAATTCAAAATCAAATTCGTTAAACCTAGGATTTTTAATTGACATATAAAATTTTTACAATATTTATTTTAATTAAATCTAAAATTTCAATATAGCTACTCGTATATATTTGGAAAATATTTAATAAATAAATTTGTATTAAAATCAACTCCACATATTTTTGCCCTAAATATTTGTGTATTAAAATAAACCATAAATTAATATTATTATATTATGCTTTTCTATTATATATACAAAAAAAAAAGTTTAGAAACAATTTTTGAAACTTTCTCTTATGGGAATCAATTTCCCAGAAAATATTTTCGATAATATTGACGAGTATATATCGATAAATCTGGGTAATATAAAATTTATATAAGTACTTTTGAATTGTTATGCGTTGGTTCTGGTATATCCTTCAACAATAATTTACCTATATATTCCTTTTTTTTTTATTTCTGTTTAAAATCAATAAAATATTTTTGTTGATTTTGATTCGAGAAAAACTTTTATCGCTAACAAATTTTTAATTTTTTTTTATGGAAATTATACATAAAAAAAATCAAAAATTACAATTTTACCTGGTCAAAATTTATGGAAAATTTAGGAAAATGTTGCTGATTTATGAAATGTGTAAGTTGCTATTTGTATTATAATTAAAATTACCCGTCCAGCCAGAGATACTATATTCACCTATATTAGAGAATGTCGATATTTTACACCAAAAAAGTGGCAAGGACCTTGTTTTTTTTTGGCGTAAAACATCGACTAATATACGAAATATACGAAATTAAAGATTGAAATCTTTATGATATTTTATGATATCTTAAAAATTGAGTAAATGAAATCATGGAGAAGATTGGTTCCTCTCTTTGCATACTTTTTTCAAGTTTTTTGGCTTATAACTTGGGCAAATTTAAAGATATTTCAAATTTGTTTATATGCGAAAGATTTGGGGATTGACATGACAGTCGAAAAACTTATAACATTTTTGATTATTCTTCAGGCAATTAAGTTACCTGAATTTTTTTTAATTTATTTAGTTTAGGATTGAATTAAATTTTAGGGAAAATACTCTTTTTTGATTTCTATTTTTCTAGTTTCACTATTTTTAATTTTAAATCTTTACTTTTAGATTTATTGATATAAGAATTAGGTCTACCATCGATACAATTTTAATCTATTTTAATATAAAATCAAATACTTAACTACACATTTTCTATAAATTTTTTTCAAAAATAATTATTAATATTGATTAAATATTGATGGTATACATAAATTTTTTCTACTTCAATATCAACAGAAAAACTGTCAACATTTTAACATTAATGATTGTGCTTTTTGGTGGTTGTTAAATTGAAAAGATAATAACAGTATTCAATTTTTTAGATTAAATTTTTACGATTTTCTGTCGATACTAAAAAAAATATACCTTGATTTGGTCTTCTTCTGTTGAAAATCATAAAAGATTTTCCGTATTTAAGGGTGGAGTGAATAGGCTGAACATCATTCTTTAAAAATCATAATCTAACCAAGAAAAAAATTTGCGATTTGAAATCGATAAAATAAACGTGTTGTTGGTATGGTAATTTTTATATAAAAATAAATTGTATACCAACCAAAACGAGGGTGAAATCAGGAGGTGGAGATATAAATTTCAGGCACATTTGAAACCATCATAATAAATTTTTCTCTTTTTTTTTTTTGTGTGAAATGTCGAAAGCTTAATAAGAAAAATTAATATTTTAGTACAAAATATTTGATTCATTATTTAAAAATTATTTTTTTTTTTGTGGAAAATTTCAAGAAAATTCCTCGTCATTTATCTTCAATGAGAGCTCTAATAATTTGGTTTGCCATTTTTTTTTTGCATGGACTTTTCCCTTTTATAAAGTATTTAATTATGATTATTATATGGAAACCATAGAAAAGCTTAAAATATTAAATACATTTAAAAATAATGAAAAAATGGGGAAACAAAATAAATTAATCCATTCAGGAAAATAAAAAAAAAATGTTGAAGAGTTTTAACAAAAATTAATTGAACAGGACTAGGATATCATTGACTTTTTCGGGCAATTATGGAATGAGTTCCAGAATTACAATTTTTATATTAGTAAAATTCAGCGAAATGTAAAATTTTTAGCCTGATTTTACTGCTAACAAAATAGAAACTCCATTTATTTTTGTCGAAATTATGAAAAACGCTAATTATTTACTTTGGAATATAAATTTTTTTTTTATATTTTAATTTGTTATACTGAAAGATAGATTCACAAGGACTTAATTGTAAAATTATGAATAGCTTAATTTCAGGTTAAAAATTAACAACAAGCCCATTACATCCCCCACAATGTCTACATACATATACTCTACAACACTATATACAGAATTTTCTTTAATTTACCAATTGAAAATATTATTTAACTTTATTTGTGTATAAGGTACAAATTTAAAAATATTTTTTCAATAGAATTTCGATAAAAGGAAAGACAAAAATAAAAAAATGAAGAGAAAATATACAAGGATTTTTGAAAAGGGTTAATTTTTTTTCTTGTTGTTGAAAAGTTACGAAAGTTTTCCAAAAAAAAATGTGGAGGTAAGAAAGAAAAACACAAAACAATAGTAAAAAATGTTTGCTAGCCTTTTTCCTTGTTTGAACGTTCGAAAGAAAACCAATTTTTTTTGGTAAAAAAATAATTTAAACTTAAGAGTTTGTTGAAACCATAGAAATTTTCAATTATGTGTAAAATTAAAAATTGTCTAAATACTCTATTTTAAAATAGGAAATATTATGAATCAAAAACATTTTAATTCGACAGTGGCTTGATTCGAATACCAAAATGATATTTAAATGTAAAAATTATAATATAAAATTGTCGAGTATTCATTTGATTATTGGAATATTCAATTCTTTATAAACTGACAATAAAAAAAAGACGTTTCTTATAATAGTCAAAATCCTTTTCCCTTTGCGTTCACAAAAGGATATTTATATAATTTAAATGTATGTATTGGTTATGATGAAGAGATAGTAAAGTGGATAACTAATGTTATTATGTAAAAAAAAATGGACAAAATCAAATTTCATAGCGATATAAGTAAATTTTAAGTTGAAAACTTTTCGAAGAGGAAGTTTTCTGACATCTTTCTTTTTTTATTTCCTGTCAAAATACTAATAACGTTTTTTTTTTCATTTTGTATATTTAATTTAAATATTTAGGAAATAGTAAAATCAATATTTGATTGTTTGATTATTTTTGTTATAAAAATATTTATGATTTAGTAGTGATGTTTATTTGTGTTTGTAAGTGTTTATTTATTTTTGAAAGAGTTTTACGTTATACTTTTGTATAGGGTGTAACATAGTTTCAATAACAAGTGTAACAAAAATTAGATTTTCCCAATTTTTTGACCGAATGTTTCTAGGACATTTATCTTCCTTGTCGATTTGTAAATGCCAAAATACTTTATGGGTATAAATTGATTAATTTCATTTGCTTATTTTATGTTAAATATTATTGAACAATTTTCAGAATTTCATATCCCATTCTGTAAAAATTCAATTTTAATCTTATAATGAATTCTCACCCTGTATAATACTTTCTGCTACATAATAAACCATCTACATACGAGAAATCATCCAAAAACTAAATTTTTTTGGCAATCTTTAAAAGGATTTGAATAAAAAAGAAACTTTGACATAATGAATATCTGAAATTATGTTATCAAATAATCAAAATATAATTTTGTTGGTGGAATTTTGTATTTTTTTTGAAAACGGTTTGAAGTATATAAGGCATTAATCGGTTTTTTATCGAAAATTAAATTTATACCCAAACTCAACTTAACAAATTTTTTAAAAATTTTATTTTCTCTCTTTGTATTTATCGAAAATTTGATATGTCATGACTTCAAGTTTGTACAAATGGAATTTCAATGTAAATAAAATTGGAAAAATTACTAGGCAGAGAGAAGGTTTTTTACTTGATTATATAAAAAGTGAACTCCTTTTTTTAGTGTAAATGTTAACTATTTGAACATTATCGACATTCTTTTAAAAATCAACAAAAACTTAATAAATATTTTTGTTTATTATTTTGTTTTTATTGAAATATGATATTAGAATTTATGACAGACAGACAGGAGCGTGACTAGACTAATAGCCGCTATTAAATTATGGATTGGCTTTTTATGATTCAATGAAGGATTCCGTGGGAAAAATGATTTTAATAAATTGCAATATTATTGGTAAATATATAGAAAAGTTTACTGGAATTTTAGATTAGATCATTATTTTTGGGTGAAAATTAGGGGTGAAAAATTTAATTTGAATAATTTGAAAAGGGTTGAAATTTATTAAGGTTTCTACTCAGAAATTTGTTAGTTTGTAAAAATGGAAATATAACTTCAAATATGAAGGTATTACAAAATATGAGTAATTTGAAAATTAGTAGCTTTTTGCCTCATTCCCAATTTCAACCAAGTAAGTTTCTTCTGTTCTATACCATAAATCTTTTATCTATGAAAGGTAATTAAGTTAAATTCGTTTAACTAAATACTAATATTTAAATAAATGCTTTGATTTTGCTAATAGAAAGCCAATCATTTAATCATTCAAAAGACGCCTACCTTTTGAAATGCTCAACAAAAAACATATTTTTATCAAGTTCAAATCTCCCATTAAAAATCAGTTTTATATTTTATAGAAAAATTTGACCTTTTCTCTATCCACCTTAAATTTGTCACCACCTACCTTTACCTCTACTTACTGCTCCAACTCTGTGGCCAAAATTAGTAAAAATTTTAATATTTATAGACTGTTTGTTTCTTTATTTTTCGAATAGATAATATAAATATTAATTTGACTTCAATAAGTTCTGTTTTTGATAGATTTATTATCTTGTCTTTACCTTTATTATCTTGTCGTCTATTGAACATAAATTTTTTTTATTCGAAAATGAACGCAACAATGTCATAAGAAAAAAAAAAACAAAACAAAATATGTTGGAGAGTGTGTGGAGATTGAGGGGCAAATAAAAAAAGGTGAAAAATTTATTTACATTTAATTTTTAAACAATTTTTTTTTGTTAAATTTTTATCGCCTCTTTAATAAAATTTATAACATGGGAAATCGTTTAAATGTATATTTAAAATGACATGTTATCTATATATAGTGTACGAGGATAGTGTGAAAAGTAACTTCATTTAGAAAAATTGATAAAAAAATTGTGAAACAACTTTAAAATTCCAAAAATCATTACCGGTATCAGAATGAACTTGAATGAAAATTATCCTCTGATCATTTGCCAAATATTATTTAGTTTAGCGACCATTATCTCATTCTTTTCAAGGACATACTTATTAAGGACAATTGTCTCTTGTTCCAAATTAATTCGATTGATCTATTATAAATTTCAAACATTGCAATCAAACCTCGTTTCTTAATATATTTAAAAAGTTGTATTAAAAAACTGGATTTTAAATCTTTTTTATTTCAAATTGTGTTCACTGTTTGAATAAATTCATATCAAAATGATGTAATCTAATAGTACAACAAAGTTAAGGCATGTGTGCTCTGATATCTTCGTGCGTATTCAATTCGTACAATAATTTAACTCTGAAAAAAATGAAGAAGAATTTTTCTATTTTTTTTCTGTTGAGAGAAATTTAATATTTTCTAGCGTGTAATTTCCATGTGTTAAATTAGATTTTAAAGGTTGTTAAGAAAATCTTTAATATTATATTAATTTTTCTTTTTATGATTATTTAAAATGACAAGTTTTTCATGTAAAATTCTTTGATCTTTCGAAAAAGTGATAAAAAATAAATCATAAATATATAAATATATAAAAAAATATATAAAAAGCAGAGGAAATGACATTGAATTTTTATATGCTTTTAATTAAAATACGTTGTTAATTTAGTAGAAAAAAATTGAATAAATTAAAGTAAAAATTTACATTTTGAATTTCTGGATTTTAATAAACATTTTTAAATTGCATTTTAATAGCCTGTGACAGCTGTCCAGTAATGATGAGCAGTTTGTCGAGTTTTATTTTGATCTATAAAAAAATATATTCTGTAAGTAAATTAGTTTTCATTTAAGTTTAAAATTAAATTGATAATTTTCTTGTAGGAATTTGCAGCAAATTAAAGGAATCGAATTATTTGAAATCAGAAAATTTTTAATTAATTTCAGCGACAATTTTTACAATTCAATTTAAATTTTAAAACAAATTACTTATATTATTTTCTAGTATGTAAATTTAGTATTTTTACTTTTACGGAATTTTTAAATTTTGTTAACCTTAATTTATCATCTTCGAAAAAAATTTTGTACTAAATAAATATTAATTAAATTTTTCAATTAATTTTATTTTGAAAAAGAATTCCGACAAAAGTAAATATAAAAGTAGATAAATTTTATTCAAAAAATCAGTTTTTAATATTCAATTTTAGTGTAGTATGATGGTAGATCAAATTTACTTTGTACACATTACATCGTCACAAAACCTCTTATCAGATTTTGTGGAAATTTTTTTTTTTGAATTTTAATTAAAAATAAAAAAAAACTATTTTACTTTCTTCCTGTTGTCAGATAGAACTAATATTTTATATATATATATATATATATATTACTGTATTTGATGACCTACTCTACCTCATTTCCATTTGCTATATCAATAATTTACATTTATATGCTGATGTTCACCGGAAAATTCCATTTATACATTAACTATATTTATAATTTTTCCCATTACTTAAAAAAATAATAATTTCATTTAACCTCATTTTATGACAGTATAATTTTTAATTTACCAGTGACCATGTTGATGCAGAATCAAATAATTGAAATACCTTCATCTCTAAATCGTTTCTTTTACATTTAATATTTCCAATTTGAAATCTAAATTTTTTTTGGAGGTTTTGTAATGTTGGTCTCGGTATGAGCCAAATTCATTTATATTACATTGATGATGAAAAGAAATAATGTTAACTAACTGATCAGTTTTTTTTCAGTTGAACATTATTCTTTAAATGCTTTTAACATGGTGAAATTTAATTTAATTTTTTTTTATCAATTTTTAATGTCGATAGGTGGTAAAAACAAATTACTCTGCTATATAACATAGGCTTAACGTGTAATCACAATTTATGGTATACATGAGTATCATTGGGAAATATTTTAGTATCCGATTATTAGTAAAATGATTTAGTACGAGCAATTTTTAATACCTACCATATACCATTGTTCTTCTCTACATTATTTTAATCTTTTCCAGCACTTTATAATATTTTAAATTATCTGATTTTTAATTGGATAACAAGTTCAAATTGTGAACATCATATTTTCATTTCAAATTATTTCTTTTACCTAAATAAAAGATTAACAAAATTTTAATGCACATTTATTTTTATATAAAATTCTTTAATTTATTAAAAAAACACATTCTACTTTCTATAGTTGGAAACTGTTCTACCATTTCAAATAGTTTTTCCCATTTCATTTTAACTTTTTTAAATATGTTGTATTTTTTTGTTCAGTTTAAATTGAAATAGGGATTATAAATTCTGTAAAATAAAAATGAATGAAAATTGTCCATAAAAAAATAAACTATACATACACGAATGTGAAGGTAAAACCTTTAAAATTTACTGTTTTTTTTGTTGCAACCTGGTCGGGAAATGTAAAATTTGTTAAAAAAAATATTGAAAATACAGAGAGACCCCATTGTCACTTGCATATTATAAATTAATACTTGTACCTTGTAAAGTAACACTTTTAAGACTATTGTAGGTTTAGCAAGTTTCCTGGTAATATGAACTTATTAGTCAGAAAACTGGACAAAAGTCGTAAATATGAAAATGGCTTTAAATATGATATTGTTTCCGGAAACGATACAAAATTATTGTCAGGCTCTTTTATAGAACTATTGCAGCTAAATATTTGATCTTTCTTAAAGAGTATGAATTGAAGTCGAAAAATTTAAAAGTTACTGATAATTTTTATACGATTTTCCTTCCCAGCAATCTCCAAATATTAATTTATACAATATTTCATGTCTATTTCGTGTTTGGATAGAAGATTGAGTAGAGTGCAATGTACACATTTAAAAATTGTATGGTTATGTATTTCGTTAGCAAATGTGTATATGGAAAAATATATTTTAGAAAAATTTGTCGTTATATTAAGTTTATGCATTTAGCACAGCCGCAATGACCGAAGTAATATTACACCCCATAGATATATCAAAAAAATAGATATATTTATATGTATAGCTACAAACTATCGTCCAGTTTCAAGTTGTTTCGTCATAAAATTGCATTAAATACAACAACAAAAAGTTAGAGGTTAAAAAACTTTTAACAACATTTTTTTTTAATATCGTTTTTACCACAAAAAATATAAATTTCACTGATAATTCATTGTGCTGAGAGTGACTGTATAGGGTAGCAATCCTTATACCATCATCATCGTTATCAGTCCAACAAAGATAAGTTTCTATACATAAGAATTTTCCTCGTAAATGATGAAAATTGAATAAAGTATTGTGTAATTTTGCCTTTGGTTATATACAAGTTTTTATATTACAAAAATTACTGTAGCATAAAACGTCTAACGACCCAGCAGAATCACACATGGACAATTTTTATATAAAATAATAATAACCTCTGAAGCTGATAAGATTTTTTGATGATGTTCCTTCTATTCGTTTTCCAACACACCAAAAAAACTCACTTAAATAAATAGTTGTTTAAATTATTCTTTCCCGTCAATTTTCCCAGGTAGCAATTATAAATTATCAAAAAAAAACAGGACTTCCGAAGGGGAGGAAAATTATTTCATGATAATTTTTTTTCCAAACCCCTTAGCAGTGTTTGCAGTAGTAATTTTTGTAGTCCTTCTTAAGTTGGTTATAAAACTATTTCTGGACATTAAATAAATTTTTTTTAACGCGAAATATGGAAAGTCACTCGGGTAGAAATAACAAAAAAAAAAAAAAAAAGAATATTTATATAGAATTTTTTTATATTTTTTTGTTGTCCAATTAAGGACTATTAAGGATAACTTTAAATTGTTTCGTTTATTTTTATCTTGTGAGAAGTAAAAAAATATTACTTTTTGTTTAAATTTATTTATGTAGGTTGTAGGGATATCTCTCTTTTTTTATAATGAGTTTACTTTTAGCTTAAATATTTATGTTAAAATTTAGTTTTAATTGTACAGAAAATATGTATATATTTTAAAGGATACTTTGTAGACATAAATATTATAAATCTTAATAAGTTTTTGGACAGACCAGATGGTATTATGTGAAAAAAAGATTCATATTTTTTGTTTGTTTTTTGTATATTACTTTTCCCTGGTCTGCTATCTCTGCTAAGCATGAGCTTTATCGACAATTTCTATGAAGATTATTCTTGAATTGTTTCTAATCAATTTAAAATTTAAAATTTTCAGATATTATATTCTTTTATCATACTATTTTGTGTTTGGTCTTGGCCCCTTCGGATAAATCAATTAATTTTTAATAGAGATATAATATAGACAGAATATTACTATTATGTAATTAATATTGAAATAAAATTTTTCGACTGTGAAATTATTTCTCCCCTATTTTGTTTTTTTTTTTTTGGAAAAAGTTTATATTTTAAAATAATTCTAGCAAATCATCAGTTAACGTAAACTTAAAAATTGATTTTTTGATACAATTTTTGTAATTATACTTAAATTTTGAACAGTGATATAAATTTAATAACAGAAATTTTGCTTTAATGATACAAAAATATGTAAATATTAAGCGGAAAAGGACTAGAAAAAGGGTTCAAATTAATTAAATGGAATAGTTGAGTATTGCGAAAAATGTTTGTAATATAATATGACTTAAAATTATAGGTTAAATTGTAATTATATGTAAATATAATTAAATAATTTTCAAAGGCGATTGACATTAAAAATATTTGTAGAATGTAAAATTATACAATTTTATTGGAATTTGATATATTCGAATATTTTAATAAGATTAAGAAGATAGAGATAAAATTTACGAAAATAAATATTTTAATGAATAGAAATTAATTTTTCTGAGATAAGGGAAATTGATAGAATTACAGTTTTTTTTAAACATATTTAAAATTATGAATTATAGGTATTTAAATTTTCAATAATTTTCGTCAATTATTGAAATCATTTTATTTAGTTAAATCGACGTCACTATGAATCATCTACTTACAAATTATTGTTGAATACTTAGAGTTCCAATAGACTTAAAGAAGTATTATATACCTACCTACCATTTAAAAATATTAATTTCTCTTGCCATTAACGCCAATTATTACTTTCTTATATGTATATTTATAAGTATACTTAAACGCTTATACCCAATCATTAAATTCATTGTTTTTCAAGTACAAAAATTTTCAGCAGTATTTTTCGTTCAAAGACTTTTAATCACACACATATAATATTATCTGCGACAAAAAAAATGACAAAATCCTTGATTAAATACTTCAATTTTTGCTGTAGCTAAATTTTTTCTTATTATGACGAAGAGTTTTCTTTTGCTTAATTTGTTTACAAGAAAATAAAAAAAAAAAAAAAATTTGAGAATAAAGTTACAATTTTTTACGTGTCATCTATCATTAAAATTGCTATAGAAACATGTAAAAAAAAGGATGCTTTTTTTGTGTATATACAAGAGAATTAACCCCATCCAAAAATACACTTCACATTGAAATAGGAACTTTATCAGATGAAAAATTAATAATAATGGGAAAATGGAAAATTTAATATCCGTTTAATTTTACATAAATAAAATAAAATTAAAGACACATCTACAATAACGAGACATAAAAACTTTATTTTTTGCTTAAATTATGATTTTTAATTTTGATGTAAACTCGGTTCATTTTCTTATTTGTTTTTTTGTTTTTACCAAGAGTTTTTAAAGTGTGTAACAGAGAATTAATGAAAAATAATCGATATTTATCAAAGTTTTTTTTTTTTAAATTACATCGACCCTTTTTTTTGTGCTTCTTCAATTTAATGCTTCTTCATTTTTCTTTTCTACACATAAAAAAATATCAAAAAATTAACAACAAACTTTTTTCCATTCCATTTTTTTGCTTTAATGAATTTTGATATAATTGAAATTTGTCGTATTTTTTTAAGTTTGTGACAGTTTATTTGTCCATGAATCAAATATAGAATCAAATATTTACAATGTTTTAAAGAATTTATTGAATAAACTAAGACCAAATTTCTAGAATTTGATTATAAAATATATAAATTCTTTAAGTTAGTTAAAAATCTCAAAAATAATAAATTCTAAAATACCATTTTTGACTCACAAACCCTTTCAGTTCATTTAAAACATTTTTTTTGAACTTATAGATATTACCTTTTTTTCTCCGTGTTAATATACCAAAATGTATACACAAACAAACTTGAATCGATTCTTGATTTTCTTTATAGCCATTGAACCATTAAACGCAGGTCATTTAAATTATTAATTTGTATTCGATCCGTAGAAAAAATTTCGAATTTTCTCTATGAATCTCTGAATTGATTATAGATATTTAGGATAAATTATTAGTTTTTTTTTTACGAAGTAAACGGAGAAAACGAACTCAACCAAAAAAAAAGGGATCGAAAAGTTTATTATGACCATTTTCACAGTTTGACGTCTTTTTGGCTGCCACCAAATACGAACAACATAGAAAAAAACATAAAACGTAGACAAAATTCATAATTAAAAGAAATCAATTTTAAATAAAATTTAATGTGTTTTTTGGAAATAATTGAAGTGATAATTTTTTATTTCATTGTTTTTTATTATCTTTAATATACAAAGATAAAAATCTCAACACGTTTTTATAAAAAAAAAACTCGATTAGTTTTAGAAAAAGGACAGAATAAGAAATATCGATGATCAATTCTTGAATTTTGTTTCGTTTTAAAGACTTTAATATTCAAATGAAGAAGAATATAAATTTCGTATTGTATGTAGAAAAAAAGTTTTACAGACTATTTTTTCCTATTAAATAATAAATTAATTACCGTAGACTTGCATTATAAATTTTAAAATTGATTTTTTATTTATTATCCTTAAGTACATTGTTAAATTTCTAATTTTTCTTTATATTTTTCAGATTGGTGTCCATAGCATTTGATATGAAGTAGCCTAAAAGAATATACAATTTGATTTGTTACAGTTACGTGTTATAACTAGTATACGTACACAAGGACGTTTTGGTAAAGGTCAAGGACAAGAATATACTGAAGCATATGTATTAGATTAGAATATTGGCGACCTGGATTTGATAAATGGTTACGTTGGAAAAATATCCAAGGCAAAGAGGTAATTGTAATTGAAATTATTATAAATATTAAGTACTCCAAGGCATATATAAGATCCTGGAAATTTTATTGTCGGTATTATATATTTAAAATATCATTTATTCTCTTTAATGTGAAATTGAGATATCCAACTGGGAGATAAATTGAATCCTTTCAAGCACACAAATACAAAACTTTTATGTAAAATCATAAAGACAATGTAATATTCGTTGTGCGAGCCAAGTTATTTTCCGTAAATATATCCGACGACCTCATTTTGGAGAGACTCTTTTGTATAAACACAAACCAGCATATGTGATGGCGTTTTTAAAAAACAATAAAAATAAATCTAGATTATTTTACGATTGTTTTTCTACATTTTCTTTTTTACCATTTTCCAAAAAAGGAAGAATTTATTATGTTTTAAGGTTATATGCTGGGTGGAAGTTTATCTGTCTATATTAGTGTTAATTGTCTGAAGAGAAAAATAGAGCTAAATTCTTGGGATAAAGATTATATTGTTATGCTTGTCTGTCTGGTATTTAAATTCGAACTCATCTTATATCTATGTAATATTTCCAACAGTAGACCTTGAAAATGTAACCTTGAATTTCTAAATAATTATTCACAAATTAAACTTCTTATCCAATCATTCCATTTGGTCTACAAATATAATATGTTAGATTAACCAAATATTCTTCTATTTCTGTATTGAAAAATCGTTTAATTGTTTAAATTATTTATTCATTTCACCCAAAGGACTTTTAAACGAACCCCCAAATTTGCATATCACAAAACATTTTGATTTCATATAATTTTTATCTATTTTACATTTTTCTTTTTATATGTTTTTAATGTTTTTTATGTTCTTTATTCAACAGATCCTCACAGGAAACATAAATACTTATAGTGAAGTTGAGAATATTTTACAGCCCATCGTTTTCGCATCGAAAATACGAATATATCCTTACAGCCAGTATGATAGGACAGTTTGTTTAAGAGCTGAAATTGTTGGATGCCCATGGGAAGGTAAGCCCAACAAATAAACAACAACACATAATAATAATAATAATAGAATAATATATAAAAAAGGATTTACAAAGAAAAAAGGAAATTTTTATCCAAACTTTAACCCTTTTGTGTTTGTTTGGTTATGTGTGTGAGTTGAAGTTGTTATATTTTTTGTGGTATTTCAGTATTTAGTTGTTTACTAAAAAATATTTATATATAATTCTTTTTAAGGTTATAATGTTCACTCTGGTAATCGTGGTGGTGAATTTTGTTGTTGGTTGTGAACAAACCAATCCTTATTTTTCGCCCAGGATATTATTTATATAACCGACAGAAATAAAAGGAAAATGAATAAAAAATGTAATATATGTGTTTTGGGAGATTTTAGCTTAAAATCTTTAAATTTTTCGTTGTTATTTGTCTGTTGACTTTGATATTTCTTTATTTTTTAATATTTTTTAAAAAAAATTTAACTCCTTTTTTTTCTATATATGAATAAATAATTTTGTTTGTCTTTTATTTATTTTTGGCAATGTCCTAAAGGAAAAAGATTATAAAAAAGGATATAAAATTTTTTCTAACAACCAAACTATTTTCTTTATTTAATGATGATTTGGTAGCCGAAACAAAAAAAACTGTTTTCAAGGGTGGCAAGCTGGCAAGTATATAATATACTCTTTCTCTACATAGAAATGAATTTATGTGTTTTGTTAAATGTACAGGATATTTAAAATAATCATATTTTTCAGTAAAAGTATATTCAAAATTACATCGTATATAATTTGGGGAATAATTTGAGCGAATAACTTTCGTGAACAACAAAAATATAAAAATTTATAAACTTTCTAAATTATGAATAATGTTGTATACAAAATTTGTGTATATTATGAGAAAAAAATTGCATTTTCTACAATAATGTAAACAAGGCTAAGGGAATGGAAAAGTTTTTGTGCAACAATTAATCATAATTTTATATAAAAATTTGGCTGCAAAATGGGACATTGGATAATATATACTTTTTTTTCCAATTTAACAAACAAAGAGTGGACTTAAAAGGATATTTTAGTTTATTTTTGTGTGTAGGTAAATTTTTTTTCCATTATTCTTTTTTGTGTGTGTGTGTGTGTGTTAAATGCGGTTTTAATTGTATGGATATGGAATAATTTGATATTAAGATCCTTAAGGGCTTAATTTGAATAATATATTTTAAAGTTGTAAAATGGGATATAATTTAAATTATTAGCTTCTACATTATATCTGGAATGAAATTTTGTATGGAGAATTTTTTTTGGCTAATTCTTATTTAATTTTGAAGCTGTAAGGACTAATAGTGATTAAAAATTTATTAATTTAAATGGTGAAATTAATTGAGAGAAGTATAATTAAATTAATAATTATAGTAATTTGTTTTTCTATTAACTTTTCAATCAATTTTACCATACTATTTTCATTTTACTCAACAAACAAAGCAAGAAAGAATCCATTTGAAACTTTCACATATTTGTTTAATTTTATTTTCCAGTAAACTATATATGTATGTCAAAATCAATAAAGATATTTTCAAATTGTTTCATTTTATTTAAAAAATTGAAATTTCATTAACAAAAAACCTGAAATTTAATTTAAAAAAAAAAAGACCATTTTATAAGAAAACAAATTTCAATTATACTCTTAAATTTCTTACCTTCAAATTTACCATAAATTTTAACACTATACCTTTTTTAAATTCATTTTGTTGAAGCCGCCAAATAATATAACAAATCTGAACCTATATCATTTATACCTATATAATTTTCCAAGACTATATTTATTATCTTAAAACGTTAATAATAACTTACCAGTAATTTTTTTTTGTTTCAAAAACCAATAATTTTGGTAACCATTGATTTATGATTCTTAAAAAATAAAAATTTTCAATATACGAGCATATATGTAATTTCTTTTATTGTAAAATTTCTGTACCATGCTGGTGTGTAACTAATTTGACATATATAACTTCTTAAAAATTATATACCTTAGCTAAATTCTTGAGAATTTTTTTTCTCTTAATTTTAGATTTCGGTTAACAATAAAATGTTTTTGTAAAAAAATTTGTTAAAAACTAAGTGATAATTATTATTTTTACCACCAATGATTTTGAAAGAAATTTTTTTGTTGCAATTTTTATGGGCAATATGTTATTATTTTTGAATGTGTGTAATCAATTTTGAAATTTTTTACAAATATTTTAAAGGTGGTCAAATATTTTTTTTTTTGCTGATGAGAAAATTAATAATAGAACGGACACGACACTATAGAAAATTTATAAATATTTATTTTGGATTGGAATTGATTGTAAATTTAAAATATTAAACATTTTATTATTAAAATGTTCTATTAATGAAATTCGGTGAAAATTTCTCCATTAAATTATTATGGGAATATTATTGGGGAAAAAATGTAGTCTCTTCTATGGAATTGATAAGATAAAATATAGTAATTTGTAATTTTCACTACTTTGAAGAACATGTATAGTATAAAAATTTTTAATCGTTTTATTATGTTACTTTTATTATGTATAAAAATTCATTTACCATTTGTGCACACATTTAAGTAATTAAATGAAAACATAACATCCGAATTAAATAATAAGATACCCAAAAAAAATAGCTTCACAATTAAAATACTAATTTTTAAATGGAAATAAAATTTTTCTTTAACATAAATAATTTTTTTTGTGTTCATCTTCGTCATCGTCGTCGTCTCCTTAATTATTAAATATGGGATAACAAATTTATTACTTTACCTTTATACTAGTTTCCTCTCTTCTTATCCAAACCTTCGGGCTTTTTATAATTCCTTAAATAACAACCAAAATTTTTTAATCTATTAAATTTTACTACACAGGATGGAGTCAAATAGGAGGAGGAATAATGATGATAGGGCGGGAAGAACATATACTATATAACAAGAAATAATGAAATGAATTAAATACAATTTTTTTGTCATTAACTTGAAATGTCAAAAATAGAATTTTATTTGTCTCTTTGTAAAATTCCGCCTATCATTTTCAGTAAGACAAGTGTAATTTCTGCTGCTTGTATATATATTTTTGTTGGTTCAATTTCCCTTGTGTATTAGCTTCCCATGCCCTGAGGTGGTGGGGTTATTAATTTTTCACTGTCTTTTCTTTTTGATATTTTTCAATCCACAAAATCATAAAATATAAAATAAAAACAGAAAATTAAATTAAATCAAAATAAGAAAATATAATTTAGGAAATAATTTAAAAATAAATAAATTATAAATTTCCTTAAGAAAATTTGAGGACAAATTCAAAAATGGAAAATGGCAAATGTATTATTATATATATTTTGTTTGAAATTTATTCAAGGTAATTTTTTTTTGTATAATTATACACAAAAAGAATATTTTCTCCTTAAAATTTTCATTACATTTTTTTTTTACATTTTGTGAATAAAGAAGAAAATTTTTGGAAAACATGAATCGTTTTCCATAGCTCCCTATTTGCAAAAAAAAACCAAAAAATATTTTTTGTTTTTATACAAGGACTCTTTTTTCATCTTGGTGAAAAATATAGAAATCTTTGTCCAATATTTATGTACTATACACGAAATTAAAGATTGAAATCTCTTTTTTCAGAATCTGTATAGTTTCTTATTATATTATAGTACATTGATGCACTCCGAAGGTGGCTCCCCAGTTGCAGACTTTTTTTCAATTTTTTTTGTTATGAATTTGGCAAATTTAAAGATATTTGGAATTGGTTTAGATATTCTTATTATAATTAAAATTCTCCGTCGATAGACACCAAATTCATTTATACTGGAGAATGTCAATGTTTTACGCCAAAAAAATGGCAATGGCGTAAAACATCGACTTTCTCCAATATAAATAAATTTGGTGTCTATCGACGAGGAATTTTATTAATATCAAAATGATGCAAAGCGAATTGAGAAATCTTTTAATTTGCCCAAGTTTTAGCAAAAAAAAACCAAAATAAGTTTTATTTTTTTTTTTCACAAGGACTCGTTTTTCATACCAATTAAGAATTCGTTATAAATTTTCTGTATTGAAGGAAGTATGGTAAACAAATTTAATTGAAATTTATGAAAAATAATATTCATTAATAAAACCTAACGATACATAATAACAAAAAAAAGGTTCTATATTTTGTAGTCTCCCTCCCTGTAGAGGGCGTAAAAAATATATTTAACATAAATTAATGGTTTCATTTTTCATATTATTAATCTTTAACACGCACTCACATAGCATTAATGTCTGATGTATTCAACTAACATGGATTTTTCTGTTCTGTTGTTAGATCAAAATTAATTTTAAGACTCCCCCTGGAAAAATTCATCATTTTTTTGTACATACCTGATTCTTTGTTGATTATAACAATGTCATTACACCCAAAAAAATTGTTATTCTATTGAACTTATGTGGAATTTTCGTGTTTTGATTTGAAATTGAATGGAATTAAGGTCTTTGTATTGAAATGAGAAAAAGAAATTCATCATAATCAAATGTTTTCTATGATTTTGGACTGATTTAGTTATAATTGCTGACGGTTCATATTTATGTATCCAAAAGTGTGTTTTTTCATAAATCATTAACTCATTACCGTTAATGCTCTTTGATTTTTCTTCTACTTAGAAATTTTAAAATCAATTTAAAAAGTATTTACTTTTATTCATTTTCCCCAATTCCCTCAACAAACTAAAGTTTGGATTTAACACTTTATAAATTGATAAACTAATATCCTTTTAAATTCCCATGTTATTACAATAAAGCAAATCAACACTATTTTCGAAATTAAACACACAAAAACACCTGAAAAGTTAAGAAAAATAAATTTAAATAGTAAAATGATTTTTCCCTTTAAACTCTTTAATTAAGTAAACATAAAATGTGCTTCAACTACAGAAAAAAATAATTTCCATTAGTGAAAGAAGTAAAATTAAACAGAATAAACTTTAAAATTATAATGTAAAAAAGAAAATTGCACAAAAAAATGGAAATTCTCTCTACAGAAACTTCTAAGAAAATCTTTCTTGGTTTTCCTTTGAGATGTTCTTTTTTTGCTATATCATATTGCGGAACGTTCCCATCATCATCATCATCATAAACGTAGTGCTATGTATACATAAACATAAAAATTCCCTTTTAAATCATATGATAAGAAATTTTACACAACAATACACAAAAATTAGATAAAATTCTGTGGTTTTCTGTGTTAAGTAGCACTGAACTTACTAGTTAGTCTTTTCAGATGTGTTGTTCTACTCAATTCAATGATGACAAAACTCAATGAAATACTAACACAGAATTGGAAACGACAATAACGACGAAAGATTGCATAGGGTTTAAAAAAATTCATATTACTAATGCATCCTCTGGCGTACGGCGCAAGGGGCGTTTCTCATTTCAATCTAATTAAAACCATGTCGTACAGGAGGTTAAAATAAATAGTTTTTTTTTTGAAATTATATGTTTTTCCACCGTCATCGTTTCTGCTTTCTCTGCCTTCGATTTTAACATTTTAAAAATTTCTTCTTTGAAATTGTTTCAAATTAAATTGTTGCCTGATGTTTTGACGATGTTTGTGTGTAGCATATTCCAAGTATTAAACAATTTTTTTTTTATCATGTTTATTAAATGCTTGTTTGGTGCAGGATAAATGTGATTGTAATTATAATTTTGGAATGCAGTTCATTTAGATACCAAATATAAGGGAAAATTATGCACTTGAGAATATTTTTATCGTTTAAGATTAATAAATAAGATGCAATTATGATTGACTGGACCCTTTGATGAATAAGCAATAGTATATAACTGATAAATAAAAATGATGTTAGATAACGTATGTCTCTTGTCAGATAATATATTTTAAAAATCACTTAATTTTATTGGAGGTCATTCAAATTTTATAGCTTATTAAATATTCTTTATTTTTAAGTTAATTTTCAGACCACACATTTAAAAGTTGAAAGATTGTTTTTTTATATATGTAAATATGAAATATAAAAACTATTTATGGATGCTCTTAATTCATCATCTACAACTCATTTAACCTGTCTAATAAAAATTCTATTTTCCAAAAACAAAAAATAATTCAACAAAACAGAATTTAAAAAAAAAATTCCAATCCCGTCGAACACGTGTTAATAATTTACAGAATTTCCAAAATTAGGATCACATCTTCCTTTGAATTCCATTTAATGAAACCTCCCCTTCTGACTAAACTAAAATTTAAATCAAAAATAATTTCGACAAACTTCAAAAATTTCTCATTTCAAATTAATATGATTTCTTATATTTTTAACATTTTCGTTTCTCATTTATAAACGTTTTCGCGCTTATTAAAATCGTGTAAAGAATTATTGTCGTACGAAAACGAAAACTTTTTTTTTTGCTGTTGCTTTAGTGTCTCTTTAACGATTAACTAAAATCAGATGCATGATATTTAATTACATTTTTAACATCCTTGTTTTCTGGTTATATGACAAAAGCGGATGCGAAAATTGTCTCTTTATGTGTGCTCATACAATTCTATCGACACTCAGCACTGCATTTCTTTTGAGATTATAATCAAATGTGTTCTTTGAGCCAGAAAATTTTTCTTGTTATTAATATATGAATTCTTTGAATGCCATGATTCACAGATTTTATTTCATTAAATTAATGATTTTTTAACACCATATTTTTTTGTGGGTTCAAATTGTTTGTTCTTTTACTCAACCTCTCTGGTCTTTTAAGTATTTAAAGATTTTTATGTAAAATTTAATAATGTAGGAGCATCCGCACTAATTTATTACCATCGGTTTTCATAATATCAAATTAAGTACGAATCTGTGTTTTTGACTTATTAGTGTCCCTTTTTAAATTATTGTTGTTTCTATGCGATTTTTACTTTTATGACTGCGCTAAACACACTTTTAAACATTTGTTTTTCCCTTCATTTTTCCATCAGTTCAAATCTAAACAATTTATTTACTGAAAATTGTTTTTCAAGTATTTCCGTCATCATTTTTAAATTTCTTTTTTGTTGAAAAAGGATGTTGAAGGATTTATACAGGAAAAACAACAACAACAACAAGAGTGTGTAATAGACATTTGCGATTTTGTAAAACAAAAATAGAAAATGTACCTAAAGGAAGAATTCGTTTTATGGATATCGTCTTGAACCTCTTGAGATAAATTTGAAACTTAATGTAAAAAAATATAGAAATTTATTTTGTTGTTGTGTTGAAACCTTGAAGTTGTCGCAATTTACACAATTCTTATATATCCTTGTTTTATGTTTATTTAATGGTGGATTAAAAGGTCCTGCGGCCATGTAGGAAAATAAAAGACGAAAATTTAGTTGAAAAGACCAAATTTATAACATTTAAAGTGTTTTCTATATTTTCTGTTAAACTATAAAATGTTAAATGGAAATTTGTAAATTTAAATTTTTATTGAAAATTACCATTAAAGAGGTCCGTATTTGGTTAAGATAAAACTCTTGAAAAATTTGGGTTTGAATGAACATTTCATTTCATTAATTAACTATACTCCTATTTAATTTTGATTGAAAGAATCAGTTAAATTCGTCATCGTTTCAGTACCAAAATAAATTTACTCTAGTGAATTAAGTTAATCTAGAATTAATCAATTAATATGAATGTATCGGTAATAAATTTGCGAATAAGATAATCAGTAGCTAAAATAGACGACATTAGATGCTCTAAATTTCAACAAATACTATTTAAATAACCATTTTGCAATTTAGGTCAACAATTTTGATATATCTACTAAATAATATCATCGTTACCAGCGCACGGAATCTAATATGTAAACAAAATCAAAACTATCAACAACATCATATACGATGCACTTAAAATTCTTATCGTTACAAAATAAAATTAAATATAATTTCAATTTTTGATCCTGCTGAGAGCTATGAAGATTTATTGTTTACAACTTTTGCATTGTACAAACAACAAAACATAATTAAACATTTTATAAACTTTTCGTTTTTCATATTTCCACTTTTCATTTTTAATTGTAAATATATTTACATAAATATTAATCGATAAAGAACAGCACGTCGTCATGCTATGTATACATAAAATTGAATGTGGCCTTGCAATACTCATGCCAGTCAAGTTCGTTTGTCCGTCATTGTGAGTATATAGTGGAAGGAAATTTAGTTTTTGTGCCAAGCATTTGGCAACAGAAAGAAATCAATGAGTTTTTTATTATTTCAGTTTGGACGGACATTTACATTTCAGTGATTGCAACAAGGATTCAATTTCCAAATTAAATATTTTTCAATTCATTTTGGAAATAAAAACAAAACAATTTCGACACAAAAAAAAAAATTCCCTTGGCGCAATAATATAAACACAAATTTTAATGTTTATGTAAATTAATGCCCAATGTTTTCGATGATGACTGTCGTACTGTAACAGTGGAATGGAAATAAAATATACCAGAAATAAAAAGAATTCATAAAATTCCAATAATTGAGGCAATAATAGAAAAAAATGTATTTAGTTATTTTGTTCTGAAACCACAAGGGACTTTGAAAACGATTTATTTCAAGTATAATTTGAAGCATAAACGACCTTTTTATTAGTAATTTCCAAAAAATAAAAAAGAATACAGAAAATATAATTTTGAAGTTGAACACATGGTGCATCCAGCCCAGAGAAAGGAAAAAGAGTCGTGGTTGAGGATGAGGACTATACTTTTTATTTTAAAGAAAATATTTTTATAATGTTTTTGTTATTTTCGTAATGTGTAATTATGTATATGAAACGGTAAAGGAATGGAGGATCGAAATTGAACAAAGAAGGAATTAATGTTTCTTTTGTGTTAGGATTAACCTAGATTTATTTATTCAAATAGAAATAATTTGATTTTAAGGGCATTTCTTTTTTTATTTTTTAAATTCGATTAATTTGATTTTTTTAATGTTGTTAAATGAGAAAAGAAAATATGCTTAATCATTTAACCTTTTGTCAGTCCACTTCATTAAGTTGTAACGCACTGGCGGCTAAAAAATTAAATCTAATTATCAGAAAAATAAAATTTAATTTTAATTCGTTAAAAAAATTATCAGAATCATAATTTATATTCAGTTTAATTTTTGTTAAATTCTGAAAAATGTTAATTTTTCTGGTTGCTACAGAACTGTAAACTTAAGCCAGAAAATTTACTGATAAGGAATTATATGTCATCCTATAATTATAATTAGGAAATTAAAAAAAATTCTTCCTAAATTTATATTTCTCACTTTCCATCAATCAATCAAATTTTATAATTATTTATTTATATTTATTTAACTTTAAGGAAATGATATAAATTTTAAGTCTTTTTTGACATATTCAAATCTAGTTAACAAATCCCCCTAATATATTTTACAATCTCAAAACTCTGTACATCATCATTAAACATCTTAATTTTAATGCCTCCTCTTAAGATTCTTTTTTTGGGTTTCTTGTTGTGTAAACAAACTATTTAAAAGAACATTCTCTAAATTGTATCGGATTATTTGTAAACATTCAATTCAAAAATGACTGTAGGAATACATAAATTTTGGAAGGTCTGAGCTCCCCCTTACAAAAATGTTTATGCTGCATAATTTTCCGAGCAAATGAAAAGAAAAACCAAACAAGTAAATATAAGATTTTTATGCTTTTTTGATTGCTAGAAATTTAAAAAATTCGATTTTTTACATTGATTTATTAAATTTATTATCCTCTTTTGACTTTTCATATTAATTTACGTCACTGTTTTACATTTTGAAATATATCCTCCTCCTCTGCTTGTAAATTATTTCTGAAATTTTTCGTAAAAAAATAATATTATTAAAAAAGCCCAGCATCAATGGAAGGGCAAATTTCTTTAAATATAAATAATAGTAATTTTTTTTTATGAATGATTAAATTTTTTCAATTAATATTTTCAATACCAAAAGATATATTTAAATATTGTAACATACCTGGATGTAAGTATATAAAGAGATTAAAATGTACACAAGAATTGAAAGGTAACAAATAAATTTGTTGTTGCCTAAAGCAATTTTTTATGTTGTGCTACAATGTCGTAAAGTGAATGGTTTGTTTTTATGCTGAGAGGATAATAAATTATCAGATTTTCTATAGATAAATTTGCATAGAATGATATTATGTTGAATATAAAGATTTTACTTAAAGTGTTCAATAAAAGACTATATATACATATATAATGAGAATCCTCGTAAATAATTTATTGGATGGCATTTTGTTAAAGTTATTGAAAGTGTAAATAATTTTAATGCAATTTTAGGTGTGACAGGTATAAAAATAGAATATAAAGGATGTTTTATTGCAATATAATTTTTCAATACAACTTATTTGAAGGTTTTTTGCGAAGTATGTAAAAAGATTCAAGATTCTATACATCATTCAAAAACTATTAATTATATTTTTACTATGAAAATTTTTAGACAAAGATTATTTGAATTTTCGAGTTCTACTAAAATCACAAGAAAATGTCAATTCGAAAAACCCAATTTACCTCCTTATAAAAATTAGAAATTATGAGCAATTTATTTATTCATTCAATTAAAAATCATGCCCTTACCATTATTACCACTCCTCTGTCTAGGCAACTCAAGAACATCAGCTAAAAAAAAAGACAAAGAAAAGAAATTCTTTAATTTTATTTGTAAACAAACCCAAAAAAAAAAAAAAGAAATAATCAACAAAAATAATTTTTACCCCCTTAGGGTTTTTAATATTACATAAACATTTCCAAAATTTGTTTTGGTTCTGTTAATTTGGTTTTACTTAATGTACCTTTAAAATTTTCTAATTTTTTTTGGTAACCAAAAATTCGTACATTTTTTTTTATAATATTTTTGTAAACAACTTTCTTAAAGTTATTAGTAAATTTCGTGGAAAATTGGAAATAATGTTTTTATTAATATAATAAATCATACTTACTACCTCCGTAAAGGAAAGGAAAATGAAAATTTAAATTTAGGAATGATTTTTATCAGGATAGTGTTGAGTTAATTTGATTTAATTTTAAAAGGATATGTTCTATTTGGAGATATAAATAGTTTTAAAACCTTTTCTTCATAGTTATTTGCCATGTAGCATAAATTATACCCACAATTCGAGATATTCCCATCATCTAACAAACTCTTTAAATTTTGTTCAAATTAATATTTGTTCTACTTTCTTCTCTTTCATATTTGATTATCAAAATTTTTCTTACCTATTTTTTTATTAACAAATACAAAATCTTTAATTTATTTTCAATATTTACAGAAGGAATAGTATCATACAGTATACCAAAAGGTGTTCAGCGAGGTATGGAAATTGACTTATCGGATAAAACGTATGATGGGCAGGAGAATGGTGATAGATATGTTGACGGATTGGGTCAATTAGTTGATGGCCAAAAGGGAAAAGATAATTTTCGAACAGATATTCATGGTTTCGGTAAAGGTAAACAAAACATAATAAAAATTATTGAAAAAATAAAAATTATATTTTTTATTTGAAACGCTTGAATGCAATTTTTTTGTATATCAAATTTCATCCGCAACGCAATGTAAATAAATTTATTTAAAGTAAACATTATATCGTTAATATGTATTCCCAAAAGTAATCAACGTATAGATATGATACAGAATAGAGTAGCTGACGGGATGAAGGGTTTGAAAGTGAAAATTACACGTTTGGGTATTTAAAAATTTTGATAGCCCAGCCATAAAATTAATTATAAATGAACCCATATATAAACAAAGAAGAGCATACACAAAAATAAAACCATTTATTATGTATGAAAGGCATAAAATTTTAAATAATGTAAAGTTGTACGTACACAAACATTTTTTAGATACCAAAATTGCTTAAAGGGAATTGGATTAATAAAGTTAATGTATTGTGTGCGAGGTTATAATTCAGTTTAATAATTTTTTGTTGGTTAAAAAGTTAGTTGGGTCCTTAATAAAGTTACTATAGTTGAAATTATGGTAATAATTTTGTGGTGGTCAACTAAAAAATTTATATTTTAATGGACTGAGTTAAATTAGTTGAATAATAAATTATTGGTAAATTCGGAATGAGTATGATTCACTGGCCTCTGTAATTAAGAAAAGGAAATAAAAATGGTTTTGTGAATGTATTTGATAATCGAATTTTATTATATCCAGTGTCAATAATTAAATTGTTGAATAAAGAGGCAATCCAATATCTTTATCGACAGTTGAATAGAAAGTAATTCTAATATGCTTCAATATATTTCGATAGATTCCAGTAATTGGAAACTTTTTCAAGGATCTCTTAATTTAAATTCCCCGAAAAAAGGGAATTAAAATTAAAATTTTATTTTTCCTTATAAATAATTATTCGTTTATAAATTTCTGATATGAATTTACCTTTTTTCCGATGTAGAACGTTTTTAATTAGGTCGTGAGTGTTTAATGCTTATAAATTGTTGTTTTAAGTACTCTTTGCTTTCTTGTTTTTCCATTGAACGTTTTTAATTCTATAAATTCTTTTTTAAGTTTTTTTTTCGGTTTTGTTAATTTTTTTTACAGTAAAAATATAATCAAAGAGCCATAAAAAATATTATAGCAACAGAGTGAAAAACATAAAATTGTTGCAAACTTGGGGGTTGTTTCAAACGTTGATTGCAGCCATCGTCAATTTCATAAAATTTAAAAATTGTCGATTATATTCATAAGACTTACAATACTTTATAATTTTGGTACCTTTAATTTTTCATATTTCAGTTGACTTCAATTTTCGTGGCATACAGCAACCATTTTTTTAATTCGTTTTTAGTTTATTTAATTAATTTGTGCAGACAATCAGACAAATTTTATAAACATTCACAAACTGTTTTAAAATGACTTGAAAATGTACTAAAAATCGAAAAGGATATAAAAATGTTCTTGATGTTAAATCAATTTTACAGAAATATATTTTCTTCTGTCCCCCCCAACCCAACCATAAATTTTTTTAATTAAAATAAAAAAGAATAAAGTAATCATTATCGCTTACCTTTTAAAATGTATAAAACTGTATAAATTTTTTTACTCATCATCTTTAATAACACTTAAACGTTTTCTGTTGGACAGGTTACGAATGGGTTGGATGGCGGAATGATACACCAAGTTTAGCAAGTAAACCAGTTGAAATAACATTTGAATTTGATACTGTACGTAATTTTAGTGCAATAGTTTTGCACACGAATAACATGTTCTCAAAGGATGTCCAGGTATGTTTTATAAAATTTTATGATTTCGTATCGTAATATTTGCAATTTAAGTAGTTAACAAATGAACGCGATAATAAAGTCAAATCAGAATTGAACAAAATTGAATTTCTGTGTAAATGTAGGCTTCTCTCAGTTAAATTATTGATTTTCATCCTTAACGATTATATTCGTTTTGTATTAATCTGTCATTTTTAATCTTAAATGTAAATTGGCTGGTGGAAAAATGAAAAGACTTTTAATTAAATTTTTTTTATTAAAAATTGTGCAGTGGCGAAGAGTTTAATTTTGCAATGGTGCATCTACGATGAGTCCCAGTTTTAATGTGGTTATTTTTTTGGAAACTTTCTGTTGAATTCATATTTAAAAATGTTGGTTGGTAGTTGCCAAAAATAATGTGGTTAATAGTACAATTATAATCCAAAAAATCATTTTAATTGAAGCAATGATTCTGTATCGTTACACCACTGTTAAAATTATGATAAACTTTAAAAGAACATGTTATTATTTTATGTTTTATATTGGCCAGATAATTGAATTGCACATAAATTTGTTGTAAATTCGAAAACTTGTTGACCGCATAACAGAATTTATTAATATTTTAAAATTTACTTTATACATAAATTATTATGTTAATGAATTTCCCATATTTAAATAATTTTAATTAATGTTTTAACTTAATGTTGGAAATGTTTCAAGTGTGGTTTGGTTATTTTTTAAAAAATAAATAAAGCAATGAGCGACTGGGTAATTTATTTATTTCTAAATAATTTAGCTATTTTTTTTTTGTGAATTTGTTAATGTCCAGTTGACCGGAAACAAAAATATTTAATGCGAATTTCATGTTTATAAGTGGGTAGTCAATGTTTTAATATTTTATACTAATAATAATAAATTAAAGCTTTTATATATTTCATTAATTTAATTAATTATGGTGAAAAAAAACTAATCAGTGATGGAAAATTAATTGATTGTCTAATATTTTATGAAGTACAAAAGTTTTTGAAAACTTTTTACTATAGAAAAAATTGTTATAGAATGCCATATTGTATTTCCAATCAAATAATTAAATATGTTTTTTTTGTAATTTAGTTATTTTTTGGTATACTTTTTGTTATAATTATTATTTTTAACAACTTGTTGGTATATAATGATTTTTCCCAGTACATCTTTATAGTATGAATTTGTTAGCTTCAATTTAATTTTGTTAATTATATTTTTGTTCGTTGAGAAAATCTCATAAAATTTAACTTGAGAATTAAAAGTCTAACAACAAAATAATATTTCAAATTAATTTTTAAGGATGAAAATCTTTAATCTTTTCTTGTAGATCTTTTAGCCATTTTCATAAACATTTATCCAATTAATAACAAACAACCCAGTGATCACGATTTAAACATGAAAATTGCACATCTTTTTTATCTTTAATGTAAAAATCTATGAAAATAAATAAGCAAACACCTCAGAGATGAAAATTGTTCTTATATAAGAAAATGTGTAAAAAATTTAATTAACAAAACAAAATCTACACATAATTGACTAATGTTGTCACCCACTCGTTTTAGAGTTTCGCCTACATTGAAACGTGCTTCAAGTGTAGAAGAAAAGAACTACAAAGTCTACAGATCATTTATATCAGATAAAATAAATGAAAATTCTTGGTACAGAGTTCTTGAAACAGGATATAGCAGAAAGATGATGATTTTTTTCCCAAAAGCCCCCATTACACTATACAACGATCGCGAAAGAATTTATCAAAATATAAAGAAATTTTACTAATTAATTTACTAATAATTAATTACTAATTAGGCCCAAACTAATTAATTAAATATTGCTAAAGATTATTTTTTAGTTTTTGAATTTTAAAACCTTTAAGGCATTTCTTCACTGACCACAATTTCGTAATTTACGACCACCAAGAAACTAAAGAATTTTCTTGATTTTTTTTAACGCTAGTTTTCGTAAAATTAATTTTTAATAATGACAAGCCAAATTATTAATAAAGTAACAATCGTGGGTAATACAAAATTCCAAATCACAACTAATTAAACTAATTATTTCAATTGACTAATAATAATAATAATAATAAGTAATAATAATAGCAAAAAAATAATAATAATAAGTAATAGAAAAATAAATAAATAAATAATAAAAAGGCAAAATTTTCTTATTCCAGTGAATCAGACTTCATCCGCCCTTTTTATTCATGCAAAAAAAGCCAACCCAGTAATTCTTTTATTGAATATTTATTAATAAAATATGTGAATTAGGAATTACACTGAAATTAAATTAGGTTAATTTTGGTTTCTTTTTATTTTGGATAACAAATTAAGACTAGAAATAGTTAAAATTGATAATTATTGTATGCCAAAACAATATCAGTAATTTAAAATATTATATTTAGACTGGCATATTAATATTATTATTGCTGAAGGAAAAGTACTATCAATTGTTTCTATAATTCATCTCGAATTGTCGACAATATTTCTTCCATATATTCTCGATAGACTTGGCGTTTTAAATATTCTTCATTTTTTCTCACTGTGTCTTATTCTGAATCCTACTGTAGCCAATATTACATTTATACATATAAATGTTTTTTTTATTCCCGACTACACAATATCGAAAATAATTTGTGCGTATCGCTCATTTCGTGATCTGAATATAATTGATTATATAATGTAGCCAAAAAATAATATTGAAATATATTTTGTATATTATCCTCTCCAAGGAAAAAAATTCAAATAAAAATCGATATTGAAATTGAATTGCAAAAAAAAAAAAAGAATCGGCAAAATTTAATATTCCTACGTAAATAAAAATATTCAATTTTAATATTTATTTAAATTACATGATTACTATTGTTATTATTATTATTGTCATCATTAATGCGCTTTTCGTTTAATACTTTATTTGTCTTTACTTCATTTTTGTGAATCACAATTCATGCAAAAGTATTCTTTAGTATTGGTGGTGAACTATTGCAATTTTCATATATGCCAGACACTTTGATCATGATAGAGATTTAATTAATTTAATAAAACTTCATAGTAACATCGAACTATTGAATCTTTAAACAAAAATCTTTAACTCTTAGATTTTTTCACCATTTAAAATTTAATAAATAGAATTTAATGTCAAAGTAGCAAGAATCATTTCTATTTGAAACCATAAAAAATAGTTGTTCAAATATTTTATAAATGATTTTACTAATATTTCATAGAAAATACCAAAAAACAGAGAGTCATATTAGAAATTTATTGGGTTGTCATGATTTGTAAAATTTAAAATCTTTAAATTAAAAAAAAAAATCATTTGTAAGAAAATATGCAATATCAACAAGAAAATTTTAGTATTTCAAAATAATCTAAAAATAGTTTTCCAATACTGCAATACTTAAATTTACTTACCAGACAACCCGTCGATATTTTTATACTATCTTCATTTTTAAAATTTTTTTTATGTATATAGTAAATTTGAAGAAACATTATAGTAAATTTGAAAAATGTATGATTAACATGACCATCAGGTTCATTCAACAATTTTTTTTTTCATCAGCAAAAACTTAATTTATTGGAACAAATGGAAAAATTCTTTGCAATTTTTCTTTCAATTGAAAAAAAGTTAAATGAAATTTCAAGATATACGAGTATTTCATAAAATACTACAAAAAAAAAAATGAAATTTCATTTATATCCTTTTTTCTGTATACTTTTTATTTAATTTTTCTCTGTCTTCTTGTGGAACAGATGTTCCTGATATTGTTTGTCAAAAATTGTATGCAGTACCACATACGCAATATTTAATACCAAAAATAATTATTAGTATAATTATATTTGTGTACGAATGTCACCACCAACTTTAAGTTGTATATTTCCAAAATCATTACAATCAGAAAAATATAATATGATTTTTCTTCAGTAATTATGTATAAACAGGCACCATAATTCCATCAACATTACAATAAATAAAAGTAAATTCATGAACAACAAAATCATCATCACATCACCAGCAAATAATACAAATTACTGCATTAATATTAACTAATACAATTAAAATAATTCTTAATTCATTTTTCTGCAGTCTATCAAGGTAAATAAAGCTTATAATTAGTTTAACCATTATTTTAAAAATTTAAACTTTTATAAGGACACTTTAAAATTTTAAGTATACTTCAGAACAATTATTTACAATTTATATATATTAAAAACTTAAGCACAAATTCAATTGAAAAATTTCAAAAATTTTTACCATCCACTTAGAATTATTTTCAAAAATTTTTACCATCCACTTAGAATTATTTAATTTACTCAATCACAACATCGTCATTATCCTTATATTCGTATAAATTAGATTGATATCCTTAAACAATTAATTTACAATTTTTTAAATACGTTTACTATACATGAATAAAATTTATTCCAATATTATCTCGTTATTATATTCAAAGTATTTTATATAATACGAGTATAAAATCAATAAATCAACAATAAATTGTTTTATCCAATTAGTTTTATCAATTTCTTAAAGAGAAATTAAAATTTCAATTTACAAAATTCTTTAATCGAATATAATTTTAATTTTATCTATTTTTCTAAAATAGTTGAAATCTTTTTGCGGTTGTAACAATTACGTATTACGTATATACTCTTGCACCAGACCAAGATTCAATGTGAAAGGAATTTCGTACAAAAAGTAAAACATTTAGATCAAAATTTTGCTACAATGATGGGTTGTTTAGGTGATTATCAAATTTATTCTATATATTGGACTATAACTAAATTGTCAATATTACATTCCTGATACAGGTTCATTTTGGGTGGCAAAGTAAATCTTTAAGAGGTATAAGTTCAATAAATCGAATTTTCATTATTTGCCATATGGGAAGATGAAATATATAAGGTTTTTCCTGCTCTTGTGGCAAATATGGGGAAAATATAAATCGTCTAGGAATTTTAGTTATTCAATTTATTATATATGTATATAAAAAGGACATTCGAAGAATTTAACAAAACATTTTTTTTTTTATTTTCATTTTCATTTATATGTGTACGTTTATATCCATTGGCTTGGAATTTCTATTTTGACTTTTTATATTGGGCATAAATAGCTTCAGGCATGAAACATCTGGAACAAATGAATTTTGTACATCGGGATCTTGTAGTAACTAGGTAAGTGTGTGTTTTATTTACTATATATATATTTGTAGAATTTTTATATGAATAGATGAATGTGTATGCCATATATTAAACTAAAGGATAATTTGTAAATTCTGGATAAAAAAAAAATATATATATACGGGGAGTGGTTAACATTGAACTTGGAGAAAGAAAAAGGACTAAAATGTGTATAAAATGAATTGATTTTTAATATTCTTGTGGTTTATTTGTGAAAAAGTCAGCAGGCACGTTTCTTGTTTTTACATTTTCACCTTCATATTTTTTTCATATTTGCCTGTATTCATTAATTAGTCATTTTTTCTCTACTATAACTGCTATAAATGCTTCTAATTGAACTAAATCAACAAACTTTATTACTAATTTTAATTTTGCTTAAGTTTGTTGTACAAAAAATTCTATAATATCGTGATAGAAAATTATAAAAAATTCACACCAGAAAGTAATAAGTTTTTATAACATTTAGTTTCTAATCTTAAATATTTAAGTTAGCATAAAATAAAATATAATTATTTTGATTTTGCTTATTTGCCACTTGTCTTTCAATATGATTTGTTATGGTATATTATAAAAATTATTAAAAAAAAAATCCTTTTGACAGTTTTTTTTTTTATGTTTATGATAAATTGGTTTTACGACACTTTTAGGGTAATTAATTTGTGGCCCATTTTATATATTTCATATTTTTCTTCTTTTTATTTCAAGTTCAGAAATTGTGAATAAATTTTATAGATTTTAAATGAAATTTTGAGGGTGTAGAATATACCTAGTGACTAACACAGTTGGTTTATTGTTTAAAAGGAGTGTCGGTAATGGTCTGATTTCTTTAGTTTATGAGAAATTATGGTCAGGGTTTTATTTGTAAATTATTGCTTGGTATAGTACAGAAAAAGGTTATTAAAATTTAATTGGAAAAAAATTCTTTTTATTTTAAGAAAATGAGTTTAGATTTTAATCAATGTTAATTTTAAATACACTAGAATTATTATTTTTTTTGTAATTTCATATTGTAGATAAATTAAATTTTAATTGTTAATGAAGATAACTAAAAGAAATATAATAAATTACACAAATTTAATTATCCTAAAAAGTAATAAAATTAATTATTCATCATAACTTTTTGATTATTTGAATAATTTCAACTTATATTTACGAAATACGAATTATTTTTGAACAAATATTTAAATTGTACAATCAAAATGTTCGTTTGTTAAATTCAGAATTGAAAATATTGATTTTATTAGGTCATTTTTTATCACCAAAACCAATAGCTACAGAAATTTTAAATATTTTCAATAAAAAATATTAAAACGAAATAATTTTTTGTTTATATTTTTCAATTTATTGAATGGAATCCTTAACACTTCGATTAATACTATTCATAAATAAGGGATGAAACTAATTTTGATATTTCGTCTTTTATAAAACAAATATCTTAAGTAATAATGAAATCAGAAATCAAACGATAACAACAAAATTCCCAATAAATTTTCAATTTACACCACGATATTTAATGAATTTTGGGATTTTTCTTTTAATTTCATTTCAAATTTTAGTATTTTTTTTAAATAATAATCCACGAAACAAATATTATTTCGAATTTATAGTTAGTTTCTTACATCCAGAGACAACCATGAAGAATGATATGAAGCATGTACAGGTAGTGCTCCATACTCTCCATACGAAAAGAAATTTTTACAAATTTGATACCCTATAGAACCAATTTGGATTTTATAGATATTGATTCATAAGTTTTTCTATATTACAAAATAAAATCAGTAATAGAAGCAAAGAAGATATAGTACAAAGATTTTACACTCAAACGAGAAATTAATTAAAAATGTAATGACATATTTTTAAAAATTATTTTTCAATATATTTTTATCGTAAAGACATTTATCGTCTCATTATATATTTCTCTTTATATATACAAGTTATTAAGGAAATTTAAATATAATCTTTTGCTAGACATCAGCTACGACTATTAAAACTTGCATGATAAGGACACACTTTCAAATAAAAAAAATAATCATGTACCATAAAAACATTGACACTTGATCCTTTACAATATTAACCATATAACCAAATCACGTGTCATTGTTGGTTGTTGTGTTTTCAAATATATATTTTTAAAAGAATCATGAAATTAGAAAAAAAAAATTATTTTCTACTAAAAATTCACCCCTTTTTTTATATCCTTAAACTTTAATGCTATTATGTAAAAAAAATATTTTATTAATTTTTTGTGTTATACTTTCAATGCGTGCTATCCTAATTCTTAAACCTTTTACCCTTAAAAAAATGATTTTTTCGCATCAAATTTATGTTACAGCATAAATTGAAAAACCTCACTTGTTATTTTATTTTCATTATTCATCAACACTTTATGAATAGTAACCAATATCATTTAGTAACCCCTTAATAAAGGAAATAAATTTAAAAAAAAAACACTGTATAATATAAAAAAAGTGAAAAATCATTACACCAGTCACCAGTGCCCTTTAAAAAAAATGTAAAATTTTATTATAGCGTGCTTCTTTATCATTCTTCTAGCTATTATACTATGTTATAAAGGTACTGTGTCATCATTCTTTAATTTTAAAGTTACTAGAAAATGTTGTGAAAAATATTAAATCAAATTAGAAAAGTTAGGGGATGGTTGGAAGAGAGTTGAATATTCATTCAATTGGAATTTTTTTATGTCATTGCAGTATTTTGATTGCGTACAACATGAATTTATAATTTATTAAGTTGATCAGTGTGTTTAAAAAATTAATAGTATTTTGTCAGTTGTCGAACCATTTTCGAAATACATAGTCTGTTTTTCATAATTAATTTTTTAGTTCTTACTGATATACTATCTACTCAAATTCTATAATAAAACTTGGTACATATTTTAATTATAAATTAATTAAATTGTGTTATAATTGCTTAACATTTTCTACTATAATAAAGAAATACATGCTTTAAAATTAAGTTTTGAAATTTGCGGAAAAGAATCCTTATAAAAAATTGCTTTTTAAACATATTTACACATCCATACAAACACTTATCTCCAATTCAGAGTAACCATAAAAAAAGGAGAACACCAATTTAATTGGAAGATAAGCAAATAAATAGGAAAACATATATCGAATCCTTAGTCACGTTTCTAATATTTTTCGATGAGAGTTTACTTACTTATTCATACAATTTTCCACCCCAAGTCATTTTCAGCCATCACCATCGTTCGTATCGTCGTTGTCGTCATCAATAATATATTAAAATAAATTTTCATTCTGAAGCCAAATTGTACTTTATCATATTCAATACAATTTCCATCCGTTTGTACCCTTTGCAGTTTACTGTTGTACCAGTAGCTGATTGAAGGATTCTGTTAATATACAAACCAACCCAAAAAAAACAGTCATGTTTATGAATACAAATATAATACATAGATTCCTAGTATACAAAATATAAACTTTGATATCATTCTATGGGTTGGGATCCATCTGTGTTTAAAAAGCAGAAAGAAAAAAGAATTGTGAAGTGAATAAAGTATTTATTTAGCTCGCAGGCAACCAGGAGTATCCTATTTATCTCTAACATAGTTTATCACTATGGGCATAAAATGTACATAAAAAACAAATAATTTTGTGTTTTTTTTCAAAACGGGAAACAGTAAACTTTATAAGGGAAACAAGGACTTTGTTGACAATGTTTAATTTTAAAACGAGCATATTTCCTAGAGGAAAATCATCAAATTTATTAATAATTTTTTGGTGTATATTTCAAGTCTAAATGTCATTGTATTATTTTGCCCTTAAATTATGCTAATCAATAATTTTGATATCTTTCTTAGTTATTATGTAAAATGTTCTGCTCATCGTGAAGAGTGCAATAACTGAAATTTAAAGGTTCATTTTTGAATAAGTAGATTGTGTCTATTATTTTTTATATGTTTGATAGAACCAGTAACCTTTTCTAATTTTATTCTTTAAAGTATTGAATAATAGATAAAAATGGTAAAATGAATATAAAGATATTAACACTTCCCTTTGCTGCCCCAACAACAATAAAAAGGCAACTGATGAATAAACTCTTTGATGGGTCTATGAACGCAGATCCTTTTACTTTTAACAATGAAAGTTGTAATGATGTATGACAATGGATATTTTTTTTAGAATGAATAAAAAGGAAATTTGATGGGTTACGAACGACGATGAACTAAAGGCATTGCCAAAGCTGGAAAAAACTCTTGAGACTTAAAACATTTTATATCTTAGTTGTTGTTCATACAAAAATATCAACAACAATGGAAAATCCTTTTTACGCTTACTTGGTATTTAAGTACTGTGTGGATGTTTGCTTACATATTTATTGGTAGATCGAGTTAATTTTTGATATAAAAAAGGGTTAATAAAATTATATTATTTAATGACTGAGAAGGTTTTTTCGTTGAAAGCATACGCAGTAGTCTTGCACACGTTGTTATTTGTGATGGTAAATGTAATGAATTTTCCCAGGTGGCGTGATTTATTTTGGGTTCAATATTTTTAGATAATTGAAATATTTGTGAAGGGGAATCGTTTTTGGAATTAAATTAAAAATTACACCAAAAATGACCTAGAAAAAAATCCCTTGATTAAACACATACCTGTTTTATTATCGATTTATTCTTCAAAGCTGACCCAATTTTTCTTCAAAAATTATATTACCTTAATTTAAATAATTATTATTATGCTTAAACGTTTAATAATATCCTTATAAATAAAGTTTTTCTTAAATGTCCTTTAAAATTAAATTAAAAATTCAATTTTAATTAAAAATTATTATAAGACTTAAATTGCTGTACTATAATTTATTTAAATTCAACAACAGAAAATTATAAAAATATAAAATATTCAATCCTTTTTGTCATAACAGTAATACAATTTTTATTGTCCTTAGACATGCAATATTTTGTTATATATTTTATTAATGGGATTATCTCATCGATTATCTAAGTTTAGTCATATAAAAATTGAAATTATTCAAAAGTTTTTAAATGACAAAACCCTTCGTTCTATATTCAAATTTCTAGGACACATGTTTACGTTCTATGATATAAATTATATTTTTGTTCCACCAACAACAAGCACAAAGTGCACGTTTTCATTATATTTATGTACATTAAATTAGCTTAGTAGGCTATTTCATAATTTCCAACAATAGAGAACATAGGAAAGGTTTATTACCAGGTGTCATTAAATCGTAACTACGTACATTATCTATTATTAACTATGATAAAATAAGATATTACTAAAAGTAAACATCTGAACCTTTTCGAAAATATCCTTTTTATTTACGTATAGAAAAAATTGAACTCCTGTGAAAGGTAAATTATTTCAGATTGAATAAAAATTATGGTTGGAGGCGAAATGCGAAAAATAATAAAGTTATTTCTTTTATATTAAATATAAAGTAATCGACAGTATAAAAAAACATAATTTACGTTGTCGTCTCACCTATAACCCCTACAGTATATTCCGTACATATTCATATCCGCTCTTTAAACAGTCTGTTAAAATTACGAGCTTCTCTCTCATAATAATATTACTACACCAATCACGTCTGCCAGGATATTGAGATTATGTACTATTCTTCATCCTTGAATATCCTTGTGTTTTTACAATATTCTTTAATTCCAATTTTCCTACACACAAAATCATAATTTTTTATTACAATATTTTGACTTCAGTACTCAATAAAAATTGGCAGTGATTTGCTTTATGGATTTGTTTGCCAACTTAGCTTTTTTAACATCATACGTGTATGATATATGGCAAGGATCTTTATCGGTAAGAGAATATACGTCGTTTGTTTCATATTATAATTTTCATATACGTAACTTTTATCGTGGATCCATAATTTTGTCACACGTCTAACCAGATGTGTTTCCTTTTTAATTTTATTTGTCTTAAAGTTATATTTACCGTATTTTATATCCTTTAGAATACTCCACTCTTTACTCCTTTTAGCTGAAATATTTAAAATCATTTTTGATGATTTCTCTTAAGGATCAAATTTATCGATTCTGTGTCAGTTTGTTAGTCGTTATTATTTTTTCAGTATTTTTGTTGTTTGGTTCACACTTGACTGGATGCTTATTTTACAGTTTATTGAATCATTAAGCCTTTTTCTGAAAATGGAGGGGGATGTGTTATGAGTATCTAATATTTTAGATTGGTCTCTTTATGATCTTTTATTATTTACTTTATCCTGATGCATGAATGGTTTAAGGTTAAGTCAATAAGAGTTGTCGTTTTAAAGAATTGGAGTTGATTAAGATTCAGTTTAAAATATTTTCCAAAATTTTGTTCATCCTGTAAACAGTTAAAAGGTAAAATGTTTTCATTATAAACTTACGATTTAACTATCAGCTTTTTCAACCTAAGTCGATTCATCTTTCAACTCTTAACTAAATATAATGTCACCACTAAAGGCTAAGATATTTTCACTCCATTATGATTTCATTTAATTGATTATCCATTTTGAATGCAAAATCCTAGTTCCATGTTACATTATTTACTTTACTCTAAATATATTTTCATGTTAACCCTAATTTTTCCCAATTTGATTGTTTAATGTGTTTACTGGAGCGGGTTAGGAATTTGTTTCACTACACAATATAAATCATTTGTACAAAAAAGAAAAGTCAAAAGCACACAGCAAAAACTTAACCATTCCAGCTTAAATGAAGAGTGAATTCAAAAAGAAAACTCCATTCTATCCAGCCAGTTAAAGGATATTTAAATATTTAAATATGTTATTATTTTTGTGGCTCCTGTTCACTAAGTATGTATAATGGGGTTCTGTTTTTTATATGGAGGTGTGTAAGAATATTACGGAAACACCAAACAATATTCATTTTTAACGGGGTAGGTTGGATAAAGGATTTTACCATACAAAATGTATATAATATTTTTTGATAAAAAAGGATTAACACTGTTCCTCTACAGATTGTTGAACATTATTGTAGTAGAAACACATAATAGAAAATTAAACTCCGGAACGAGGGGGGCGACTTATAAACAATCTTTCTGTAAAAATAGCGAGGAAAAAATGGTTTATTTGGTATTTAACATTTTATTTTTGCTGCAAAATAATAAAAACAATTTGGTTTGGGGGTTCGTGCTTAACAATATTTTTTTTAAATGAACACAAGACGTAAAAATATCGGGTGGCGACGTAACAAAAATTGCTGTGTTCATTGTACAGAATGAGGCGAAGGATAATGAAAGATTTATGATATTTTATATTTTATGGCAACTCGTAATTTTCGAAAATTAATTCCATATAAACTATATTTAAAAGTTCCTTGCACAAGTAATCAAAGAATTTTTTTCTGCGTTACTACCAAACAGGAGCTCAAAAATGATTACCATATTGAAATTAATTTTTGTTTAAAATTTAATTTTCAACCTGCATATTGTTAGCAACACACTTTCATCTAATAAATATCCTTTGTTGATTTAATAGTAGTTTTGACGATATTTAAATCATTTTCATCTTTTGGAAAATTTTACAAATTTCGAATATAGAAATTAATGATAAATTGCAAAATGAAAAAATATTTTAATTATAAATACTAACTGAATTTGGGGTGTCAGTTTTTCTGATAAGAACCAATATAACGCACGTAATTACAAGATGTAATATTGAAAAAGGACAAAGAAATTATGTGAATTTTTCCCTTGCCATCTAACATTTTCATTTGTATAAAAGACAAAGTAAAAATTACAACAAAAGTTCAATATTAGTTTTATTATTATTGTATAATTTGTTCCTGTGAAAAGGATATTTTTCAAAATTACAACAAATAAAAAGCAATATATAAAAACCCATCCTAGCAATTTGTCAAACAAGAAGGACGAAATTAGAACAGAAAAAATTAAAAGGAAAAAAATATTATGTGCATTTATTGTCGCTGCATGGATATAAACACATACACAAATCATTGTTATTAGATTTTTTATAACCCAACCTATTTTACTTTCATTTGGATTAAGTAATCATCGGGATTTCAAATGTGAATATTGTGCACAAGGGGATTTCATTTCTACTATAATCTTTAAAAGGATATTTTGAAAATGTATTTAATGGAGAGGAGAACATTATCGGCTTATTAATTTCATATGTATAAAATGGCATAAGGCAGCCAGGATAAGAGGATCAGAGTGTTAAATTTGTAAAGAGGAAAAATCAAAATTAAATTTATGAAAAGTTCGTAGAAAACATCACTTTGACTGCCTGAGTGTAAAAACAAAGTAAAATAATAATCACGATTTTTCAGAAGTAACTTTGAAGTTCCTAAAATTGCATAGTTTCAGGAATTTTAAAGTTAAATTAAGCTGCATAAATTGGAAACATGGTAAATTTCATTTTCAACATTCCCCTTAACTTCCTAATTTCTATAATCCCTTCCTATGTTTCTGGTAATAGTGGTTTTGTTTCTCTGTAATGCAAACACGAAATAAAAAATATAATATTGTGCGGAAAAACGCATTATACAAATATTTCAGTAAATTTGTTATGCACACGTGCCAAGGGGCTTTCATCTTGTCAATGGCTACAATATTATTAAAAGTTTTACAACAAATTTTAGCTCTTTAGTAGAAAATTATTTTTGCGTGTACTTTTTATGTCTTACTAAAATTATATACATTTACCGCAGGACAATTTACTGAATCACAAATGTGCAATTGAATTCTACAACATAAAAAATAAATAGTCAAAAAGGACATACCCTCCCACCCCACATAATAATAATAATATATACTAATACGCACTATATTTCTGTTTTCCCTCTGCGTATAATTCCATTATTAAATATTAAATTCGTGTACACGTACCATAAATAAAAGTATATACATAAATGTATTCGTAGTATTGCAAGGACATGTAATTTATATAAATTTTTAAGTGAATATTTTATTTGTAAGGTAGATTATTGTTAAAAATTTGATATTCCCATTGATAGAGACAGAAATTATATTGGAAGGAACATACAAGTTGGTACATTATCGTGTTGTGTTTCGAAAGTTGAAAAATATTAAATTGCAATTTATGAATAATAAAATTGAAAATTTGTTTTACGAAGGTCCTTAAGAAGACTGATTTTAAACTGAGTAGTATTTTATGTCCAAATATAAAAACATTAATGAATGCTGGTTATTTGAAGAATATAATTGGTATATTCACTATATTATATTTCCAATCTATTCATAATAATTCCTCAAAGTAATTAACAAATTTCCTATCAAAACTCATCAACTACAAAAAAATGTGTTAAGGATTAAAACATTAATTTTAACATGTTCACTAGAAATAGTTTTAAATTGATAATTTCCTAGTTGTTTTGACAATCTTCGTTGATAGCTCATGCTATTAGTTATCTTTATATGAGCGCCTGCAGTATCGCACACTTCTGGATGTAATTTCTTTTAGACTTAACTAGTAATAATGTTTCTTTTCCTATCTTTTTTGAAATAATTTATTTCCATGTTCAATTCCTTGTTACACATTAGACATTACAGTATTTTTGAATAACTAAATCATCTCGAATATTATTTACAAAATCCACTTATTCACATTAACTACAGAGACACAATTCTAATCATTTTATGGTATATTATTATAATTCATTGACTAGTCTTATTTTTCTGAAATTTTTAACATCTGTTTCGCGTCTGTTATTATTGTAAAAAAAACTGGAGAGGGTGAGTGTCTACATACCCTTTTTCTATGAGGCAAATAGAATAAAAATAAATATTATTGAATTTTTGATCCTCTCAAAGCCTGTCGAATTCAATTTGTAAATAAAGTATAAAAAAACATCATATTTATTATGGGAAATAAATTTATGACAGAATAAATAGCCATTTTTTTATTGTAATTTTTTTTCTATCATTTTTTTATAAACCCTCACGGAATCGAGGAAAGAATTTTCCTACAGGTGGGGTGAATTTTCATGTCAGGACAAATTAATAAATAAATTTTATAGTTTTTTCAAATAATTTTTATCACTAATAATAAATTATATAATTTTTCTTTTAAAGGAGTTGCATTATTGGACCACAACTTAAAGTAAAAATGTGGAACTGTGATAAAGTGCTTCATATGCAACGGATTATTGCCAATTGGAAGGTATAGGACGACAGTCACAACCTATGCCTATTAGATGGATGGCATGGGAAAGTGTTTTATTGGTAAGTAAAATACAAATTTAATGTATACCACAGGGAATTTAGTATATGTACGTATTTCCGCTCATTTTGAATTAAATAATTCATTAATTTAATTAATTACAAAAAGGTTTTGTTCTGTTAGAATGTGTTAAATTGAATTGGGAATAAAAGTAATGAAGATTTAATCGTTTTTAGAACTAATTTTAGATTGTCATTAATAACAAAACGTAAAAAAACATTTGAAATTGTAATATTTAAGTAATGATTGTACATATAATTTGTATTTCGCTTTGAAACACAGACGAGGCTTTTTTTTAAATAACCACAAAAATTTAGAATTCTTTTTTTTTGGCTACTCATCGTTTTATTTAATGGATTTTTACCTTAATTTTTTGGTAGATTATTACAGGAATATTGCAGTATCACCTAATTTTATTTTATTTGGGTCGGAGGGTGGATGAATAAGTGTTAATGTGTAGTGACATTGATGGCAATTTAATTGGTAATAAATGATATTTGATAAGGAAAATAAATTTCTATCTTCTCACAGATGTGAACTTTATGTTTTTGTGATAATTACTTTTAAAAATTCAATATTATTAATTATGACATAAGCAAACAAATTGAATATAAATTGAACTGACTTTTTACATAAAATCGACTTATAACTTTTTCCAGACCAATGGTAAACGTTTAAAATTATTGAATAATATTTAATTGTATTTGAGTATATTTTAATAATATGTGTACTTAATTATATAGCTCCCAATGGATATTTTAATATTTAATTTAATTTTACTTTTATCTATTTTCCATTTAGGGTAAATTTACATCAATATGGGAATAATGTCAGATGAGAAAGTAATTGACAATATTGGTAATTTTAATGAATGCGATAAGAAATACGCTAATGTTTTTAATTTAACTTTTATAATTATATATAATTAATTTGAATTTTTTGTTGTTGCAATAAATGAGGTTGTAAAGGTGGAAAAAAATAAATGAAATATTAAATGTCCTTATCTATAAAGTTTTAGGTATAAGGTCAAAATTAAAATATTTCAAATTATCATTTGCAATAATCTAAGTTAATTAATATACTAAATATTCAAACTGATTTTTATAAATTTTATTACTTATTTTTTAAATCTTATCATTATTATTTAAAATATGCAAATATTTAATCTAAATTTCAAGTTCATAGAAAATTCAGTTTACTTTCAGTTTCATCTTAAAACGGACTGATATATTTAAAAAAGAAAATAATGGCAAATCATATTTTTATAATCATAATTTTATTAATAAATTTTCAATTTATTGTTATTACTACAAATAGAACAGAAAATATTCCAGACATAACTAATTATTGTGAATATAAATTTTTTACTAAAGATGAAATAAATTGTAAAAATTTTACAATTGACAATGATATTAAATTTCAAATAAATAATTTAAAATTTCCAATCGAAACTATAAATAGTGTGAAATTTGAAAATTGTATATGTATTACCAATAATTACTGGTCATATTTTTAATATATTTCCAAATATTAAAACTTTACAAATAATATATTGTCATTTAAAGAATATTAATTATTATTTTAATAATAAAAAATTTGGTTTACGTACATTAAATTTAACAAATAATCAAATTGATCAATTACCAAATTATATATATGAAAAAAATTGGTAAATTTAATGAAATTATAATTTTAATATTATATAATCAATTAAAAAAAATTAAATCAAATTATTTTAAAGATAATTTAATGATAATGAAAATAACATTAAAAAATAATCAAATAAATGAAATTGAATCAACATCATTTGATATTAAAATCATTACAAATATTAGATTTAAGTAATAATAATATTGAAATATTACATAAATCATATTTTTCAACAAATATTGAAAATTTATATTTAAATAATAAATAAAATAAAAAATAATAATCAATTTTTTTATAATTTTAATAATTTAAATATATTATATTTAAGTAATAATTATATTAAATATTTATCGGAAAATTTTATTACCGATTATTTAACATATTTTACATTAAATTTAAGTAATAATCAAATTAAAAATATTAATCAATATGCATTTAGTGATACAAATAATAATTTAATATTAAATTTATCATATAATTATTTAACAAATTTTATAATAAAATTTAATCAAAATATTATTGAATTAATTAACTGGTAATAAAATTAATAATATTATATTATCACAAATATATATTAAAAAATATATATTAAATAATAAATACAATTACAGATATAAAAACAATATAATCTTTAATGAATTTAATTTAAAATTTAGATATATCAAATAATCAAATTGGTGATAAAATTTATGAATAACAACATTAAAAGTATTAAATTTATCATCATCAATAAATAATTTAATATTAAATTATAAATACATTTATAAATTTAAAAAATTTACATTTTTTTAGATTTATCAAATAATGATTTAAATGAATTTGAAGCACATATTATTTATCCACTTAATTTAGTAGAAACATTATTATTAGATAATAATAATTTAATTGAAATTGATTATATAATTATATTGATGTAAATTTAATGTCAATACATTTAAAATATATTGATTTAACATCAAATGATTGGAATGGACAATATTTAAAAGATATGATTAAATATTTTAATAAGAAAAATGTTAAATATATTTTACCAAATAATTATATTTTTATTGGTAAATAATAAACAAAGTAATATTGGTGGAATTGGTTGTTACAAGGATTAATATTAATTTGTTTATGTACTTTAACTATTCTATATTGAATGTTAAAAGATTTTTCATAAATTTTATTTTTTTTTTTAAAACTAATTTAATTAATTTTTTTTTTGTAATTTAATTATATTTAGTTTATTGTAATAAATGAAACTGAAAATGTTACGTATTTATATTGTATTTTAAAATGAAAATAAATGAAAATATTTAAAAAAAAAAATTCTTTAATTTATTTGCTACATTTAAATAAAATTATTTTCATAATATCTAAAATTATTTTCATAATATTAATTACAAAATTTTTTAGAGTATATTATGTACATATATCTTCATTTAATGCAAGTAATTTAGATGTATAATTTCAAAATGCCAGTTATTCATTGCTCTTTTGTTGTTCAAAATTTCCCAACCAACAAGACTAGAAAAGGATCTTCCATCAAAGAAGGTTTATTGTCAGAATAACTATTATTGAACAATTTGTGAAATTTTAATTTTTTAGTAAATTAAAAATCGATTATATGTTATTAGTTCAATTATTTATATAAATTAATTTTTTTTATACAAACAAATTAAATTTTACAAAATTAATTAAACTAATAAAATAAAAAAAAATATATATATATATATATTATATTTTTCGTTGTTATTCATATTTTGGTATTTAAATTTATATTATATCTAAGCCTCCAAAAGACCAGAAAATAATTGTGGTTTTCTTTCCAAATTTGGTTTCTCAATTCTATGTTCATATTTTGACCATGGTTCTTGTCTCATTTGACTTAAACCAATTCGTACTTTTAATGGTGATAATATTTTTCGAATTAAATTTCTACAAGAACCAGAAATTTGTGGTGTACCTGGAAATTCAATTTCTTCTTGTACTAATTGACGTAGTTTTTTATGATTTGAATTATTAAATGGTAATTGTCCGCAAACCTATATACATATAAATAAATTTATAAAATAATAATTATTTTTTTTTTTTTTTTTTGAGAAATTATTATAAAAACCATTGTATAAAGAACCACCCCAATAGCCCAAACATCTGCTGTCTGAGGTGAATATGGTATTCCTATATATATATATATTTAATAATAATTAAATTAATAAATATAAAATTAAATTATACCATTTAATAATTCTGGACTTGCATATGCCCAACTACCACAATATGTTTGTGATAATTTTAATTTTTTACTACGTGGATCAACAAACATACATGAAAAACCAAAATCAATTAATTTTAAATTAAAATTTCGATCTAATAATAAATTTTCGCATTTAATATCACGATGTGCAAATCCCTGTGAATGAACATACCGCACAGCACTTGTTAATTGATTAAAATATTTACGTGCTATATGTTCATGTAAATAATCATCACGTTTAATCATATTATATAATGATCCTTTTTCAGCATATTCCATAATTAGGTAGACTCTGCATTAAAAAAGGTAATAATTTAACAACAACAACAAAAAATCAATATTAAAGAAATAATTTTGTTTAAATAATTTGCTGTAAATATTTTAATTTATATACTATCAAAATCAATAGCAAATTTTATAAACTTAGTCCTTAAAATTGTCGTTACATTCTACTTATATATGTCGGTTTATGTCCTAATATATAAAAAATATTTAAAATTAACCTTTGTGTTGTCTCTATACTTTGATAAAATTTTATTAAATTTTCATGACGTAATTTAGCAGCTGCTTCAATTTCACGTGGTAAAAATTTTGTTAAAAATTCTTGTGGTGCATCCATTTTTGATATAATTTTACATGCTAATGGTTCATCATATTTATGTGATGATGCAATTTTAACTTTAGCAAATGTTCCTTTACCAATTTCTTTACCAAGTATATAACCCATACCTTCCATAAATTTTCTTGTTTTTGTTGATGATACTGAAACTTTACTTTTTTCGTCATTATTTTTTTTTTCACATTCCGATGAACTAGATATTTCTGATACATTATCATCTTCATTTGTAGATTTTGTTGCACCATTTACGTCTACAGCTAGCGTGTGCCTTTTACGTGTTGGCCTTGGTTCTTCATGGACATCTACATCTGATCTTGTACCTGTTTGCTTTTTGAATTAAAATATAAACGTAATTTGGTATAATATGTGTAAAAATCAGTTTAAATGATTGATTTAAATTATTTTATACTTACGCATAAAAAATATTTCCACATTATAAATTCATTTGCAAATTACAATATTTAATTTGTTACCTAAAATGTTTTATAAATAAAAATTTTTTACTAATAATAATATAATAATATATGTTTATTAATTTTGAATTTAGAAAGAAATTAATGTCCAAAAACTATTTATAATTAATTTTGAGAATTTAAAAAAAAATTTTTTTTTTTATTTAATTTATGTAATTTTGATATTAGATTTTCTGGCCATATTTCATGTCAATATATCTCAAAAATAAAAAATGAGAAAATCATAAATTTTGAACTATAACACGACTACTATTTAATGTATTTGAGTTCGGTTAGAAAGTGTTTTATTAATATCTGTAATTTTGTTTTTCATATCTACTATAGTCTAATAAATATTGTTTTGTGGTAGATTTAACATTAAGGATTTTATGTATTACTGAAAATGTTAATATACAAAATTAATACAAGATTTTGGTATATTTTTAATTCTGCCATTTATAAAACGACAAATAGCATTTTCACGAAGTTGATTTATCTACCAAATTACAATAAAAACTTTCTAGTTTCATAATAAATAAATATCAGACAAAGATATCTATACTTTTAACGTAGCATGAAAAAGAGTCCTTGTTAAAATAAATACAAAATTTATTCTTTAGGTTTTTTTGCTATAAGTTGGGCAAATTAAAAGATTTTTCAATTTTGTTTCGATAGTTTTGTAGTAGTACATACTATGTACTATGTACATACTATTATAGTATGTACTCGTAGTACATACCCAATGAATAACATTAATATAAATATAGTATTTTTCTATTACTGATGAAAGTAAGTATGATTTGAGTATGGCAATGCTTTTTACAATCTACTTGTATACTATACCAAAATGTAGGTATTTTAATAACCTTTAATTCAAGCAAGTATACGTGTCTATGCGACACTCGTTGTACATACCCAATGAATAACTTTATTATAAATATAGTATTTTTCTATTACTGATGAAATTAGGTATGATTTGAGTATGGCAATGCTTTTTACAATCTACTTGTATACTATACCAAAATGTAGGTATTTTAATAACCTTTAATTCAAGCCAGTATACGTGTCTATGCGACACTCGTAGTACATACCCAATGAATAACTTTAATATAAATATAGTGTTTTTCTATTACTGATGAAAGTAAGTATGATTTGAGTATGGCAATGCTTTTTACAATCTACTTGTATGCTATACCAAAATGTAGGTATTTTAATAACCTTTAATTCAAGCAAGTATACGTGTCAATGCGACACTCGTAGTCCACACCCAGTGGCTTCTAGCCACCACATATAGTATTTTTCTATTGTTTTTTTTTGCTATTGGGCAAATTAAAAGATTTTTCAATTCTGTTTGGATAGTTTTGTTATAATTACAGTTTCCAATTTCAAATATCGTTTAATATGCCCAAGTTATAGCGAAAAAAACTTAAAAATTTTAGTTACTTCAATATTCTATTGTTTGTATTATTTTATTTAATATAATTTTTTTTTTATTATTTTATAACTTAAAAATTTTGTTAAAGAAAAATAAACTTAAAAAAAAAACGTTGACTATTCCATTTCAATTAATGTACTTTTGTTTGGAAAACCTAGTTCAGCTGGTTTGGGTATACCAAGGATCTTGTTTCATTTGTTTTATAGTGACACGAACTTTAAGTGGTGCTAAAATTTTTGTTAATAAATTTTTACATGGCTGTGGTACATTTGGTGTTCTTGGAAATAATAATTTTGATTGAACTTGTTTTAATAATTGATTATAATTTGAACCATCAAATGGTAATCTACCAAAAACCTATATATAAAAAAATATATAAATTTTATTATTATTATTTTATTTAATATAATTTTTTCTTTTAACCATTGCAAATAGTACAACTCCAATTGCCCAAATATCTGACATGTGCGGATCATATGGTATTCCTAATAAAAATTTATATATAATTATTTTAAATCAATTAAATTTTTAATATGAATTTTTATTATAAACCTTTTAATACTTCGGGACTAGCATAAGCATAACTACCACAATATGTTTCTGATAAATTTTCTTTACTATTTTGTGATATCATATTTTTTCTAGCAAATCCAAAATCAATAACTTTTAAATTCCATTCCTTATCTAATAATAAATTTTCACATTTTATATCACGATGTACAACACCTTGTGAATGACAATATTCAATAGCACTTGATAATTGTCGTAAATATTTTCTAGCATTTATATCACTTAAGTAGCCACTTTGTCGTATTAAATCAAGTAATGATCCTTTTTCAGCTAATTGCATAATAATATAAACCCTGTGCTAAGTGAAAAATAATATTTAGAAATATTGAAATAAATAATAATTGATTCTTATAATATAATGGTATCCTAATCCTAAATTTAAGTTTTCTAAGCTAGGAGAAAATTAAAGTTTTATGAGGTGTTATGTAATATCTGCACTATTTTTCAATAAAATTTAACTAGTTGAACTAATATGTTAATATTTAGTCACTGTCTACAAAATTTAATTTAACATTCGATATTTTTGGGTAATATATTATCTAATAATTATTTTCATACAATCATGTACCTATGTGTTGTTTCAATACTTTGATAAAATCTAATTAAATTGTCATGTCGTAATCCTCGTACAACATCAATTTCTCTTGGTAAAAATTTTGTTAAATATTCATGTGGTGCTTTAATTTTTGATATAATTTTAACAGCAACTGGTCCTTTAAATTCATTTGAATATGCTATTTTAACTTTAGCATATGTACCAGAACCAATTTGTTTACCAATTGTAAAACCATGTTCTTCTAATACAGTTTTTTTAACTATTTGTTGTGTTTGGGCAGATGCTTCTTGTGCTTCAGCTCGTGTTTCTCTTAAATTATCAATATGTGATTTTTGTTCTGTTAAATGTTCTTTTACTGATTCTCGATTTTCTGAATCATGTCTTGTTCTTGATTTTGTTACACTTAATTTTGATACTGGTCTTCCATCATTTCTAACTAATGTCATTTTTTCACTTTGGGACAATAACAATTTACTATCGCGTGGTTCTATTACATCAACATTTCCAGTTGTTTGCTGCATTACAGGTGTTGTTCGTGTCCTATCTAAATATAAATATTGAATATTTATTAAAAAAAAAAAACGCACAGAACACAAATTAAAAATTAATGAACTTACCAATACCATCAATGGACTTGGTTTCCATAAGAATATGTTTCAGAATAGTATCAATTTTGAAGAGTCTTTGTGCCGAAAAATAAACTAGTCCAATAAAAATAAAAATAATAAGATTTTTTTTTGTTTTTGTTTTTTTTTGTTACTTTTTAATTTTGAAAATCATCTTGATATCATTTCAAATTATTTTTTTGATTTAAATTAATTTTGATTTGTGAAAAATTGTGTCTCCTTTAATTTTAATTTTATTTCTAATGACAATATTTTTTTATTTATATTTAGTTTGGGTTATCTATTAATCAACTTAATTAATTTGTTTACTAATTGAACTCTGGTGGTATAATAGACTTTTTGGGTAAATGAATTTTTGGCTGGTAAACTAAATGTCATTCTATTAGAATCAGAATTTTTTTGTTTATGTTACTGATTCGTTATTATGTTGCCGAGAATATTGATGTTGCTGCTTTAATTTTTATTAGAGATAATGTAGAACAGATTTTATTATTGTATTTCAATATTAATTTAGCTTCTCGTGAAATAGTGAAATAGAAAAAAGCGAAAAAATTGTAATTTTAAATATCATTTTTAATATCAGAACTCTAGTATTCATTATACAATATATTGTCGAGGACATTTACCATTAATATGCAACAGCAAACAACTATAAGGAGAAAAATATGCAAATATAAAATTTCAATAGAAACAAGATAATAGTCTAACTACAATACCAAGTAAGTCAACACAAGATGTAAAGAATTTTGATACCAATTCGTCGTTTATGGGTATGGGTTATATTTTAGGTTACTCCATAGCATAAATTTTTTTTATTAGCTCAAATATAATTTGATCCTTTTTCTCTCCATACACAGATGAGTCCCACAAAAATGGTAATTCCATTTAATTTTTTTTTGTATATATAGTTGGTTTAAGAATCTACAATAAAATAGTGCACATTACTTCGAGGATTTTCTTATTTCTTTTTTTTTTTAGTTCTGTCGCGACTAAACAGTTTTTTTTAAGGGTGATTTTAATAATATTTAATTTAGCCTGGGAATAGGCCAGCTAAAGTTTGAGGTGAAATTTACTTACATGGTGGGTTAATACTTACTCCCTCGAGATTCTTAGTCCTTTTTTTAGTCCTTCAATTTGTTTTTATATGTAAAATCTAATAGCAAAAAGAAAGGTAAAAGAAAAAGGGGAAATGAGAAATATGCTAGACATAAAATATATTTTTTTATATAGTATTCCCAAAACGCGGGGATGGCAACAGGAAAATCCAACATATTTTTCTATTATTATGTTCCTTTTTGCATATAAAATGTAAACATCGAAAAACTAAACGAAATTTTATTTAGGAAAGATAAACTTTTACAATGGGAATTTGGATTACATGGCTTATTGAAAATTTTACATTATTTTTATGTATTTTATTAAAGATGGGAATGCGAAAAAAACATTGGTACATATATTACTTTTATGATCATTATATTTGTTTCATCGATTTTTTTTTTATATCTGAAATTAAGTTGGATTTTTCTGTATGCTCTAAAATCTTCAATTTTTAGGATATTAATAAACCATGTTATATAATTTTAAAATTTAGTTTGATATAAAAAACATATTTTTTAAATATATTATTACTATATATATGATCAAGGATTGTCATGTTCAACATAAACAACTAAAATTATGCAAAACAATATCATAAAAAATGAATATCAAATCTAACGAATCCCTGTAGTTTTTAATAAACTATACATAAATATATAGAATTATAAAACTAATAATGAAAAATCACCAAAGGAGGTCGAATATACCCTAATTTGTATTGGACATTTCAATATTACCTAAAATTTGCTATATACAAAAACAAATTCATATGTATGTAAATTGATCTCAATATATGGTAATTTCAAATACATATGTGTAGTAAAATCTCGAATATGCACCATACAACATCATTCCAAGGACATATATTACCATAACAAAGTAACATCAAACAGGCAAACAAATAAAAAATGTAAATGTAAATTTCAATACAAACAAAATAATAGTCTACGACGTCTACAGCACAATGTTCAGTCTAACACCATTCAGAAGAAGAAAGAAAGGATTTTGATATACAAAAACGTCATTGGTGTGTATGAGTATTGTATTTTAGGTAAATCGTTGTATACACATTTTTATTAGCTCAAATAATAAAGATGACAAGGACTAAAAAGAAAAAATTCCAAAAACTCCAACAAACAAAAATTCATTTTTACAATTTGATCCTTTTTTCTCTTCATACACAGATGAGTCCCACAAATGGTAATTCCATTTAATTTGTTTTTTGTATAAAGTTGGTTTAAAAAATCTACAGTAAAATAGTATACTTATTATACTTCTCGGATTTTGTTAGTCCTTTTTTTGAATTGGACACATTTTTTTTTTTTTTTGGTTCTTTCGCGAGTCGCGACTACAAACATTTTTTTTCAGGAGGGTTGACTTTAATAATGTTTAATTTATCCTTATAGAATAATCTAGCTAGCGATAGTAAGGGGTGAAATTTACTCATATGGTGGGGTGAATATACTTATACTCCCTTGAGATTTTTAGTCCTTCAATTTGTTTATGTACGGTTTAATAACAAAAAAATAAAAAGGTAAAAATATAAAAAAGGGGAAATGAAAAATATGCTAGACATAAAATATATAAATTTTTGTTTTTTTGTAGTATTCCCAAAGGTGTTGAAAAAAAAACAAGGATTTTATAATACAAAAAAAAAGAAGAATATTTTAATAAAAAAAAAACGAAATTATTTAGTTGGAAGATAAACTTATGTAATGGGAATTTGGATTACTTGGCTTATTGAAATTTTACATTATATGTTTTGAAATATATGAAGAGAAAAAAAAAACATTATACATTGGTATTATCATCTTTGATTATTATATCCTTTTTTGGTAAATGTTTTGGTGGCGCCGAAAAATTTTAAAGATGCTGCATTAAAATTTTTTTTTTGATCAGCCACACATTAATGGGAAAAAAGCACAGAAACATAATCTTGGAATTTGTTGATTCTGGGGATCGACTTTAATGTTACCCAGATATATTCATATTGTACCAGCCATAACACTAAATAATTGTATACAAAAAAGTATTTTTTTATTTATGTTATGTGATGTTTTTTACTGCTATTATGTTGCTGTCGTCGTCGTGCATGAATTCAATTTTCTTTTGTGGCCATTTAACTTTTTCTTAGATTTTCAAATCAATTTTGTAATGGAATTTTCATTTTCAATTTTTTTGGTGGTCTAATTTTATGATAGGAAGAATTAATTTTAAGGACTTGAAATGTTGCATTAAAATGGAGAACACTAATCTAAAATCTTATATAAAATCTACTTTTGTGCAAAATAGGTGATAAATATCATTTTCGTGATTTAAATAAAACAAAATTTTCATTTACATTATTCTTTTTTTTTTTATATAATATTTTTATTTTTTTAATAAGCTGGTTTTTTTTGCATTGTCAACTTCATTTTTATATTTTTTTGTCTCTCAATTTTTGGTTGTCTATCTCTTTTTTTTTTAGTAATTAAAACTAAAAGTTATTATTTTTTAATTTTTTAATTTTAAGGAAACATAAAATTTTCGTGTAATTTCAAAAGAAAATATAGAGGGAAAAGATTTCAGTGTGTGTGTGGTATTGGTTTTTTTTTTTTTACAAATATTCTTCTAACAAAAGGGAATTTTTTTAAAAATTTTAATTAATTTTTTTATTTTATATATATTTTTTTTAATTTTTTTTTAATTTTTTTTAATACATCTTAAAATTTAATATTCATTAATTAAAATTTATATTTTTTTTGTGTATAATTTTTTTTTAAATTTTTTGTGTGGGTTTTTTCTCATTTTCTTTTTTTTTTTTGTTTTTTGATTTCTTCAAATATTTTTATAAAATAATTAATTTAAATATTTTGTTTTTTTTTTAGTTCATTTAAATAATTAATTTTAATTAATTTCTTGTAATTATTTTTTATTTTATTAATTTTGAATATTTTTTTTTTTATTATTATTTTAATATAATTTTCGTTTTTTTTTCAAATATCCTTTTTTATAATTCACAAGAGGTTTACCTGTCTTTTATGTATTTTATGTTTTTAATTAAAAAAAAAAAATTTATAATGATTTTTTTTTTCATTGTATATATAGTAGAAATTTCATAGAACTCTTTTATCTTATATACTTTATATAATTTGTAATTATCCTTTTTATTTCCTTGATTTTTTACAAATAAAAAATTTTTTTGTTAATTTTATTTAATATATATTTTATAATTTTTTTTTTTTTTTAAATAGATTTTATCATTTATTTTTATCAAGTTTTTGGTCCGTCATCAACAATGTAAGGACATATCCATATTTGCCTTTTTCATTTTAGTGTTTAATTTTTTTTGTGTTTTTCGCTAAATTTTGTTATTTTAATTAATTATATTTTATATATATTTTTAATAATTTATTTTCTACAATTTTTCATTTTAAAAAAAATTATAATAATTTATATTTAATTTTTTAGATAATTTAGAATTTTTTTTTTGAAAAAAAAAGAAATAACATTAAAAATTATTGGTTTATGTTTTGTTTTAATATACTAAATAAAATTTTGTTTATTTTAAAAAAATTTGTTTGCAAATTAAAATTTAAAATTTTATGAATATTTCTAGGAATTTAGTTTTTCAATCGTCACAAAATTAGAGCTAAATTTACAAATTTTCAGTAAGGAGGCAATGATTGCGGTAGTGTTAAAGTAAATTGAGAACTATTTGTTCAGATAGTAACACCTCTCCCTAAATCACAGCGTACGGCGTATAGTGTCTGTCAAAATCGGTTCATGCACATACATTTTGTATGATAGCTTCCGAAATACGCAACGTATACAAGCGCTGACAATTCGAATTTCCAATTTTGACAGGTGTATAAATTTTTTTAAAAAGATTTTTGAAATTTAACAAAAAAATTATGAGTGTATCAACGTATATACGCCATACGCTATACGTCCTGAATTAGGGAGAGATTTAAATATAATATTTTTTGTAGATTTAAAAGTTTATTAAGAAAAAATCCTGTTCAAACATTAATACAACTCCAATTATGTAAAATTAGCTCACTTTGTTGATGGTATCCTTTAACTCCTTGTGGAGCATATATGGCATAGGGACTTTGTTGACTGAATTGAAAAAAATTATAGAAATATTCACCGAATTATTTAAAAAAAATAAAATTGTTTTGTGATTATTTTTGTATAATATTTTTAATTCAATTATTAATATTGATTTTATTTACAATTTTCTGTTTTGTTTTTTTTAAATTAATAATCCTTTCTATTAAGGAAAGGATTTTTAATCAATTATTAAAAATGAAAATCTAAAAAAAAAAACAAAAATATTTCAGTTTTACGGTTCAATTTTAATTTTTATTGATGGTTTTTCTTTTAATCAGTTTTCAAAAATTGATAGATTGAATTTTTGTCTTATGATTTTCCTGGAAAATAATTATCAATTTAATTATTTTTCATTTTAACGTACGTTTTTCTAATGTTTTTAAAATGGTTTTCTATATAAGTTTTAAATATAATTTTATAATAATTTTTTTTTTTATGTTTTAATTTAATTATTTTTTATTATAATTCTTAATTACATAATTTTAATTTATATTAATTTCTTTTTTTTTTTTATATATTTTGAAAATATGATTGTGCTCACCTTTTTTTTTTTTTTAAATTTATTTTAAGAGTCAAAAAAATACTTTTTTATTATTATTATTACTTTTTTATTAACTTAATTTTAATAAATATTTTATTGCATTCATTTATGTTTTACGTTTATGATTTTTTCTTTTTAAATTTATTTATGATTTTTTATTTTAATTATTTTTTTACTTAAACATTTAGATAAATTCCTTTTTTTTTTCATCATCATAACTTCTTTTCTTATTATTATTATTATTTTATTATGATTTTTATTGTGGCTGATTTAGATGCTTTTGGATTATTGTTGCTATGATCGTTCAAATTGAGACAAGATTAAAAAAAAATATTGTCTCGGTGTTATCGAGATCCTGAAGCTACGACATATTATTGTTTCAGTTACAATTTATGATCTACTTATCAATTCGTTCAATCATTTGCAATCCATATAAATCAGCATTGAAATTGAAAATGAAATTATTTAAAAAAATAATTAAAAATCGTTTTTTTTTATTAAAATTCATTTTTTAATTTAAATTTATCGTTGATTGTGTGTTTCTTGGGGGACAAAAAATCATTTAAAATATTTAAAAAATGTCATTATTATAGTTTTTAAAATTGGCAGCATTGGCTATAGGATATGACGATTTATTTTTATATATTTAAATGTTTTGGTTTTGGTAATGATAGTAAAATATAAAAGAAACAAATTTGATAAAAATTTAAAATTTTAATATGTTGACCAAAAATTTTTAATTTTTTAAAATAAAATTTAAAGATATAAAAATATAATAACTTAAATTTTTATAATATTTTGAAGCACTTTCGCAATAGTGTTTTTTTCTTTCTTAACGAAGTTACATGAAATGCTAAGTTTTTTTCCCACTATAGTTTAAATATTTAAAAGTTAAAAATATAATTTCTACTTTCTACTAATAATTAATTTTTTTTTTTTTTTGGTTTTTACTTTTTACTTTTTTTTTTTTTTTAATTTTTAATTTTTATAATTTAATTTATTTACTATTTTATTTTTATGTGTATTGTATATCGTTGCAATAGACATTATTTGATATGATTTCATTTATTACTTTCAAATATTTTTTTTTAAATATATTTTTTACTAATTTTTATAATTTTAAGGATTTTTTTTTAAAATTTTAAGTATACCAGATTTATTTGGGATGAAATTAAACGAAGATTATTTAGGTATATTTAATGAAATTTACTGAATGGAAATTTGTTGGTTTTTATAGTTTCTAGAAGCTCTATGAACTAACGTCCAAATGAATTAACGTCCAAAAACAAAAATAAACTAATGCACAAATCATTTGAGGTCTTAGTTCATATGAACTAAGGCCAAAAATTTAGAAATGAACTGAAACCCAAAGTAAAATGAACTAAAGTCCAAAAAAACTGATCTAAAGGCCCTAAATTTCGGGGGTTAGTTCATTTATTAACTAAAATTCAAATTTGTATGGAAGTTTTTTTGGCTTTAGTTCGTTTTTGTTTTTGACGTTTAGTTCATTTTGGGCGTTAGTTCATTTTGGGAGTTAGTTCATTTTAGGCGTTAGTTCATTTTGGGAGTTAGTTCATTTTAGGCGTTAGTTCATTTTGGGCGTTAGTTCATAGCGTCCTTTCAAGATTGTGATTTTAGAAATGGGAAAGAATGTGATAATGAAAGTTTTGTTTTTAAATTGTTCAATTTTTTTTTAAAATTTAGAAGCATTTTATTTATTTATTTCTAATTATTTAATTTTCACTATTATTTTTACAATAGTCAAAAAGAGTCTAAGAAAAATTATGAATTACCTATTTACAACATAATATAAATATTATTTATATATTTTTGTAATTATATATGCAAAATGATAAAAAGATTTTGAAAAGAAATTTTAGTTATGATTTTTAAAATATTTTAAAATATTTTTTCTCATATTTTTCTTTAAAATACAATTTTACTTTTTTTATTTTTATTATTTATAAAAAAAAAATTAAGAAACAACACGAATTTACAGCGGTTGCATGTGAAAAGGCACAAGGGAAATTTTTTTTATATTTAAAAAATAATAAAATTAAAAAATTTTTATTTTGGGATAGTTTTAGATTTTTTGAAATATGAATTTTATTTTTTTTTCGTTATGATTTTAAGTAAATTTTTTTATTGACCATTTTATTGAAAATTAATTAAGTAATTTGAGGAAAGAATGTAAAGTAAAGAGAGAATTTTTTTTTGAAAAAAAGTTAAAAGGAAAATTAAATTTTTTTTTTTGTAATTCATAAATTTTAATTATGATTATATTTTGTTTATTACATAAATTTTTTTTTTTTGTAATTGACATAAATTAATTAATTTTTGGTTGAAAATCATAATTTAAATGAATTAATTATTATTATTTATTTTCAGTTTATATTCAATATTATTCCTTGTGTTCAGAAATTTGGGATCATCTTCTAAAATATAATTTTGTGTGTAGAATAAAAAATTTTTTTAGCAATTATTAAATGAAATTCCAAGAATAAAATTTATGCAAAAATTTTTGTTTAAAAATAATGTACTACATACTACACTTTTACACTTAACCATTATAAATTATTTATCCTTCTATATTGGAGGGTCAATACACTTTTGCATTCAACCGAATTTATGTATGTTTATCTGTCATATTTTATTTAAATCTTTAATTCAACAATCAAAAATGGAAAACCCAGAATTAAATATAATATTTAATGTTGAATATAAACATATCGAAAGTAGACAACATGTTTTCATTTCATGGTTTTTTTTTGTTGTCTGATTAATCCCATGGATTTCTGTTTTTATTATTATTATTATTATTTTTTTATTTAACATCCATTTTGGATGACATTGATTGACTGACATAATCTTAATATTTGGACACATTTATATAATGTTCATCAGAGAATGAACGAATTGTTAATGATTTTTTTTTTGTTCATTTTTGATTTGGAATTACCTTTGTTGTTGTTGTTGTTGTTGAAGCAAACAAAGCTTGTATAGTGTCCATTTTTTTATTCCAATTTTTATATTTGGTTGTTGATAGGATGAAGGTGAGAAAAACTGGAAAATTATTTAATTGACTGTAAGCGAAATTAATTACTTTCAGGGACTCCGATATATACGAATATATTTTATAAATAAATCTTTTCCACATTCATTGTATATATGAGTTTTGTAAATTAAATTGCTGCCATTTTTTTTTTTGTTCATGTTTCAAGAAATATATATGAATGAATACGATGAATGATTGAAAAATAAAAATGCTCAGAAAATATATAGCTGTTTTCTTCATATATGTACTTGAATTTTCAATTGGAATTTCATTTAACAATTAAATTACGTTACTTACAACATTACCATAAATTGACTATATATTTGTCTATCCAAAATAAAAATAACCTAAACAAAAAATTTAAATGAAAATAATTTTTATGCAAATAAAAAAATATTTTTTTTGCTTCATAATTTCGTCCTGTAAATCAAAATTTTTTTTATATAAATTGCTTTAAAAGACACAAATAAAAATTATAATTATATATTAAACATTTAATTAATTTTAGTTATAAATTTTTTTTTTTCATTTTAATAAATTTAGGCGCATAGTGTAAATTTCGTTAAATTTTCTTTTTAAAATTATTTTAAAAGATTTTCTTTTTTATTTTTTTTATTTTGTTGAAAATATTTTTAATAATTTAATTTTATTTGGTATAATAAATATCTCAAATATTTAAATATAACTAATTTATATTTTGTTTTTTTTTTTTTTTTATTTTTCGTCATTGAAAAGTTTTTATTGTCAAAATTATTCTTATAAGTTCAGTATAGAAAAATTGGGGAAAATTAGTATATTAATTAATTTATTAATACTATTTGTTTTTTTTTAAATTTAAATATAAATATTATAATTTTATTTTAATTATTTAAAGGAGAATATAAATAATTTAAGTTCTAGTAATTATACACAATCCTACAAAGAGTTAAGAAAACATAATAAAAATCAACATTTTTTTAAAGCGTGTTAAGAATTATTTATAATATAAATGTTGCAGGTTAGAATATTATGTGAATAAATTATTGTAACAAATATAAATTATAGATTACATTTAAATCATAAAATTTTTCAAGTTAAAGAGTGGATCATGTTGGGAATGGTATAAGAAATTTTAGATATATAAAAATAAAAGCCCTAAACTTATAAATTGATTAAAATAATTAATAATTTGATATTAAATTGGGGATGTCTACTGTATTTTTAATGATAAAAAAGATCACCCAAAGGATTTTGGTTGAAAGGATGATAATAAAATAAATTTGTTTATTATTTTACCAATAATTTTCCGCAGTTTCTTGGCATAACCAGCATCATTTTATACATTTAACCTGTTGGTATATATATATATATCTACTTCCTTACCACTCTGTTTTGATCTATTCCTGAATCAATATTAGATCTATTTCAGATTCTCTAGAAAACCAATTACTGCACTAAAAAATCATCAAACATTATACAAAAGCTCTAAATGATGAAATTAGATCTATTTTTCCAGAAATATATTTATCAAAATATTCGTTGATAAATTCAACTTTCAAGTGAAAATTAGGCTCGTAAATTAATATTTTAATTTTAAATTGAAATTTGTAAGCTTTAAATTTTACAAAATTTAATCACATCAAAGGATAAAAATTAAATATATTCGATTTTTTTTTATTATGTTTAATAATTTTATAATTAATTACGGAAATTCATTTGTAATACAAACAAACAAACAAAAATAAACTGAAAAAAAAGGAAACAAAAAAAGGATATTAAATAAAACAAAAATAAATTTTAATTCATTTTCTCTAATTGAAAATATAATTTGTAATTCAATAATTGTAAAAAACCAAAAACAAGAATTCATGTTTTACCAATAATAATCATAATCATAATATTGTTTCATAATAATGTAATGAATTTTTAATTATACATAAATTTTTTGATTAATTTTTTTTAATTATTTTATATTATGATGTGTTTTTTTTTTTATTTTTTTAAAATAAAGTTACAAGTTTAATATACACTTTTTTTGAATTATTTTAATAATAATAATAAAAAAAATACTTAATTTTCAATTCGATTCTAGGAATTTTTTTAAATTTAAAAATTATTTACTTCATCAATTTTTTCATTTTAATTCAGCATTTTTTTTTCTTTTCTAAAATAATTTTTTAATTTAATTTTTAAATTTTTAATTTATTTGTAAATTTTTATTTTTTCTTCAAAAATTTACAAATAATTTAAATGAGAAAAAGTTTTTTTCTTTATTTAATTATAATTTTTATTAGGTCATTAATGGCCGATTGTTCCGTTGATTTCATTTTATTTATTTTTTTTTTTCAATTTTAAGTTTAATTAATTTTTTTAAATTTAATATTTTTTAATATATAATAATATAAATATAAAATTTCTTTTTTTTTTTCAGCTGCATTTCTAAGTCATTTTATTTTTATTACACAATGTTTTTTCTCTTAATTTTAATTTTAATCGTTAAATATTGTAATTTTTATCAATTTTATTAATTAATTTTTGTTTAATTTTAAAAATCTTTTCATTTTTACAAAAAATTATATGTAAAAAAATAAAAGAAAATTAAATGGAAAAAAAGCTGAAAATAGAAAATTTAAATTGTAGAAAATTTTAATATTTTCCTTTTTTGATAATGCATTGCAGTCTATTTTGTAACGATTGTTATAATATTTTTTTTATTTTTTTTTTTGTTGTAATTTTGAAATTAATCGTAAAAGTTCGTGTTAATAAATGTTGAAAGGATATACTTGTTAGCGCCATCTATTAGGGTAAATTTTAATTGATATATTATAGTTTATTCTATCTGTCATTGAATGATTCTTTGAAATACAAAACAGAGTTCTTCGAATTCGCAATAAATTGATTAATTTTTAATATATGAATTGAAATGTCAAACTTTTAGTCCTTTGTTTTAGAACTGCTGTCAAAAAATAAGCAATAAAAAAACTCCGCTAGATGGCGTTAGTATTTAATTTCACATTATTAATTACAATCAATTTCAATAATAACAATTTTTATCTACAAAGTAATTGATTATAATTTTTAATTATTTATATTTTTATTTTAAATTTTTTATTATGTACAAGTTTTTATTTATATTTAATTTTATGTTTTAATGATAGTTTCTTTCTTTTTTGTTTAATAATCACTACTAATAAACACTAAAAATTATTGTAAACTCTTTTTTTTTTAATAATTATTTATACACATTTTATTATTCTTAAATTTGAAAAACTATGTAATTATGATTTTTTTTATTTAATTTTTATTAATTTTATTTTATTTATATATTTTTTTTTTAATTACTAAATGCAAATATATATGTGTGTGTATTTGAGTGATTTTGTGTTAGTATATTAAATATATATAATAATAATAATAAAAAAAATTAAAAAATTAAATATTTTTAATTCTTTGGTTTTAAATTTTTGATTTATTTTTTTCAAAATTCGTTTTTTTTTTTTATTAACACAAAATTTACTTTTTTAATAATTTTTTTTTAATATACTTATTTAATTTTTCTTTATATGCAAGTCGTGCTATCAATTTTATTATTATAATCACCATGTTTATAATATGATGATAATGATGATATTTTAAATTGATCATCAATAATTGGTAGTCAATAAATTGATGATGGTGATGGTTGATAACCCAAATTTTTTCGTTGTAAAAATAAATGAATTTCACGGAAATTTGGACGATTTTGTTCATTACGTTGCCAACATTCACACATTAAATCGTAAATTTCACGTGGACAATTCATTGGCATTGGAAGAAGTACCTAATATAGCAATAAAGAGATATAGATAAAATGTTGAACCTTATTAATAAATTTTTTTTATAAAGTTTTTAGATTAGCAAAAATTTGACTCTAAAAATTTAGGACTTACTATAATAAAATTGATCTTAATGTCATTTATAAATATAAATTTTAAATTTAATTATATTTTTTTTTATTAACGTTAACTTACGTGTTTCTTGTCGTCCTGATAAAAATGACCAATATTGTCAATTACTTTCTCATCTGACATATTCTCATAGGGCTGTTCTCTGGCAAACGTGAGAATTTCCCATAATGTTACAGCAAATGACCAAACATCTGTTTTTGAGGTAAATTTACCCTAAAATTGAATATAAAATAAAAAATTAAATTAAATTGAAATAAAATCAATTAGCTATACTATATCTTATTCAATAATTTTCAACTTTTACTATTGATAATAATTGTAGGTTTTACAAAAAGTTTATATTATTCGATAATATACAAAAATTCATCTAAATTTTGTTTTTTATATAATCATGTAATTAATTATATCAATTTTTTTTTTAAAAAATAATCATTAGAACTTAAAGTTAAGTTTTGTAGAATTTATGTTTCTCTATATCCTTTATTTTAGGAATTTATTTTTCCTTATTAAAAATATCATTTATTACCAATTAAATTGCCATGAATGTCACTCCACATTAACACTTATTCATTCACCCTTCGACCCAAATAAAATAAAATTAGGTGATACTGCAATATTCCTGTAATAATCTACCAAAAAATTAAGGTAAAAATCCATTAAATAAAACGATGAGTAGCCAAAAAAAAAAGAATTCTAAATTTTTGTGGATATTTAAAAAAAAGCCTCGTCTGTGTTTCAAAGCGAAATACAAATTATATGTACAATCATTACTTAAATATTACAATTTCAAATGTTTTTTTACGTTTTGTTATTAATGACAATCTAAAATTAGTTCTAAAAACGATTAAATCTTCATTACTTTTATTCCCAATTCAATTTAACACATTCTAACAGAACAAAACCTTTTTGTAATTAATTAAATTAATGAATTATTTAATTCAAAATGAGCGGAAATACGTCATATACTAAATTCCCTGTGGTATACATTAAATTTGTATTTTACTTACCAATAAAACACTTTCCCATGCCATCCATCTAATAGGCATAGGTTGTGACTGTCGTCCTGTACCTTCCAATTGGCAATAATCTGCTGCATATGCAGCACGATTTATCACAGTTCCAATTGAACACACTTTTACCTCAAGTTGTGGTCCAATAATGCAACTCCTTTAAAAAAAGAAAAATTTATAAAAATTATTATTAATGATAAAAATTAATAAAAATTATTTATAAAAAAACTTATTAATTCATTTGCCCTGATACCAAAATCCACCCCACCTGTAGGAAAATTCATCCTTCTATTCTGAAGGATTCATATACAATTGCAGACAAAAAATTACAATAAAAAAATGGCTATTTATTCTGTCATAAATATTATTTCCCATAATAAATATGATGTTTTTTTATACTTTATTTACAAATTGAATTCGACAGGCTTTGAGAGGATCAAAAATTCAATAATATTTATTTTTATTCTATTTGTCTCATAGAAGATAGAAATAGGGTATGTAGACACTCACCCTCTCCACTTTTTATACAATAATAGCAGACGCGAAACAGATGTTAAAAATTTACACAGAAATGAGACCAGTCTATGAATTACAATAATATACCATAAAATGATTAGAATTGTGTCTCGTAGTCGATATGTAAATAAATTATTTGAAAAAAGATAGGAAAAGAAACATTATTACTAGTTAAACCCAAAAGAAATTACATCTAGAAGTGTGCGATACTGCAGGCGCTCATATAAAGATAACTAATTGTATGAGATATCAACGAAGATTGTCAGAACTACAAGATAATTGACAAATTGAAAATATTTCAAATGAATATATAAAATTAGAGTTGTAATTCTTAACAAGTTATTTGTGGTTTATTTGTTTTGGCTACTTATATATCCTTCAAATAACTAACTTTGATTGAACTGTTTATATACAGACATAATTAAGATTTTACTGAATTTAAAATCAGTCTTCTTAAGGACCTTCGTAAAACAAATTTTCAATTTTATTATTCATAAATTGCAATTCAATATTTTTCAACTTTCGAAACACAACACGATAATGTACCAACTTGTATGTTCCTTCCAATATAATTTCTGTCTCTATCAATGGGAATATCAAATTTTTAACAATAATCTACCTTACAAATAAAATATTCACTTAAAAATTTATATAAATTACATGTCCTTGCAATACATTTATGTATATACTTTTATTTATAGTACGTGTACACGAATTTAATATTTAATAATGGAATTATACGCAGAGGGAAAACAGAAATGTAGTGCGTATTAGTATATATTATTATTATTATGTGGGGTGGGAGGGTATGTCCTTTTTGACTATTTATTTTTTATGTTGTAGAATTCAATTGCACATTTGTAATTCAGTGAATTGTCCTGCGGTAAATGTATATAATTTTAGTAAGAAATAAAAAGTACACGCAAAAATAATTTTCTACTAAAGAGCTAAAATTTGTTGTAAAACTTTTAATAATATTGTAGCCATTGACAAGATGAAAGCCCCTTGGCACGTGTGCATAACAAATTTACTGAAATATTTGTATAATGCGTTTTTCCGCACAATATTATATTTTTTATTTCGTGTTTGCATTACAGAGAAACAAAACCACTATTACCAGAAACATATGAAGGGATTATAGAAATTAGGAAGTTAAGGGGAATGTTGAAAATGAAATTTACCATATTTCCAATTTAGCTTAATTTAACTTTAAAATACCTGAAACTATGTAATTTTGGGAACTTCAAAGTTTCTTCTGGAAAATCGTGATTATTATTTTACTTTGTTTTTACACTCAGGCAGTCAAAGTGATGTTTTCTACGAACTTTTCATAAATTTAATTTTGATTTTTCCTCTTTACAAATTTAACATTCTGATCCTCTTATCCTGGCTGCCTTATGCCATTTTATACATATGAAATTAATAAGCCGATAATGTTCTCCTCTCCATTAAATACATTTTCAAAATATCCTTTTAAAGATTATAGTAGAAATGAAATCCCCTTGTGCACAATATTCACATTTGAAATCCCGATGATTACTTAATCCAAATGAAAGTAAAATAGGTTGGGTTATAAAAAATCTAATAACAATGATTTGTGTATGTGTTTATATCCTTGCAGCGACAATAAATGCACATAACATTTTTTCCTTTTCAATTTTTTCTGTTCTAATTTCGTCCTTCTTGTTTGACAAATTGCTAGGATTGGTTTTTATATATTGCTTTTTATTTGTTGTAATTTTGAAAAATATCCTTTTCACAGGAACAAATAGTACAAAAATAATAAAACTAATATTGAACTTTTGTTGTAATTTATACTTTGCCTTTTATACAAATGAAAATGTTAGATGGCAAGGGAAAAATTCACATAATTTCTTTGTCCTTTTCCAATATTACATCTTGTAATTGTAATTACGTGCGTAATATTGGTTCTTATCAGAAAAACTGACACCCCAAATTCAGTTAGTATTTATAATTAAAATATTTTTTCCATTTTGCAATTTATCATTAATTTCTATATTCGAAATAATTGCTAAAATTTTCCAAAAGATGAAAATAATTTAAATATCGTAAAAACTACTATTAAATCAACAAAGGATATTTATTAGATCAAAGTGTGTTGCTAACAATATTCAGGTTGAAAATTAAATTTTAATCAAAAATTAATTTTAATATGGTAATCATTTTTGAGCTCCTGTTTGGTAGTAAAGCAGAAAAAAATTCTTTGATTACTTGTGCAAGGAACTTTTAAATATAGTTTATATGGAATTAATTTTTGAAAATTACGAGCTGCCATAAAATATAAAATATCATAAATCTTTCATTACTCCTTCGCCTCATTCTGTACAATGAACACAGCAATTTTTGTAAAGTCGCCACCCGATATTTTTACGTCTTGTGTTCATTTAAAAAAATATTGTTAAGCACGAACCCCCAAACCAAATTGTTTTCATTATTTTGCATCGAAAATAAAATGTTAAATACCAAATAAACCATTTTTTCCTCGCTATTTTTACAGAAAGATTGTTTATAAGTCGCCCCCCTCGTTCCGGAGTTTAATTTTCTATTATGTGTTTCTACTACAATAATGTTCAACAATCTGTAGAGGAACAGTGTTAATCCTTTTTTATCAAAAAATATTATATACATTTTGTATGGTAAAATCCTTTATCCAACCTACCCCGTTAAAAATAAATATTGTTTGGTGTTTCCGTAATATTCTTACACACCTCCATATAAACAACAGAACCCCATTATACATACTTAGTGAACAGGAGCCACAAAAATAATAACATATTTAAATATTTAAATATCCTTTAACTGGCTGGATAGAATGGAGTTTTCTCTTTGAATTCACTCTTCATTTAAGCTGGAATGGTTAAGTTTTTGCTGTGTGCTTTTGACTTTTCTTTTTTGTACAAATGATTTATATTGTGTAGTGAAATAAATTCCTAACCCGCTCCAGTAAACGCATTAAACAATCAAATTGGGAAAAATTAGGGTTAACATGAAAATATATTTAGAGTAAAGTAAATAATGTAACATGGAACTAGGATTTTGCATTCAAAATGGATAATCAATTAAATTAAATCATAATGGAGTGAAAATATCTTAGACTTTAGTGGTGACATTATATTTAGTTAAGAGTTGAAAGATGAATCGACTTAGGTTGAAAAAGCTGATAGTTAAATCGTAAGTTTATAATGATAATGAAAAGATTTTACCTTTTAACTGTTTACAGGATGAACAAAATGGAAAATATTTTAAACTGAATCTTAATCAACTCCAATTCTTTAAAACGACAACTCTTATTGACTTAACCTTAAACCATTCATGCATCAGGATAAAGTAAATAATAAAAGATCATAAAGAGACCAATCTAAAATATTAGATACTCATAACACATCCCCCTCCATTTTCAGAAAAAGGCTTAATGATTCAATAAACTGTAAAATAAGCATCCAGTCAAGTGTGAACCAAACAACAAAAATACTGAAAAAATAATAACGACTAACAAACTGACACAGAATCGATAAATTTGATCCTTAAGAGAAATCATCAAAAATGATTTTAAATATTTCAGCTAAAAGGAGTAAAGAGTGGAGTATTCTAAAGGATATAAAATACGGTAAATATAACTTTAAGACAAATAAAATTAAAAAGGAAAGACATCTGGTTAGACGTGTGACAAAATTATGGATCCACCATAAGAGTTACGTATATGAAAATTATAATATGAAACAAACGACGTATATTCTCTTACCGATAAAGATCCTTGCCATATATCATACACGTATGATGTTAAAAAAGCTAAGTTGGCAAACAAATCCATAAAGCAAATCACTGCCAATCTTTATTGAGTACTGGAGTCAAAATATTGTAATAAAAAATTATGATTTTGTGTGTAGGAAAATTGGAATTAAAGAATATTGTAAAAACACAAGGATATTCAAGGTTGAAGAATAGTACATCTCAATATCCTGGCAGACGTGATTGGTATAGTAAATAGTAATATTATTATGAGAGAGAAGCTCGTAATTTTAACAGACTGTTTAAAGAGCGGATATGAATATGAACGAAATATACTGTAGGGGTTATAGGTGAGACGACAACGTAAACGATATTTTTTTATACTGTGGATTACTTTATATTTAATAAAAAAGAAATAACTTTATTATTTTTCGCATTTCGCCTCCAACCATAATTTTTATTCAATCTGAAATAATTTACCTTTCACAGGAGTTCAATTTTTTCTATACGTAAATAAAAAGGATAATTTCGAAAAGGTTCAGATGTTTACTTTTATTAATATCTTATTTTATCATAGTTAATAATAGATAATGTACGTAGTTACGATTTAATGACACCTGGTAATAAAACTTTCCTATGTTCTCTATTGTTGGAAATTATGAAATAGCCTACTAAGCCAATTTAATGTACATAAATATAATGAAAACGTGCACTTTGTGGTTGTTGTTGGTGGAACAAAAATATAATTTATATCATAGAATAGAACGTAAACATGTGTCCTAGAAATGTGAATATAGAACGAAGGGTTTTGTCATTTAAAAACTTTTGAATAATTTCAATTTTTATATGACTAAACTTAGATAATCGATGAGATAATCCCATTAATAAAATATATAACAAAATATTGCATGTCTAAGGACAATAAAAATTGTATTACTGTTATGACAAAAAGGATTGAATATTTTATATTTTTATAATTTTCTGTTGTTTAATTTAAATAAATTATAGTACAGCAATTTAAGTCTTATAATAATTTTTAATTAAAATTGAATTTTTAATTTAATTTTAAAGGACATTTAAGAAAAACTTTATTTATAAGGATATTATTAAACGTTTAAGCATAATAATAATTATTTAAATTAAGGTAATATAATTTTTAAAGAAAAATTGGGTCAGCTTTGAAGAATAAATCGATAATAAAACAGGTATGTGTTTAATCAAGGGATTTTTTTCTAGGTCATTTTTGGTGTAATTTTTAATTTTTCATTTAATTCCAAAAACGATTCCCTTCACAAATATTTCAATTATCTAAAAATATTCAACTCAAAATAAATCACGCCACCTGGGAAAATTCATTACATTTACCATCACAAATAACAACGTGTGCAAGACTAGTGCGTATGCTTTCAACGAAAAAACATTCTCAGTCATTAAATAATATCATTTTATTAACGCTTTTTTATATCAAAAATTAACTCGATCTACCAATAAATATGTAAGCAAACATCCACACAGTACTTAAATACCAAGTAAGCGTAAAAAGGATTTTCCATTGTTGTTGATATTTTTGTATGAACAACAACTAAGATATAAAATGTTTTAAGTCTCAAGAGTTTTTTCCAGCTTTGGCAATGCCTTTAGTTCATCGTCGTTCGTAACCCATCAAATTTCCTTTTTATTCATTCTAAAAAAAATATTCATTGTCATACATCATTACAACTTTCATTGTTAAAAGTAAAAGGATCTGCGTTCATAGACCCATCAAAGAGTTTATTCATCAGTTGCCTTTTTATTGTTGTTGGGGCAGCAAAGGGAAGTGTTAATATCTTTATATATTTTTATCTATTATTCAATACTTTAAAGAATAATATTAGAAAAGGTTACTGGTTCTATGAAACATATAAAAAATAATAGACACAATCTACTTATTCAAAAATGAACCTTTAAATTTCAGTTATTGCACTCTTCACGATGATCAGAACATTTTACATAATAACTAAGAAAGATATCAAAATTATTGATTAGCATAATTTAAGGGCAAAATAATTCAATGGCATTTAGACTTGAAATATACACCAAAAAATTATTAATAAATTTGATGATTTTCCTCTAGGAAATATGCTCGTTTTAAAATTAAACATTGTCAACAAAGTCCTTGTTTCCCTTAAAAAGTTTACTGTTTCCTGTTTTGAAAAAAAAAACACAAAATTATTTGTTTTTTATGTACATTTTATGCCCATAGTGATAAACTATGTTAGAGATAAATAGGATACTCCTGGTTGCCTGCGAGCTAAATAAATACTTTATTCACTTCACAATTCTTTTTTCTTTCTGCTTTTTAAACACAGATGGATCCCAACCCATAGAATGATATCAAAGTTTATATTTTGTATACTAGGAATCTATGTATTAAATTTGTATTCATAAACATGACTGTTTTTTTTGGGTTGGTTTGTATATTAACAGAATCCTTCAATCAGCTACTGGTACAACAGTAAACTGCAAAGGGTACAAACGGATGGAAATTGTATTGAATATGATAAAGTACAATTTGGCTTCAGAATGAAAATTTATTTTAATATATTATTGATGACGACAACGACGATACGAACGATGGTGATGGCTGAAAATGACTTGGGGGTGGAAAATTGTATGAATAAGTAAGTAAACTCTCATCGAAAAATATTAGAAACGTGACTAAGGATTCGATATATGTTTTCCTATTTATTTGCTTATCTTCCAATTAAATTGGTGTTCTCCTTTTTTTATGGTTACTCTGAATTGGAGATAAGTGTTTTTATGTATCAAATGTGTAAATATGTTTCAAAAGAATTTTATTTTCTGTAAGGACTTTTATATAATTTATATAACATATTTTTGAGCTAGATGTTTGTGGGAATTTTAACTTTGAAATAACTTAAAAACATTCCAAACGATCTAAATTCACTAGAAATGATTTTCCTAAATTTGATATTCACATCCCCTGTGAGCCATCCCCTAACATTTATTTTTTATTCTATTTTTCTCATATTATCAAATTCAAATTTTAACAATTACAAAACAGAGCCTTATCAGCAAAATAGATAATAAAGTGAAATTTCTATAATAGAGTTTTCTTTCTATTAGATATTTACCAGGGAACTGAGTGAAATTATTTTTTCCCTTTTATATACTTTTATTTCCTTTATTTTATTTAAGCGGTTAGTTAATGATATTCGTTTTCGATGATACAAAAAGGGAGATTTTCAATTAATTATTCTGAAAAAAAAAATATATTTCAAGAGGTGAAGGGTCGGGTCGAATTAGATAACACGCATAAAAGGCAACAAAAAAAAATTAATAAAATAATTTTTTAGATAATATCATTAATATCCTTTTTTTTAACTAAAAAAAAAAAGGGATTAAAAATTATACTATGTTTTTCTATACTGTGAAATAATTTTTTTTATAAATAATTTTTGAAAAAATCAACAATGACACGTGATTTGCTTATGGTTAATATTTTAAGGATCAAGTGTCAATGTTTTTATGGTACATGATTATTTTTTTTTATTTGAAAGTGTGTCCTTATCATGCAATTTTTAATAGTCGTCGCTGATGTCTGGCAAAAGATTATATTTAAATTTCTTTAAAAACTTTTATATAAATGTATATAGAGAAATATATAACGAGACGATAATGTCCTTGCCATAAAAGAATATATTAAGAACAAAATTTTTTAAGAGATGTGATTACATTTTTAATTAATTTCTTGCTGGTATATGATATATTTTTATGTATACGTTTTTCAGTTAGAAACCTTTAATAATCGATATAAATTTTATAATGTTATATATATAAGTATAAAAACCACCCACACTATGTTAAGGGGTTTAACATTTCATTGAAATTTTGTAGATATATTTGACAGAATTTTATGCATTTCGACAAAATTTACATTCAATTTATTATGAACACAAAAATATTATCATTATTGAGTAACCCAAGTTTATAGATTGTATACAATTTCTGAAATTTTTTTACTACCCCTTAGATTTATATTTAGTTACTCATCCCTTAGATTTTGGTATATCAAAAATCTATCCCAAATAACTAATAAAGAAATCGTTTATTATTTTTTTGTCTGTTGAAAACGTTATTGAAGATAAAATACCATGAATGGTTTATGGATGTAAAAACTAAACTATGTATATAAATCCCAGATAATATTTGTTTTATGGATTTCGAAGAAAAATACTTTTTTTCTGTATATTTTATTAAAAAAAAAAAAAAAATACAAAAAATTCGAAATGAAATAAAAGTAGAAAAAATATTTTATATTGCAATTTCATTAAAATAAAATAAAAAAGTGTAAATTGAAAATTGATGGGGATTTTTTTCGTTGTTAGATTTTGTGTTTTTTTTTGTGAAAACTTTTTCATTATTACGACATATTTGTTTTCTAAGGAAGGAATTTCAAAATTAGTTTTAGATTTTATGATACTAATCTCGCCAATGAAAGGTAATGGAAAAATATGAGCAATACATTTTTATTCGTTTTTAATATTTTTAATTGGAAATATTTTTATATTTTAGTTTTTTCTTTAATGAAGATTATTTGCAGAAATATTATTTTCGTACTAAATTTTTAACAAGGTATATGGTGAACATAGTTCAGAGTATTTTCTGTAATAGCAAAATTATACTATATAAAATTTTATTGTAATGGGAAATTTGTAAATCCTATAGTGAAGTTCTATTAAATACTTGAAACAAGTCTGTAATTATTCACCACTTTGGAAAGATATGAAAACTTTTAATTATATTTTTATTGGAAAATTTTTGTAATTAGGTCAAATGCTACATACGTAAATAAAGATTATGATTATTTATTTGAACTATTATAGCTATTTAAGAAGTTCCTTTAATGAACGACAAATTTTAATTTTTAATTATATTCATTTTAATTTAAATTTTTATTATAGATAATTAATTTAACTACATTTCTGGCAAATTTATAAAATAATGTGAATCATAATTTTTTTTATGACATTATTTTAAATTAATTTAATTATATTTCTTCCTGGTGAAATTGTTAAAATTATACTTTAGTATAGCATAGCTACAAGTTGTCTGTGGAAAATAATAAAAATAAAATAGTTAAATTAATAGAAAAAAAAACAATGTTAACAATGTTAGTGATATAAATCTGAACTCATTCATTTTCATTAAATAAGATCTTCAACGAATTTCTGGTGTTGTTTATTTTTTAAAATATTCATTTGCGCTACTATACCAACAATATATATTAACCCTGACCATAACTCGTTATATAGTCTAAATAACAGTCCATTACTGACACTCCTTTTAAACAATAAACCGACTGTGTTAGTCAGTGGGTATTCTACACCCTCAAAATTTCCTTATAATGTATAAAATTTATTCGCTATTTCTGAACTTGAAATGAAAAGCACAGAAATATGAAATATAATATTAAAATGGGCAAAAATTAATTACCCTAAAAGTGTCGTAAAACCAATTTATCAAAAATATAAAAAAAAAACTGTCAAAAGGATTTTTTTTTTTTGTAAATTTGAAGTATATGATAATTAATTCTACAAAAAATCTTACTATAGCAGGATATCGGTATGAAAAGTAATTTGTTCACTTATTTATATTTTTTATACAATACTATAGTTAAAGATTATAAATTATTGTACAAGAAAATGTATTAGTTTTTTCAACATTTTCAAAACGAAAATTAAAAAAAGAGAGAAAGTTTATCTGCAAAATGATTGAATGGAAATTTTTAAATAATATTTCTTTATTTAAATATGTTCACGGTGATCTGTTCACCGAAATAAATTTAAACAAACTCCAGTAGTATTTTTAACGTACGTATTACAAATAAACCCAGAACATTAAAAATCAATTCATTTTATACACATTTTAGTCCTTTTTCTTTCCCCAAACCACTCCCCGTATACCGTATAATTTTTTTTATACAGAATTTACAAATTATCCTTTGGCTTAATATATGGTATACAATACACATTCATCTATTCATATAATAGCAAATAAAACCCACACTTACCTAGTTGCAAGGTCCCGATGTACAAAATTCATTTGTTCCAGATGTTTCATGCCTGAAGCTATTTGAGTTGCTATATACACTAAACATCCATAGCTTTTTTATGTCGAATACATAAAAATCAAAATAGAAATTCCAAGCGCAAGGTAATAAACGTACAGACATAAATGAAAATGAGAAGAAAAAAAAATGTTTTGTTAAATACTTCAAATGTCCTTTTTATATATAATAAATTCAATAACAAAAATTCCTAGACGATTTATATTTTCCCCATTTGCCACAATAGAAGAAAAATCTTATTTATATATTTCTTCTTCCCATGGGAAATAATGAAATATTTAAAATATTAAAACTTACCTTAATGATTTACTTTGTACCCCAATTGGACCTGTTTCAGCAATATGCTCTTGTAGAAATTGATTTAAATCACCTTGACAATTAGTATAGTCCAATACAATACAAATTGGTTCATCACGTAAACAGCAACCCATCATTTTAGCTACATTTTGATCATTAAGACGAGCTAAATGTTTTGCTTTTGTTCGGAATTCTTTTCGCATTGAATCTGGTGCACCAGGCCGTAATGTTGCAACCGCAACCAGATTTGAACTATTATATAGAATAATTGAGATAAAATTAAAAATTTATTTTGAATTATTTAAGAATTTTTTAAATTGAAATTTTAAATATCTCTTTAAGAATTGATAAAACTAATTGGATAAAATCATTTATTGTTGATTTATTAGATTATATTATGTAAAATACTTTGAATTTAATAAAGAATAATATTGGTAGAAAAAATGTAGAGGAAAAATTTATAAATTAAATGTTTAAGGACATCAATTTAATTGATACAAAATTTATAGATATGTGATTCTGAAAGAAAATCAATATTTAAATATTTGTAAAATAGTAAAATATTATAAGAATTTATCGAAATTAAATATTTGATCTATTCACATTTTGATTGTATATTTGTTGAGTTCTGTACTATAGACCCATTTACATTCTTTTTGATTAAAAATTAGGATATTTATGTCTTATCCTAAAATTAATTAAATTGTAATTTTTGAAGAATAAATTTAAATGTCTACAAATACAATTAAAAATATGTATATTCATTAGAAAAACTTAAGTCTAAAATTTGAATGACCTAAGGCTACAATATATCATTTAAATTATTTAAATTACTATATAGTGGTCATCAGTATCATTATGGCCATTATACTTAACTTTAAAGTAAAAACCACAATTGTGTAATATAACAAAATAATATAAATTGATTGATCCATAAAATCCTTAGTAACTTTCACATAATAATATAATATTATGATATCCATGCACAAAGTATAATTTAAGATTTCTATAATTGAGAATAATTTCAACAACTAATATACAAATATATCATTGTGTTCTATCTAAAGATTTAACTCTATTGAAATTTGTGTCTACCAAACCATCCCATAAATAATAAAGGAAAATTTCTAATTGGAAATTGTGTGGTTTTTATGAACATATTTTCAAGTAAGTAAAATTTTCCATTATATATTTTCATTTTTCACCCAAAAATATTCCCAAACCCACTGAATGCACCTACAAAAATTCTTTCTATACTAATAAATAAAAAAGTTTATAAAGATTTGAACAAATTTTCTCTTTTAGATTTTAAAATTTATATCATATTATCATCATTATTTATACCTTAATCCTTTTGTTTCACATAAATGCAATTCACCAAATACTCCACAACCTAATTTTTCAACAATAACCAATGATTGCCGGGGGAATTCTTGTAATTGTATTAGTTGTTGTTCATCAATATCAATAGTATTTGTTGATGCAGTAATATCAGCATCACTATATGATGTATTTATATGCTGCTGTTGTTGTTGTTGATGATGATTATTTAATGTTGAATGATTTGATGATATATGATTATGATTACTATTAATATTATTTAAATTATTTGTATTATTTGATAATGTTGTATTATTTGTTCCTGATGATGTATTTGTTGTTGTTGAATTTGCTTTTGTTGGTTGTAATGGTAATGTTGATGGAATTGGTGCCTGTTTACATATTGCTGTTGCAGCATAATATTTTTCTGATGGTGGTGGTGGTACTGGCGGTGGTTTTGGAAATATACTACTTAATGGTGATGGTGACATTCGTACACTAACATATCCTCCTGGTATTTTTGGTATTAAATCTTGCATATGTGGTACTGCATACTCTTGGCAAACAATATCAGGAACATCTGTTCAACAAACAAGACAAGAGAAAAATTACATTAAAAAAAAATTTCTTTTTTGTGTTGTATTTAATGAAAAATTTCTTCAAATTTAATTTAATTTTTTTTTCCATTGAATGAAAAATTGGAAAGAATTTTTCCATTTGTTCCAATAAATTGAGTTTTTTATTGATGAAAAAAAAAAATTGGTTGAAAGAAGCTTATGGTCATGTTAATCGTAAAATTTATAGAATTTTTGAGTTTTTTTTTTTTGTATTAATGATAAATTTTGTACAAGAAAAATTGAATTATGGATATTTCAAATTTAAAATGTTGAAGGATTTTAGAGTGTACTAAAGTTTTTTGTAGACAATTTAAGAGTTCGAAAGTAATATTTCAAATTTAAGGACTAATTTCGTTGAACAAGAATATACTCTGATAACTTTAATATTTAACCATAAAATTAAAGTAAATTGCTACAAAAAATTTAAACTTGTATATACATTTGAATGTAACAAAAATTCATCCTTCAATCTTCTCTATATAATTATAAACATAATTTTCGCAACAAAAAAAAATGTAATAAAAAACCCTCTTACCTGTATAATCTGGTGTTACATGATGGCGTTGCAAATCATTTAATGAACATCCACTAGCCGCACTAGTATACATATTAACATTGAATGGTTCATGATATAAACTACTTTTATCAATTGATTCGTTGTCGTCCATAGCAACCTGAAATAGATGGCAATTTTGGTTCAACTAGATTAGTTGCGGTTATAGCATTATACAAAACGAAAAAAAAAAAGCATATTTTTTTCTTTTTGTTTTTGGCCGTTCCGCTTTTGGTACATAAACATAATTGCATTACAAAATATAAGAATGTAATAAATTTAAGGATAGGTTAGGTAAACATTTATATATTTTCTGAATAATAAGGATGATAATGATTGTAATTGTGTCTTCGATAACGAAGATTATACAAATAATAAAAGGGATTATCTATTCTATATGGGATATTATATATATATTTATTATTTCTTTTACCTTCATATTGCTATTAACTCGCTTGTCCACTCCGAGTCCGTCTGAATTGAAATTATTCTGAAATGCATCCAATACATTTGATCCACGAGCACGACGATTTTTTGCTATTATAAATAATATAATAATAACCAAAAGTAATATTATTGTGGCTAATGCAGCTATTATAACTCCAACAAAATTTTGTTCAGGTTCTTGATCGATGGGTTTCGGTGAGATTACTAAACATTAAAGAATCAGATTAATTTTATTTAGTTGTTTTTTTTTGTTGTTGTTGATATATTATTAAAAGTAATTTTGTAAATTGGTTTTGAATAAGGACTGATAATTGCGTCTGTAAATGATTTCTTATATAAAAAGTAATTTGGAAAATTTACTCTGTAATTTTCTTCCTTTTATATTGTAGTAAAAATTTTACTATGAAAATTATTTGAATTTATAAACTACAACACGCGCTATATATATTATATAATCTATATTTTTTTACTTCTTTACTCATATATCAGACACATAACAGAACTTACTCTGTGGTATATGACTTCGTTCACCTTTTGTTGGATTTGTCTGTACTTCATCTCTTTGTAAAGGATATTCTGGTGTTTCCTGTTGTGATGTATTACCATTAATTTCTTCATCAGTGAAATTTCCAAGAACTGCTACTACAAAATTTTATATAAAAATAAAAATAATTTAATTTATTATTCAACACACCACATCCTTTATGTTTTATGTAAATTCATAAATATTATAAATTTTATGCAAACAATTTTTTTTTTCATTCATTTATTACCTGAATTAAATGATATTTCACTAAGCATTATCCATCGCAATGCAAAATATAAATGAATTTGTAAATAGCGTCCAATACGATTATGTAATTTGATTGTCACATCTCTAGCATGATCCAATACAGTATCTGGCATATATGAAAATTGTACTGGTTCACCAATAAAATGTTTACCACCAATACTAAAGAACACTTTTGCATGAACAAACACCTGTGATTCATAAAAATGAAGTAAAAACAAATAAAGTATTAAACGAAAAGCGCATTAATGATGACAATAATGATAATAACAATAACAATCATGTAATTTAAATAAATATTAAAATTGAATATTTTTATTTACGTAGGAATAATAAATTTTGTCGATTCTTTTTTTTTTTTGCAATTCAATTTCAATATCGATTTTTATTTGAATTTTTTTCCTTGGAGAGGATAATATACAAAATATATTTCAATATTATTTTTTTGGCTACATTATAATCAATTATATTCAGATCACGAAATGAGCGATACGCACAAATTATTTTCGATATTGTGTAGTCGGGAATAAAAAAAAACATTTATATGTATATAATGTAAAATTGGCTACAGTAGGATTCAGAATAAGACACAGTGAGAAAAAATGAAGAATATTTAAAATGCCAAGTCTATCGAGAATATATGGAAGAAATATTGTCGACAATTCGAGATGAATTATAGAAACAATTGATAGTACTTTTCCTTCAGCAATAATAATATTAATATGCTAGTCTAAATATTAAATTTATTTGCATTTTAAATTACTGATATTGTTTTGGTATACAATAATTATCAATTTTAACTATTTCTAGTCTCCAAAATAAAAAGAAACCAAAATTAACCTAATTTAATTTCAGTGTAATTCCTAATTCACATATTTTATTAATAAATATTCAATAAAAGAATTACTGGGTTGGCTTTTTTTGCATGAATAAAAAGGGCGGATGAAGTCTGATTCACTGGAATAAGAAAATTTTATTTATTTATTTTTCTATTACTTATTATTATTTTTTTTTGCCTTTTCTAATAAATTTTATTATTTTTGTTTCTAGGAATTAATTTATAAGAAAGGAAACGAACACACAAAAAAAATAATCAGATGTTGTTCTGTCATTTGGCTGCAAAATTTCAAGGATTACAATAAGAGTTATGAAACTAAGTGTATAGTAAAGCTTCTTTGAAAGAAATACTATTTAATTATCTAAATTTTCAATTTTTAATTAATGCTGTTTTTCTGGTTTTATTACAGAAGAACCAGGGAAACCTTTCATGATAATGACAGACAATTTTTTGTTCAGACTCCTGTTCCATAAATCTTAATCGAAAAATTTCAAATTTGTTTCGTGTGGTGCTTTTTATAAACCCTCGTTTTTTCCAAAATATTTTTTTTTTGTATTTATGATTACATTTTTTCTTCATTTTTTCTTCATTGATTTATGGTTAGATTATTAAATTAACATTTTGTCGGTCCTTTAGTAACAATTCCAAAATTATATTATTCTGCTTTCTTGCTTTTTGTGGTATAGCTAAATGCTTCTGTTCTTGTGCTACTACAACTACAATATTCGTTAAACAAATAAAAAAAAACAGTAGCCATTTAACTTGGGGAGTAAATTTTATATTTTATCATTTCATGTATCCAATGATGATGGTAATGGAAAAAATGGTAATGATGTATGCTGAGAGAAACCATACGATCGGGTTAAATTATAAAATATTTTTTGTTCAAATTTTGTACTGATTCAACCAGCAATCGTTGCATGGGGTCGGTTATTTTCACTGAACAATGTAGTCGTCCTACGCGATTTGAATAAATTTAAGTTTTTTTTTTTAATTTTATTTTTGCTCCTTTCACTATGATGACGACGATGTGGCTAAACTGACGATAGGGAATTTTGGATTCATATAGGGGAACAAAATGTTAAGAAGTATTTAAAAATTTTTTGTCATTTTCTGTTGCTGATTTTGTTCGTTACAACACTGGCGTAATAGTATTATTTGATAAACGCACATTATATCCTGTTATTATCCTAATGCAAATGTTAACATTTCGTGTTACTTCAAAATAGTTTAGAGCTTCAGAAACAAGCATTAAAAAACAAAAATCAAATTGGTTAAATATAATTCACCCTGCGTCCCAGTCGTGAGGAAATACTTTTGTATATTTTGTAGAGTCACGTAATTTTTGGTAGGACTATTATTTTCTTTTCTTTTTTTTCTAGTTTTTTGTCCTTAGAAAGGATATCGAAGAGAAAAATGTTTTTGATTTTTTATTTTTGGTTGTTATAATGGAATTTTGGGAAATTAATTTTAATGTTATTTATATATAATTATTTAACTTAGTTTTTATAAAATTGATTCATTTAACCTATCATTAAATAAAATAATAATTATCATAATATAATCACAAAATTATAATGTTTATTATGTATTATTATGTTTTCAAATCAATTTAATTAATAGAATAATAGACTAGCTATAAATACAAAATTAACTCAAATGATATTGTAATTTTGAGTTATTAGAAAATTTTGAATTGTTTTTTTTTTGTGGTTAGGGAAGAATTAATTCCATTGATGTCAATTGAAATAATAATTGGTTTAAATAGTTAATAATTAATTGTGGTTTCTATAATTTATATCATTATTAATAATTAGAATAATTATTTTTGTGTACTGAAAAACTTACAACTATGTAAATACAAATCAATGGTTTTTAATGGATGAAGGAAGACCTGAACTAGTAAAAGTAACATTAAATATATTTCCTTTCTGCTGTATACCTGTTCTCGTCGCATACTGCAAATGTTGCTATATCTTTCGTATTTTTTTCATATCTATTATTTCGATCCGGACAGACATCGTTTTTCCTCCTTAAACACTTTTAATTCAAGCATATTAACCTTCAAGGTAATGTGGGCGAAAATTATATGCGAAATTTGTTTTCTGGTTACATAACTTTTGTATACAATTTCATAAGATAATTTCCGTTTATGGTGTTTTGTTAATAAAAGATTTTACATTTTGATTAAACGATGAGAATATTTCGTATGTTCAAATCGTGATCATTGAACGGTTGTTCTTCATTAATTGGTTAAATGTTAAAATTACTTAGAAGATTCAGATTTATAAGATCAAAGGAATAATTTTTTATATTTTTAAGAGATTTACGTTTTCGCATTTTATCCACTTATATTCAATGATTTTTGTTTAAATTCTTGTAATGTTACATAATTAGTTATTTTGCATCTTTACACAATATTAATTGTGACTATGGCTCTTAATTATGAAATATTATCATAAATAAATAAAATTTAATTATACATATATAATTTAAATGGCATTCCACATTCCATATAATTATTTATATACTTAAAGTTTTGGAAAACTTTTGTACTTCATAAAATATTAGACAATCAATTAATTTTCCATCACTGATTAGTTTTTTTTCACCATAATTAATTAAATTAATGAAATATATAAAAGCTTTAATTTATTATTATTAGTATAAAATATTAAAAAATTGACTCCCCACTTATAAACATGAAATTCGCATTAAATATTTTTGTTTCCGGTCAACTGGACATTAACAAATTCACAAAAAAAAAAATAGCTAAATTATTTAGAAATAAATAAATTACCCAGTCGCTCATTGCTTTATTTATTTTTTAAAAAATAACCAAACCACACTTGAAACATTTCCAACATTAAGTTAAAACATTAATTAAAATTATTTAAATATGCGAAATTCATTAACATAATAATTTATGTATAAAGTAAATTTTAAAATATTAATAAATTCTGTTATGCGGTCAACAAGTTTTCGAATTTACAACAAATTTATGTGCAATTCAATTATCTGGCCAATATAAAACATAAAATAATAACATGTTCTTTTAAAGTTTATCATAATTTTAACAGTGGTGTAACGATACAGAATCATTGCTTCAATTAAAATGATTTTTTGGATTATAATTGTACTATTAACCACATTATTTTTGGCAACTACCAACCAACATTTTTAAATATGAATTCAACAGAAAGTTTCCAAAAAAATAACCACATTAAAACTGGGACACATCGTAGATGCAGCATTGCAAAATTAAACTCTTCGCCACTGCACAATTTTCAATAAAAAAAAAATTAATTAAAAGTCTTTTCATTTTTCCACCAGCCAATTTACATTTAAGATTAAAAATGACAGATTAATACAAAACGAATATAATCGTTAAGGATGTAAATCAATAATTTAACTGAGAGAAGCCTACATTTACACAGAAATTCAATTTTGTTCAATTCTGATTTGACTTTATTATCGCGTTCATTTGTTAACTACTTAAATTGCAAATATTACGATACGAAATCATAAAATTTTATAAAACATACCTGGACATCCTTTGAGAACATGTTATTCGTGTGCAAAACTATTGCACTAAAATTACGTACAGTATCAAATTCAAATGTTATTTCAACTGGTTTACTTGCTAAACTTGGTGTATCATTCCGCCATCCAACCCATTCGTAACCTGTCCAACAGAAAACGTTTAAGTGTTATTAAAGATGATGAGTAAAAATATTATAGAGTTTTATACATTTTAAAAGGTAAGCGATAATGATTACTTTATTCTTTTTTATTTTAATTAAAAAAATTTATGGTTGGGTTGGGGGGGACAGAAGAAAATATATTTCTGTAAAATTGACTTAACATCAAGAACATTTTTATATCCTTTTCGATTTTTAGTACATTTTCAAGTCATTTTAAAACAGTTTGTGAATGTTTATAAAATTTGTCTGATTGTCTGCACAAATTAATTAAATAAACTAAAAACGAATTAAAAAAATGGTTGCTGTATGCCACGAAAATTGAAGTCAACTGAAATATGAAAAATTAAAGGTACCAAAATTATAAAGTATTGTAAGTCTTATGAATATAATCGACAATTTTTAAATTTTATGAAATTGACGATGGCTGCAATCAACGTTTGAAACAACCCCCAAGTTTGCAACAATTTTATGTTTTTCCCTCTGTTGCTATAATATTTTTTATGGCTCTTTGATTATATTTTTACTGTAAAAAAAATTAACAAAACCGAAAAAAAACTTAAAAAAGAATTTATAGAATTAAAAACGTTCAATGGGAAAACAAGAAAGCAAAGAGTACTTAAAACAACAATTTATAAGCATTAAACACTCACGACCTAATTAAAAACGTTCTACATCGGAAAAAAGGTAAATTCATATCAGAAATTTATAAACGAATAATTATTTATAAGGAAAAATAAAATTTTAATTTTAATTCCCTTTTTTCGGGGAATTTAAATTAAGAGATCCTTGAAAAAGTTTCCAATTACTGGAATCTATCGAAATATATTGAAGCATATTAGAATTATTTTCTATTCAACTGTCGATAAAGATGTTGGATTGCCTCTTTATTAAACAATTTAATTATTGACACTGGATATAATAAAATTCGATTATCAAATACATTCACAAAACCATTTTTATTTCCTTTCCTAATTACAGAGGCCAGTGAATCATACTCATTCCGGATTTACCAATAATTTATTATTCAACTAATTTAACTCAGTCCATTAAAATATAAATTTTTTAGTTGACCACCACAAAATTATTACCATAATTTCAACTATAGTAACTTTATTAAGGACCCAACTAACTTTTTAACCAACAAAAAATTATTAAACTGAATTATAACCTCGCACACAATACATTAACTTTATTAATCCAATTCCCTTTAAGCAATTTTGGTATCTAAAAAATGTTTGTGTACGTACAACTTTACATTATTTTAAATTTTATGCCTTTCATACATAATAAATGGTTTTATTTTTGTGTATGCTCTTCTTTGTTTATATATGGGTTCATTTATAATTAATTTTATGGCTGGGCTATCAAAATTTTTAAATACCCAAACGTGTAATTTTCCCTTGGAAACCCTTCATCCCGTCAGCTACTCTATTCTGTATCATATCTATACGTTGATTACTTTTGGGAATACATATTAACGATATAATGTTCACTTTAAATAAATTTATTTACATTGCGTTGCGGATGAAATTTGATATACAAAAAATTGCATTCAAGCGTTTCAAATAAAAAATATAATTTTTATTTTTTCAATAATTTTTATTATGTTTTGTTTACCTTTACCGAAACCATGAATATCTGTTCGAAAATTATCTTTTCCCTTTTGGCCATCAACTAATTGACCCAATCCGTCAACATATCTATCACCATTCTCCTGCCCATCATACGTTTTATCCGATAAGTCAATTTCCATACCTCGCTGAACACCTTTTGGTATACTGTATGATACTATTCCTTCTGTAAATATTGAAAATAAATTAAAGATTTTGTATTTGTTAATAAAAAATAGGTAAGAAAAATTTTGATAATCAAATATGAAAGAGAAGAAAGTAGAACAAATATTAATTTGAAGAGTTTGTTAGATGATGGATATATTTCGAGCAACTATGGTATATTATATTAATAAGAATATCATATTCAATTTTTGACGAAATTTGCTAATAACTTTAAGAAACTTTTTCTTAAATGATCGATTTTGGTTACCAAAAAAAAAAAGAAAAAAAAATATTTAAGATACATTTGAGTGAAACCAAATTAACAGAACCAAAACAAATTTCGAAATGTTTACGTAATATTAAAAGCCCTAAGGGGGTAAAAATATTTTTGTTGATTATTTTTTTCTTCTTTTTTGGGTTTGTTTACAAATAAAATTAAAGAAAAGATTTTTTTCTTTGTCTTTTTTCGGTTGTTCTTTAGTTGGCCAGACAGAGGAGTGGTAATAATGGTAGGGGGAAGATTTTTTAATTGGATGGATAAATAAATTGCTTTTAATTTTTAATTTTTATGAGGAGGTAATTTTGGGTTATGGAAGAACAATTTTAATTTTTATGTAAAATGTTTGTAACTGAAATAATGGAAATTCTGATGATTTTGATATGGTTAACTAATTAAATGTACTTAAAATAATTTTTGGGTAACTAGTTTTAAGCAAGACTATTTTGTGTGTCTTTGGAAACTACAAAATACATATTTGAATTATTCAGACAATTTGGCAGTTTGTATTTTACAATATTTGATTAATTGGGATATGTAACAGAAAAGTTATATAGTATACTAAATGCCCGAAACAATACACTCTACTAGACTAAAAATCAAGCTCTACCAGAACCATTAGAATAACTACAGATATAGTATTTAATATTTAGTTGTCTTTATTCAACACTCAACATTAAATACACGAAATAATTTTAATGTATTCAAATTTATCAATAGAAAATCTGGTAATTTATTATCAGCATAAAAACAAATCATTCACTTTACGACATTGCAACACAACATAAAAAATTGCTTTAGGCAAGAACAATTTATTTGTTACCTTTCAATTCTTGTGTACATTTTAATCTCTTTATATACTTACATCCAGGTATGTTACAATATTTAAATATATCTTTTGGTATTGAAAATATTAATTGAAAAAATTTAATCAATCACAAATGTAAAAATAACATTTTTGTTATTATTTCATTTTTAAAATCTTTCGGAAATGATTTACAAGCAGAGAGCAGAACATTTATTTATAAAATGTAAAACGGGCCAACACAAAAATTATTTAATCTAATATGGAAAGTCAAAAGAGGGTCGTCAATTTCATAAATCAACCTGAAATCGAATTTGAAAATTTCTAGCAATCAAAAAAGCATAAAAATCTTATATATACTTGTTTTGTTTTTCTTTTCATTTGCTCGGAAAATTATGCAGCATAAACATTTTTGTAAGGGGGAGCTCAGACCTTCCAAAAATTTATGTATTCCAATAGTCATTTTAGAATTGAATGTTTACAAATAATCCGATACAATTTAGAGAATGTTCTTTTAAATAGTTTGTTTACACAACAAGAAACCCAAAAAAAGAATCTTAAGAGGAGGTATTAAAATTAAGATGTTTAATGATGATGTACAGAGTTTTGAGATTGTAAAATATATTAGGGGGATTTGTTAACTAGATTTGAATATGTCAAAAAAGACTTAAAATTTATATCATTTCCTTAAAGTTAAATAAATATAAATAAATAATTATAAAATTTGATTGATTGATAGAAAGTGAGAAATATAAATTTAGGAAGAATGTTTTTTAATTTCCTAATTATAATTATAGGATGACATATAATTCCTTATCAGTAAATGTTCTGGCTTAAGTTTACAGTTCTGTAGCAACCAGAAAAATTAACATTTTTCAGAATTTAAGAAAAATTAAACTGAATATAAATTATGATTCTGATAATTTTTTTAACGAATTAAAATTAAATTTTATTTTTCTGATAATTAGATTTAATTTTTTAGCCGCCAGTGCGTTACAACTTAATGAAGTGGACTGACAAAAGGTTAAATGATTAAGCATATTTTCTTTTCTCATTTAACAACATTAAAAAAAATCAAATTAATCGAATTTAAAAAAAAGAAAAGAAATGCCCTTAAAATCAAATTATTTCTATTTGAATAAATAAATCTAGGTTAATCCTAACACAAAAGAAACATTAATTCCTTCTTTGTTCAATTTCGATCCTCCATTCCTTTACCGTTTCATATACATAATTACACATTACGAAAATAACAAAAACATTATAAAAATATTTTCTTTAAAATAAAAAGTATAGTCCTCATCCTCAACCACGACTCTTTTTCCTTTCTCTGGGCTGGATGCACCATGTGTTCAACTTCAAAATTATATTTTCTGTATTCTTTTTTATTTTTGGGAAATTACTAATAAAAAGGTCGTTTATGCTTCAAATTATACTTGAAATAAATCGTTTTCAAAGTCCCTTGTGGTTTCAGAACAAAATAACTAAATACATTTTTTTCTATTATTGCCTCAATTATTGGAATTTTATGAATTCTTTTTATTTCTGGTATATTTTATTTCCATTCCACTGTTACAGTACGACAGTCATCATCGAAAACATTGGGCATTAATTTACATAAACATTAAAAATTGTGTTTATATTATTGCGCCAAGGGAATTTTTTTTTGTGTTTTGAATTGAAAAATAATGAATTGAATTGAAAAATATTTAATTTGGAAATTGAATCCTTGTTGCAATCACTGAAATGTAAATGTCCGTCCAAACTGAAATAATAAAAAACTCATTGATTTCTTTCTGTTGCCAAATGCTTGGCACAAAAACTAAATTTCCTTCCACTATATACTCACAATGACGGACAAACGAACTTGACTGGCATGAGTATTGCAAGGCCACATTCAATTTTATGTATACATGACGACGTGCTGTTCTTTATCGATTAATATTTATGTAAATATATTTACAATAAAAAATGAAAAGTGGAAATATGAAAAACGAAAAGTTTATAAAATGTTTAATTATGTTTTGTTGTTTGTATACAATGCAAAAGTTGTAAACAATAAATCTTCATAGCTCTCAGCAGGATCAAAAATTGAAATTATATTTAATTTTATTTTGTAACGATAAGAATTTTAAGTGCATCGTATATGATGTTGTTGATAGTTTTGATTTTGTTTACATATTAGATTCCGTACGATGTAACGATGATATATTTAAATAACGAAATGAATTGATAAATTAAGTAAAAATATCGAAATTGTTGGCCTAAATTGGAAAATTATTTAAAATACTTAATGAAAATTTAAAAAAACCATTGTCATTGATAAATGTAGTCTACACTGGCTACTAATTTAATATATATCATACATTCATATCATTCATTGATTTTAATCCCTAAAGTAAATTTATTTTGGTACTGAAACGACGACGAATTTAACTGATTCTTTCAATCAAAATTAAAAAGGAGTATAGTTAATTAATGAAATGAAATGTTAATTCAAACCCAAATTTTTCAAGAATTTTACCTTTACCAAATACGGACCTCATTAATGGTATTTTTCAATCAAATTTAAATTTACAGATTTCCATTTAACATTTTATAGTTTAACAGAAAATATAGAAAACACTTTAAATGTTATAAATTTATGTTTTTCAACTAAATTCTTTTGTTTTTCTATATGGCCGCAGGACCTTTTAATCCACCATTAAATAAACATAAAACAAGGATATATAAGAATTGTGTAAATTGCGACAACTTCAAGGTTTCAACCCAACAACAAAATAAATTTCTATATTTTTTTACATTAAGTTTCAAATTTATCTCAAGAGGTTCAAGACGATATCCATAAAACGAATTCTTCCTTTAGGTACATTTTCTATTTTTGTTTTACAAAATCGCAAATGTCTATTACACACTCTTGTTGTTGTTGTTGTTTTTCCTGTATAAATCCTTCAACATCCTTTTTCATCTTTTTCAACAACAAAGAAATCTAAAAAATTTAAAAATGATGACGGAAATACTTGAAAAACAATTTTCTGTAAATAAATTGTTTAGATTTGAACTGATGGAAAAATAAAGGGAAAAACAAATGTTTAAAAGTGTGTTTAGCGCAGTCATAAAAGTAAAAATCGCATAGAAACAACAATAATTTAAAAAGGGACACTAATAAGTCAAAAACACAGATTCGTACTTAATTTGATATTTTGAAAACCGATGGTAATAAATTAGTGCGGATGCTCCTACATTATTAAATTTAACATAAAAATCTTTAAATACTTAAAAGACCAGAGAGGATGAGTAAAAGAACAAACAATTTGAACCCACAAAAAAATATGGTGTTAAAAAATCATTAATTTAATGAAATAAAATCTGTGAATCATGGCATTCAAAGAATTCATATATTAATAACAAGAAAAATTTTCTGGCTCAAAAAACACATTTGATTGTAATCTTAAAAGAAATGCAGTGCTATACATAAGCACCCATAAAGAGACAATTTTCGTATCAACTTTTTCCATATTGCCAGAAAACAAGGATGTTAAAAATGTAATTAAATGTCATGCATCTGATTTTAGTTAATCGTTAAAGCGACACTAAAAAAGTAGCAAAGAAACAAGTCTCTTTTTTTTGCTTTTTTTGTAAGACAATAATTCTTTACACGATTTTAATAAGCGCGAAATACGTTTATAAATCTGAAAAGAAAATGTCAAATTTATGTATAAAAAATCATATTAATTGGAAATGAGGAAATTTTGAAGTTTGTCGAAATAGAAAGGAAGATGTGTTCCTAATTTTGAATGGAATGCATTCCAAAATGGTAATTACAATCACATTTATCCATCACCAAACAAGCATTAAAAAGATGATACGAAACATAAACTCGACAAGCATCAGGCAACAATTTAAATTGAAACAATTTCGAAGAAGAAATTTATAAAATAAACCGAAACCAGAAAGTTGATATTGAAGGCATAGAAAGCAGAAACGATGACGATGGAAAAATATATAATTTCACAAAAAAAAACTATTTATTTTAACCTCCTGTACGACATGGTTTTAATTAGATTGAAATGAGAAACGCCCCTTGCGCTGTACGCCAGAGGATGCATTAGTAATATGAATTTTTTTAAACCCTATGCAATCTTTCGTCGTTATTGTCGTTTCCAATTCTGTGTTAGTATTTCATTGAGTTTTGTCATCATTGAATTGAGTAGAACAACACATCTGAAAAGACTAACTAGTAAGTTCAGTGCTACTTAACACAGAAAACCACAGAATTTTATCTAATTTTTGTGTATTGTTGTGTAAAATTTCTTATCATATGATTTAAAAGGGAATTTTTATGTTTATGTATACATAGCACTACATTTATGATGATGATGATGGGAACGTTCCGCAATATGATACAGCAAAAAAAGAACATCTCAAAGGAAAACCAAGAAAGATTTTCTTAGAAGTTTCTGTAGAGAGAATTTCCATTTTTTTGTGCAATTTTCTTTTTTACATTATAATTTTAAAGTTTATTCTGTTTAATTTTACTTCTTTCACTAATGGAAATTATTTTTTTCTGTAGTTGAAGCACATTTTATGTTTACTTAATTAAAGAGTTTAAAGGGAAAAATCATTTTACTTTGTTTGTAATTTAAATTTATTTTTCTTAACTTTTCAGGTGTTTTTGTGTGTTTAATTTCGAAAATAGTGTTGATTTGCTTTATTGTAATAGCATGGGAATTTAAAAGGATATTAGTTTATCAATTTACAAAGTGTCAAATCAAAACTTTAATTTGTTGGGAGAACTGTGCGAAAATGATTAAAAGTAAATACTTTTTAAATTGATTTTAAAATTTCTAAGTAGAAGAAAAATCAAAGAGTATTAACGGTAATGAGTTAATGATTTATGAAAAAACACACTTTTGGATACATAAATATGAACCGTCAGCAATTATAACTAAATCAGTCCAAAATCATAGAAAACATTTGATTATGATGAATTTCTTTTTCTCATTTCAATACAAAGACCTTAATTCCATTCAATTTCAATTCAAAACCCGAAAATTCCACATAAGTTCAATAGAATAACAATTTTTTGGGTGTAATGACATTGTTATAATCAACAAAGAATCAGGTATGTACAAAAAAAATGATGAATTTTTCCAGGGGGAGAGTTAAAATTAATTTTGATCTAACACCAGAACAGAAAAATCCATGTTAGTTGAATATATCAGACATTAATGCTATGTGAGTGCGTGTTAAAGATTAATAATATGAAACCATTAATTTATGTTAAATATATTTTTTACGCCCTCTACAGGGGGGGGGGGGGACTACAAAATATAGAACCTTTTTTTTTGTTGTTAAATTTATGTATCGTTAGGTTTTATTAATGAATATTATTTTTCATAAATTTCAATTAAATTTGTTTACCATATACTCCCTTGAAAACAGAGAAAATTTATAACGCATTCTTCATTTTTCCTGAGTAGTTTTTCGTTTTAATTTTCACTTTTTGTTTAAGAAGTCATATACAAATTAGGATAATTTATTGTTTTTATTAGTGTCTTCAGGATATTCATTATAATCAGATCATTTTTATTCATTTGTTACATGAATTTTTTTTATTTATTTACACCTCTCGGTTGCTTTTAATCTCTGTCAAAGTAACGCCATGAAAATGAAAATAAATTTATATATGTTTTTTTTGTGATTTTCAATAGAGAGATGAACATCTTTTGAAATTATTATGTTGCGGACAAAAATCTAAAACATGGAAACAATAACTTTCAGTTCCTATCATAAGCATAAGAATTTAGTTGCACAAAGAATCAAATGATTATCATTAACCTCTAGTGGGAATCTAAAAGTTGGAAATCAAATGAAATCTTTGGTGTATGAAATGCTTGCATTTAAATATGTATTAGAAATTTTATATTTACTTATTTGCCAGCAACATAATTTGATGATGAATAAAATTTTTTCCATTTATTTAATGTTTCTGTTTATTTTGAATTCATGTTTTCCATAAATTTTCTTTTTTATTCACAAAATGTAAAAAAAAAAAAACGAAAAATAATGAAAAATTTTAAGGAGAAAATATTCTTTTTGTGTATAATTACACACACAAAAAAAATTACCTTGAATAAATTTCAAACAAAATATATATAATAATACATTTTCCATTTTCCATTTTTGAATTTGTCCTTAGTTTTTTTTTTTCTTAAGGAAATTTATAAATTATTATTTTTTTTGAAAAGATTTCCTAAATTATATTTTCTTATTTTGATTTAATTTAATTTTCTGTTTTTATTTTATATTTTATGATTTTGTGGATTGAAAAATATCAAAAAGAAAAGACAGTGAATAATTAATAACCCCACCACCTTCAGGGCATGGGAAGCTAATACACAAGGGAAATTGAACCAACAAAAATATATATACAAGCAGCAGAAATTACACTTGTCTTACTGAAAATGATAGGCGGAATTTTACAAAGAGACAAATAAAATTCTATTTTTGACATTTCAAGTTAATGACAAAAAAATTGTATTTAATTCATTTCATTATTTCTTGTTATATGCTCTTCCCGCCCCATCATCATTATTCCTCCTCCTATTTGACTCCATCCTGTGTAGTAAAATTTAATAGATTAAAAAATTTTGGTTGTTATTTAAGGAATTATAAAAAGCCCGAAGGTTTGGATAAGAAGAGAGGAAACTAGTATATAAAGGTAAAGTAATAAATTTGTTATCCAATTTTTAATGATTAAGGAGACGAACGACGAAAATGAAAATGTTTTATGTGTTTTTTTGCAAAAAAAAAAAAAAAAAAGTAAAGAACATTTTTATTTGCATTTAAGAATCATTATTTTTTATTGTGAAGCTAAATTTATGACAATTTTTTTTTTGCAATTTAAATGTTTTATTTAGTGTATTTAATTTAATTACTTAAATATGTGCACAAATTACAAATTATGCTTTTTGTAATTGAAAGACAGAAAACCATTTTAAAATTTAATTATACATAAATATATGAAAGGGATGAAAATTACAAAAGGGATGATAATTAATATAAATAAATTTAGGAAAAGTTAAAAACAAAATTGATATTTCTGCCCAAGATTATAAGAATCAAATTTATATTCTGTCCGTAAGATAATAGTAATTAAGTCTTACAAATGCCAACTAATGAGTTAAAATTTCAAAATATATATAAGTAAATGTTGCATAAATCATAAAAACTTATGATGTCGTAAATAAAATTAATATTTTCTATATTAGTTACTATACCATGCTGAAAAAAAAATTAATTTTCACAAAATACATAAATGTATAATTTAAAATAATTATAGAAGATAATAAATTTTAACAAATAATTTATTGCATCTTTAAATACAATTTCTTTTTTTTTGGTTGTAAAAATAATTATCGTTTAGGTTACAAACCATATTTAAAAAGTGTTTATTGTTTACCGAAATCTCTTAAGAATAATATCGATAATATCTTTTCGAATTTGTCTACTTAATAATTAGTTATACACAGCATGACAAAATGTAAAAATATTGTTGAAATTTATATTTTTTATAATAATGGTTCATAATATAAATCAATTGTGTTTTTTAAATTATTATAGTTTTTGAAGTTGTAAAGTCATAAATTATTTACTTGTAAAAAATAATTGCATAGCAAAGAATTTTGTTTTTATGGTAAGATAACATTAATGTTTTGGCAGTTATTTACATTTTAACTGTATATACTTTAAAGTGAACAAATGGGAGACTATGAATTCAGATCCGAAAATTGTAATTTTTCTACATTTAATTGAGTCTTTTACCTTAAAAAATAGATTTAAATTAATTTTAACATTTGTTTACCTGCTAAATATGTATTATACTAGTAGTATTGGTAAACAGGATAATTTTTGCATTCGCATAAGTTTATTAAAAATAACAATAAATCATAATTTTAAATCCAAAATAAATAAATTAAAATTTCAAGCTAAATTAATTTCAATTAAATCCAATTATAATTCTACAAAATATGAATAAACCAAATTTTCTATCCATTTCTAAATTTATATAATGTAAACCACTAAATATTAACTATTTTTTATGAAATTTTACTTAATATCCCATTTAGCAACATTAAAAAAAATATATTAAAATGTAAATTTTATTAAAGCCCTTAAGGATCTCTTTTAATATCAAATTATTATACCCCATAATTAAAAGGCCACAAATTTTATTTAACCGAAATTGTAAAAAAGTTTCCTCCACAAAAATGAAAAACTATTAAAAATCCTTTTACGTATATATAATTCTTTTATTAGAAAAATAATAATAGTAAACTAAACCAAAGTCCTGCAACCATTTTTCTATAAAAAAATTATATGATTAATTGTTGCACAAAAACCATTATTTTTTTAAATTCATTCCCTTTTGGTTTTGATGCTAAATATGCATTTTTTTGTTGTTGTTGTTGTTGTGTAACAAAATGGTTTATACATAAAATTTTCAGCTACATATAATTCATAATTTAGAAAGTTTCATATAGTCTTGTCCATTATGAAATTACATGATAAATATAAAAGTTATTCCCGAAAAATTATTCCCCAAATTATACAAGGTTTTAAATTTTTTTTTGGTGTTCTCTGTCCTGAAAAATTCTGCACAATTATAACAAAAAAAAAAAATACTTTTACCATAAAAATATGATTATTTTATATATCCGGAACGATTAAGAAAGTATACATAAATTTTATCTAGAGCAAAATCCTTGCCATCCTTAAAAAACAGTTTCTGTTTTGTTTGGGCTACCAACCATCATTAAATAAAGAATAGTTCGGTTGCAAAAAAAAATCTTAAATCCTTTTTTATAATCTTTTTCCTTTAGGACATTGCCAAAAAATAAATAAAACAAAGAAAACTATTTATTCATATAGAAAAAAAGGAGTTAAATCTTTTTAAATATTAAAAATAATGAAATCCAAAGTTACAGAAAAACAACGAAACATTTTTAAGCTGATTTCGCCCAAATATACAACAAATATTACATTTTTCTATTTCTGTCGGTTATATAAATAATATCCTGGGGGAAAAATGTTCACAACCAACAACAAAATTCACCACCACGATTACCAGAGTGAACAACAACTTCAACTCACACACATAACCAAACAAACACAAAAGGGTTAAAGTTTGGATAAAAATTTCCTTTTTTCTTTGCAAATCCTTTTTTATATATTATTCTATTATTATTATTATGTGTTGTTGTTTATTTGTTGGGCTTACCTTCCCATGGGCATCCAACAATTTCAGCTCTTAAACAAACTGTCCTATCATACTGGCTGTAAGGATATATTCGTATTTTCGATGCGAAAACGATGGGCTGTAAAATATTCTCAACTTCACTATAAGTATTTATGTTTCCTGTGAGGATCTGTTGAATAAAGAACATAAAAAACATTAAAAACATATAAAAAGAAAAATGTAAAATAGATAAAAATTATATGAAATCAAAATGTTTTGTGATATGCAAATTTGGGGGTTCGTTTAAAAGTCCTTTGGGTGAAATGAATAAATAATTTAAACAATTAAACGATTTTTCAATACAGAAATAGAAGAATATTTGGTTAATCTAACATATTATATTTGTAGACCAAATGGAATGATTGGATAAGAAGTTTAATTTGTGAATAATTATTTAGAAATTCAAGGTTACATTTTCAAGGTCTACTGTTGGAAATATTACATAGATATAAGATGAGTTCGAATTTAAATACCAGACAGACAAGCATAACAATATAATCTTTATCCCAAGAATTTAGCTCTATTTTTCTCTTCAGACAATTAACACTAATATAGACAGATAAACTTCCACCCAGCATATAACCTTAAAACATAATAAATTCTTCCTTTTTTGGAAAATGGTAAAAAAAGAAAATGTAGAAAAACAATCGTAAAATAATCTAGATTTATTTTTATTGTTTTTTAAAAACGCCATCACATATGCTGGTTTGTGTTTATACAAAAGAGTCTTTCCAAAATGAGGTCGTCGGATATATTTACGGAAAATAACTTGGCTCGCACAACGAATATTACATTGTCTTTATGATTTTACATAAAAGTTTTGTATTTGTGTGCTTGAAAGGATTCAATTTATCTCCCAGTTGGATATCTCAATTTCACATTAAAGAGAATAAATGATATTTTAAATATATAATACTGACTATAAAATTTCCAGGATCTTATATGCCTTGGAGTACTTAATATTTATAATAATTTCAATTACAATTACCTCTTTGCCTTGGATATTTTTCCAACGTAACCATTTATCAAAACCAGGTCGCCAATATTCTAATACATATGCTTCAGTATATTCTTGTCCTTGACCTTTACCAAAACGTCCTTGTGTACGTATACCAGTTATAACATGTACCTGTAACAAATCAACTTGTAGATATTCTTTTAGACCACGTGATACCATATGTTTTGGACACCATGCACCACCATTATTATCGATTTTCAATCTGAAAAAAATATATTAAGGAAAATTGGAATATTAACAATAGAAAAGAAAAAAATATTTAAGGATAATATATAAAAATTAATTTAGAAAATTTACAAGGGAGGTCGATGGTATAATGATTTATTGTATTGAGTTTAAGCTGGAACAGATAATAGCACAACGACTATATACAAAAATTTAAAATTCTTATTTATTCGATTATAAAAGTCTTACAAGAAGGAAACAAAAATGAATAATTGATTACCGATTATTTTGTCTGTCCTTTTTCTAAAACTAATCGAGTTTTTTTTTTTATAAAAACGTGTTGAGATTTTTATCTTTGTATATTAAAGATAATAAAAAACAATGAAATAAAAAATTATCACTTCAATTATTTCCAAAAAAACACATTAAATTTTATTTAAAATTGATTTCTTTTAATTATGAATTTTGTCTACGTTTTATGTTTTTTTCTATGTTGTTCGTATTTTGTGGCAGCCAAAAAGACGTCAAACTGTGAAAATGGTCATAATAAACTTTTTGATCCCTTTTTTTTTGGTTGAGTTCGTTTTCTCCGTTTCCTTCGTAAAAAAAAACTAATAATTTATCCTAAATATCTATAATCAATTCAGAGATTCATAGAGAAAATTCGAAATTTTTTCTACGGATCGAATACAAATTAATAATTTAAATGACCTGCGTTTAATGGTTCAGTGGCTATAAAGAAAATTAAGAATTGTGTATTTTGGTACTTTAACCCGAAGATTTACTTTTAGAATTCCTTTTTCATTTGATCTTTTCTGTGTTCTTCTTTAGCTTCTATCATGCTGAACGCTATAATGTTGCTCTGTATAAAATTTATATTCAAAATGGTTTGTAAACAAATTAAAAAAAGAAATAATCTTTATATAAGTAAAATTAAGGATCAGCAACAGCAATATTGAAGTATATGTAATCATAGGAATTTATGTCCTTGTTTTTCGTAGATATAATATAAAATGTGTAATTAAAGTGCTTGTAAAACAATTTATGGGTGAAAAGTATGTACTTGAAGAACAAAATGACTTTAATTATTAAGTATTAAGGAAGAAATATATTTTACACAAAAACAAAAAGTAAATTATCCTTAACGATATAGAGTGAAAAAAAAATTTGCAACCGTCGCATTAATTACATCATTACATTTATTAATGTCTTTTTATTTATGTACCTAAACATTTGTATATAGAAAAATGTATATAGTACTGATATTTATGTTCTATATACGAAATTGAAGATTGAAATATCTATTTTCAGAATCTGTATGGTATTTTTATTGCATCTTAAAAATTGAGTGCATATAAGAGGATCTAGAAGGTGGCCTCCCTATTTGCAGATTTTTTCTCACTTAAAATTCTATCGACAAACTTTTAAAAGAAACTTCAAAACAAAAATTTCAATTTCAATTAAAATATATTTAAAATATATTTTCAATAATTTTATATACCAAAATCTAATTTAAATTTTATTCAAATTATAATATTCCTCAATTGTATCCGTAATTTTGATATTCTAATTTTCTCATTACTATTAATTGAGAATTAACAATTTCTAGATTATCTACACATTTTACTATATAAATATTCTGTAGAGACAATCTAATAATTATATCAATCTGCTTTATTTAATTTTATTACAATATAACAATTTAACTTAATTTAAAGTTTAACCTAATTTTTAACCCATTTTCTGCTCTAATATTTCTAATATTAAATATATACACAAAAAAAAAAGATTCTATACCATTGAATCTCATTCACTGTTTGATAACTTAATTAATATAAATAAGATTTTATCAAAAAAAAATCAATTTCCCAACAGACTTAAAATAATTATAACAATTTATTTGACTTATATACCAGAAAATTTCAATATAAAATTGGTTTTAAAATTAGGGGAATTTTAATTGTGATAAGGAAATTTAAATTTTAAAGATTTCAATCATATATAAAACACTGTTGAAAGTTATTAATCGACATAAGTTTTGATAGTTTTTAAGGAAGATTAAAGATAATTTATGTACTTGTTCGAATGTTTAAAATTTTTTTAAAGAAATCTTATAATTTTTTCTTGTCAATTATAGTAAATTTTTAATAGATAGAATTTATCATTAGTTCTATTGGTCTCATTATAGATTATATGAAATTAAATATTATCCTTTTGAGATAACTAAAAAATATCGTAATAATATTATAAAATCCAACAGCTGCTTTTCTAACAAATCAGAATTTTTCGGGTACATCGGAAAGGATACCATATGGCTTGTCTAATACATAGCATTTATATTTATTTTTTTACAATGTATTCCAGGTAAATCCATTAAATATTAAATGTCCTTCTGTTCAAATATTATATAACCAAAAAGTTCAACGTTAAATATTTATAAGCTCATTTAATTTGTTATCTCATTAAAAAATGAAAATTCCGTTTTTTTAGTTATAAATACATTTAAACTAAAAATAATTTTTTTCTTTCATTTTAAAGATAACATAAAAACGAAACAATTTAAAGTTATCCTTAATAATCCTTAATTGGATAGAAAAAAAACACTCGTTTTTTTTTTTTGGTTAAAAAAAACTTTCCACTCTACCGATTTTAAAATTTCGCGTTGAAATTTTTTTTATTTTTATGTTCAAAAATAGTTTTAATCTGTACACGAAGGACGACAATTACTACTATGGAAAAAACTAAAGGTTTACATAAAGAGTAAACAGTTTTTTTGTTACTTCTTTTATCTCTTAAAACAAAAATTATGCTGAAAAAGTTACATTATATTCCTCCCTCACTGTATAGTCCTTTTTTTGACATAATTTATAATTGCTACCTGATGGGAAAATTTACGAAAAAAAATAATAATTTAAACAACTATTTATTTAAGTGAGTTTTTTTGGTGTGTTGGAAAACGAATAGAAGGAACATCATCAAAAAATCTTATCAGCTTCAGAGGTTATTATTATTTTATATAAAAATTGTCCATGTGTGATTCTGCTGGGTCGTTAGACGTTTTATGCTACAGTAATTTTTGTAATATAAAAACTTGTATATAACCAAAGGAAAAATTACACAATACTTTATTCAATTTTCATCATTTACGAGGAAAATTCTTATGTATAGAAACTTATCTTTGCTGGACTGATAACGATGATGATGGTATAAGGATTGCTACCCTATACAGTCACTCTCAGCACAATGAATTATCAGTGAAATTTAAATTTTTTGTGGAAAAAACGATATTAAAAAAAATGTTGTTAAAAGTTTTTTAACCTCTAACTTTTTGTTGTTGTATTTAATGCAATTTTATGACGAAACAACTTGAAACTGGACGATAGTTTGTAGCTATACATATAAATATATCTATTTTTTTGATATATCTATGGGGTGTAATATTACTTCGGTCATTGCGGCTGTGCTAAATGCATAAACTTAATATAACGACAAATTTTTCTAAAATATATTTTTCATACACATTTGCTAACGAAATACATAACCATATACAATTTTTAAATGTGTACATTGCACTGTACTCAATCTTCTATCCAAACACGAAATTGACATGAAATATTGTATAAATTAATATTTGGAGATTGCTGGGAAGGAAAATCGTATAAAAATTGTCAGTAACTTTTAAATTTTTCAACTTCAATTCATACTCTTTAAGAAAGATCAAATATTTAGCTGCAATAGTTCTATAAAAGAGCCTGACAATAATTTTGTATCGTTTCCGGAAACAATATCAAATTCAACCCATTTTCATATTTACGACTTTTGTTCAGTTTTATGACTAATAAGTTCATATTACCAGGAAACTTGCTAAACCTACAATAGTCTTAAAAGTGTTACTTTACAAGGTACAAGTATTAATTTATAATATGCAAGTGACAATGGGGTCTCTCTGTATTTTCAATATTTTTTTTAACAAATTTTACATTTCCCGGCCAGGTTGCAACAAAAAAAACAGTAAATTTTAAAGGTTTTACCTTCACAGTCGTGTATGTATAGTATATTCTTTTATGGACAATTTTCATTCATTTTTATTTTACAGAATTTATAATCCCTATTTCAATTTAAACTGAACAAAAAAAAAAAACTTATATATTTTTCCAGAAAAAATTTATAATGAAAGGGGAAAAAACTTTTTGGTATGCATAGCAGTTTCCGACTTTAGAAAGTGGAATGTTTTTTCAGTAAATTAAAGAATTTTATATATTAAATAAATGTACATTAAAATTTTGTTAATCTTTTATTTATTTAAGGACATCATTGAAAGAAAAATATATATGGTTTTTTTAATTTTTAAAGAGGCTAATTAATGGCCATTATTAAATCTCAACTTTCATCCAATGGGAAATCTCAACTTTCATCCAATTGTTCGGAATACTAAATATAATGTAGGTCAGACAATTTTTGATTTCCCTGAAGAAAATTTTACTACTATTAAGTTATATTCAATAATTTTCATTACAATATATCGGATACTAAAATATTCATATATACAAAATTCCAATTCCTGGCTAAGCCTATATACATTCACAATAATTCTATTTTTACCAAGCTATCGATATTAAAAATTGATAAAAATAAATGAATTTTACCATGTCAAATAGGAGTAGTGCACCACAATATGTTCAACAGCAAAAAATAGTAGTTTTTTTTTTCATTTTAATATTACATAAATGAATTTGTCGATTTTTTCTGTTTTTTTTTTTTTTTTTTGTTAATAAATAAATTATATTACATTAAATAAATATTAGAGGTAAAAGTTTAACTAAAAAAAATTTATTCAACCATTTTTTTCAAAAATTATTATATGAAAAAAAATAATGTAAAATATAGTTTAGAGGAAATTGGATTATTTAATTAATATTTGCAAACATGGTCGACAGACGTATACAACACTGTCATAAATGAGGTCAAAATGAAATTTTCTTTTCAATTGATGTGCAAAAATAAATTAAAATAATCTCAGTATTTAAAATTGTGTAAATATAAAAATTTTCATTGACACAACAAAAATAAAAATGTTAAATATTGATAGTGTTTTTTTCCAGTAAGAGTGGTGAAGAGATGTGAAGTATACACTAATAATTGGGTCATCAAATTTTAATATTTAATAAAATATAGTAGAGAAATCTAATTCTATTTTTTTTACATTTTATATTTGAGAAGAGTTTCGTATTTAATTAAAATTAAATTTAAATAAATCTTTTTCAGAATATTTTGATATTACATTCTGTGCGACCAAAGGACACATGTATGATGTGACCATATCAAAGTGAAAAATCAAAAATTTAGTTAAAATATCCTTGATTTAGTTTTTCAAAATTTCTTTCTATTTACTTTTATTTATTTGATTAGATTTCATTGAAAATTTAATTGAAAAATTTAATTAACATTTCTATTCGGAAATTGAATTTAGGTGAAATTAAGAGAAATTAAAAAAGTAAATTTGATAAAAGAGAATTCAATTTATTTAATAAAAAAAAATTATGTAAAATATGAATTTGTTGAAAAAATTAAAAATTAAATGTTTCTAATATTATAAATCATACAGGAAGCCTAACAGACATAGTGGAATACATAAATATACAAATTTGACATAGAAAAATGTGCAAATTTGACTTTGAAATGGTAATAGAATTCTGGGAATCAGAAATGCCATAGTATCTCAACTTCAACCCCATCCAAATAATGTCAAAAAAATAAAATTTAAATATTATTATTAGATATTTTTTTTTTCTCTAGGGTGAAATATAATTTTTTTTAACAAAAAATTTAATAATAATCCTTAAAAAAAAAATTTTTTCACTAAAAAGTAAATTATTAAAATTCAATCAAATATTTTTGTATTCAAATTTGGATAAAAACCCGCATTTTTCTGGTTATAAAATTTATATTGAATATAAAATATTATACTTTTGAATTAAAATTTTGTAAAAGCGGATGATAAAAAGCAACTTTTTTTTTTGTAAATTTTTATTTGGATATTTTATAAAAAAAAAAAAATGAATTGTGCAGGAAATGCAAATAATTAATTTGAATAAAATTAAATATCAAATTTTATATAAAATATTAATTTATTTATAAACTATATTTAAACAAAATTGTAGGTAGTTTTATAATGTTAATAATCTAATTTTGTAATTTAAGCTAAAGTAAAGTTACCGGCCTTATAAAATGTTAACAATAATAAAGCAAACCTGAAATGTGATTAATAAATTTCTCTAAAACTTTATAACACAACAAAATTATACAACTTCAAATGAAACTAAAATGCAGTCTAAATGATCTAAAACTAAAATATGGGTCAGTTGACCTATTAAAATTATAAAATAAAATTTCTCTAAAAATTTAAATAGTTGAAAAGGTTAATAATTTTTTTATTTTAAATTAACACTAGAAAATTATAAAATAATGTTAAATATTTGTCTCAAAATCAAATAAACTAGACAAACAACTTGTCTTCATTAGTGACAGCTGTCAGTGACAATTAAAATACAATATAAAAATGTTTATTGCAATTCAGAAATTCCTAATATCAGAAATAAAATTTATTTAAATGAATTTTAATTTATTTGTTTTCTTAATTAATTATTTATAAATCAAAAGCATATAAAAATTTTGATGTAATTTCCTCTGCTTTTAATACTTTTAACATAATATGATTTATTTTTCTCACTTTTCCCGAAAGATCAAAGAATTTTACATGAAAAACTTGTCATTTTAAATAATCATAAAAAGAAAAATTAATATAATATATTTAAGATTTTCTTAACAACCTTTAAAATCTAATTTAACACATGGAAATTACACGCTAGAAAATATTAAATTTCTCTCAACAGAAAAAAAATTGAAAAATTCTTCTTCATTTTTTCCAGAGTTAAATTATTGTACGAATTGAATACGCACGAAGATATCAGAGCACACATGCCTTAACTTTGTTGTACTATTAGATTACATCATTTTGATATGAATTTATTCAAACAGTGAACACAATTTGAAATAAAAAAGATTTAAAATCCAGTTTTTTAATACAACTTTTTAAATATATTAAGAAACGAGGTTTGATTGCAATGTTTGAAATTCATAATAGATCAATCGAATTAATTTGAAACAAGAGACAATTGTCCTTAATAAGAATGTGATAATGGTCTCTAAACGATATAATATTTGTCAAAAGATTTGCATGATCAGAAGATAATTTTCAATCAAGTTTTATTCTGATACCGGTAATGATTTCTGGAATTTTAAAGTTGTTTCACAATTTTTTTATCAATTTTTCTAAATGAAGTTACTTTTCACACTATCCTCGTACACTATATATAGATAACATGTCATTTTAAATATACATTTAAACGATTTCCCATGTTATAAATTTTATTAAAGAGGCGATAAAAATTTAACAAAAAAAATTGTTTAAAAATTAAATGTAAATAAATTTTTCACCTTTTTTTATTTGCCCCTCAATCTCCACACACTCTCCAACATATTTTGTTTTGTTTTTTTTTTCTTATGACATTGTTGCGTTCATTTTCGAATAAAAAAAATTTATGTTCAATAGACGACAAGATAATAAAGGTAGAGACAAGATAATAAATCTATCAAAAACAGAACTTATTGAAGTCAAATTAATATTTATATTATCTATTCGAAAAATAAAGAAAGAAACAGTCTATAAATATTAAAATTTTACTAATTTTGGCCACAGAGTTGGAGCAGTAGTAGAGGTAAAGGTAGGTGGTGACAAATTTAAGGTGGATAGTGAAAAGGTCAAATTTTTCTATAAAATATAAAACTGATTTTTAATGGGAGATTTTAACTTGATAAAAATATGTTTTTTGTTGAGCATTTCAAAAGGTAGGCGTCTTTTGAATGATTAAATGATTGCCTTTCTATTAGCAAAATCAAAGCATTTATTTAAATATTATTAAGTTAAACGAATCTAACTTAATTACCTTTCATAGATAAAAGATTTATGGTATAGAACAGAAGAAACTTACTATGGTTGAAATTGGGAATGAGGCAAAAAGCTACTAATTTTCAAATTACTCATATTTTGTAATACCTTCATATTTGAAGTTATATTTCCATTTTTACAAACTAACAAATTTCTGAGTAGAAACCTTAATAAATTTCAACCCTTTTCAAATAATTCAAATTAAATTTTTCACCCCTAATTTTCACCCAAAAATAATGATCTAATCTAAAATTCCAGTAAACTTTTCTATATGTTAACCAATAATATTGCAATTTATTAAAATCATTTTTCCCTCGGAATCCTTCATTGAATCATAAAAAGCCCATCCATAATTTAATAGCGGCTATTAGTCTAGTCACGCTCCTGTCTGTCTGTCATAAATTCTAATATCATATTTCAATAAAAACAAAATAATAAACAAAAATATTTATTAAGTTTTTGTTGATTTTTAAAAGAATGTCGATAATGTTCAAATAGTTAACATTTACACTAAAAAAAGGAGTTCACTTTTTTATATAATCAAGTAAAAAACCTTCTCTCTGCCAGTAATTTTTCCCAATTTTATTTACATTGAAATTCCATTTGTACAAACTTGAAGTCATGACATATCAAATTTTCGATAAATACAAAGAGAGAAAATAAAATTTTTAAAAAATTTGTTAAGTTGAGTTTGGGTATAAATTTAATTTTCGATAAAAAACCGATTAATGCCTTATATACTTCAAACCGTTTTCAAAAAAAAAATACAAAATTCCACCAACAAAATTATATTTTGTTTATTTGATAACATAATTTCAGATATTCATTATGTCAAAAAATTTTTTTTATTCAAATCCTTTCAAAGATTGCCAAAAAAAATATAGTTTTTGGATGATTTCTCGTATGTAGATTGTTTATTATGTAGTAGAAAGTATTATACAGGGTGAGAATTTATTATAAGTTTGAATTTTTAAAATTGAATTTTTACAGAATGGGATATGAATTTCTGAAAATTATTCAATAATATTTAACATAAAATAAGCAAATGAAATTAATCAATTTATTCCATAAAGTATTTTGGCATTTACAAATCGACAAGGAAGATAAATGTCCTATAGAAACATTCGGTCAGAAAATTTGACAGATCTAATTTTTATTACATTTTTTATTGAAACTAATGTTACACCCTATACAATAAAACTCTTTCAAAAATAAATAAACACTTACAAACACAAATAAACATCACTAAATCATAAATATTTTTATAACAAAAATAATCAAACAATCAAATATTGATTTTACTATTTCCTAAATATTTAAATTAAATATACAAAATGAAAAAAAAAAACGTTATTGGTATTTTGACAGGAAATAAAAAAAGAAAGATGTCAGAAAACTTCCTCTTCAAAAAGTTTTCAACTTAAAATTTACTTATAATCGCTATGAAATTTGATTTTGTCCATTTTTTTTTTACATAATAATATTAGTTATCCACTTTACTATCTCTTCATCATAACCAATACATACATTTAAATTATATAAATATCCTTTTGTGAACGCAAAGGGAAAAGGATTTTGACTATTATAAGAAACGTCTTTTTTTTGTCAGTTTATAAAGGGTTTCCCATTTTTATTGAATTCAAAACTAAAATGTAAACTGATTAATTTTATTTTGAATTGTTGAATTGTTATTAATTTTATTTTGTCGTGTTCATAGTCGAATAAGTTGCTAGTTTTCAGTGATTATTGTCCACTAATTTTGATTGGAAATTGAAACTTTAAATATTTAAGATTAAGAACAACTTTAAAATTCCAAAATTTACTAATTATTTAATCTTTTTAAATAAAAATTTCCAAAACTCACTTAGTGCTCAAAGAATCTATAATTATACTTTCAACAAACTTTTAAATTTTTTTCTTATTTTTTCATAATTTGCTGGTATACAAGAATTTGTTTGGTTTTTTTTCTTTTCAAAAATTCAACCAAGAAAAAGGCTAACAAAATTTTCTCTTGTTTTGTGTTTTTCTTTTTTACCTCTAGATAATTTTTTATTTTTGAAAAACTTTCGTAACTCTTCAACAACAAGAAAAAATTAACCCTTTTCATAAATCCTTGAATTCTGCTACACATTTTCCACCCCTTTTTCAACCTCGACAGCAAAAAATTTAAAGTTAACATTAAGTTAAAAAAAAAGAAATTTTCTTTTCAATGGGAAAAATAAATTTAAAAAAGAAAATTCAGTAGCAGAAGACAATGGTGGTGTAATGGGCTTGTTGTGAATTTTTGAACCTAAACTTTAGCTATTCATAATTTTTTACAATTAAGTCCCTGTAATCCATCTTTCGAAACAAAGAAGAAATTAAATAAGAAAAATTATATTCTAAAGTCAATAATAATTAGTCTTTTTCATAAAAAAAAAATTCTTTCGCCCCAAAAAAAGGATCTTCTTATCAGAGAAGGCAGAGCCTATAACAAAAATCTCAAACAGTCTAATAATCTTACCAATGAAAATGGTAATTTTTGTTATATCATATTTATGTATGTATATAAGAAAATTATTAAATCGGGTCATTTAATAAGTTTGATTAGAATTGGACCGCAACGAAACAAGGATATATCAATAACGAAAGCCAGGATCTGTCAATAACTTCATACTTTATCAACATTCAAAATTAGCTATGAAAATGTATGAATGGCGAAGATTTTTTAGACAATTTGTTAAATATTTAAAGTATTTAAATATATTTTTTACTATTAAGGATATTCATCATCACCATAAATTTGGTAATTGAAGTTTATAGAACAGAAAATTCAAACAGCGACTTAGAACAAATTCTATATGACTTAAATATTTAATTTTTTAAAATTTCACAATAATTTTTAAATAATCGGAAACTATAATGAAAAAACTCATCCCTTTTGCTTCCACACAGAAACATAAACACACAAAATATTCAATGATCCTGTATATACTTCGTTCATTAATATTTTTTTTAAACCTCTTCAACATTTTGTGGATGAATAAATTTATGTTTTTTCATTTATATTTAATTTTTTTGTAAAGTATTTAATATTTTAAGCTCTTCTATGGTTTCCGTATAATAATTATAATTAAATACTTTATAAAAAAAAAAGTCCATCAGTAAAAAAAAGTAAAATTAAAAAAAAAATGGCCAACCAGATTATTGGAGCTTTCATTGAAGATAAATGACGATGAATTTTCTTTTAAATACCACACAAAAAAAAAATATTCTTTATAATATTTTAATATATATAAATGAAAACCTCCAAAAAAAAAAAATATATACTAAAATATTAATTTTTCTTAATAAGCTTTCGACATTTTCCCAAAAAAAAAAAGGAACAAAAAAAAAAAAAACTGAAAGATTTATGACGGTTTGAAAGGTAGAGCGGAGTAATTTACTTCTTCGTTACCATTTGTTTATACATAATCCTCAGCAGTTCGTTTCTTAAATCAATTTTTTGTTGTTGTGGTTTATTGATAAAAAATATGTTTCGAGATATAGGTATGTATAAGAAAATTACCATACCAACACAACACGTTTATTTTATCGATTTCAAATCAAAAATTTGTGATTTCTTTTTGCAGGGGGTAGGTAATAATCTTCAGGCATCTAACATTAAATACATAAAAAAAAAAAAATTGTGTATTATATGATGATTATCAGTAAAAATGAAGACCAAATCAAGGTATATTTTTTTTCGGTATCTTTATTATTATAGATAGACGATAATATACTATGTTATAATATTATAGCTATTATAATATAGAGAAAAGCGTAAAATTTAATCTAAGAAAGTGAATGCTGTTATTATCTTTTCAATTTAACAGCCGCAAAAAAAAAACCATCCGCATTAATGTAAAATATTCATTTTTCGAATATTGTGGAATATTGGGGAGAGGGAAAAATAAAGTTATATAATGATTTTTGGTATTTTTCATTGATTATTTATATATTTATTTTTTTTCCATGAAAAATGGAAAATATATATTTTTTTTTATAAATTTATAATCTTTTGAAAAATTAGTAATTGCTGGGGGTTTGTTATCAAAAGGATCTGAACAAAAAAATAAATAAAGATTTCTATTTAGATTTGAAATACGAAGAATTTTAATTATCGAAATAAATAGAAAAAAATATATAATTAAAAACAATTAAATTTTTCAGAAATATTGAGTAAAGAAGAAGATCATATTTTGCTCTGTTTTAGAAATTCTAAATGAATTTTCCAGGAAAATGAATTAAAAACAAAACAGTCTAAAATTTCAAAGATTGTTTTTTTATTTCTTATAACAAATTTTTTGTAAATAAAAATCGTAATCAATAAAAAGAAAAGAGTACCTTCTGCGTTTTGGGAAATTAATCTTTTTTAAAAAAAAAAACCATTAACATTTTTTCTGTTGTTAAAATTATTATTTGTGATTTTGTTGGAAAAAATTCAAATCTAGGCTGAAAAAGTATAGTAAATTGTTAGTTAATTAATTTTGTTCAATTACTTATTTGATTGATTTTCATTGGTCATTCTAATGGCAAAATTTTTTATGTATATGTACAATTAAATCAATAATTTATTTCAAATTAATTCATATATGAAAAAGGATTATCATAAATAAATATCATGTCAAGAATCGATTCTACTTTTACAAAATACAATTATCTAAATTTAAATAAAATTCCAAAAGTAAATCCTCTAATTAATATTTTGAAAAATCAAATATTTATCAAATATAAATTTATTGAAATATAAATTTCATTTGAATATTCAAATTATTCTAAAATAATTTTTAACTTGACTTTATTATATTGGTTCCACGTTTTTTATTATTCATAAAAAGTTTTATCCGTAAAGTAAAAATATTATCAAAATATTTTTAAAATTCAATAATAATGAAAAAAGGTATAATATCCTTTCTACGTATATACGAAAAAAATCAAAAATTAGAAGAAAAAAAATAATTTAAGTATATATTTATTTATATACTTAAATTATTTTTGTTTTTAATCAATTCAAAAGTAAAATTAAAACAAATTAGAAAAACGTGTTGCATAGAAATAATAATAACAAAAAAAACAAAAAAATGTAGTCTAAAAAATCTTGAAGCTTATTTTCTCTCTTTCCAAAAATTTAATATTAAATTAAAATAAATATACTGTCACGTCAACCCGCACACAATATACTTTTTGCATAAATTTCATATTATTGTATATTACATAAAATGGAAAACACATCAAATTATTAAAGTTTTTTGCGGGTGGAAATTGACACAAGGAATGGAATAATAGAGGAAAATTTTTGTTTTAAAATTATTGTTTATTGATTTTAAATCAGAAAATTTCAAAAAAAACCTTAAAAAAGAATTAGTATTATTGAAGCTAGAGAATACTACACCAAACACTATAAATATTTATATAAATTGGATATTAAAGATTTATCAATAGACTCGTAAATATTCTTGAAATTTGTTTGTGTGTGTGGAAAAAGTCGTTTCTAAACTTTTTGCAGGATAAAAAAAAAATATACATATATTAATTTCCAATTTATTAAATATGTATACGCAAATATTTGGAGCAGCATAAATTATGAAAAAGGGGGTTCAAAAATCTTTTACATAAATTGAGTATTAGCATATTAAAGCACATTTAGATAAATTGAGTATTTTAGAGAGCATTCACCAGGATATTAGTTACATAATTCCATATTTATATATATATTTAATTTCTTGATATTTTCTCGAAAATTTTCATTTATATAATTCAACATAATAATTAGACAATAAACTTTAATCAGCAAATATTAAAGCAAAGATTCATCTTATCAATAATAATTTAACTATACAAAGATTTTTGCCTACCACTTTCTCAAAATCTATCACAAAACATTTTTCTTCATTTCTTCTTCTTTATCCATCTAATTAATAAAAATTTTGATTTCTTATTATAAAAATTAATGAAAATTTATAAATCAAAGCAAAAACAATTTTAACTACTCTTCATATTTATTTTTAAATTTCCACCGCCCAACTCCTTTTTGATTTGTTGTTTTAAGATTCATTCCTCCACACCCAAAATTTTACCATTGCAAAAAAAAATATTCAAAGGTAAATATAAAAAACTTTTGTCTTTTATACTGGGAAAAAACCGCCCACCTTTTTTATTTATATTTAAAATTAAAGAAGAAAATATCCTTTTTTGTTCGTTTTTCTTAAACTAAAATATTATTTTATAAATATTTTTCTTCTGTGCACAGACAAAAAAGCTAAATATTATATATACCTTTTTTTTTTTTTACAAATCATAATAATAATTATAATTAAATTAAAAGGACCTTTTATACATTTATACTTCCACAGAAAAAGAAATAGCAGCAACAGCAACAAGAAAGGAACATTGACCCAAAAAAAAAAAAAACAAAACCAAAAGCAAGACATTTTTTTTTTTTTTATTAATTATAACAAATTAAAAACAAAACAAAAAAGGAATATTATTATTATTATAACCGCTTGTTAACCATCATTACATTAACCAGCAAAAGAAGAAAAAAAATTAAATTAAATAAAAACCCACTTCCTCATCCTATATCCTCTCACCAAAAAAAAAAACAAAAAAAAAAAAAAAACCAACCATTAAAAAGGACTTTAATGATGATTAAAACAGAACGGAAAGTCTGATAGGACATTTTATATATAAATTATAAATATATGAAACAACGATAGGAGAAAATTTCCAACAATTATTATTATTAAAGTAAATTTTGATTTTCTCTTTTGTTGTTGTTAGAAAATTAAACTAAAATTGTGTACATTATTAATCAAAAAGTTTTTTTTTTCATTTTCACATTAAAAATATATTAAATGAAAATATAGAATATAAAAATATTTAATGGAAAGTAACCTCCACCTTATAATTTTTAAATACATAATACAAAATTTTGTATCATTGTCACATATTATTTTTATATATTAAGAGCCAAACAAAATGCTGGCGTTAATCGTTAGTAGTGTAACTTAAAAACAGTTTCAACATATAGAAATCAATATAAATTAAGTACAAAATGCTGGCGGCTAGCGCCAACCAAAAAAAAAACCAGCGGCAAGTTTCAACAATGTTGGAAATTTTACGCCAGCTCTAGGCAATGGTACCAAAATTTTGCTAATTTGTTTTGGCACCGTTGCTAATTTAAATGTCAAAAAACAGCTGCCATTCAAATTTAAGTACAACAGACTTTTAAACTTTTATTAAATACTTTTCCGTCGAATATTATTTTGACTTGCATAGTGTTTAGTTCAGCTTTAATGCTAAGGAAAAATAAACCTACAGCTAACACTACAAATTAACGCCAGCATTGTGTTTGGATCTTTAAAGTCGCCTATCCTCCTATACTACAATAAATAAAATATATTTTCTTTTTAAGAAAATTTCACATATTTGGAAAAACAAAGTTTTCTTATTAAAATTAAAAATGTTATCTTTTATCGTTTAAATATAAATTAAATACTCCTATAATCATATTTTTACCACCTATGTATAGTGCCATAGGACCCCCTGTTGTTCTATATATATACGATAGTTGGGTTACAATTTACAATAGAAAATTGTAGAGTAGTAAATTGTAATAAGTATACGCGAGTAAATTTAAGTTTTTATTGAATTTTCTATAATTTTCGTTAAAGTTTTTATAATTTGAAGGAACTTTTACCCAGCAAACGTAGAACTTTTTCTATAAGTAATACAAGAGTACGACGGAAAAGTACTTCTATTCCAGTGAAAATGTATATTTGCGTTAGTAGCTACTTCGCTTTTGTTTGTTGGGTAAATTATAGATATTAGTGTTCATATTTTCATTTCAGGATCTACAATATTTCAAATTTAATATTAAAAAAAAAAGTAATGAGAAATTGATTATATATTATTACAAATTATTGTATACTATATTAAAGATAAATCAGATTTTCCCTAGGTAACTTAAATTACACTTTATACCTTAAGACTTGTACACTAAACTTTAAATTATATTATTTATAATTTCCTTCATTTCATCCACACCAAAATATTCGTTTAACCCGACAACAAAAAAATGTAATAGAAAACTTTTCCTCCTTCTGTTGTTGTTGTTACTTTCTTACACTTGTCTGAGTATATTATAAATTTCATTATCCGTAATAATTAACAAAAACGGAGGAAAAACGAGGAAAAACTTTACCGAGACAATATTAATTCTTTATGTTGTTGTATATAAAAATGTAGAACAAGAAAAATCTATACCCAGACAAACGATGTCTTTAAAAAGGTTCAACTCCTTTTTCTCTCTGCTCATATCATCAAGAAAAAATGTATTTTAATGAAAGGAATATATGAAATTAATTAAAAAATTCAAAATAATTATAAACTTAATATGAAAAAAAGTACTCCTAGATATTTTTTTCAACCTTCAGGTAATATTAAAAGTAAACTGCTCAATTTTTTTGCAAAGCTTTTTCCTTCGAATAAAATAAAAACAAGAAAAAAATTATAATTTTTACATTGACAGACATTTTTTTTTATAAACTTAAAAGGGGGTGATTGGTGGTGGAAACATATTTTTACTGTATCTAAAATTTATTGTATTTTTTTTTTCTGTCTTTATTTTTGTATAATTTCGTAAAAGCAAATTTCTTTTTTTCTGTTTTCGTTTTTTTTACTTGTTATTTTTTTGTTGGTTCAAATATGAAACAACCGAAGGGTAAAATTTCAAAAAAAAAAAAAAAAATACGAAATAATAAAAACAACAAACCAAAAAAAAAAAAACCAGGAAAAAAATTGGAACTAAAAGCTTTAGGGAAAATTTGGGTTTTTGGTAAAAAAAGAAGAAAGAAAAAAGTAAAAAAATTTTTGTACTCTGCGGAAAATATTAAGTTTCAAAATTAAACAAAAATACAGAAAAAAAATGTGGTGATGTACGGAAAAGTAGGAAAATGAAATATAATTTAAAAGAAGAAAATTAAAAAAGTATACAAAAGTTTTGTTATCCAGTTCATAATGTCATCAGAGAGTTGAAAGAAATTATCATTTTAAACTCTTGAACTTCGCGCACAAACTGGCTCAATAAAACGATAATGCTTCGTCGTGATCTAAAAAAAAAAAAAACTTTGGTAAAATTATTTCTGAAATTTCTGTGATCCTTTGTGCGTGGTTTGTCACATCACAAAAACTGAATAATCTTTTCATTTAAAATATTTTGAAGAAATTTTTCAATGTTTTCAAAATTTAACCGAATTTTTTTCTATTCAAAATCTTTACACATTAACTGTTTTACTATATATGCATAATATCCTTTCTGTCAATTTCAAGAGTATAGTCATTGACTAATAATAATATATAGACTTATAAAGTAGAACAAAAAAAATTTCCAATTTCTGATTTGACTTTCCTAATCTAATGTAAAAAATCAACGTTCAACGTGCGTTTTTTGTTATATATTTTCGTTAGATTAGGAAAGGAAATATTTATGAATGACTAATATGAGAGCATGCGTGAGAGGATAATTTTTTTTATATTGAAAAAAACGGATTTTTTTTGTTTTCGCATATGTGATTGTATTGTATATATTTATGAATAGTTTTGTTGGTATTCGTGCATTTGAAAAGTTTCTAATTCATAAATAAATTCCAATTTTCAATTTTTAGCAAAAAGAAAATAGTTTCTTCTATATTGTAAGAATAGTACAGGCGTTTGGGTATTTTTGGTAATATTGATTAAAAAATGGGAATACATTTAAGAATAAATTAGAAGTTTTTTAAAAGGAATTAAACATGTTTAGAAATATGTATTTTTATCTTTTCTAAATTGAATTAATAAATTTTCAATTTCAATTCAACTTTTTTCAAATTAAATTAAATTAAATCTAACCAAATTTTAAAATATAGTGTTAAAATTTATGAATATAATATTGTATAATCAGAAAATATTATTAATTTATTGAATATATTGTATAATCATAAAATATGCAATATATTTTTTAATCGATATTACCAAAAATACCCAAACGCCTGTACTATTCTTACAATATAGAAGAAACTATTTTCTTTTTGCTAAAAATTGAAAATTAGAATTTATTTATGAATTAGAAAATTTTCAATTGTACGAATACCAACAAAACTATTCGTATTCATATAAGATTATACAAACAATCATATATGCGAAAACAAAAAAAAATCCGTTTTTTCAATATAAAAAAAATTATTCTCTCACGCATGCTCTCATATTAGTCATTCATAAATATTTCCTTTCCTAATCTAACGAAAATATATAACAAAAAACGCACGTTGAACGTTGATTTTTTACATTAGATTAGGAAAGTCAAATCAGAAATTGGAAATTTTTTTTGTTCTACTTTATAAGTCTATATATTATTATTAGTCAATGGTATAGTGTAGTACTATATGTACTTTTTGTAAAAACTGAATTACAAAAAATAGTCCATTTCTTTTTAAATCGATACAGTAAAGAGTAAACTAAAAACCTTATGAAAAGTAGTAAAGTTTTCATAAATATACACCATTCACATTCACATAAATTGTATATACATACTATGTATATGAAAGTATATATTTCAAAGGTGAAATATGCTAAAATATACAGTTAACCGCACAAGGAAAATGGAGACTGGCAAAAACTATATAAAAAAGAAAAACGGAAATAGAAAATGAATAGTTTCAGATTAATAAAAGAAAAAAAAGGGTATATAGTTACGACTTAAACTTAAAGTAAACTTTTTCCCTTTTTCTCTTATTTTCTTTTGGTAAATTCATAAAATTTAAAACCGCAGAAACCACCTACTTTATTCATATCTTTTATATAAATAATTTCAGTAAAAAAAAACAAAAAAAACTTTAAACCCAAAAAGCAAAGAAATAAAAAATTATCCTTAACCATATATGAAATTATTTTCTTAGTTTTATTAATCAAAGGAAAACTTTATAAGAGAAACAGAGAGTGACTAATGATTTGTAATTTTAAATCTAATTATAAAATTTATATATAAGAAAATTTAATAAGAAAATCATATACGAAAAGTTTAATTCGAGAATAATCCAATAGATGGTGGTTTCAATTTTGTATATACTAATAGTAATGTTCAATTCTTATTACGATAAAATTCATTAAAATTAAAATTCATTTAAAAATGAAAAAAAAAAGGATATTAATATTACACTAACCATAAAAATAAATTAATGAATTTTCTCGAAATAATTGTTTAATTAACCTAATTTCAATTTTTAATACAAATATTTTGCAATTTTATATACTTAATTAACTAAATTATAAAAAATCAAAAAGTATAAAAAATATAATCTTTCCTATACAAAATTTCCAATCATAATATTTAAATATTCTCAATTTCATATCAAAAGATAACAATTTCACTTATGAAAATCAATTTTAATTATTCTAAATATATTTTTTAAATACAATTTTCTTCGAAAATATATTCCAGAAAATTTTAATATTATACAAACAACAAAAAAAAAATCATTACGGAGCCTTAAAACTTCTAAATTATTCATACAAATTACAAACACACATAATTTAAAATATATAGTTGTTTTATATGTATATATAAAACACACAATTTTCCATGAAAAATAATAATAATAAAAAAAAAAGTAAGTAATTTTCAAAACATATTGAATTTTTAATTCCCATAAACCGATCTAATTAAAAATCATATATAAAAAAAGAGACCACCATATATCATTCCCTAACTCTCATATATACCCATAAACCTGTTACCCTTAACACCCATACCTCTATATTATTTAAATAACCCACCAAAACCACCCACAATGAAAAACTCACCCCCAAATTTCAATCTATTGCACACTTCAAATCCTATGTTAACCATTTTGAAATATAATTGCACTTAACACACATACATTTGTTCAATTTTCCTTCTGATACCAACACACACACACACACATAATTGAAAAACCACAATTGCACACTATTAAACATTGTGTTAACACATTTGAATTTAATACTGTTACTATTTCTAACTCAAACCCCAAAAAAATCAATTTTATTTTATTTAATATATATAAAAAAAAACCACCCTTTTTTTACAACCCCCAACCTAATTTTCCAACACCATTTTATTGATTTTCATGTAATAAACATTTTATAACTTATACTCTTACAACAAAATTTTACATGAGTATTGTATAAGTTTTAGCATAATGTTTACGTGTGTTTGCCAAAGTAATTTTGCTACTCTTGTTGAATCCAAAAAAAAAAAATCGTAGGGACTATTAAGGGGGGGGGGGGCATATAATTTTTCTTTTTATATCACAAAAATAAAGAGTTAGTCGCCGATAAAAGTGAATAAAAGAAGAGAGGTGTGACAGATGATTTCTATAATGAAAGATATAGACAAAATATAGTGACAGGCTACAAATATTTATATAGGAATAATCTTTTGGAGGTTGGTACTAGGTTGGGGGAGGATTACGGAGAAATGAAAATGTATCAATTGAAAAGAGAAAGGGTGGTAAATGCCCTTCATCCTGGTAATCCAAGTAATTTTTACCATATACAAATAATTTTTTTGTGTATAAAGTTTTTTTCTGTTTGTCTGTTAGTGTTGCTTTTGGTGTAATAAAAGAAAAATAACAAATTTTTATGCTCTTGTTTTTCTGATTATATTACCTTGGCCCAAGAGATTTTTTTTTTCACAACCCCCTAACGAATATTATTATTATTTTTTTTTTTGTGTATCATTATTATATTTTTTCGTTTACCTGTAAAGTGATATTTTTTTTTTTTACAGAATTATTTTCAGGCATGCAGGGAAAAATGGTTTAAAATATCAAAAAAATGAAAATGAAAATTATATATGTATGTATGTATGTATGTGTAAGTATATATAAAAATTCCAGGAGTAATGTAGCAGAAAGATATAGAATTATAAATAATGTACAGAGTGATTAATGTAATTCGGAGATTATGATGTTTAATTAATTGACAAACAATTAATTGAATAAATTATACAGAAGCAATAATATTTTTGGCAATTAGTGTACAATTGATATTATAATTTGTTGGTAAATAATATAAGAAATGTACAAAACTGACAAATTACAACAAGGACATGTTGTATAGAATACTTAAAGCTTACGAAACCCTTTTCCTAGTTCTTATGAAATTACCCTGTATACATAATATATGTTTTGTATAGCCACTTCACATACATTTTATATACACATATAAATTTGCAAAAATATTATTTATTATTATTATTATATTTTCAAACCATGTTTTTTTTTTTACCTTTTTTACATATATACCAAAATATATATTTTATATATGTACAGCAAAAATATATATAAAATATATAAACTTTTCTGATTAAAGTATAACATTTCTCCATTAAAGTATCCTCTTTTGGGGTATCATAAATGTTGATACATATATATATATATATATAAACATTTAACATGTTCTTTTATACATATATAATCATAATTTATATTATAAAAATTGTAATTCAAGAACAACAACAGAAAAAATAATAATAAATAAATAAATTTCTTATACTATAAAAAAATATGAACATTTTTTCAATTTTCCTTTTTTTACGAGACTATTAATTTTATTTATTTGATCACATAAAAAATATTTTTTTGAATCCTGGCCTGGGTAAAAGTTGAGAGAGTTTAAGTTAATAATAAACAAACATAACAACAACAAAAAATCAATAAGACCAGAATCATAAAAAAATCAAAATGTAAATGATATAAAAAACAAAGTTTAAAAACAAAAGCTTTTAAGTTTCTTTAACAATTGACAGTCATTTTAAATAAACAATTTTCTCGTCTGTCTATCAATTTTTTTTTTTTTGTAATTATCCTCTAAGTCTAAATAAAATATAGAGTGTATGTGTAGTCCTCTATCCATGGTCGAAATAATTGAAATTATAAGCAAGTCATATGAGCATTTTTTTAGAATACTTTTAGGAAAAATGTTTTTTTTTTAATTTCAAAATTATAATTGAGAATTTCACTTAATATGACAAATGCATATAGGAAATTATTGATATACCAATATTTTAATTGAAAATTCTTGTCTAACTTTTCAATAAATTTTCAAACTATTATTCCATAATTCATCAATTATTTTCATTAATATACATTTTTCACTTTACAATTATTGTCGAATATGGCAAATTTAATAGAAATTCCTTGACCTGAACATTTCTATAATCATTTTAATGTAATATATAACATAAAAAAATATTTATTAATTATTACGAATCCACAGGTCAGTCAACAAGAGAAATATGCAAAAAAAAAGCTTATTATTATTCAAAATTTCTCATTTTAAAATGTTATTTTGGTAAATATTTATGTGTATATCTATGAAACTATAATTTTTTTTTTTTAATAATAATAATTCATTGTTCATAATTTGCACAATGAAAATTTCATGAGATTTTTATATAAATTTGTTTTTTGAATGAATAGCTAAAAACATTTTTGATTTGAAAACATTTTAAATAATTTAGACAGGTATTCAAAAATTAAAATTAAAATCAAAATAGAATTTCATTATTAATTTTTTTATAAAATAATATTTATTAAACAATTTAAAAATATTTTGAAAAAAATTATTTATATTAGTTTAGAGATAAATAAATAAATTTAACATGTAGCTGCTATATTGCAATATTACAGAGAGATTAAAAATAGATGTTATCTTTCTATAAGGAAAAGTTGTATTTTAAAGGAAACATGACATATGCAGAGTATAGAGACGAAAGTAGGATAATAGGATAAATATAATTATTTCCTATGGTTTATCCCATTAAGGATTAAGACTATTGCCGGCCACTCAAAGAAACTCATAAGACATTTTTTTTTCACGAGCATTTTTGCAAGACTTTTTTCCAAGTCTTTCGCTATCGTGATTTTGACATATTTGGACACTAAAATTCCTAAAATTGACACTAAAAGTCCTGAAAATTTGAAAATATACAAAATTTTTAAGACTTTTAGTGTCAAAATCACGAAAGAGGCTTGTGAAAAGGCTCGTGAAAATATGGTCCTAGAATGTTCAAATTTTATGAACTAACATAACAATTTATATACCAAAAATTATAATCTGTCATCCTACATATTTTATACATATTATAATTTTGTTGTTATGGTAATTTAAACATAAATAATAAAATATTTATAGCTATATTTTTTTTAAAAATAGATTTTATTTTTGTTAATATTTATTTCATAAAAAATCAAAACATAATATTTTTTAGATATCACAAAAAAAAAATGAAAAGATTTATGATCAAATTTATTTATTATACATATTATTATTATTATTTTTTATTAATATGTAAAATATCAAAAAAAAATCTTTCTTTTAGTTATAAATTTATTTGCAACACAAATAAAAAAAAAATTTTTAAATTTTTTTTCAAAAATGTTGATAAAACAAAGCACAAAATATTCATATGTCGCGCATAATTTTTGATAAATAGTAGAAAATATATGAAATTCTAGATATACAGAATAAAAGTGTAAATTTCTAAAAATTTAGAGCACTGAATACATAAAAAAAATATATGAAAAGGAATGAACATATAAAATTACATGTATGTAGCGCTTTACTACATAAAAAAAAGGATGTCGAACCAAAAATATAAATAAATTTTTTGGAGCATAAATCATATATGCATGTAGATATCATTTTAATATACATACATACATAGGTGTGATACCAACAAACAAATAAAAAAAATATAACTCAAAATTATACAAAAGTGTAATAGAATTTATACAAATGAACATGTTTTTTTTTTTTGCTTCTTTTTATTATTATATACCTTGAAGGTAAGTTACTAGATGAATATTAATATCTATCAGTTCACTTTATTAAGAAATTCAAGTTGACAGGGTGATTACAAGTATTTTGAATTGAATATTTGAGAAATAATTGAAAAAATCTTGATAATAATTAATCTACCTTACAAAACAAGGATAAAGTTTAGGGACTATTTGAATATAAACTTGAATTTAAACTATACAAAAATCTCTGAAAATCGCACTTGTAAAATTGTATTTAATTTGATTAACATTACATACATAATTCTAATCAAATCTCTAAACTACTAAAATGTTAAAAATTATTTCTAAATATGTATAAAATTTCAAATTTCGGTTTTCCATGTTCAAAAATATTTCGAAAATTAAGGACCTTTAAAATTTTCACTACAACAAATCAACAAAGCGTCACATATTTCCACAAAATGTCATTTCGATTAAACACTGACACATTAAAGTGACAATCCCCTGTATCTACATCATTTATGTATATTTTTTTATATATTATATTCGATATAAAATACCGCCATCAGTCAGGTTAGCAACAACAACAACAACAAAATTATTATATATATTTTTTACAAAGTTAGATCCTGTGTGTCCTTTATGTCACATTGCATATATGTGAATATATAAAATAATATTTTTTATTATATAATATGTATATGTACAGAAAAAGGATCATTTTTAACCTCTCCATGGAGCTACGTTAAAAAGCAAAATGAGCTTTGACAGGAAAAGATATGGAAAGTCAACAGAAAAAAAATAAATAAAAATAAAATAATATACAAAATTCTAAAATAGAAAAGATAGAAATAAAATGAACGAAAAAAAAAATTTACTACAGTGAAGATGAATACTATAAAAAAAATATGATATACTAAAATATACTATAAATTTTTATTTGTAATTTGTGTTATACAAAATTACATATAAAGGATTACAATTTTAATATACCAAAAATGAGAGTTTGTTCATTTTGAAATTGCTATTTTAATGGCAGAGATTAGTTTCTGATCAAAATATGCAATTGAAATTTGTTTGTTATATAAAAATAGTAGTAAAAAGTTTCGTCATATAATTTTGATTTATTTCCAATTTTTGCAAAATATCGATCGAATTTTGAGTTAATTTGATCAAATTTGAAAGTTATGATGGTAAAATTTTCTATTCTCCATTTTTTCAATTACTTAAAATTAGAGAAAAATATTATGGTCCTTAAATTCTTTGATCAGTCACGCCTTACAGTATTCACAAAAAGAAATTTAAAATCACAAGGACATTTTTAACACATTAAAAAAGCTATATTTTATATTTTATTTAAAAATGTGTTAAAATATTTTATAGTTAAGTGTAGACTTATGTAGCTCTAGTTTATGTGAAATCTGTAATTTATATATTTTTTTCATATTTTTATACAGATGAAAAATTTCATTCAATATAAATATGCAATTTTGTAATTGTGTTGTAGAAAATTGTATACGAAATAACACACCCGAGAAAACTTTCACACAGAAATAAATTAAATTATTTAAGCTCATTTCAAAAGGATAATTGTAAACTAATTTTTGTGTATATACTTTGTTTTAGGTGCAAGAGGTAAAAGGCTAAAAATTGATCAAAATTCTTTTTGACTTAAAAAAGAACAGACTTAAGTATTTAATGAAAATCGCAGTTTAAATTCATTTAAAAAAGACAACATAGGAAAGTTAAGGACGAGACAGAATTGAATCAAAGTTCGATTAAAAGAAATATTATTATCTCAACAAACTTTTTCATTTTATTAATGTTTCTCTGTCCTTAATTCTTTATTGAAATGTTTAATGGTAAAAACTTGATATATTGATTAAGATATGACAGTTTTTTTTAGAAGCACTTCATTTTTTAGGTTAAAATATTTCCAATTTAAGTAAATTCTTAATATCCTAAGAGAATGGTTCTTTTTTTTTTGTTTGAATTTCCAAAAAACCAACAGAAATTTTTAAAATATATTTTCAATTAATGTAAAATTTAGGTCAGTGATGGAAAATCATATATGTCATGCACTGATAAAAATTTATTTAAATAAAAAAAAATGGATGAATTTATATTTACAAGGATTAAGGATTTCAAAGTAAAAGTTTAAAGTATAAATAGAATGGAAATGAATCAAAATATTTGTGTTTCAGTTCAATAAGCCTTGGTCCAATTAGTGTTTGTATACAATTCTCATCGACAATATTAATTTTTTTTTTTATGAAATTTTTATAATTAAAGGATATTTTAAGAAGTTGATATTTAGAGATGATTACAAATTTTGGTAGAATGAAGATACTGGGGAAAAAAAAACCAAAAAAAAAACTGAACAGCAGCAAAACTGTAAATAGTATTTTTATTTTTTGTAGGTGATCACGTCATGCGCTCTTTAATTTTACAATAATTTATTGATTTTAAAATTCTAACCAAACCAACATATATTTAATGTGCAACAAGAGAATAAAAAAAAAAAACTAAATAACGAGCAGAAATCTGAATATGTAGAATATCCATTTGTAAAGGACACTATATATTCATTTTTTTTTTTGCTGTTACTGTGGTTTTATTATTATTTATCCTCTTTCTGTCATTTGAAATTTATAATAACAATAAACAATTTAGCCGCTGGTACTGGAAAATGAATAAGAATTTTATTTTCATATCATTTTTTTTTTTCAGTTCAATTACGAATCTGCTCTATTTATTTTATCATTTGGAGGCTTACAAAAGAATTTTCATATTTTTTATATTAATTTTATCATTAACATTTTAAAGGATTCAAATTTTTCATATCCATTTTTTTTCTTGTTTCTCTGTTACACAATTTCGAATAATTAAACCTTAGAATTTGTCAGAGAAAAATTTATTAAAATTATAATTAGTATTTTGGTTTTTTTGTGTAATATGAAATATAAAAATATCCTTAAAAGATATATTTCATTTTTAACTACCTAATTATTTATTTATACCTACATGATAATAATCAACAAAATTTTCTTCTTGTCACATTTGATTGAGCATTTATCTCTCAAAATTTACGTAAACAATATTTGAAATGTTTCTTGAGAATATTCTAATTTTTTTATTTTTTTTTTGAATATTTCTTATATCCTCATCCTTATTTCTATTGTTTTTATTGCTTTTGTTACCATACGTTCGTTTATATATCATTGAAAACATAAAAAAAAGTGGAATTCCTTTTTAATGTGCCTAAATATATAAAATTTTTTTTACGGAATAAATAACAAAAAAAAAAAAAAGATGATAATAATAATCATAAAATTATTCGTTGCGTGTTCTATCGCATTTCTTTGCCAAAAATAATCCATGTCGTTGAAAATTATTATCTTATATATATACGTTCATTTTTTTTTATTAGAATATTTTAATATAATTTTGTAAATATAATGTTCTTATTAATTTAAATTAGAAACAATTCGAAAAATTAGGCACGGTGATCTATTGTGTCACAATTTTAGTTATGAGTCAAGGAAATTGTAGGACTAAGGAAAATTTTACTAAGAAATAATGACTTGGTATACACTGATATAATGCCAATTGAACAATTCTCCAGAGAAACCGAAAAGGAATTCAATGCAACGCCATCTCTATTCAGTCTTAACAAACTCTAAAAATATTTTTAAATAATTTTTCATATTTTGTATATTATTTAAATAGAAAATATCTTTTGTGATTTTATGATGACACATTATTTAATGAATATTAAAAACAAACAAACAAACAATTTACAAAATTTTTCCTCCATTTTGTAAAAAAAAAAAGTGTGTAATATTTTTTATGAAAATGTTATATTTTATTTGCATTTTCAGTTTTTCTTCTCTTATTTCATTTTAATGGTTTTAGATAGGACGATATAAGTCATCATAAAAAATTTCAATTACTGTAATAAATAAACGATTTTAAGGAGAAATAAAATAAAAAAGTTGAAGGAAACAAAAATTGACATATATATTTAAATTATTACAAATATATTTTTGCACAAAATATGTTCGCGTTCTTTTGATGTGAAATAATTTTCATTTTGTGATTTTGATTATACTTTGGAATGTCAATTTTATATGAATATATATTTGACGACTATTAAAATTTATATCCTTTAAACTGAAGTACCTAATATATAGGCATATAAATTTAATATATATTTTATTATGATTAATATTATTATTATTAGTTACCATAGAAATTAAAACCTTAGCAAATTAAATTGGTAAATAAATAATAATGAAATAAAAATATTTTTATGAAATTTTGTATAAAGATTAAAATTTTTTTTTTGAAGTCTTTAATTGAAAAAATTTAATCCCACAAATGGAAGAAAATTGTGAGAAAATTTAATTTGTCATTTGCTTTATGGAGAAACAGAAATTATTTCAATTATATTTATTTTATGCTATAAAATCTATTAATATCCTTGATCTTTCGGTCTAAAGTCTATGAAGGATCTTTCAGTTTTAGTATATCTTTCTTTCAAATTTCTTGGATCCGAAATACTTAATTTAAATATAAAAATTAATTTAGCAAAATGTCATTGATATTGAATTTTTTTCTAAATTCCTAATTTTAATAATAATTTGATTTATGTCAGATTGTCAGTCATCTATGGCTAAATATTAAATTTTACCAAATCACGCAAACTATTTTTAAAAGAAAATCATATTTTTCTGTATTAAAAAAAAAAGATAGAAAAATTAAATTTATGAATTTTTAATAATTTTTTGGAAATTATCCAAAAAAAAAAAAAGAAAATGAAAATCAGAAATATATAAATACGTTTTGAACTTGAACCAAAAAAATTTTACATTTAAATGTCATGAGCAAAAAATCAAATTTAAATTTCCACCCCAAACAGAAAATTGCTCTTTTTTGGTTTAATTTATTTAATTTAATTAATAAATTTAAAAAAAAAAAACATATTTTATTAATCGAAAAGCTTAATTCTATTTTAATTAATTCATTAACTTTTTTTTTTGTTGTTTGCGATAAGAAATTTTAATTTATTGGTTAAATTTTAATTATAAAAATTATTTCGTTGATAGCAAAAAAAAATTATAATGAATAAATTTAAAATATTTAATTTTAAATTTATAATCACATTTATTCACATTTCTCTTTTTTTAAAAACGATAATTAAAATATTTAAATTTAATAATAAATAAATAATTTATTATTACTAATTTTTTCTATTAGAGTTTTAAAAAATGTTATGGAAATTAAATGGTTAAATAATTTTCTGGGTTATTACATACAAATTATTTAAAAAAGGACGAAAATTGATGATTTTTTTTTGGTAAAATTTTATAGAACAAATTTTGATAAATTAATTATTTAAATTTTCCATATTTAAAGAGTAAATTTGCTATTTAATTAAATCTTAAAGGATATTTTTTAAAAGTTATATTAAAACTTGAAAATTTGAAAAATATAAATTATTATTATACCGTACCGTATTTATGTACTGGGAAACTCTTGAGCTTCATATTATTTACATGTAATTAAAATATAACAAGAAGTAAAAGCTAAACTGTTTTTTCTAAGTGGAAAATCACATTTTCAACAAATAATTTTCATATTTACTATACACAAAATTTTCCACTTACCTTGCATGTTGTGGTCCTACATTTCCCATATCATGTGCTGAACTTGCTGTTATTTGAAAATCAGCTATAGCTCCAGATTCCATACCTAAAGGATTCTTGCATGTTGCTATAAGAAGTAGAAAAAAAGAAAGAGAATTATTAAAGTATTTTGTATATGCACATAAATAATGACATAATTACATATGTAAATCATTATTATTATTTTTTTTTTAACAAGGGTAACACTAAAGGAAAAGGAAAAACAACTTTTCAACAATCTCAACTATAAAGATTAGCTTTATAAATATTTAATTATATATTATGCAATAAATAAAGGAAAATTCAGAATGAAAAAAATTTGTGGTTTTTTGTATATTTTAATAAATGCAAAGAGTTAATTTTTTCTTTTATTTTTTAAATGATGAAGTGAAAGCTTTTTGGATTATACAGCAAATTTAATAAGGTTTTAAAAATGTTTATTTAAAATTGTTTACAAGAGGAGCGTGTCATACAAAATAAATGTTTGGAAGTCATAGTTAAAATATATAACAGCAATTTTTATCCAATCTAATCGAAAATTATAATTCAACTAGTTGTTTGCGAGATATAGTTATTTCCTACAATTAATTTGGAAAATTTGATTATATTATATTTAGCAAAATATTAAATGATTTTCGTTTTTGCTGATGTACCACTATAAACGGTGAGAGATAAACTAAAGTCTGTAATGAAAATGATATTCTGAAGATTGTCTTCTCTAAAATATACTCCTAATTGCAATTAATCTCCAATTCGTTTACCAAAAAACATCTATGTTTTGACAACATATCAAATTTTTAATAATTCTTTATATTTGACACTAATTTTAGAGACTTGAAAAAGAATATATATTTAAAATATAATCAACTCCTTAATTTTAATTATAAGCTTTATAAATATCTGAAAAAGCATCAACATTTTCCTATTCAAAAAAAAAATATCTAAAAAAAATCCTTTTTTAAATTCAAATCAAAAAATTTATATTCATATTTAATTTAAAATCCAACTTGTGTTTATCATATTAAAAGCGTTTTGTGTGTTCCAAAGGTATTTTATCATATTAAAAGCGTTTTGTGTGTTCCAAAGGTATACCCTCTCCTTTTCGTACAAGCATTTTCCTTTTTTAAAAAAAACGCATCTATTATTTTGTAATTAGTCTCTGTACAACATACAAAAGAAGAATAACATACATACATTCGTTAGTCATGACTCTGGGGGGTGGGCGCATAACAAGGATTAGAAAGAGATAATAAAAAGGAGCAATTAGTGTTCCACCAGGACTCGCCTTTTCACATTCATTTAAATTAATTATTCAACGTCAAAATATACAAACACAAAAAAAAAGCCATCAGAGGGTGGTAATTTTTTTTTTTATAAAATTTTATAATGTAAAGAAAATTAATTTATGTATAGACAAAAATCATATTATGTAGCTATAAGATATTTTTAATGTTTAGACTTTAGACATATAAAAAAACTATGAAATTTATTTCAAATTAATAATAATTTTTTCCTTTTTCTCTTTGGTGGAAGGTGGAATTTTCATAAAGTTAAAATAATATAAAATTTGAAAATATGTGTAAAGGGTTCATTGAACATCTGGTTCAGCTACCAGAGAACTCTGTAACATATAAAAATAAAATTTCTTATGTTTTTATTATAAATTATTATTATTATTTTAGGGGCGCACACAAAAATTATGAATAATAAATTTATTTGACGACATTTGTTTTTCTAAAGAAAAACAAAAAAAAAATTAATTTTCTCGAAAGAAAAAGAATTTTTAATATTGTGTCAAAAAAAATAATTTTATTAAAAATTACTTTAAATATTTATCTTTTATATATAAAAAGTTCTGAAAATTATTTATAATTTTTTACAAAAGTTTTTAGGGCAAAAATTTTGATTATTATTTTTTAACATTTAATTTTTTTGGTTGATTGTTTGTAGGATTACGTAAAGGATAATAAATTAATTTCAAATTTTAAAGTATTTCTAATAACAAAATACTTTAATAAAACCTCTCCCTAATTCAGGACGTATAGCATAGCGTATGCCATATATACGTCGATACGCTCGATACGCTCACCGAAATGAAACGTCACATTTATATACATTAACAATTTTTTGATTGATGTGTCGGTTTGTTAAATTTCAAAATTGGAAATTCGTCAAAATTGGAATTTCGAATTGTCGCCGTTTGTACGTCGCGTATTTCGGAAGCTCTCATACAAAATTTATGTGCATGAACCGATTTTGACAGACGGTATACGCCTTACGCTCTCATATAGGGTAGGGAGACGTGTAAAGGATAGACAATATCAAAAATTTGTCGAACATTTTGTTATAGTATATAAATTTAATGTGAATGATTCTATTTGTCAATAAATTAAGTAAATTGTGATAAAACTATAAAAAAAAAATGTGTTTAAAATTTATTTTTAAATTACACATTTCAAAAAATTGAATTTCTTATAACAAACTCCACTATTTACTATTTCATTTAAATATTTAATTATCGTAAAAATATTTTTAGACACCCGAATAAAATTTGAAAATATATTTTAAATTTATTTAAATTACAATTTTTTATATTTTTTATTTGTTCTTTTTTAAAAAATAAAATATAAATTATAAATATTTCAAGAAAATGTTCCGTCTTGGTAAGAGAAAGAATCCAATAACTTTGAATACTTTTGAAAAAAAACCAAAATAATCAATTGATAATAATGAAAAGTATATTTTCATTTTCATTTCCATTTCATAATGAAAAAAAAAATAACGTTAAATAAAGATTGAAAATAAACTTTAACCAAAAACTTTTTTTCCCATAAACGTCCATCAAATTCTAATCAAAATAAAAGCCTTAAATCCATCAAAATCACTAAATTTTCTTTACCAAAAATTTCACTTTCAACTATGAAAAAAAACAACAAAGAAACACATTAATATCAATAAATGTTATTTAAGTTTCAAACAACAGAAAAAAAACCGACCAAATATATAAAATGCTCATGATGCCATGGATATTGATTCATCAGTTTATCCTTAACAAAAAACAAAAAATCCTGTACTTAACGTCACCTACACAAACTCTAGATAGAAAAAAAATCATTTAATATACAAAAATCCTCGAAAAAAAATGCCTAAATAAATATTATTCTCTCACTTCTTTTATACTTCCGTCCTGCCTTGATCCTAACCAAAAAACTTTTAAACCTCAAACTTTAAAAACCATTTTATATACTAAAACAATCTATCAAATTTTCAGTAAAAAAAAGAAATGGAAAATTTCACTAATAGTTTTGTTTCTATCAATAGAAAATTTCTATGATGGAGGTTCACAAGAAGCAGAAGAATATGAAAAAAAAATGTGAGAAATTGAGATCTCTTTCCAGTTGGTTTCACTAATTTATCATATTCCCTTTTTTTCTACATATAAATATTTGATACCTCGATAAATTTTTGTTTTGTCGGGTTATTTGTTATCCTATATTGTAGCCCTTATCCCTTCTCGTGGAAATTTTCTCTTGACTGAAGCTTTTTTTCATGTAGCTAATATATCATTAGAGATATGGGATCCCACATCAGGGATGGATAGGAGGTTAATACATTGTTTTATAGTTATTATTAGTGACATATAGGCACACACATATGTGAAAATGATAAAACCAAACAAAAATAGACCCAAAATTCAAATTTTTTTAAAAGATGGAGATAAAATTTACCAAAAAAAAAAAAAAACAAATTTCGTTTTTGTTTTTGTTTGTTTAGTAACAGCAAAATGATCCAAAAATTATAAATATTTCATGAGAGTGAAATTATATTTCATATATGACATTCAATATTATATTTTGGAAATTAGATATAATTTTAAAACCTCTAAATTACAAAATACCGAAATTGAAAATTACCAAAATGAAGGGCTACAATATTCAATAAAAATGGTGACCATATACAAATCGTTACTGAACCAATTTAGGTGAATTTTTATTTAACAGAATTATAGAATTTCTAATATACTTCTGCATTAAGTAAAATTCACTGAGCTAACGTAATTAATTTAAAATTCAGTTCATTAAATTAATTTTGTAAAATATCTTTTTTTTTTTCACTTGAAATTTTCATAGAAATTTAGAACTTTTTGTAAACCAATTCAACAGCCAGACGAGATGAATATAGATTTTCGGTATTTAATATTAAATATAATCTTATTTTGGGATTAAAATTATTGGATAAAATAGTTTTTGTTTCAAATTTACTTTATTAAGGCATAAAAAGGATGTTTTTTTTTAAAACAGAAGAACTTTCACTATTCATTTACATTTAGTGTGGGTATCAAATGGAATTTAAAATATATTTCAATGTCTGGATAATTATTACAGAATTTAAATATTCAAATAAATTGAATTAAAATTACCAGAAAATTGTCTAATTTATTTCTTTAATTAAAAATCTATACTAAATTTAACAAAAAAAAAAAGAAGATAATAATTTAAGGATAAAAATTCATTTGGTCCGAAAACATTCATTTGTATAATAAGAAATTTATTTTTACCAAAAAAATTATACTAAAATCGACAGGAGATACTAAAATTTACAAATTGAATTCAATAAATTATGACCACAAACAATTAAATATCGTAAAAATATTAAATATTTTTTATAACTCAAAAGTCTATCTCATCAAAAAAACGTTCTATAAATTCAATCTATAGATACTAATTTTGAAAGGACTATTAATTTTCATAGCAAAATATATTTTACTATAACGAATTGTCAATAAAATTTATAATTAAATTATTCTTACCAATCAGAAACAATAAAATTAAAATTATAAATAATTAAATAAAAATCCATTAAAAAATATAAAATTTATAATTTTAGATCATCAATTTTCCAAATTCCATTAAAAACATTGTAAATAAAAAATAATTTTAATGTTTATTTGGTCAATTAGTCGATTATTATTATTACTATATTATTATTATTAAATTCGTGTTGTAAGCGTTTTAAAACTTATGGAAATAATATTTCAATTTAAATCAATTGCATTTTTGTGTAGTATTGAAAATAATTAATTGGCAATGATATTCAATTATTAAATTGTTATATCCAAATGGTTTTATTGAAGTAAAATTAATTTGATTAAATTAAATATTGTTTAAATGAAATGTTAAACTGTCAGAAAAATAACAATTGAGTAGTAATAAATTTATAGGAAATATTCAAATTCAATTTCTAATTTCATTCAGAACACAAATTTCCATATTAAATTCCAAACCAATTCCAAGACAGACCCAAAAAAAATATTGAAAGACAAAGGAAAAGTCCTCTGTAAAATCAATTGTAAAATTGAGGAAATCAGAAACCATTTTTAATTGAAGGGTTGAGTACCATACGCGCCTAAGCTACAAAATGTGAAATTTGTAACTTACGGTTAATTTTGGTTTAGCAAATATGCGTATACCATAATTTAAAACTACTATGTAAATATTTAGTATATTTTGTGGCACTTATGGCACTCAATCCTTCAATTGAATCCTTTTTTTAATGATTAGTTTTAATGATAAAAGTAAAAATTACGTTTTAATGACTTACCTAAATCCAATGCATTGACGGTTTTTTGTTGTATTAAACATAATATCATTAATAATATAATTCCAATAATATTGAAATAATGAAATAAATTTTTTATATTTATATAATAATTGTAATAGTAACGACAACATTGTTGTTTATGTAGTAAACGTCGTCGTCGACGTTTTTTATTAAATGTTAATATTGATGATGATAATGATGGCAATGGTAATATAAATGCAGATGTTGCTGATGATGATAATAATAATGATGATGTTGGTGTTAAGGACTTTTGAAGTGCTGTAGGCAACCTCATAGCAACCATTTTCTTGTTGACTGATTAATGGTCCACTTTTACCACAACCATATTCTCTCTCTATACACTATATATGTATATATATATATAATATTTATATAGTTTCCTACTTAATGACTTAAATTTCTTTTATATATATATATACTGCATTTATATAATAATTTATACATATAAAAAAGATATCCTTTAGAATTTTTTTTACGTTAGCGTTTTTATGCTGATATTTCCTTTATAAGATACACTATGCTATATATATTTTTTTAATATTACTATTCCTTTCAATATTGCGCATTTATATTACCCAGCAAGAGCCTGAAGTTGCTATTTTTTTTTTGTCTTCTTCTTTATATCCTTTTTTTGTTGCGAGAAAATTTTTTTATGAAGTTCTTTGAAAAGTTTTCCTGCAAAAAAGAAAAGAAAAGTAGAAATAAATAAATATGAAAAAAAAAATAGTTTAGTAAAAAATGAAATATTAAAAATAAAAAAGTGCACAAGAAAAAATTGGATAAAATACTTTTGTATATATATGAACTAATGAGTTTGTTGAAAGTGTTTAACGAAAATATCAAATTTATTGTCATTTGATTTCTTATTTATATTAAAACAAACATTAAAAAAAAATGATGGCAATGGTACTATCGTAAGTATTCGGGGCGATCGATTTGTAAAAGGATATTTTTCTTTATTTTGGTATTTTCGTTCCAATTTAATGACGTGATTTATCGCAAAATTGAAAATTACAACAAATTTTCTATAGAATAGAAAATATCAAAAAATTTCCTTCAACTAAGTATAAAATGAATTTAATATCCTAAAAACTGAAAAAAAAATATTCTCAAAAGATTTAAAAAACCATGAATTTTTTTTTTTAGATAATTTATATATAGTGGACATTTTTTTTCTTATGCTTTTTAGGTGCGGTTAAAGGTATTACAAGCATAAATAGTTGTATCTCTGTAAAGAAACTTTTAATCCTATCTCTCTGTTAAATATATTGCATTAAATAAATACAAAAAAAGTTTAATCTTTTTACAAGGCATAACAAAATAAAATGACCACAAAAAATGTTAAACAAATTTAACACTTAATTTGAAGTTCAAGCAGATCAGGAAAATTTTACATGTTCAAATCCATTTTAAAAAAATGTTATAGTAAAAAGAAAAAGATAGTAAAAAAGTCAAGATATATGGACACTAAAAGCTATTATAAATTACAAGTGAATACATTTATATTTTCTTTTAAAATACCAGTGACGGTACGAGTAATCAGAGGAAATTATGTTACGATATGAAGACAATGTAGAAAATTTGCGATTTCCAAGAAAATTGAGTTAGAAAAAATTAAAATCCTCATTGGAAATTAAATGCTCAAATCAGGAAGTAATTCCCCCTAGAAAATAGTATACATAAATTCTGATTGACAATCAAGCAACAAATTCTTCCTTTACTAGACTATAAAAGTAAAATTTTGTTTTTCGAAATAATGTCCTTCTCCGACGATAGCTTCTACTTTAATGTACATCAAATAGATTAATAATTTATAAATGTCAGACAATAAAAATCTTTTCATTAATAAAATTTTTTATGACTTTTATATATTTTTCATTTTTCTCATTTTAATATTATTCTTAATTTAATATATAAATATTGTAATAATTATATTTAAATTACTAATTAAATGGGAAATTGGCACAATTATTAAATAATTTTAACAGCAGAAACTCATTTTCCATTTATATATATATTAAAGTATCATAAATAACATATTAATCATTAAACAGATGTGATTTCCATTTGCAATTTGTTGTTATTTAAATATAATAAATAAAAAACTCATGATAAAATGTAATAAAATTTATTATTTAGTCATAATTAAAAATATAAAATTGATTACTGAAAGTTTTAATAATGAAAATTACTCTTTATACTTTATGAACCAGAAGGAACTATCAAGTTATACTTTTAGGACTTTTGCGTTTTGAAAACTTTAATATAAAAATCCATTAAAAAGTAATGAATTTCAATTAAAGGATATTAAAAAAATATATATATATATAATAAGTAAATGAAGTATAATATAGAAAAACTATTACAAAGTATAATCAGGAAAAATAACTATTAAGTAACAAGTCATAAAAAAATATATATTAAATTTTAATATTGATAAGCTATTAAAGTTTGGATAAAAAATTAAATTAACTAATTTAAAAAATTTAATATATTTTTTAAAAGTCTTTTAAATTTAGTAGGAGACTATGATTTTACATTAATGATTTTAATTAAATTATATACAAATTATTACATTCTTATTTGAAATTATTTCGGATAGTTTTATAGTTTCGACTTTCAGTTAGTTTCAATTAATGATATACCGACATTTCCACTTTACAAGTCTTAATTTTTGGCGAATTATATTAATTTCTGTACTATTATAATACTGTCCTGTCCGTTGAGTGGATAATCTCTAAACTAGATTTGTAGATCGTTAATTCATTATTTTTCAATTTTATAAATTTTACCCGCCACTTAATACATTAGAACTATCACTACTACTTTTCCTAACTTCAAATGAACGATATACATATATCGATGGCCCCAAATACTACTGTCGTAAGTATACAAAGCAATTGCTATTTGGGGCCATCGATATATTAGATAAGGTGATTCCATAGTCACCTTATCTGTCTTATGAGGTTTAAAAATTTCAATATTTATACGAAATTTATTTATAAAAACTCTTACTCATTATTTAGTAGTGCACATATATAACAATTAAAATTCATAATAAATTTCTAAATAAACCAGTCATACATAATATTATCATTAATAAAGTTCACATAAGGTCGAACTTATAATATTTTTCATTAATTTTATATAAACATATTTTCTTTAAACAAAAGTAAAATACTTTTATGCTGAATCAGAATTTCTATATATGTATATAAATGTACAAAGAATCAACAAATCTTATTATTATAATTTTATGTGTATAAAGTATGATGAAACCTGACCATCTTATTAATATATTATTACCATTCTAAAATCCACTCACAACACCCCCTTAATTATTAGTTCACAAAATATAACAACAAAAATATCATCACATAATTTATTTATTTATTTATTTATTTATGTTTGTTATTCTATTTAAGTTTTTTTTTCTGAATTTGTTTATGAGATTTTATGGTATGTTAAACAACAGAAATGCTTTTTCCTAAGATTATATGTATTAAATTATTGAATAAAATGTGCTAATTTGCTTTGATTCGTCAGTTGGTTATGAAATTTAGAAATTTATTCAATTTTTTTTGATCAAATAAACTTGTTGTCTATGTTGGTGAACGAATTGACAAGCGCAAGAATAAGTTTCACAATCACAATACAGATCAAATCCATAATGTCCCACAAGAGGCTAAAGCCTTAAGGAAACAGAATAACAACAATAAGCTACAAATTTCATTTAAAAAAAAAATTAAAATTTAATATTTTGTTCTCTCAACAAAACCTTTAAAAAAATTTCTAATCTTCGTCATAAATTTTATTCTTCAATATATATAATTCCCAGTGCGACCTTTATATATCGATGTCGTTTGTTGGTTGTCCTCTTTGTCGGACTTAAGAAATAAAAATAATATAAAAATAAATAAACGACAATATGAACAAAAATAGCAACGATCCGAAACATCAAATTAATATGCCAATGCAAAAATAATATTACAAAAAAAAAACGATACAAAAAGCAAACATAAAAAAAAAAGATACTCTTTACATGTTTTCTTGTGCAAAAAAAAAGTATATAAACAGATAACAACACAAAAAAATAGCATTGAAATTTATGTATACACTCTCAAAAAATTGAAGACAAGAAAAATATTTTCTGATTATAAATAATAAAAAAAAAGTGAATGAAAAGATATTTTTGTTCAAGTGGATTACAAAAAAAAAAAAAAAAGAAGTGATGATGAATTTTAATGAAAGTTGAAAGGAAATTGATCCATAATGGAATCATCTTCAATATAAAAATTTCAAACAAATAATAAAAAAAAAATGGAAAATTATACTTTAAATTTTATTAAAATTATTTTCTAAAAAAAACATTTTTTTGTGTAAATTAAGAAGAAATTATGATTTATTTTTTTTTATGTATAAAATATGAAAAAATTTCTTTGTTAAGTGATGAAGTAAAAGTTATCGTAATGGCAGCATCGGTGTATGATCCATTTCACTGTCGTTTTTCACTACTGGTTGGAATTTTTAAATGTATAAAAGAAGTTAAGTCACTTTTTTTTTTGATATTCTTAATCATATTTTTGCTTCGTAATAGTAGTTGTAATAGTAATCGTTAATGCTCTGTATAGATTAGTCCAGATGCTTTTTAATTCAATTTTTTTTAGATCAATTTAAGAGGTTTGTTTAAAGATAAATACAGGCGTCCCTGGTATAACACGGTTAATTCGTTCCGTGCTATATCGAAACCGTGTTGTACGAAACCGTGTAATATCAAATCCGTGTTATAATAATCGCAAATTTTGTACCGTGTAATATCAAAACCGGGTCTAACAAGTACCGTGTTATACGAGGGACGCCTGTAGTACATTTTAAAGCTACTTAGTGTCCTTCAGATTAATCATTCTAAATTTCATTTAAAATTTAACAAATTTTACATTTTCTCCTCTCTCCGAATTAATATTACTTTTACTATATACTCAATATTGCTACAACAAATTCTAGGACTAACTCTAGGACACTAAAAGTAGCTTTAAAATTCACCATTTATCTGTAAAAAAAATTAATTATTTAGTTTGTAGTGTTAATTGAATGTTAATTCTCTGTCACCCCAACCCGACAAACTAAACAATTCAAAATCAAATGTTATTTATAATCCAAATTAATGTTTAAACTATTTAAAATTTGCTTATTAAAATATTGATTTTTCCTCTCTCTAAACAAAATAATTATTATCAATCTTTTTCTTGTTATCGTGTTTCAGGTTTCTTTTTTCTAAAAGGAAATTGCAGAAAATAATGCGATAGATTATACATAGAACATCGTTTATATGTACAAAAAGTAAACGGAAGTATAATGTACAATTTGTGTTGCTGTTAAAATTTATTATTATAAATATATATAAAGTTAATAATTACATTAAATGTCGCGGATATATGGAACATTAATAAAATATATTATGATTATAATATAAATTCCTTTCATCATTTTATGTTAAAATACATAATGAACAATTTTTTTTATGAAGATGCGACAGGTTCTGACCCCATGGCAAATATAATCTACAAAATTATGGAGCCATTAAACTAAAATGAAAAATAATTGTAATGATAACAACATGACTAATTGACATATATTAAACTTGATGACTATATAAAAAAAAATGCAAAATATAAAAATTTATATATATAAAGTTTATGAACCACACCTTATATTAATGTGGTTTTTATTATGGATCAATTATGCAGGACAATAAAATAAACAATAGCATAAATATTTTAGGTTGACTGGCAATAATATAATAACGACTGGTAAATTGAAAATATATTATAAGCGTTTACTTAAAAAAAAAAATCTAAAATCCCTTAATGGACGACATATAGAAATTGAGATTGATCCTTGATGAATTGAAGGAAATTTTTTTAAAGACGCGTTCAAAGTAAAATTATTTAAAATTATAAAATTTCATCAATTTTGTATATAATTAAAAATTTTTAATTAGCTCAGTACATCCGCCATCTCTAAATACATCTCTGATATTTATAATCCCAATTCTGTCTATACATTTCTGAACATCGACTGAAAAAATATAAAAAAAAAATATCCTTTTGAAATTTAAGAATACTTAGTAAAAAGAGAACTTATTAAATTTTAATTAAAAAAAATTTCCATCCAGTATAGTTTCCTTTATTTTTCTACATAAATAATTAATATCCTGCTTGATTGAACTTAATGAGGATTCTTCAGTCAATATTTTTTTTTTTAATAAAACTATATATATATAGTTTTTGTTAAAGGATTTTTTTTTAAAAAAAGGACATTATTAATAATATTATAATTATTAATAAACTTTGATCAAAAAAAATATTATAATTTCACGTGATTCGTTCAAAACTGCTGCGAAATATTACCATTATTAACTATACAGATTATTAATTTAATATTTATGTAAAATTTATAATATATTTAATTACAATTTACTTATATATATATTGAATTATAATGAGATTAAAATTTATTTTGAAAAATGTTAATTAAGTTTTAATAATTTATCAGATAATAATAAAAATTCAAATTATCACTAAATAAATTTTTTTTTTTGATAAATTAATCTTCTTTTAATAATTAAATAATAAAATAGTATAGAAAATTTCATATTAATATTATTATTTAAATAAATATATAGTATATATAGAAAATTAATTATTAAAAATATTATAATTGATTATTTTAGTTGGACGAAATTTTATATTTGAATTTTCTATAATTTTTTTTTTTTTGAAAATTTTGTTTTAAAATTAATTTCAGATCCAAGTAAAAATCATCTTTACAATTCACGTTAAAACTTTGAAAATAATATTTAAAAAAATATAATCCTTAATTCTCGTAATTGATTCCAGATTTTTTTTTTTTTTTTATTAAAACCAAAAAAATATCGTAATATCAATTTATCAAAATTTTGTATACTTAAATAATCTGTAAAATAATATCCTAGCAACAAAATTACTGTATAGCTTTACTAAAATTACATTAGCAAAAAAAAAAAAAATTATAATTAATTAATTAATTTTTGTAAAAGGTACCAGATGAAAAGGACATTTAAATTTCCTCTCTCTCTCTCTCTATACTTTAACAAATATTTATTAAATTCTCGTCAAAAAGCAATTAAATATAAACGATAATCCACCATTTTGTTTATTATAATTTACTATATAAAATATTTATATATATATAATTTATATAAAATATTTGGTAAATGCCATAACCCTATAAAATTTTCATTCAATTTCTCATACCATAACAAAAAAAAAATTAACGTTTGTGTAAATTAAAATAAATGAATAATTTATTTATTATATAATAAATAATAAGAAAAGTTTAATATAATAGGAAAATTAACAACAGTTTCTCATCCTGACAGTATAATTTATGTAATTTTATTATATCAATAATTACATTATGTAAAGTAGAAGAAAAAATCGCTATATAATAATTTAATTTAATTTAAATTTTGTGGTAATTGAACAAATTATCAAAATTTGCAAAAATTTCTTTATTACGAAATTATAATGTGTCACTTTAAATAAATTGGTATTACTATATTTTTTTTTCAGTTATAATAATTATGTCATTTAAATAAGTTACAAAAAATGTAAAATTTCTTAACCCTTTCTGAATTTTCTTTTAAATTTCCTCATTCAATATTGTACTTAATTGAGGAAAATTAATTTTTGGGTAGCACAAAAATGAAATTAAACTATATATAATATAATATATAATAATTTCCCTCCTTTTAGAGACGTATAAGTGATTTTTCGTTTATTAAATTTAAAATTTAAAATGCTAAAAATTTAATTTTTTTATTTTCATCCAATAAAATTTTTAAACTAATTTGTGAAAATTCCTTTAAACCACATACATACTTTTCCTTCGTATAAACAACAACAATAAGGAATAAACTCATCGCCCAGGAAATGAATAACAAAAAAAAAAGAAAAACAAATGTACAAGCAAAATGGAAATATCCTTATAGATTTTTACTTAAAGTTTATAAGAAATTTAAATTGCTTGTTTTTTTTCTATAAGGTTTCCTTCGAATAGAAAAGGAAATATAATACAAATTTGTATTATTAAAATTTGCATAAATTCAAAGTATAGAGGTGACAAGAGGATATAATACAATAAGAAAGTCTCGTCCTTTATAAAGGATATTTTACTTGTATCTACATATAAAGAGAAATAAATAAAAAAAAAAAATTTAAATTTTAAATTCAAATTTTCTAATTTAACGCGTTGTTGACCCGACAACAAAAATATTATAGAAGAAAAAAATAAGGACTATATTTATACAAAATACAAAATTATTATATAATATTTTTTATATTTTATAATTGAAATAAAAGTGGTTAACAATTAATGTCAACTACAGAAAGTTTTGAATAAATTAATTTTAATTAAATAATTCAATTATCCAAACTAGTAATTTCCAAAAAAATTTATAGCAGAATTATTGAAAAAGAGACTTTTTAAATATTTTTACTTGTACCACTCACAGTTCAATAAAATCATTAGAAATTTATATTGTCGACATGATTTTTACATTAAAATCGAATATTCAATCACAAAAAAATTCCCGAATTTACAATAGAAAATTTCCCCCTTTACATAGAAGCTTCTCTATTATATGCCATGTATGTAGCTACATTAAATATAGTCTATTATAACAAATCAAATAAATCAATTCTATTGCGTTTTTATCAATAGCTTTTTCAAGTTTTTCCTAACAAAAAAATTTTTTGTCATCATGAATTTTGAAATGAATTTTTTTACAAGCAATTTAATCCCAAAATAATAATAAAAAAAAAAAAGTTATGTATATATTTACTTCAAATCGGAAACTAATAAAAAAAGAACTTTTGTGTCCTTTTGCCAATAAAATTTATTATATAAAAAAAAATTCATCTTGGTTTTTCCATTTTTTATATAGTAAATATGAATAAAAGTACTTTGACCTATCCAATTGACACCCATAACCATAAACCATTTTCAACACATATATAATCAACACAATATTTTAACCATCAACTAACTAACTCACTTTTTATTTCATATCCCACCTCAATATGACACCCCACATTTTAGCACCCTAGAGAAAACAAAAAGGAAGAGATTTTCTTTTTATAGACTGTAATATATCACCCACATCCCTTCTTGTGTTAAGCAAGAAGAAGAAGAAAAAAATCATTTTGAAATGATTTTCTTTTTATTATATTTTATAGACAAAAAAAAGTCGGAAAATCTCTTACAATATAAATTTTCTTTTGAATCAGAATAAATGGTGAAAAAAATGTTTATATTAATTTTATTGTGTAAATTTGTCTAGTTTAGTTGAAAATCTTGTTAATAAATAAGAATCAGGCGTCTAAAAGTCACCAGGAAATTCTGGTACTGGATGAAATTTCTATGAGAAATATTTGAAACGTTGATATTATACTTTTTCAATACATTTTTCAATACAATAGTAAATTTATAGATATATTTCAGTGGAAATTAATAATTTTTAGACCATTTTTGTACAATTGTAATTTTGTTTAGATATTTTCCTAAATATTAATCCATATTCTTTGGAGTATTTTAGAGACGTGTGACTCACTTCCGCTCCTAGTTAAATCTTATATATTTAAAATTTAATAAAAACCATATCAAACTTACATTTAAAATTAAATTTTGTTCAATTTAATATTAGGAAGATTGAAATTTCTATCAAAACTTTTATTAGGACTACCAACAAACTTTAAACTTCGATTAGAAATTTCTCTTAAAAATATTAAAAAGGAAATTTTAAAAGTATAACTTTTATTCCTACATAAATAAATAAAAAATATATTTTCTCCGACACAATAATTTATCAGAATTAATCACCCAAAATATTAAAATTAAAATTTGACCTTCTAAAATTCGTAAAAAGCACACTAAAATTGACTGTGCTTTTAAAATAATTGGTTATTGTGGGGTGATCTCTCCCTAATATACATAATATTTTATAAAAATCTAATTGCAACGAACACAAAATTGTGGTAGGAAATTAATAGACTCTGGCAGCTTGGGCATCGTTAAATATTTGTACAAAAATAATTTTTCTACAAAATAAATATTTAAATTTGATAAATTATCATAATTTTTCACCAAAGTAGCGCAAAACCACAGATTGCTGCTTCTCCTCTCTGTGTGTTGTTTTTTCACACCATGTGTTTTTTTTTTTTAAATGCACTTTGAATTTAATTTTGAATTTTTTTTTGTAGTGTTTGTTATCATCACAAACAGAAAAAATTTAGAGACTGTGTAAAATTAGATCAGCTTATCAAGAAAAGATTGAAAAAACAACAGACAAAATTAGTGATGGCGCAATAAAAAGGGGTGGTCATGATTGATAAAAATTGTAATTTCATAAGACATTAATAATATTGAAGTCATCCATAGGTCAAATATAGAAGAAAATAAAATATTTGTATATATGTACGTTGGCATGATTAATGAAGTGTACCAGTTTTTCATTTATGTATAAAGTGCATTTTATTATGTAACATTTTTGATAAGATTGACAGTGGAATGAGGAACTGGGATAGGAATATGTTAAAAAAAATAAGTTTTAGATAGATGATCTGTAAATGCTTAACATGTAATTATAATAAATTTGATGTAAAAAATTTTATGTTATAACATTTTTACCAAATTTAAAATTTAAATATTTAAATATTCAAATATTACTGAAACTATAATATGAAAGGTGAACCATAGTATATTTAAATGGAAAAATCTACTCAACACATATCACAAATTTCCCTTTGAAGTTATATATACATTATTTTATATTTCCTTCATAATTTTTTCCATGAAATACAAAATGTAAATTAAGGTATACAAAAAAAAAAAAAAAGGATATTCTATCAAAATATTAAGCTTCTATATTATAATTTATTTTTTATTTTTTAAAAGCTATTAAATTGATTTCACATTTGGTATACAAAAAAAAAATATTTACATTTCTTTTACTTTAGTTAGTAGATACTTAAAAGTATAATGCAAAAAAAAATATTATTTTTTTTAAGAATTTGTCTTCGTTACTTGGAATATTAAAAAAAAAAAAAATCTCTTCAAAAATATAATAAAGAATCATTTTTAATATAGACATTTATTTTTTTATTTGATAGACCATTATTAGAGAGAGGATATCCTTCATTAAATATATTATGATGTATTGTACATTTATTTTTATATTAAGTATATTTTTATTTGGAATTTTGCCCACATCATTTTTTATGATCATTTTTTTTTTGCTCATGTTTACTATAGCATATAGTAAGAATTTGACATTATCAATAAAAGAATAATGTATTATAAACTTTCTGAATAAATAATATATTATATGTATATAAAAAACTATATTACGAATTTTTTACTTTGAAATTTTATATATAAAAAATGAATAAATAAATAAACAAAAAAAAATTTCGTTTATTTAAAAATGTTCTTTGATTTAAAATTTAAATATAAATTTATAAATATTTTCGATATATATATATTTTTATTGTTATTATATTGCAAATGTCATCTATAATTTCTGAAATATACTTAAAAGTAAACAAGGGATATCAAAAATTATAAAGAAAAGCATTAAAATTTATATAAGGTTTCAATTTACAAGATAATAAAATTCTAATGAAAATATTGAAATTGTTATTTTTTGTTTTGTAGTACAATTTTTGGGAGAATGATAATAATTTTTGAGGATACAAAAAAGGTGACCCCTTATATATCAATAATGCTACAAAAGCCTTGTTGAAATATAATGGGTTTCAAGTCCTTTTTTTTCGAAAATTGTTAATGTATAAATATAAACTATTAATTTCTCAATATATCAATAAACTCACCCTAATTGAAATATCCTTTAAAACATTTCTAGTATTTAGTTTCAGTTTAATTATAATTGATATCCTTATTGATAATTAACTGAACATATTTTTTTTAAAATTTGCGTATAATTCCTTTTTTTTTTTTCCTGCAACTGAAATGATAAAAAAAAATACATATAATAAATTAAATTGTGTTAATTAAATAATTTTAATCATAATATTCATAATTATTAACAAAAAAAAATCAAATTTCAACAAGAATTTAAAATATTACATTTACCAGACATAAAAAAATAATATTGAAAATAATATAAGAAAATTGGCTTCTGTTTAAATGGTTTGTTGAACCACTATTTTAAAAAAAAATATAACCTTGTAAGTGTCAATATAATCTATAACCTTTTACCCTAAATATATTTAATATAACCCAAAAAAAAAAATCATAAAACTTTCTTCTTATGTCATAGCAAAAATTATTGTATATTAAATATAAATTTTATTACCATAATTTTTTTTGTGGTTATTAAAATTGGATTTTGTTTTTTATGATTATTAAGTATTATTATTATTAGTAGCTAAAACGTGAGAATAGTTTTAAAGATAAGAAAAAATTCTCTTTCGAATATAATGTTGCTATGTGTAGAAATTTTAAAATACCAAGCATCATAGAAACATTAAAAAAATGATAATTTCAGAAAAATATAAAATAAAAAATCTTTCTTATCGTTAATTTCATAATTTCCATTTCTTATAATTGATGTGTAATAATTTTTTTTTCTTATTTAATTATGATTTATTTATTCATTTTAACTATATAGAAAAATGTTGATGTATTTTTAATTTGAAGTTGATTTATTATCTCGCATAAACGAAATATACCAAAAAAAAAAATTTGTGATTCAAAATTATATATGGGGATTGTACAGAAGTTTCCGATTAATTTATTAAAATTTTATAATTGAATTTAATCTCCATAATTTAATTAGAAAATATATTTAATTATTTTAATAAATAAATGCTTTAATTTCATTTGAATTTTTTTTTAATTGTAATATTATTAATTTATAGTTTGAAAAAAATTACCAATATTATTGAAAATCGACTAATGAGTAGTGTAAATTACATAGAAAACGATAGGAACAATAATTGAACCGAAAATATGGACAGACCAGAAGCATTGCAAATATCCTTTTTTAGCCTTAAAATTTATGTCTCGACTCGAGTTATTTGTATAAGAAAACTTATAGAAATCCTAAAAAAAAATAATAATATTTTCCCAGACCCTAATAAATGGAAATTAAATTACAAAAATCTTCATCATAAAAATTAAAATTTAAAATGTTTACGTGATAAATTCACCCACAAAGATTTACTATATAATAAAAATTCAAAATAATAAAAAAGAAATCCCTAATAAAAAAAAAGATTTAAGATTGAATTTTTTTTTTTTTTAATTGCTTACTTTACTATTGTGGTTTTTTTTATATAAATTCCTATTTAATTAAAACGAAATATTTATTTCCGATGAATTCCTATCCTTCATCATCTAATTTATGAATTGTATACTTATATATAAAATTAAATTTTGTTATAATCTTCTTGAGTAAAATATATACAAAATTCTCCTCTATCTGGCTAAAATTTTATTATTATCTTAGGATGGTAACCCGAGAAAATCTCTGTTTTCTATCTATATACTATATGGATGCCAACATAGTTAATTGGCTATTAAAGTTAATTCGAACACATTGAAATAAATATATATAAAAAAAAATTTATATATTAGAGAGAAACCAGAAGCAAATATAATAAAAGAAAAAATGATTATATGATTTTTGTTTTTTTTTGGTATATGATAGAATAAACAAAACCACAGCATGGAAAGCAACAAATATTGAAATATATTTGAAGAGAAGAAGATGAAAAAAAACCTTTCAACAGAAAATATATAATATATTTCTTTTATATCTTGTATAGATAGATAAATGTTAAGGGAGATAGATAAAGGCAAAACTGAATGACCATTTTATATAAAGAAAATATTATAAACACCCTCCTAATAAAAAATAATAATAAACATAAATATAGAAAATATTTATGTAATAATAATAATAATAATAATAATTTTTCTTTTGGCTATGTTTGTATGTGGCTTAAATATTTTTATGGTGATTTTTGTTATGTTTAGCTACATATATGTAATATTAAAGTGTATGAATGAAAATTATTTCCTATATACATACTATGAATAAAGATTGACTTTATATAAATGTTTTATATCAAAATATCATTTTGTATATATGTAGTTACAAAATGCTTATTAATGGCATTTTAACGAAAAATATAAACTCGAATCTTTGGAAAATTGGCGAAACTTTAAACCAGGAAAAAATTATTTCAATATTAAGAAAGATTTTAATTTATTAGATTAATTAATTACTTCCATTCTTCAATTTGATTCAGTGCTAACAGTTGTGTAAATTAACAGATAATTATAACAATTATTTAACAGTCAAATTAATGTTAAATGATAATTCGTTTGCAGCTGAATTTAAAATACAAACAGTAACATTTATCTTTTCAATTTTAACAGAAAATACAGACCCGTTGCATAAAAATTTCAAATTTTCGATTTTTTACAATTCGACATTTTATCAATTCGTACCCAAAACCAAATATTACACTTATAAAAATATAAAATACGTGTATTATGTATATCTACGAAATTTCTGCAATTTTAAGTATCTATTCTATTTTTTTTTTTTTTTGGTCATTTAATTTAATATCTACATAAACATATGTTTCTGTTAGCATAATATTATATCTCTATCATAAAATTGTTGTATCTATATAGATTATATGTGTAGAATTTTTGCACATAAACAGAAAGAAGAAGAAAAAACACTGCAAAGAATTATATTGTTGGGTAAAAATAGAAATAATAATAATAAAATTCAATCTATACATATTTCGTTTCTCTTATTTATATATTTAATAACTATTAGAATAAACTATTCATATGGTCTTTGATATCTATATATATATAAATAAATTTTTCGACCTTCTATTAATGAAATTATAATAAAAAATTTATGTTTGGAAATCTAGAAAAGATAATAATGATTTTTTTTTATATTTATATATTTAATGAAAATTACAAGAAATTTTTTTTATATTATTTAATCCAGCTTATGATGATGAAATTAATTAAATAAGGTTAAAGGTATATGGAATGACTCATTCTGATAATATGATTAAGTAAATAGACTTACACTAATCAAAAAGAAGAATTTTTATGGGATTAGTCTATAGAAATTGATAAAATGATTAAAATTTCTGATAGTATAATATCATCAAAAGCGAAAACTTAATGATAGTGACTTTACTTTAATCATTTAAAATTAGAAATAATTTCCCTCTCTATACCTTCTTAAATGGTGGTGGAAACTATCTCTAACATCCTTAATGTCCGAATTACGATTATAATTGCCTGAAATTTCGACAAATTTGAATTCTGTAAGGAATAACTTAGAAATTCTTAATATATCTATAGAATGAATTTGATTATTTGAGTCTTTAAATTAAATTAAATAAAAATTCAATCAACGTATCATCCACACTCAATATTAATAATTGGTCTCTATCAACATATCCTCAATTTAATATTTTCACATTTCTTTCATCAAAAATTACTATTAAAATATGCTGACATTGTAAAATTATCAACATATATACCTTCATCTGCATTAATTTTATTTACGTTGTCTGTTTAAATATTTAAAAGAAGATTTGTTGCTCAATAAAAAAATTTATGTCTATAAAATATATAAAAAAATCTGCATAATATAAAGAAACATTTTTTTGTTTAATGGTTTCATTTTTATAGATTCTGCTGAAAAAAAGTTAATAATCAAAAACAGAAAAATTATGATATTTTTTTATGACTTTCCATAAAAATATATAAATGTAATTTTGCAATTTTAACATAAAATAGTTTATATACATTATAAAGTTACCAATGGATAAAATTTAATTTTTCTTATGAATATTAAATTGTTTTTTTTTCTTAAAGTTATTTATGACTCATTTAAATTTTTCGGATTAAGGATATAATATAATTTTAAAATAAAATTAAAAGGTGCATACTTATAAATAATTTATTTAAGAAAATTTTGCAATAACAAAAAAAATCAAATAAGAATCATTTAATTTAAAGAGCAATTTGCTTTTGACTTTTTATAGTATTTAATTTAATTTAATCCTGGTATAATCAATCAAGAAACAAAAATCACACAATATTAAATGGAAAAAATGAAAAGAAATCTTCATAAACAGGAAAATTGGAAAATATAAATAAAGTGAAAAAAATGAATATTTATACAAGAATTGCAAAAATTCTTCGTTTTGGGGATTAAATAAAATATTTCCCAATTAAAATAAATATGTATGCAAAAAAAATTGAATTTCCTGAAAATGATTCGAAGAAAAAAATCAAATAAGTTTGGTAAATGTTCATGACAAATACGTATCATGATGAAACCATTAAATTTATATGGTTACAATCAAATGTAAATATTTTTATAGTGATCATCAAAAAACCTCAAATATATACATGTAAATTTATCTGAAACATTTCAGTTATATTTCGGATTGTTTGTGACAAGCAAATCAAAATATTTTAATATAAAAATTGAACAAATTTTTCAATTATATTTTTTCAACAGACATCCAAAGGTATAATAATTTTCGAAACAAGATAATAGAAATGATACCCTCTTAAATGGTGATGGAAAATATCCCTAACAAGTATCTCTCGTTTGAAAGAAAACTAATATCTTCAGAAAGGATATCAGCAGATGAATACTAACAAATAATTTATTTAAGTTATTGCAAAATTTCTGTGTAAATGTCTAGTAGGGTAAGTAAATTGAATCTCTCAATTACTCCACTAATTTTATTTCTATTTCAATTATCGAATATTCAATTTTTGACCTAATTATATTTTCCTTCAATAAAATTAATAACTAAATTCAAATAAAATCTACTATATAAAATTAAATTCTAACTTTGATTGTCTAAATAATTTGAAACAAAATTATTCCAATAAATTACCAAAACAAACAAAAAATATTTCTACATAATTATTTTCCTATTAATTTCAATATAATAATAATTGTCTCTGAATATATAAATTTGAATTTCTTAAATTATTATTTTTACCAATTATTATATAATCATAATGTATATATATAAACCACCAGAGAGACAGACCTACTTTTAAATTCATTATTTTATAACAATATCAAAATATATACTTTATATAAGTATATACTAGAAAAATTACTCTGTCTGGGTATAAAATATATATAAAATATGGTTCATTTTGACAATAATAAATATTATAAATAAAATTAATTGGATAAGGTACCAAGGGTTATTTAAGAATCTCATAAATAATTCATTAAAAATTATACAATTAGATTTTTTTTTAATATTATTTACAAATACCAAAATCTCCCCAAGTAAATTATTTATAATACGTATACTTATGTATACATATAATAAATTGGATAATATAAATTAAATCACGTAAAAAATTTAGAAATAAATTTAACAAAAAAAAAAAAGAATAAGGAAGATAAATTTATTAAATCCTTTTTGAAATTACGAACACCAATTACAGTCAACCAAAATTATATCATGATATAATTTTATTAAGTATATTTATATATAACGAGTTTTATACCATTTTATAATAAAATAATTTTTTGGTTGGGTCATTATTAATTAATTTCTTTATATATAATATTTTATTTTTCCTTCGTTAACAATTTTTTTTGCGTAAATAAATTTAATATTTTTTTTTAAATTTTAAAATAAAAAACGAATAAGATAAAAATAAAATTACAGAAGAATTTATATAAATATGAAAAACATCTGAAAATGTAAAATTAAAGTAATTCGAGCTTTAAAAGTTGGAATAGACGAAGGACAAATCTACCAACTTTTTTCATACAATTTTGTGTTAAATTATCATGTCTACTATTCTGAATCAGTTCCAATATTTCACTAGACTTAATATCAGTTCAGAAATGACAAAAATGTACTTATAATATATTAATGGTCCATATCTAATGACAAATTTAATTTCTATATATACATACTTTCAATATGATTTAACTATTTAATTTCAGTATATACCAAAACTTTATGATTATTTTTTTCATATATCATCAATTTCTGACCATCGTTATAAATTTTTATTAGATTTAAAATTCATTTAATTATGAACACACAAGCAAAAAAAAAAAAACAAAAAATCACTGTACTATAAAATTTTTTTTATGAATTTGTAGATACAAAAACCAAAACCAAAAACAAAAAAAAAACATAACCACTGCAATTTTGTTTTTATGTAATCCCAAAAAAAAAAAAACAGAAATCTGAAAATCAACATGAGAAAAATCATGCTGGTTTATTTAAAATTAAATTCCACAAAATAAGGTTTACGCGTACAACATTTTAACATCACCGACAACGACAACACCACCAATTCGGAATCCAGTATATACTACATATATATGCAATGCAATTTATATTATTTAACTTTGTTATAAGATATTTTGAGATGAGATTTTATTTTACCTTTTGCTATGAATATAAAATTACGTACATAAAAATTTATTCACCTCTATAGTTATTATTATTTATATATATAATTGAAATTTATGAATGTCCATTTTATTATTTTTGCATCCAATGATTATACATATAAAACCGAGATGAAACTGTGTATATAGTAAAATATTCATATAGATTTTTAGATTCTATCTAATATCTTCACCGCGCCCAGGAACATATGATTTTATGTCGGAAAATGTTGGATGGATGGTTTATATAAAGTCCAATTTTAATTATAGAAACAATAGGAGAACATTAAATCTCATATATAAACTTTAATATACATATGTATAGATAGTTTGTTGTTAAAAAGGATTGGAGAATTTCTGGGAATACGAGTATAAACTCAGTTAAAAAAAAATTATGTAAATATTTTATTACAATTGTTGTTGAATATTCAAAAAAAAAAATGAAGAAGAAATATATAAGATAGCATAAGCATACAAAACAATAAAGATATAACTTTTATTTATGTTCATGATTTTGTTTTTTTTTTTAACTTTAAAGACAGAGTGATTGTATTTTTCTATTAACGATGATAGTAAGTATGAGTTCAGTATGGCAATGCTTTTTACAATCTATTCGTATACTATACCAAAATGTAGGTTTACCTTGAATTCAAGCCAGTACATTACCTTGAATTCAAGCCAGTATACATGTCTATGCGACACTCGTAGTCCATTTTACAATCTATTTGTATACTATACCAAAATTTGTATACTATACCAAAAAAATCTTTAAGCACACTGTATACTCATCCACGTTCTTTGTTACATAATAAAAATGAAATTGGTTTTATTTCACATACATATGTAGCTATTATATTTTTTATATGAAATTATATTTTGTTTTTCCCAAGTTTTCTCATTTTAATGTAGTTAAATTTTCTAAATGAATGAAAGTCAATTTTATTTCAACATATATTTCTAACTAAAGAATTTATAAAATGTACATAAGAGTAAAGTATATGAATTTTTTTACAACATAAATTTTACATATATAGATGTAATTTTATGCTATTTTTATATTGAAAGTAAAATAAGAAAACATTAATATGAATATTTTGCATAGAAGTTTTATATTTATGAAATTTTTTTTAGTGTAGAATAGGGAACAAATTGCATATAGCTCAAAATTGAAATGATGGTAAAAAATATAATATATTTACATTTAAAATTTGAATTATATTTTGATTAGAGATGGGAAATAAACAGACTTTTTTCTAATTCCTAAATTGTTTACTACTGATTTTATTGTTCCTATTTTTTTTGGGTGGCGTTTAAATTCTTCTGTAAAGAATATTCGCCTTAAATTCTATGCTATATTCCAATGATTTAGCCTTTAAAGAAATGATTTAGCTTTAAAAGCATTTTTAATCATTGCACTTTTTAGTAACAAATATTTTGACGATAATTAGTTCACTGTATTAACATCTAATATAAATTATTTTTATAATTCAAAAACAAAGTGAATTATGTAATTAAATTATATTATGTAAATTAGATTTGGATTATTATAATGTCCTTGGAAATTAGTTAATTACTTACCAAGGTATACTGTATACACATGACATGACTATATAGTAAAACAAATTATAATTATTTGGCGTCAAATGTCTAAACATATAAAAGCAATTTTATATTGCAATTAAAAATTCTTCAATATACTTTATAATCAATTTTATTATAATGTCATAAAAAAGATGAAATATTAAAATTCTATATCATTAAAAAGAGGAGACCAATATATTCCATATAATGGCGCCATTGAAATAACATAAATTTACCATCCATTCTTGTTAAAATATATATTGTAGAATTTTATTGACCTCCCACATAATTTGAAATTTTCAACATATTTAATAATCTCTAAAAAAAAATTTATATAAATTTTAGTAAATAAATTAAATGTGTTTGTTGGCTGTTGATTGGAAGCAAATTATAATAAATTTTATTTTATAACCAACTCCAGTATGTAAATAAAATTTGTTTTTTTAATATTTATTAAATTTCTGGTAAACCACAAAAAAAACAACATAATATTTTTTATTACTATAACTAAAAAATTCAAGGTATCCTATCCTTGCATATATATACAAAAAAAAAATTATTACCCACTAGGTTCATATTTTTGATATTCCCATGAGGTTTTTAATAATTATTATATATAAAGTTGTATAGAAATTTTTCACCGATGATGGTTTTAATGTAAAAGTTTATTTTCCAATGTATTAGTTGGTATAGGGAGTCCTTCCACATTATACAAATTGTGTAATCATAAAATATTTTATACATAACATAATACCAAATATTTTTGTTATTAATATTTCGACATGTTATGATACAGAAATAAACGAACCCAATGTAATATTGATTTGATCGTAACTTGAAATTATATGATATCCTTAGGAGAGGAGCTTTTACTATGATGTAAATTTATTGAAACTTAATTCGATGTTTATGTAGTAGCTAGTGCCCACTTATAATCACTATCAATTGCTTTAAAATTTATATTTATTAGTCTCTCATGTATTGCAAAACCGTAGGACTGTGTATACATACTCTTAAAAAATTCAATTAAAATTCAATAAATTCACCAAAAGACGGAAGAAAAATTGTATATCCTAACATTAATAATATACTATTAATAACTAATTGAAAAATTTGCCTCGTACTACTTAAGTTGTATACATTAATTTTCGATACATACAATATTGAGTTTAATCCCTAATGAATTTAGTATGTGTGATACGTTTTCCCATTATCGAAAAAAATAAAATCTATATACTTACTTAATAATATAACACAACGACATTTTAAGTAACTAAAAACGTTTTGTGTAATATATATAAAAAAGGAAAATTTTGTCGTCTTCAATTATTTATAGGAGCACTAATAAAAAATTATTATAAGATGAAGAAAAATTTTTAAGTGAAATTAAGATGATTAAATGATATTATAGCTATTTATATTTTTTAGGCTACAGTAAAAATTTAATTTTAAAATTAGAAATTATCATTTTAATTATACTTATATACCAATTACAAATTAATTAAAGTTTACATTTTAAAATGATTAGACAAATTCTGATAATTTAATATTTAACCGTACAATTTTGAGCAGTTGGTTTATTTGTGTCCTCAACTTGCAATTAACTCGACTTAAAATTAATCTCAGTTTCTTAGCTCAGCTGCTTTAATAGGAATTTATAAATAACATGGAATATAAATAATATTTATATAAAATAATGATTTATAAATCAATGAAATAATTTTAACATGTAATAAGATCCTGAAGAATTTAAAAAAAGGATATAGTTTTTTTGTTATCCTAAGGGTAACAAAGTTTTTGAATTTTCTAGTTTACATATCACTAATTTCCTAAATGTAAAATTTTATATTGTTAATTAACAAATTATTATCTCTTGAAAAGGATCTAAAAAGCATTTATTGTACATGTGTCTGTCTGTATAGGAAATATATTAGAAATTAAAGATAAACTAAGTATACAAGCTGTATAAGAAGATACAATTGATCTTTCTCCAGAATTTACTTACATTTTCTATATAGAAAATTTCAAATCATATACTTTTTCAATTTAAATTTAATAAAGGTTTAATTTAATTAAGAAATTAATACAAAATTGTATAGTAAAATTTACTTCCTTAAAAATTTTCTACATAACATAAATATATGAAAATCATAAAAGCGTAAATGATGCATAAATAGCCATTAGCAAAAAAAAAAAAAAGAAGTAAATTTATGTATCACAACATTAAAAAAAAAATTCTTTTTAAAAGTAAAATTTTACGTTATTCCTTTTATGTTTTGATTTTATACTACCACCCAGTTAAGAATACAATTTTATGATTATTATTGTATGTTTATATTATTATATAATAATAATTTTGTGTATATATTTATATAGATCTGCCAAAAAATATGGCAATACCAAATTAAACCCACATCAATTTAATATATATATATATATATAAATGGGAAAGAAAGTAAAAGAAATTATGAAAGAAAAATTAAAAAGAAGAAAAAAAAAATATGAAATAAATTTTTTTTATTTGTTCTTTTCATTCTATGCCAAACGAAAAATATAAAAATCGAATTTTATTCATTTTGAACTTCATATTATATATTCACATTATATATTTACGTATAGTAATAGGTACAGTACAGGGTGATTAATTAAAATTGGTAAAAAAAAATTGTTAAATTTGCTTCTGATAATTTTTGTTAAAACATTTTATCAACGACCAATTTTTAATAACAACTCATTTAATTAATCTTGAATTGTACACCATTCAAAAAAGTGTATGTACCAACATTTGCTAATGATATTTTTCAATATCTATACTTTAACAGTCTGTCACGCAAGTTCACCAAAATAAATCATTAAACATTTAATAATAATAAAAAAAAAATTCAATTTTTATTTAAGAATAACTAAAAAATTTATTTAGTCATTTATTAAATACAAATGTATACAAGTTTATATATTTACATAAATATTTATGTATCAAACTCCCTTGCTAACTTTAATAAATAACAAACACTCTGACTTCAAACCATTAAAAATTATTAACTATATGGTAAATGTATAAACTTTTTACCATAAGTGGAATTCTGAAGGAAGTACCAAGTTGTTAGTAAAGAAAAGGGTAAAAATTAAATATAATAATAATGTATACAAAATATATATATATATATAACGTTAAACGTGGGGGTTTGTGAAAATAGAATAAATTTATTTTTTTATGTTAGTATAAATTAAAAACAAAATTTCTTCAATTTTTTTCATGTTTGATAGATTTTGGAAGCTATTTTCAATGTTTATTCAAAATGGCGGTAACATATTCAAAATGGCGGCCATCACACTATAAAGAATTTATAACATTTAAAATTTAAACAAATTTTTGAAAATTAAATCCACATTCAACTTACATTTAATAAGTTTACTTTCATTTTCTATATAAATTCAGTTAAGAATACAATTAAGAATAGTTTCAGTTAAGAATACATACAAAGGATTTTCGGCTAAATTTCTAAGTCTAAGTCTAAGTAAAGGAAATAAACCATAACTAACATTTAAAATTCCACAAAATTGAATAAATAAACATTTACAGTAAATTCTTAAATTTTACATAGTAATAAATTATATTTGGACTAAAAAAAAGGACATTCAGCAGGACAGACTAAATGAAATTATTTTCAATTAATTTTTTTTACAATTTTACATTAAAGTAATGTTCTAACATATACCTAAACATATTTACACATATTCATATATTTTATGGTAAAAATAAATAAAATGTGTACCAACAAAATTCAACATAATAAATTATTTAATGTAGAAAATGAAATGTAATTTTACGGTATGAAAGTATCATTTTATGTACGTCAGCGATATATATGTATGTTTATGTATATGTACTTCAGGTATGTTAAGACACATATTACTTTTTTTACAATCTATATTAATGTATATAAAGCAAATTATTCCTTGGTAAATGGACCAAAACGAGAACAGAATCGCACATGAGCATTGTGTATTTTCAATTATAATACAATATCTTTTATTTTATTTTTGCAAGTTGTTATAATTCGGTTTTTTTTTTCGTCCTTTTTTTTACCGTATATATACAATATGAAATCAACTTCTAATTTTGCCATTCATTTTAATTTTTTTTTTTACTTCTTTAATATTAATGTGTTTTTTTTTTTTGCATTTTACCATTGAAAAAATTTTTATTTTTATTATGCGGGAGCTTTGGAAGCATACGCGCCGCGAATATTGTACATATGTGTGCATTCAGGTATATATACGAACCAGAGAGTCATGAGCATATTTTATTTAAATAAAAAACGAATGTAAAGAAGAAAAAATAAACGTAAAAGGGTAGTTTTTTTTTTCGTTTAACAGAACAAAAATATTTATGGAAATCATGGCGAAAGTAATTCAACTGAATAAGAAAAAAAAAATATTGTAATGTTGAATGGAATGATATTTTTTTTTATTATATTTTTCAGGTACTCCAGTACCGGAATTGTTAAAAGAACTTACAAAAAGAAGAATGAAAATAGAAATGAAATTAAATTGAAGAAAAAGAGGTGAAAAATATTTAAAAAAAAAAAAAAATATGGTGGTAAGATTTCTTTTTTTTTTGTTTTGGTAAAAGTACAAAATTTATGACTATTATTGTATATTTTATAAGAGGGGGGGTTTGTTTTTAGTAGACTTTATGAAAAGAAGTAAATTAGTAAAGGACCTTATACTTATAAATCACTTCAAGTGATAAAATTTTTTTTACAATATAAAAATAGAATTATCATTCAGGGATGAAGTAAATTTTGAAAATGGTAATTTCAAATGCTTGTACTTAATAGTTTTCTTTTAATTATAGTGGAAAAAATGTAAAATATAATTCAATAAAATGGTAATTAGACTATTGTCAATGAAATTAAATTAAAAACCTCCAGAAATGTTTGCAAAAACCTCCAGAAATGTTTCAGATGATAGTTAATTACTTTGTTTATAGAGTACACTGTACACTGAAGAGTACACTGTGAGTACACTTTGTCCAACACTAGGCCTCTAATTCACCCACAGGTATGCCCTTATTTTAAACAAGAAAAACCCTCTTTATTCCAACCATTTTGCCTCCTTGACGAATGTTAAGAGAAGCAGTATCAGAATCTTCACTAATTCCCCAAAGTTTTCGAGCCTAAATATATATGTAGAACAATCTTATTTTACTGTATGCTATCGTGACTATTAAAATTGACAACTAAATTCATAAATCCATCAAGGTTATTCCGCTAAGAAAATTACTGGAAAAATTATGACCAAAAGTTTTAAATTTAATTAAAAAATATATATAATACATTTTCATATAATAAATCATTTTATATCATCCTTAATATTATACATCCTTCATTCAAATTACATTTTCTCATTTCAATTATAGCTAAAGAGAGATTTTTTTTTTGTAGATTTTGTAAAAAAATAAAAACCATTAAAATATTTTCCATTTCTCTATTTCTATATTCAAATAAGAAAATTTACCTCTGACCTCTGACCATTTTAATAATTTAATTTTTTTTTTTACACACTTGGTTCTCTCGAAAATTAGATTTATTTTATAATCTCGTTTATAAATTTTGAAAAAAAAAAAAACAATTTCTTTTCTGTTTACTACTACTCGTCCTTTTAGTATAAATATAAATCTTCAAATAAAGATTTTTTTTAAATTAAAATATTTATTTTCCAAAAGAAGAGAAGGACAAATTTTTTTTAGCTTATATAGTATAAAATCACAGTTAATAATTTTATTATATAAAAAAAAAAAAATATTTTGAAGATATTTTTTTTCTACATTTTATTTTCTAAAAATTCTTTAACCATCCCTGGATTAAGGATACCTTGAATAGAAAAAAAAAAATAAAAGTAAACAAATTGAAAATTACCTTTTATATTATTTTGTTGCTGTCATTTTTTTTTTTTTTTCATAAAAAGACACTTCAAAAAAATTAATAATAAGGTGAGTATTACCAAAAAAAAAACCACCCCCCCCCCCACAAAAAACCAACCTTGCTATAAAAAAAATTATTATCCAAAGAACAAAAATAGAAAATGAAAAGTAAATAAATAAAAAAAAAAAAATATGTAATAATAATAAAAGAAAAATGAACAAAAATAAATTTTCAGAGAAAAACAAAGAAAGCTTATGTAGGTATGTTTATTATTTATGTACCGGTATTTTTTTTTTTTTTTTTGGTCCATCCTTATGACTTATAGCAGCAGCGCTACCACACCACCATTCAATTTTGTATTACACCACAAAAATTATCACACAAACAATAATAATACGCACAGCATGTATAGGATTAAAGAGGAAGCTTTATAAGCTACTATACTACTTTTTTTCTTTTGGTTGTTGTAAATGTTTAGATATATCCTTGTACACACAAAAGAAAGAAAAACAAAAATTTTCTACGTATATACAAAAAATATTTATGTACAACAGAAAAAAATGTATTTTATTAAGAATTTTCGAAAGAAAAAAAAGTACAAAATTCCATTTTGCCTTTTTGATGCCAAATATACCAACAAAAAATCAGATACGTAAAAAAAAAAAATTATTCTATACGTAACAACAAAACAACTAAAGCCCAAAAGACAGAAAATGTTATACATACATATATAAAAAAAACCTTAAATATTTTATGCTAGTACGTAAATATGCGAAAAATAATATATATATAATTTTTTTTTCTACGTAAACGTATAAGGATTTTAATTTTTTTTCTTTTTTTTGTACTTAAAGAAAAACAAGCAAGGAAGATTTTTCTCAACCAAAATATTATATACCAATGATATTGCAGCAATATATACATAGGCATATACTATATAGAAGAGCGTTTAATCGTTAGGTTGTTGTTCCTCCTTCTGCAACAAGTAGGTTTATATATTTATTATACATGTACGTATAGAAAGAGTATGTATTTATAGGAGGTAAATGTGTACGACATTAAAAAAAAACAACAACATAAAGGATATAAAAAGAATAATAGAGTAACATTGAAGATTATGTGTAATGAAAATATGTTTTTAAGGATAGCAAAAAATTTATAGTTAAATATAATATAACCACACATCTTTTTACCACCCATTTTATGACACTATCTTGTTTTGTGAATATAAGTAGGTATATTTTTTTTATTATATGTATATAGGAGCATTTGTAATTTTGATGATATTTTTTTTTGGGGTATAATTGGAAAATTTGAGTGAATATTAATTTGACTTTTGGTGGAAATGTTTTTCAGTTAATATTTTTCTTTATACTTACATGATTAGACATTAGACTATACTTATTGCTATTAATTTTTGGATCGAATAAATTTAAATTTGAATTTTGTTTGTCGTGCTTAATATAATATACCTCAACACATTTAGGCGACAAGTAGAGTTGAGAGATATCGAAATATTTGTGTAACTAATTTTTTGTGGAATATTAAATTTTAATCTATTTGATACATACATCAAAATTCAGTATTTCACCTGATATTTTCATCAAAACTTTGTTCATAATTTTTTCATCAAAATCATAATATTAAATTCAATTTTCTGGAAAAATTACACAAGTCCTAAAAAAAACCTGTCAAAATTATAATAAAAAAAAAATAAATAAATGGATATCAACAATCCATCATAATTTTTTGTATACCAGAACTATTTTTTTTTGAAATATATTGTGACAACTCATTAAATATTTTCTAGGATCTTTTTTTACCTTTTTTTCCATTTTTTTGGCATAATTTCTATTTTTTCCATTTTTTTGCATTAATTTCTATAAAATATTTACTGAATGTTGGAAAATTAACAGAACCCTAAATTTGACTATGTAACTGATGCTTTTTTTCATACATACATATATAATTTAATTTGGTTTTATTTTGGTTGTCACACAGAACAGTTCCCTTCATCACAAAAAAAAATTCTTACACAAAATAACCCGAGCAAAATGATAGTAGAGGCTATAAAAATATGCTTTTTATGGGTGTACAAATATTACATACTTAGTATAAACGTACCCCAGTATATTATGATTATCAAAAATTTGTGTATCCTCCTACACACTCTTCATAAAATTTCATCTGATTATATGAAAATAAAATTTACTCCTTTTTTTCAGCTTCTTATACAAACAAATAACAAAACAAACGCAGCAAAGCAAAAAAATTTTCATAAAAATATATATATTTGTTTAAGGACAAAATTATCCTTTTTGTGTGTGTGTTAGTTGTTACTCTATGCCTTCAGAATATTTCATATATATTAAAGTATACTCCTATATTTTTTTTTGAAACGGGTTGAGTAATAAATGAGACAAAATATTACTACGATATGTAAGAGAAAATAAATTTTAATGTGAACATAAATATTATGTTTTATATCTGTAGCGAAAAAGAAATATAATATAAATAATCATAAAACATAGTTGTATATACAGGAATTTAAAGGAGTTTGTTAGAAAATTTTAGTTGAAATTTATATTTTTCGTGTCATATCCCTGAAAGATAATGATATTTGTTCGTTTGATATTTTGTTTGACATTTTACAGGTTACAGGGAAGGACGCCTTTTACAGCGAACGACGGAGGTATATAGTATAAAATTTGAAGGGACTATTCGAATAATTTCTATAATGTAATGACTCTTTCAAACCAAGTGATTATCCTTGACAGGGGGCAGCTTATACTATTAATATCGATTTACAGGAATATTACAATAATTAAAAAAACTGATTGTGTCCACTCAACAATTTCTATATTCTAAACTGAAAAATTTTATCATCACCAAATTATAGAAAGTCTGTCTAAGAAAGATATTCAGTAAATATGCACAATTTTACATCACAAATTTTTTATATAACTCATCCACCTCCCCCATAATTTTTTTCCACCATCTGCTAAAATATTCATAGTAATGTCGTAATGTTACAATTTTCTAACCATATTACCTAACATTGACAAATAATTACATAAATATATGACATTGTATATAAAACGCACATTAAACATTATATTTTTTGGGTAAATTTGTTTCGTGCCTGAAGCTTTGGGGTTTGGGGGTAGTAAAATTTTTTACTGTAACTTTTTCTGTTCGGGGTATTTTCTCTAAAAGATTTTTGGTGTGATGTGAGGAAAATAATTTTCCAACAAAAAAAAAACATAACAGAAGGATATCATATGCTTGGCCCCAGAAATAATAAAACAAAAAAAATTTCCATTTTTTTCTTTCTCAATTTTCGTTTTTTTTTTACATTTTATCCATTATTTTTTTTTTATTATTATTATTTTGTTAATTTTTATGTACTCGTATGTTTGTGCGATGTTCGTTTTTTTTCGTATTTGTTTGTTGGGATGAAGAAAATATTGTAACTAAAATTCATTTTTCCAGGAGAGAAAAATTAAAATTTTTTCTTAGTATAAAATTTTTTTGGTATTTTAATGGCTTATGACATTCCAAGTTCCAAGTGTTGCTTTTTAAAAGGTCTTCTTTCTAACAAACAACAAGCTATGAACACAAACAAAAAGGATATTTATAAGGAATGACAGATAAAACATAAGATATAATAGTAGTAGAGAGTTTGGGAGTATGAGTTTAACCATTATAAATAGTATAATAGATTTTACAGACATGTTATTATACTTTTAACTTTTATTTATAATTTTTTTTTTTTTTGATTATCCTTAAGTGTGTATAATGTATAAATTTTTGTAATTATGTGTAAGGATTTCTGCATTTTTTTTTAATGTTGTATATATAAATTTAAACTTTGTTGGAAAAGAGAAATTTTCTACTCTTACAAGAAAATTCTTTTAAAACAAAAATTATATTTTTTATTTTTTAATTGCCATACAAAAACTGAAAAATGAAGAAACATATTTTTCCATTTTGGTATACAATAAAACAGAATATCCTTTATTATAATTATACTTTAGAGTAATAATAATTTTTTAAGGGTTTTTTGTATATATTTCCAAAATTTTAATTTTTCCTTGTGTAAGTATAAGAAGTAATAATTTTTATTTTGGTTTTGGGTTAAATTTTTTTATGACTATTAAAATGGGGTTTAAATGCTATTAAGTTTATATGTTGTTTTGTTGTTTTCTTAAAAAAAAAATATACAAATTTGTTTGTATTTTTACTATAAAGAAAATTTCAAGTAATTAATATAAGTTTTATCCTTATAATTTTCTTTTAGGTCAAAAACGGAAGCTAAAAAGAGAGTTGGGTAAATCAATAAAATTGAAATTTTTGTGTGTTACAAAATATAGAAAAGCATCAGATGGTTTTGAGAGGTTTTTTTTTTTTTTTGTTTTTACATTTTTGTGTTTGTTTTACGAATTTAATTAAAGTTTTTTTGGAGTCCTTTTTTCTCCAAGATCGTGTATAAGGAAGAATATATATAAAGAAAAATGAATTTTTGTTAGAGGATTAGTTACATGGATTGAATTACAAATTTTCATAATGTTAAAATTTATGAAAAACAAAAAAAAAAAAATTTCGAACACAAAAAAGGAAAAGGACAAAAGTTTTGAATTAGATGTCATAAACATTTATACTTTTGGTACATGATGGAAATTATAATATTTAAATAGAATTAAATTTAAAGTCAAATTATATAATTGATAATTTTTTTACTTAGCAAAATTCAATGAGTCTAAGAAATGTCATGGATATTTGTTTACCATAAAATTTATTAGATTATTTTTTTCGGTATATTACTTACATAGTAACACTTTAGAAATTAGGTGGGTACTCACAGTAAAACGTCAAACAAATAAGGGACAAAACAATTAATTTATAAAAAAGTGAAATTGCGACAGAAATTCTCGAAAACCTCTAAGTCTCTAAGAGTTACTACTAAGCTTAGAAAGAATTAATCTTCAAAAATACATTATACGTCTTTAATTTCTATATTAACACATTATTTTACTAATAAATTATTATTTTTTCATTAAATTTATGATTATGTATTTATAGTTTAACTAAATAAATGTTAATAATTACAAAAATATTCTATTTGTATAATTTATTGACACAAAATTAATTGATAATTTGCGTTTCTTTGAATTTATGTAACATTTACTAAATATATATATTTTTTCTCTATACATAGTTTACATGACTTTGTATAATTTAGTATTTTGGAGTGTAATTTATTTGTCTATTAAATTGTCTAAGGCAGCAACCAATAAGACAAATAATAGATATATATATATTTAAGAAAATGTTATTTAAATACATAATAATAATAATATTTAACAATATATATTATCATAATGGTTAAATTATTTTGGTGACTAATACATATTATGTTTAATATGTGCTAACAATAAATATAAATTTTTCTGTGACATAACAAAAAAAGTCAAAATTAAAATAAATATTTACCTAAAATTATATAAATATATAATTAGTATATAAAAAGGATAATTTATTATATAATATTTTCAGTATTCAATTTGGGATAACTTAATAATAGAGTAATTTAAAAGGATAATTTAAATAATGATTAAAATTACAACATTTACAATTTTTTAATAACAATTTCTTAAATTCAGAAATTTTTAAATATCATCAAAATTTGGTAAAAATAATTTTTTATCATTTACTTAATGCAGTTCACCCCATTTCGAAATTTTAATCCATTACATTCAAATCCACTTAAAAAATTTCCGCAAAGGTGATCATATTTAATTAGAATTATCCATTTAATATTTATTTAAATAAATATTTTAACCCATTTTATTTAATATTAAATTCATATTAAGAGGTTATACCTTCATTAAACAACAATTTCAATATATATTTTTTTAATCAGATTAAATATGTAATAATAAAGTAATAATTAACCATTTATTTAAATTAATTAAAGTATATGGGAAAATTTTTTTTAATTATTAATTGTATAAATTATTAATCCATGAACTATTGAACTCCATTTGACCTAATAGCGTGTATAGATTAACCAATTAAACTGTAGAAATAAGATCGAAAATATGTCAGCTACCTATATTGAAATTTGAAAGTTTCTGATATAATTCTAGATAATTTTTTGTACAGAAAATTTGGACAAATTTATATAATTTTCATTCCATTATAAAATGGATGCAATTCTCCGACAATATTGTCAAAATTCTTCTATAAACTCTTCATAGATTTGGTATTTAACAGCTCAATATTGTTATACAGTTCTCTGTTGTTATTTAGCCTTCTGTATACACAATTTAATTTTGGTACTTTTCCAATATAATTTTTTATTAAATACTTTCCACCACTTCCACCACTGATATTTAAATATATAAATATGTGAGAATATTTCTGACCTATACCATTCACCAATTTTTCACCGATTACAAATTCGTAAATTAAATTCTCATCCCCAATAAAAGAGATAAAAAAATGAAAATGAACATTAATATTTTTTTGTAATCATAAATAAAGGAAAACAAGTTAATAAATGTAAAATGTTAACCATTAAAATAACGAAGATATAAATTTAACATTTAAATAAAAATTAAATTTGTTAAGTAATAAATTTTTTTTATTATGTTTAATCTCATAAAAAAAAAACCAATTTTAATATTTATTGAAATCAATAAAAAAAAACATATTTTACAAACTGACCTAAAATTTTGTTAAACTTCCAGATATTTTTCAAATTAATTTAAATCAATTTTTTTTTTTTGGTTTTATAATGAAAAATTTAATATAATCATATAAATAAATTTTTAAACTGATATATAATAATAAAATTTACATTATTATTCAAAATTTTAATCATTCGATAATGAAGTTAACTTTTAAAGTTTTTGAATATATTTTATAACACAAAAAAGTTTATTTTAACAAATTGACTAAATAGTTTTTATACCATTAAATTTTATAGATGATCTAATTTTCGTTTATGGTGATTAAAGTCATTAAATATATACTTATTTGACTTTATTAGAGATAACTTTGTGGTATACGAACAAAATTTTTGTAAGGTGATGATTGGGAAAATTTAAGTTTAAGATAATTTATTTAAATATATAATTAATTCTATTTATGGTAATTGTATGTTTGTCGACATTTATAACTAATCAAAAATTTATTCCGAGGGCAGATAATGCAAATTTAGCTAATATACTTAATATATAGTTAGATAATTTTTGACCTTCTGACCAAACCAAATACGTATAGAAATAAAATTTCTTGATTAATCTTAAAGCAAAAATTCAACTCAGTAAATTTTATTATAGATTAATTCATTTTAATCAACTACAGTTTGCTATATACGGTCAAAATTGTTACATAATCCTATATACACCATCATTCTTGTGTTGAAATCCTTATATACTTAATAGCATTGCCATTAGAAAATGACGAATTTGGCCTCAAAATGCGAATCAATATTGTATATGTCAGCCAACACATTGTACTATAAAAATTTTTTAATCAAAAAATATTAGAAAATTTCAAATATTGATCACAATTTTAAATAAAATTAAAGGTTTACATAGTAAAAATTTTATTAAAATTTGTTATCGACCTATAAAAAACATGAATTACGAAGAATTCGTGTATAGAAGATAATCATGTTAGTATAGTTTGTTTATTTCTATCGTCCAGTGTTCCTCAAAATTCACATAGTGAATTCTGTACAATGTTTTACACTGCGTGTATATTATATATTTTTGGTGTATAACATTTTTCGATAGATGTAAATATTTGAAGCTATACACTGAAAGATTTTTTTTTTCATGAAGTCCCTTTTTTTGCTTTTACAATTTAACAATCAAATTGTACAAAAATTTTAATTAAAATTTATGAGTGTTAATTTTATTGCTTTTATTGATGTGAATATAAAATGTATTTTTTTTTTCTTATTTATATTATCAGCCGCAAAATGTATAATTTAATTTTTATAGTTAAATAACAGATGTGCAACAGTAAAATGTTAAAATTAATTATCGAGTTATATATATAGTATAGATTTTATTACAATGTTAATCACTTTAGCATAATATTATTATATGTATAAAGTTCCTTTTGATATAATATGAAAAGGATAATCGAATCAATATTTTTTTTTACAATATTTTCAAACAAAAATTGTAATTAATTATTTAACTATAAATAGTTTATTGATAAAATGTAAAATTTACAATCTCATCGATTACAGTCTCTAAAAAAATCTATCAAACCCAAAAATTAGATATAAAAAATATTTAAATATCATTTAACCCTCCTAATTGTGATTTTTCAATCAAATTTTATTTATATCTACTTTTAAATTATTTCTAATATTGTAATTTAACTTTAAAACATTAAAAATGTTTTATTTAAAATTCACAAAACTTTTTATAGTTTATATTCAAATTTTCCCTTTATTTATAAACAAAATTTTATTTCATTACTTTGTCTACAAAAAAAAATATCCTTTACTTTAGCTACAATAAAAAAATATAATTCATATTCATGTCTTGTAAATATAAAACTAACAAATTTTCTAATTTTTGATACTATAAAGCACAATTTTTATATAACTCGGTCATGCTTAACAGAATATATGTATGTATACACATATTGTCCTTAAATACTGAAGAAAATGCAATTTTTGAGATAAAATTGTTTCTCAACAACAACAATAACAAAAAGGATATAAACAAGACTTTAGTTAATTGTGCATTGAATTTCCATTTTGTATAGAAAAAAATATAATATAACAAAAAAATATTTTGCTCATTTGAAATAATAATAATAAAAAGGATATATAAATATATAGTAACAAAAGGATGAAATATTTAAAACAATCATTTAGGGAGTCGAAAATGTAATTTTAATTATTTTTTTTTTATATACTTATTCCTAGTCTCAATAGTTTTATAATTCTACAGAGCTGAATTTAGGATATTAATTTTAAAAAATAAAATTTCTATGATCATTTCAGTTCGATTATAATTTAACTAGGTATTCATTTATTGCCTGAAAAGTTCACTTTTTTAATTCTTGAATCGAACCAACGACCAATTTTAAAATACACTACCAAACGACCATCATTTTATTTATACAAAAATTATTGTAAGGACCAAAAAAACTGAAATTACCAATAATAAAAGTTTACTAAAAAAATTATTTCACTAAATAATTCCATTAAATATACTTAAATTCTTTATTCAATTAAAGTTTTTAAAATAATAAAATTTTTCCCATTAAACTTTTTTACTATAATTTATTTTTTTGCTACAATTTTTTTGTTGTTACTAATACCAAATCGAAGGACTAAAAAAGCATAATTTAAAAAAAAAAAAAATTTTTCCACACTTAATTCAAAAACACCAGACAAAAATAGAAATACAATTTTTTTTTACAAACAAATCGAAAGCTAAATTTGATTTACATTTAATTTTTTTCCTTCTTAAAGTTTTTTTTGTAAAAAAAAAAATTATTGAATATAAAAAAAAAAATCAAATACTTAATAAAAACAAGAGTAGAAAAAAAATACTGAAATTATTCTCTACTGAGCTGTAAAGGGTCCATCTCCCAACCCCCCCAAGAATAAATTCGCATAATAACAAAACTATGGTTGAAACAACAACATCAATTTCGTACAGAGAATTTTTGCTTAAAATAACAAATCCCCTTATGGCTAAGCTATACTGCACTGCACTATAATAAAAATATATTAAAGAATGGTTTTTTTTTTTCTTCTGTTAACTTTGGAAACGTCGTCCTTTTTATATAGCTTACACCTTCTTATAACTATACTACTAACTACCATTATGTACAGAGTGATTTAGAGACATTGTTGCAATTTGTATTTGGTAATTTATGATTTGAAAAGTTGGTTTTCTGGGAATCATAAAAAGCTTTAATTTCTGTTTTATAGTGACATCAGAAGAAAAGGAAATTCTGTTAAAATTTGTCCAATTATTTTCATTTATTTTGTTCAAAAATTAATATGTTAGTAACAATTCGCCATCTATTGGTCAAAAATTAATGTATTAGTAACAATTCGCCATCTATTGGTCAAAAATTAATCTACTGTGACAACAATTTGCCATCTATTGGCCAAAAATATTTAAATTTAATATTTCTGGCAAAATTAAGGACCCTATATACATTTTATTTAAATAAATATTATGTATGCTTTTTTAAAAAAGTCCTGCTTTTTTTTTATAGATTATTTTTTTTTTTTTGTTCAGTTTTTTGCTTCTTTTCTATTTTTGGATGCTCTAAAAAAATGTATTTTTATTATTTTTACCATGAATTTTGTAACTTTTTTCATCATTTCTGCACATTTATATACAGTGTAGTTTTTTTTTGTGTTTTATTTATCCTGAATCTCAATTTCAACAATTCATGCTTAGTAATATTTTTTCTGTAATAAAATTTGTTTTTCTTTTCTTTTTTTCTTCATTATTTGTAAATTTTCTTCGGAATAGAAAATTGTTAAAAAAAAATTTTTGAAAAGAAAAATAGATACAAAAAAAAATAGGAACAAGAAAAAAAATGAACTTTTTTTTCTATTTTATTTTTATTATAAAAGGAAAATCAATAAAACAAAAAAAGAAAATTATTATAAATTTTTCATAAATTTTTTTTTCTTTTCTCAACAATTATTCTTATTTTTTTTTTCGTTCTTTTTTGGAAAAAGCTTAGGAACAAAAAAAAGAAAATATTGAAGAAAAGTACGTGTTTTTTAAGTTATATCCTTTCACTTTGAAACAGAAGCAAAATATATAAAAAAAAAAAAACAAGTAACTTTTTTTATCCTTTCTGATGATAAAATAATAAATTTTACTTACAAAAATTAAATAAATAAGACTTCATATCATTTGCAAAATTGGGAGTTTGCTATTAAGAATTACTAAAATAATTTCAAATTAAAACGAATTTGTTAGAATTTCTCACTATTAGAAATTGTAGCCTAATTTTGACAGATTACTGGACAAACTCCGTCGTTTCTATAATATACATAGACGTCAAAATTTAAAATCAATTTGTCAAACAGAAAAATTATTTAATAGTCTAATAAAATTGGCAAAATTATTATGCAATTATATGTTTTTCAATGGGAAGAAAAGCTTCAGAAATTTTCATTTAATGATTAGAGGCTGATTTTCAGTTGTAGCTCATGAGTCGCAGCTCAGCAGTTGAAGGCTTTTAAACCATTCAGAAAGGTTGGAAATTATATCTGCAGTTCATGAGTCGCGACTAAGGCAAGCTGTGACTAAAACTGCAGCTCACTTTAGTAAGAACTGAAAATCATCTACAGCTCATGAGTCGCATATTGACCTGTGAGTTCGTGAGCTGCTGCGACTCATGAGCTACAACTGAAAATCAGACTTTATGTATAAAAAAAATCAAATTTTACACATCGACAAAATAATAAGAAAACTATCTATATGTAATATTTCAAAAATCTATTATTAAATTTTAATTAAGTATAAATTTCAAAAAGTCTTTATCTTATCCAGCCATTTGGCCCCATCCAAAATATACCAATAAATTTCTTTCTTTCATTTCTCATATATAATTTTAAAAATATCCTTAAAAATTACAATAACAACAAAAATATTATATATATATATAAAATTACAATAAAAAATTTCATATTATCGACACGAACAAAAGGAAATCCTTTTTCCCCAAAAAAAAAATAAATAAAAGAAAAACCGTTTTGAAACGATTTAATAACAAAAAAGTATGAAAATTATTAAGTATTTTTTTTTTATGAACATTTTGACGATAACGATATATCCTGGCACTTATACAAATATGTATAAGTCTAATATACTTTCACGAAAAGTACATTAAAATGAATTTGATCATATCTACACCGTCATACATATACATAAATTATATACATATACTTATACCTAATAATAATAATAAAAAAAAAATTGTATAATGTTAAAAAAAGGATATGCTTTTTTTTCTTGCCTTTCTTCTATATAACAAATTTTTGTTTTGATAAGAAGTGTTGCATATTTTCTATAATATGTTGTTATATATATAAAAAAATTTGAATATTCAATTCAAAGTAAGTACGTAAAAAATATAAGTAAGTAAAAAAAATATTAAATTATGAAAATATATAAGAGAACACTTATAAAAATTTTCTAAGGGGTTTAACACTTTCATAAGTATATTTTCTGTATTTAAATCAAAGTACTTAAGTAAGTAAATATAAAAGGAAAAATTCAAATAATTATTAATATGATGGCAAATATTGTTCTCTGTCAGGTCAATCTTTAATATTATTTATTCAAATTTACAGAAATTTAACAGAAATCCTTGATAATTTATCTAATGCAGCAAATGTTGTCCTCTGTTAAGTCAATCTTTAATATTATTTATTCTAATTTATACAGAAATTTTACATTAATCCTGGATAATTTAACAGAAATCCTGGATGATAATGTCTCTTGTAATAATCAAAATTCTGCATCAACAAAACTAAGTAAAGTATACACTAATAACTCCCAAAATTAATCAGAACTTCAAAAGAAACCAAAAAAAATTGTCATGAAAATCTTCAAAAGGATATTTTTTATTCACTTTGAAATTTTCCAAAAAAAAAAAATTATATTCCTTATAAGTAGTTTTCATAAATATATATAAATTTCCATAAATTTTCATTCTTTATAATTTATATTTTTAATCTTTAACTTAATTATTATACATACATATATGTAAATTTTCTTCTTCTCCTTTTTTTCGTCCTTAAAAAATTATTTGTATAAGCTTTTTTTTTTGTATTCTTTTAAATTACCAAATGAACTGTGTGTATCCTTACAACAACAAAATTATTTATTTCTATACCATTAAAAAGGTAAAAAATGTTTTATTCAAAAAAAAAAATGGAATGGTAAAAGCACTCCCCCCCTTATTATAATTTGTAAGAAATCAACCTACATATAAGAAAAAAAAAATAAAGAAAATTCATACATTACATCTGACGTTGCATATAGTTACATAATATTCATCAATATAAACCCCATTCCTATACTCCCTTAAACCCTAAACAATTCCAGGTAAGCAAAACAAAAAAACAAAAAAACAAATTGATAAAAATATTTTACTTACTTATATTACGGACTTATAAAAAATTTATCAACCGAATTAGAAAACACAAAAAAAAGAAAAACAGAAAAATAAGGGTAAACGAAAAAACGTAGAGAAAAATTTCAAAACAAATATACAATGCATTAGAATGTATATATATACTTATTCCATATATAGAAATTTGTGTCTTCCAATTTTTGCCTTAATGGTTGTTTTGTGTTTGTTAATATGATCAACAACAACAACAAAAATATCCTTAAATTTTTGCTAAAATAATATTAAAGAAAATTGTTTTTGGCAAGACAAGAAAAATTGAAAATTACTTTACATATATATACGATCTCATACCTTGCCTATATAATATATTTTTTATATTATGTGCTTTACACATCCTTCCAAAAAAAAAAAAGTTTTACTTGCAATCTTTAGAGTATTTCCTGTTTTAAACATTTCCAAAATTTATAATACTGATTTTCTATTCTGCAAATATAGCAATTTTTGTGCACTAATACATTGTTAGAAAATTTTATAGTAAAAATATTAAATATATATATATAAAATATTTTATACTCTATATATCTATAGTATATATCCTTTTTACATAAAAATGTATAAAAAGTCGTTACATTATACAACAAAACAAATGAGCATAAATATATTGTTATATATAGTCAGTAGCAGTTTTATATTACATGATTGTATATTTTAGGAAAAGCTATATTATTCCTGTGTGTAATACATAAAAAATATTTAGTTTCTATAACATAAGAATTTCCCAAAAAAAAAATGTATAGTCTGAAGCCCAATATTGCTCCCCACCAACATTGTTAATCTTAATGAAACGTATAGTATAGCGGCGACAGAAAAAATTATTTAATAAATTATTTCTATATATGTAATATGTATATAGTTGAAAAAAGGACGAGGTAACGAAGAAAGAGAAAGAGAGTATAAAAAAGAGAGTAGAATATAGAATATTTTAGAAATACATTGAACCCACTTCAAAGTTATCATCCCCCAATATAATTACACTTTCTCCAACCCTGATTGCAAATTTCAGTTCCTGTTGTGATATTATAGTATATGTACATATTTAATTTCTTTGATATCGTTGTGTTGTTGTGTCAGAATCAGAACCAAACGGAAGAGAAAGAATTTACACTATGAGAAATTGTTTGGTATATATTTTGATCATTCAGTAAATGATGATAATAATTATTATCGTCTAATGGAGTTATAATAATTTGAATAAATTTACTAATCAGTCAGACAATAAATTAATACCTATTTGTTTACTAAATTAATATTTTACAAACTTTTTATTTACCTAAATTTACGTTCCAACAGATTATAGCGCAAATAAGCGCAACAGAAAATTAACTAATAAGTAACGCCGAAACCTATTTAATATCTACTAAAACACTTTGCTAAATAAAAAATTAAAATTAACACTTAATTGAAACTTGACAATATAACTAATAGCTAAAATATTTATCATGAAACAATTTACTTTAGCTTTTTGTCGGTTAGATTTATTTCTATCTGACAGGTAACATTAAAAATTCATTTTCCCCAATATACAAACAATCAAAGTTAAAAGAATTATCCTTTCAAATAAAAAAATTTAACATTTCAATTTAATTTCTACCTTAAAATTCTTATATTAAAAATAATTTATTTTATATAAATAAAATTTCTAAATTTATAAACCATTAAAAGTCAAATTGATTAAGCAATTTCTCATATATACCAAGCAAGTACACATATAATCCTCCCCAATTTGATAGAAAAAATATACCTTCTTCCAAATTCATTTCCAATTCCAACCATAAATAAATAATTTAAACATTTTTTACAAACTTTAACAAAGCTAAAAGAAAAGAAAATTTTAAAACAAAAAACACTGAATTTTCCTCATTGATTTTTCATTTTACTCGGCTTGTCAAATTCAAGAATATTTAATTGGTTGTTACATCGAATTCAACACTTTATAAATTATTAAAAATGTAGACAAATTATTTATTTTTTACCCGAAATAAAAAAAAAATAGTAAAATTACATTTTTATTTATATCCTTTCCATATAAGTATATCCTTTATTATTTACACAAAATATTATTTCGGTGTGAGTAGAGAATGTGGAAGGAATATAGTTAAAATGTTGTAAATGTATCAAATGCATTCCAAAAAAATATATATTTACAGAGCTTTAAAAGCATACCAATATAATATGCTACCCCATTTTTGACATACTACCAACCTACCCACCCCTTTTCCTCTCACCTATATCTTCGACGAAAAAGTATTGTTCTTTATGGTTTCCTAAAAAAAAAATTCGTAAATTTGAGAAAGAATTTCAATGTATACCAAAACTCTTGTTTACATTTTTCTCTCATATCCTTACTTATTCACAAAATTTCCTTTTTTAAAGAGAAAGAGAGAGAGATAAACCACATATAGATTTACATTTAATATTTATATACATAACTTTTTGGAGTTAACTACTTATTTACGTCGAAAATATATTTTTATGTTGAAAATTTGTATTTTAGTTTTACGATAGTAGAAAAATATCCTGAATATCCTGAAACTGAAACAGTTGAAGGGCAAAAAAACAAATGTAAGGGTATGATGATTAATATTTGAGAATGGAATGTCATGATAATAAATATGGGTATTTTTTTGAAGGTGGTTTGAGTCAGAGAGAGCAATAGACCATTTTACTGAAAAATATTTTTAAAAAAAATATCGATCCATATGTTACCATCCATACGAAAAAGGACTTCTCAGCAGTTTTTAAGTTTTATACGTTATATATATAACCCCATAAATAATATATTTATATATATACAAGTATACTCATAGTTTTATAGGAAAAATATATTTCTGTTGTTTTTTTCCCTAGTATATATATACTTAGTAAAAGGATATCTATAAAGGACACATACGTTTTAATATATTTTAGAGCTTTTCATATATAAATATACGAGTCTGTAGAGAATTTCAGTGTTGTTTTTAATATTAAAAATGGGGCAGACAATAATAGGATGAAGTTCGTACAAAAAAATATATTGTTAGATGTAAAGGACGAATTTTATATATTTGGCAAATAAAACAGGCAACAGGATAGAAACTTGTTTTTTTTTTTTACTACCGGCATACAAATAATATACGTTTGGTTCCTTTTTTTATGTGCGGGAATATTTAATATTTGGTCAGAGTGTAATACCGGATATTATTATTATTTTTTGTAAGGGGATGGGGAAAGGGAATTTTGCTGCTTTTGGACTGTAGACATTTTAATACTTTCTTGTTATATTAGAAATAAATTTTTACAATGAAAATTTAACATTTTATCCTATATTTCGTAAAAAAAAACTCTAGCCAAAATATTTATAAATGTTTGGAAGGATATTTTTTTTTTATGTTGATTTTTACTATATGAAAAATTATCCCTAAAATATATTTTATAATGTCTCGTCGTCGTCGTCGTCGTAGATTTTTTATGCTTCTTCCAAAATATTATTTATTAACCAAAAAAATTTTCTAAAATTTTGGTTTTTTTTTTTATTTTGGTAAATATAAAAAAAAACCCAGTCGTCTATTTATATAAATATTTGTATAAAAATGTTGGTTTTTTCTCCGTCATCACAAAATAGCATCCACTACACATAGCGCAATTTTATTTGCTATTTTACAAAAAAAAAAAATCGTTTAATTATACCAAAAAAAAAAAAGCAAAGGATAATAATTTTTGTGGAAAATGGTGGGAGTTAGATATTTTTTTGTGATTCTGTTTAACTTTAAATCTGTAAGGCGGTTGTAGTAATTTTCTAAATGTTTATGATAAAAAAAAGTATTGTATACCCCACAGTTCGGATTAATGCGATAATCTGTGGGGTGGTTTTTCATATTTTCAAACGAAGAAACAGCTGAAACAAAAATTGTCCAATAAAATATATTTTAAAGATTTATATATAAGTTTTGTGTAATTTTCAGATGAAATTAGTCATTTTAAAAAAAGGATCAGGTAAATTGTTTTCATTTTTTTAAATCAAATTAAAGATATTTTGAAATTAAGTGAAATTAATATTAGGCAATCACTTTAAGCGTGTAATTTAATTTAATATATATTTAAATGGAACAGAACATTCCAGATTATGGTTGGGTATATTCTAAGTACATTAACTAACTTCAGAGTTACATATATTAATTCGAAGCATGGTGATTTGTCTAAAACTTTTTACAAGACTCTTTTCAAGCCTCTTTCGTGATTTTGACATTTTTGTTACATCATTTTGACACTATAAGTCCTAAAATTTACACTAAAAATCGTGAAAATTTGAAAAATTACAAATTTTCAGGAATTTTAGTGTCAAAACGATTGTCAAAATCATGAAAGCAACTTGCAAAAAGTTTCGTGAAAAAAGTTTGAACAGATCATAACGAAATCGTGAATTCTCTAACGTCTAACAGCTCAGAACGAATAAAATTTATAATTTACTAAAAAAATGATTGAAAATATTTTTCACTAATTTAATTGGAAAATGTTAAGTATATATCTATAGTGTCGTATTTTCTGTATTATCCTCTGTCAGAAAGTAAATTTTATTTTTATGCTCGTTTTATAAACGAATATTTTTTCTTTTCTTTTTTGTAGATTAATAAATTAATAATTGATTATACACAGAAGAGAAATATAACCAACAACAACAAAAATAAAAGAACAAACCATAAATTAAAAAAAGAAGGTAAAAAATTGGTTTGAATGTATTTGTTTCAATAAAATTAGTTTTTTTAACAACAAGGATACAAAAGTTTATATCTATATATATATATAATATTCGTATAAATATCCTGAAACCTGAAATAATATTCTGTTATATATTATTTACTTTCAAATTAAATTCTTTTTGTTTTTGATTTTTTTTGTTTTGGTTTTGATAAAGGTAAAAAAACGTATACGCAGAAAAACAGAGGAAAAAAAATTATACTTATACTTATTTAATTTTTTCCACATTTTGGCCCCCCAAACAGACGCAGGTACGAAAACCAAACCAAAACTTTCTTTATTACCAAAAAAAAAAAAAAAATTTCTACTCAAGTTTATTTTTTTTTTGTTATTTTAAAAAAAACAATAGAGAAAAATTAAATTTTTGTTGAAAAACAGGAAAATTTTGAAAATTTCATCTTTCTTTTGCAGTTCAGCTTTTTTCCTTTCTTTCTGTGTTGTCCTTTAACGAAAGTTTTGTTGCTGTTGTTGTTGGTTGTTGTTTTTTTTCTGTTAAAAACCGAACTTTACTTATATTTGTATATAACAGAAAACGTGGAGAACGTACAGTAAAAGGAAAAACAACAAGACTAAAAAAAAAGTGGAAAATTATAAAATTTTGTAATACCTAAAATCTTTTGAGGACTTATTTACTTAACTACCCAATAACAAAGTATATAATAAGTAAAATATTATTATTCTTAAGTAATATAAAAAAAAATCTTGTATTGAGGATTTAAAAAATATTAAATAACATGAAAAGAATATAAAAGAGATTTTTCCATAAACACAAGAACAAAAAAAAAAAAGAACAGGAAAAATATTATTTAAAGGAAAAATGATAAAAAAAATTTCCTATATATTTTCTTAGTTTCTTTAAATAAAATTATGGAAATTTTGGTTGGGTTTTTTTTTCTATCAGAAAAAAAATCAATAAAATATTTTAAAGAAATTATACGAAGATTTTTATTTAAAGAAGAAGAAAATTTTCACAAAATTCTTCGATTAATTATCTTAATAGGACTGAAATTTTCATACCTAAAATTTTCGTTTTTTTTTTGCTATATAATTTGGGCAAATTAAAAGAATAATTATTTTCACAAGGACCCGTTTTTCATGTTGGTTAAAAATGTAGAAATCTTTGTCTGATATTTATTTACTATACACGAAATTAAAGATTTAAATCTCTATTTTCAGAATCTGTATGGTTTTGTATTGTATCTTAAAAATTGAGTACATTGGAGCAACCAGAAGATGGCTCCCCAATTGCAGACTTTCTTTCTAGATTTTTGGCTATGGCTTGGGCAAATTTAAAGATATTTGGAATTTATTTAATAATTTTATGCCAACACGTCCATAGACATCAAATTCACTTATATCGGAGCCAAAAAAATGACAAGGGGGACCCCTTTGCATTCGGAAAAAATCGAATTCTGCAATATAGCCAAATTTGGTGCGAAATTTTAATTATAACAAAACTAACAAAACAAAATTGGAAAATCTTATAATTTATCCAAGTTATAGCAAAAAAAGACTAAATAAAACTTCACTTCACTCCAATTGTACTTCATTTTAGTCCAATTGTACTTCATAGTGAGTAAATTCTCAATTTTTCAAAATATTATTTATTCAAAAAAGGATCTATATAAATAAACATTTGTGTATACTTTATTACAAAATATATACTTATATAAAAGAAAATTAATTATATTAATTAATTAAAATTAATTAATTACAAATAAAATATTAAATCTACAATTTTTTTCTTTTTTTTAAATTTTCCTTGGAATAATTTTCAAAACTAAACGACAGATTTTCTCCAGATTTTTAATCCTTTTTGTTGACAATTTTAACACACAAAAAAAAAATATCCTTCGAACACTTGTATATAATAATCAACATTATTATATAAATGGTCAGATTGTTTCATCAAAATTCTAAAAGTGGAGATTAAGATTCATTTTCATATGGTTAAATATATATTTTAAGATAAGCGTTTATTACAATCTTCTAAGGACTTTCTGTTTGTCGAGAAGAGATGATAAGAAAAAATTATCCTTGATAAAGAAAAAAATTGTTTTGTTATTGTTTATCTTTTAAAAGGATAATGATAAAAAATAAGATAAATAAATTTAAAAGGCTCTGTGAAATGAAAATATAAAAAAAAGGTATAAGTATAGGAGTGCCAACAGTGATATGTATCCTTTTTCTTATAAATTTAGTTGCTTGAAAAAGGACAACAAACAGTTTTGTTATGATTAGGGAATTAGTGTAAAATACTTTGATTAATAATATTACATAATTTTTTTTGGTTTGTGAAAAATATATAACGAACAGTTTTGTGTTTTGTGGAAAAATAACATTTAACCTTTTTCACAAAATTCAAAATTTGAATTCAACATTTATTTATGAATTTCTAATTATAGTTCATAAACATAATTCATAGCCACTCACTTGTGGTCAACACAAAAAATGATTTTAAATTAAGTAACTTCTAAAATTCAATTTAATAAATTTGGTAAAAATTAAATTGGACTATAAAATAAAAACATAACCAAAAAAAAATTCAGTTTACAAAATTTTTGAATAATCCAAAAAATAAAAAAAAACTTTTTATTTATCATATTTTCACTAAATTATTTATTAACATATCCTTTGAATTTATAATAATTAAAATTTCTAAAATCATCCCCGTTTAACATATATTTTCACAAATGATCGTAGAATATGGTAAACCCAAAAATTATATACAAAAAAAAACCATTTATATAAAAATTTGAATCCTTTTCACAAAATTTTTTTTTTTCCTTTCTTAAATTTATATATTAATAACTATTTTATTTATTAATTTTATGATCCTTTTAATCATTTTTTATTATATACATACTTAACATATATATAATTTAAGGTTATCATCTATTTTATTAAAAATAGCAGAGGATCACATGTTAAAAAAAAAAAAAGAAATTTAGCAGCAAAAAAAAAAATAATAATAAAACTATAAAAAATTATTTATTAAACCCCAAAAACTTTACCCAAACCCCAAAAAAGTTTAACATTAAAAAAAAAAGGCTAACGATAAAATTATAGTTCTCTTCCGACATTAAGGGGGGAGGGAGGTGAAACCTAATTATATTTACCTTAAAATATCCTAGATTTTATTACTTTAAACCTAAATAAATATTAAATAAAATATTTATAAAAATAAAAGTTAAATATTTATTTAGCTTGAGTATTAAATTACACATTGTAGAATCCTTTTACATATACTTACGAGTATATTTGAAGAAGTAAAATCGCGTATCGTAATAAATATAAATTTAAAAAAAACATAAGAAATAAAAAATTAATCATTATTGCTACCATTTTTGTCGTTTTATCACACGAGTTACGAGAATTTATGGCCACCACACGTTTACCACATAAGTAAGTAAATTTTTCTTTTTTCAATTTATAATTGGTTTATAATTGGGACAATTCATTGGCAACAGTTTGTCGAAAAGACAAAAAAGTGTGATGTATTTGCAAGGTCCTTGGACAAGAAACTTTTATAATTATAGACCAAGGTTAGGTTAGGTTAGAGCGGCGGAATTTGGATCTTTAGCGATACCATTAGGGTAGCCCTAAGCTGCATAATCTACGTCTAGCAAGGGCTGGGTAGTGATCGAGTACGTGTTCGAGAGTTTCCTCTAGATTAGAAGCAGAGTAGTTTTTTGCATTTTGTGGACTTGTAACTAGTTTTAATCTATGAACGTGTCTGCCAATCATCAGTTAAGATGCCGACTCAAAAAGCTAAGATAAAATTCCTTCCTAAAAGTTCGAAGAAGAGAATTTCACTTAAAAATTAACTTGATTTATATACTTATACAATTTAATTATATAGCACGATGAATTGTTTAACATATATTATCTCTAAACCAACAATTTCAATTTTTTATTAACGTATACTCGTACACTTATATAATGAACGAATCATAAATAATTCTTAGAAGCTATAATGTACATTTATGTACATATAAAATAAATTACGTTAGAAAAATAAATAATAATACCTTCTAACCTTATTATTAACATAAACAAATACCTACCGCACAGTAAACACAAATACCGGAAAGGAAGTTTTAACTATAAAAAAAGAAATCTATGACGGATTATTTCTTATGCTTTTTTTTCTTCTGTTAAATTATATATTTACTTTTTTTTTTTTAAATAAATAATAAACCCTTTTCCGTTTATTAACCTTAAACTAACCGCCTAACTATATAATTTCTATTAATATTTTGTATAACATGTACGTAATAGTAATAAGAAAAATAGTAAAAAAAAATTCTAAATCCTAAAAAAACTTTGTTTAATATTTTATATAATAGAATTTTATTGTTTCTAGTTACATATAATATTTACGTATGTAACATACTTATTTGTAAGTAGATAAATTTATGGTATATAAACCTGGCGAAAGAAACAAAAAAAAACGATAATAGAAATTATTACAAAAACGTGACAAGAATTTTTAGTTCATTCTAAAAAAAACTTATTCCGAAATATATTTTTGTTTTTTTTTTTTTTTGAACCATCAAAAAATTACATGAATAACCAAATTGACTTAAAGGACATTTAAAATTTTATATATGGTATAGTAAACCTAACCAAAAAGAAAGAAATGTTAAATGTGTGTAAAAAGCTACATAAAAAATCACAATAATTTCATTTTCTAGCTACTAGGCTATAAATTTCATGGGTGATAATTAATACAGTATAGATGCGGGCCAAAATACTAGAAAAATTAATTTTTAAAGAGTTAATTTACTGGCCGGAAATTAAATTATATACTAAAGTGTTAATAATTTTATGTGTGTATACTAGACTGAAGATCGTACAACTGAATTTTTGAATAACATCTCCAAGTCAATTTGAATAATTATACTTGTAGTCAATTTGAATAATTATACTTGTAAACACTAAGCCCAACCTAAGTTACTAGTCATTCCCATCGCTTTCCAACAAATTATACTTCTCAAAAAATTTAAATTATAAATATAATATTTCTAAAAAAATCCAAAAATATATTTATAATAATGTTATCTGATCTGCAAAATTAATTTTTACAATGATATCGTTCCTTTTAAAATGTACAAAATTTCAATATAATTAATTCATAAAGTAAGAAAAAATATTCTCTGTATAATATATATTTGCGTATTAGGAAATGAAAACAGTGGGGTGCATTTTCCAAAACATTTATAAAGTAAATATATACATATACTTAATTTTTTTTATATGACAAAATTTCTTCATTTTACTATTAAACAAAACTTGTTTTATCAGATTAAATTTGACACCATAAATATTAAAAGTGCTGTGAAATCAACAGATGTTTAAGAAATTGTATGCATAATATGTATGTTTAAAAAAAAATGAGTGATGTATATACAAATGTTTAGTTTAACAAGTCGGAATCATTAGTTATATTATATATACCAGTAAAAAAAAAATCTTGATTTATAAATGTCAATCAAAATTTTCACAATAATTTCAATAAAATGTTAAATATAAAATTTGGGCATTTTATCAGATTTATTCTAAAATGCTGGATAACTTATCCAGCATTTTAGATAACCAATATCGTCTTCATTTCGTTAAAAGTTAACCTATTTTTTTCATAGTTGCGATATTCGAGCGAAACGGTTGCGTTCATACAATTTCATATATTTCAACTTTATTCTGATATACCTGGTTAAAGCGAAATGAAAGCGTTCATTGTAACTCCAGGGTAATAAATAAATTCAATAAAAATTTTGATTTGTGGCCCTTAAACAAAAAGTTTGTAGACATTAATTCAAACTTTTCTATCAAAATATTTATAATAGACACATAAAAGGTAAGAAAGATTTTCGAAAGGTAACTTTATGCCAAAAACGAAACAAAAGGTATCATATGGCACGTGCCTAATTTTTATTGTCGAAAATACACTTTCCAAAAAATAAAGAACAAAAGTGTTTTTTTCCAGGTTTTGTCTTCTATTATTTATTGTTGTCGCCGGCCTCTCAGGTTACAACTATAAATTTACGAAAAATTTATATTAAGGAAATTATTGTTGTCGTGCGCGTACTTGTTTCTTATACCTTTTTAGATCAATGACTAATTTTTTTTTTGTTTTATTCGATTTAGTTTTTTTTATTGAAATTTTAGTAATATCGAGTATCAGGTTTTATTAACTAATAAATATCCTGAAAAACAGTCCCTTTTGAATATATAAAAATTATTGATTTGAAATTTACTCAAATAAAATAATGTAAAGAAAAAGGATATTAAATACCTAGGACAATAGTTTGGGAAAAAGACTATAAATACCAAATATCGGTTGGAAAATATAATATAAAGTCTGAAATTTGTGACCCTATAAATGTAAATCAAAATGTGGCTATTTGAATGTGAAAGTTTCATTTTATTGAGTTGTTGGAATCGTTATTATGTTAGACTCTTTTTCTCACGAGCCTTCAAGACTTTTTTCAAGTCTCTTTCGTGAAAATTACAAATTTTCAGGACTATTAGTAACAAAAGAGTGTCAAAATCACAAAAGAGGGTCGTGAAAAATGGGTTTTAATGTGTTGTATGTAATTTTCAGAAGAAAACTGCTGTTGTTTAAGAAAATCTAAGAAAGTGTAAGCAAAAATTTCTCTGTTTGCCAAGGAAAAATTGTTGGTTTATATTATGTTCAGTGAAAGGAAAATTGTATCCACTAAGTAAATTTTGCCAAAATTTTCCATTTAAAATAAGTATTATAATTCGAAATAAATTCATATTCGTACACTTTCAATCCAATATTATAACCATAATTATATGCTATACGTCTATACGATAGTATAATCAAACGTTCAATCACTAATTCAAAAAAAAAACTTGTTGCTGGTACACAAATTTAAATTTAATACATACATACATACTGAAAGTATTTATATTACAGATTCATATTTCTAAAAATTTGTTTTTAAAATTAATTAAGTATAATAATAATTTCTTGAATGCCCTCCCTCCATACCTGAAAATCATGACGTATACATTATAAAGTAAACATTTTATGGTTAACTTATATATAACAAGTAAATTTATTCGAATTGTATTATTACATTATATAAATTTATATAATAATGTTACTCGTTATGTAATACATAATAATTTTAATGTTTTTAAAATAAATTTTTACAGTGAATTGAGTTATGTGAACAAAAAAAAGAACACGAATTTTAAAATTTATATATTGTATATGTAATTTCTTGTTCTTCATTTTTAGTACGCATGATGTCCTTTTTTCAGGTTTTGTAAATTTAAATGTAAGTAGGTATCTAGAGAAGGTTGAAAAAACTTTGTTCATGACGCTTTTTCTGTTTATTTCATTTTATGTACGTAACGCAAATTGTTTTTCTTTTCATTTTTTTTTTCAGTTTTTGTTTGTTTTAATAAATTAAATTGTATAAAACATTATATAAAAATAATATTCCTGATTCTGACATAAATTTAACAGAAAGAAAAAAAATTTTCACTGAAATTTTTTTTTCACTGAAATTTTTTTTTCACTGAGATTTTTTTTTTAGTTAGAAATAAAAATTCTAAGAATTCATTTAAGAGTTTTTTCATTTATGATAATAAAATATAAGGAAAATTTATATTTAAATATACTTCTGTCATATTCATATACGTACGTACACATATGTGTAAATGTAATGTAGAAATTAACAACATTTTTTTACCATTTAAGTTAAATTAATAATTTTTATGTTGCGTGTGTATGTAGTAGCCTAAACCCTAAAGGGTTTAAATAAATTATAGAACGAAAAGGTATGAAAAAAAAGATTAAAAATCTTTTGAAATTATATAAAGATAAAATTATAAGATGAAAAAGTAAGGTTAAAAAGTATATTGAAATGTATAAAACTAGATAATGACGAAACGATATTTATATTACTATTTGTACCCAGCTATCAACGAAAAAGACTTAACTTTTGTTTCTTGTTCTAGACTCTAGTCTAGAGTATTTACTGATTTGTAGGACAGAGCGTTCCATAGAACTTTTACATACTTAGGTACTCGCAGTTTTTGCATATTTTTTTACCAAATTTGAACAATATATACGTTATTACCGGTAAAATCAAGTTAAGATAATGGATATTGTAATTATTTGAATTGATTGTTTCATTGAAAATACTTCTGACAAACACGTTTTTTTCTACAAATCTTTTTCAAATAATTAAATTCTCTATTACACTTACTTATTATAATTATCCAATAAAATTCTTACTGGACAAGAGGGAAAACCGTTTCTGAAAAAAAAACAAAATAAATTAAAAGACAAACGAAAAATCGACTATTTTCGAAGAAATCGTCAATAATTCAAACTTAAAAATCAATTTCTCTTAAAATTTTGGTATCAAAAGCGTCCAAACACTTTCTATATATTATATCCACCCAGTGAAATAATTAAATAATGTAAACTATATAAATTAAATAAATTAATTATAAATTTTAAATTATATAAACTTTAGTTAAATTATAAATTTTATGTTTAAGAATTTTCACAAATTAAAAATTTAACTTTTTCTTATAAAAAATGTATAAGCAGCAAAGGAAGTTAAATAAAAAAATTTATTAAAAAGGATATCCTACTCAAGGATAATATTAAATAATTATATATTGGACTATATGGAATAGAATACAGGACTTTAGTTACTATATAAAAAATAAACTTAAAGAAATAAAATGAAAATAGAAAATTGTTATACCCAAGATACATTAAGGATGTACGTATAGTAAAAAGTGCAAAGCAAGATAAAAAAAATAAATATGTAAGTAACTTGAAATACAATCTCTTTTTAAAACTCAATAAATTAAGGTTAAAATTCAATTATAAGGTATATAGTAAAGGATATATAGTCCAATATAGATAGTATTAGTATAAAGTATAGTATGGTATAGTATAGTATATATATTCCAAAAAGGATTTTTGTAATATGAGTATTTATATTATGTATATAAATGTAAAAGAAAAACTATATAAATATTTTCCTTAGAATATGCAATTTATATGTTAAAAGGATTTTTACCCATAGAGCTTTGGAGATACTATATACTTAGTATAAATTGACCTAGTTTTGAAATTATAGAAAAATTATAATTGGAAGTAAAATTTATAAATACATATATACTTATATAATATAATTTATGTTTAATATTATAGACAAAAACAAAACTGAAATTTAATATTTAATTAAAGAAAAATTGATTATATTTTCTAAATATTTATATTTATAATTAATTCAATTAATTTCTAAATAAGAATTCAATTTAATCGATAGAAAAATTATACTTATATTAAAATTATCTGCCAACTATATAATTAGTTTTCAATGAAATTGATTACGCATTAAAATAAATTTAACGTATAACCCAAATTAAAATAAATTATATATATGTTTCCATATTAAAAAAAAGGATCCACATATTAACTTATATAAAATTTAATAAAATGTCATTTCTATAATGTAATTACTACTTAATTTATGTAGTAAGTATATATATGCTTAGGTACTTAATATTTATTGAATTTTATTTATTGAAGTCATTAAATAAAATTACGGAAAAAGAAATTATACTTTATATTTAAAGAATATATCCTTAAATTTTTTTTTTCTAGTTTAATTATTAATCAACTTTTTATATATAGTAGAAATTTTCTAGAGACCCAGAATGATTTTGAGGTTTTTCTTTCTTACTTTCTATTAATTTGGTCGAGGTATTTTTATTTTTTATGCTTCGTAATAGAAAAGAAATTACCTGTTAATCGAAAAGGTATTTATAAATTAGTTGTTGTAGGAATATGTTAAATTTATGATGGAAAATTTTTTATATGAAAATTATGACAGAATATTACGGAATTTTTTTTTAATCAAAATAGGAAAAAACATTGACTGGACAAACGATGATTTTAAATAATATTTAAGAACCATTTTTTGATAAGCCTCTTTCGGGATTTTGTCAACCCTTTTGACACTAAAAGTCCTGATTGTAATTTTTCAAATTTTAAAGACTTTTATTGTGAATTGCAGAACTTTTAGTGTCAAAAAGATGTCAAAATCACGAAAGAAGCTTGAAAAAAGTCTTACAAAATTTTTCGTGTAAAAAGAGTCGAATAAAAATTAAATTTAATTAGACAAATGCAAGTAAAATTAATATAAAATTACCAATTTATGTTCTTATAAAATTCTTTCTTATTTTCCATTCAAATTTATAAAAAATGATAAAGTAATTTTAATTATTTCTGTATTCAACATATGATAAAATATACTTTAATGATATTACAACAAACCCTTTCATCTTCAAAATGTTTTTTTCAATTAAACAAAATACATATAAAAGAAATCTTAGAATTCGTTACAAATAAACGCAAATCCATCTTAGTTATTTTATATTATAATAATATAAGTAAGTATTTTTATTCCCTTTACTCAAATCCACCCAATTTATTCTATCATTAAAAATAATCATCGTCATTCCACCAAAAAAGAAAAATTTATGTACATGAAAATTTATAAAAAAAAAAAAATAATCAAAAGAAAAAAAAAATATTCCATCTTTACTGATATATTATTATATTTTTTGTGATCCTTGCCACCCACTCACATTCAATTTTTATTCTCTACTATTCTATACTATACCCAAAGAAAATTGGAGAGACACAAATTCCCACTTGAATAATAAAAATACGAAGAAGAAGAAGAAAAATTCTTATACAACAACAACAAAATTGAAAAAACTGAAAAAAAAAACATTTTTTCCAAGGACGAAATTTTTTATAAGAAATATGAAAAAAGGATCTGAACGACTATGATGTGTAACAAGTGGAAATGACGATTTTTAAGTATGAGAGTATAAAAACGAGATAATAATAATAATAATAATTTTTTCTACTTCATTTTATTTTTGGAACAGTTTTTTTTTTGTTTTGTACAAGGATCTTCCATAATATTTTTATATATTTATATATATACAATTTATTTTTATCTACAAAAATCTTACACATTTTTTTTTTAAGTATTATATAAGAAATAAACCACCTATCGAAGAAAATCCTTTACCAAAAAGGAAGAAAAATTCTTATTACGAATTTTGGTTAAGCAGGAAAAAAAAAATATTGTTAATAAATTTTTATTATAGTTACAAGGATATTTATTAAAAGAAAACAGTTATTGATTTCCGGAAAATATTTATTTTTATGTCCTGTTTTTTTTTTTTTTTTTTTTGTCAATTTGAGAACTTGAAGACGAAAAAAATAACAGAAAAATTTATATTAATAAAATATGTATAAGTATATAATTTATTTAGAATAATCGCGGCATAGTGGAGCCTAAATATTATTATAGTTATCCTTCCTATAAGTATTAGATTTAAATTTTCTAGAACAGGTCAGGAGTTTAGATTGCTAGCCTCTAATCTAACTCCTGACCTGTGCGAATAGGATAACAATATAAACGAATTTAAACATCAAATTGTAAGTTATAATTAACCACACAACTGGCAAGGGTTGGTAAGATGTAAGAATTGATATACTCCCGTATGAGTACCAAAATAATGGAATTAACTTAACCCAAAAAAAAAAAAGAAAATTAACAGGATAAATTTATTTTACATATAATATCAAAATTTTCTCAACTGTCATTTTCAAAAAAAATCTAACTTACCAAGAGAAAATTCCTTTTTTTCCTGATTAATATTTTATCCTTAAATGTCCTTTAAGTCAAAAAAAAAAATTTATATAAACAATTGCAATAAGAAAAATATTGTGAAAAAATTGTGAATTTGTTTAACACTTTATTATTATTATTTTGTTATGCTGACATGTTTTTTTCTTTTACATAAAGTCGACAACGAATTCGTAATATCCTGTATAAGGACTATATATGTATAATAAAAATATCCAAAAGGAAAAAAAATTATATATACTTATTAATAAATTTTGGGTTTTGTTTTTCCGGTTTGTTGGTGTAAGGAAACTAAAAAGCAATAAAATTAAAATTAAGGAAAATTATTTTTTTTTAAAGGACCAAACAAAAATTTGCACAATTTATTTTTTCACTTTTATTTATTTTTAATTTTTTTTTGTTAATAGAATTTTTTTTTTAATTAAAATATTTTAAAATTATATAAATTAAATTTTCTTCACTGATTTATTTTAAAAACTCTTTAATTTTTGCCACTAAATTGAACTTTTTAATTTAAATATTATATTTTTTTGGAAAATTGTAATAATTTTTCTTTAATTTAACCTTTATTTTTTGTAATTAAAATTATCAAAAAAAAATTTTTTTCAAATTTAGATTATATGAGAAATAAATTTTTTTAAAGCACTGTAAAAAAATTTAATTAATTAAAATACACTATGTTAATTTTTCCTGTAATTAATCCCGTCTTTTAAAATTAAAATTTAATCCTGATTTTGGTATTTAATAAGAAATATATAAAATATTTAAAAACACATTTTTTTTTTATGGTTAATTTTGAATTTTTAAATTTTTGGAATAAAAATTATTTTTAAAAAAAAATAGGTATTAACTTATTAAATATTTTTTATATAATTATGTACTAAAAAATATTATTTTATGATGAATGAAAAATAGTACAACACAAGTCATATAAAAATTTGTGTGAAATTTTTTTTTTTTTTAATTAAATTCCAAATAAAATAACACATACACAGAGCTTTATATATAAATAAAATAACCGGCACGAATTTATATAATTTCTCCCGTTGTATACAAAAACGATGTTTTCCACTCTAATAACAGCGCGAGACTAACCGTTGAATGACACTATGACAGTAAATTTACTTGTGTTTACAATAATTACAATTTTTATCCGTAAGAGGGTGGATTAATTATTATTATTTTTATCCGTAAGAGGGAGATTTTATTATCTATTAGTGTTACCAGATAAGTGTAATTATATTTTTATAGTAAAATTTTTATAGTATTTTTTTTTACGATATAAGAATAATTATTGTATTAGTTATTGTGCTGATCAGTAGAAATTAGAGAAAAATTTCTAAATGAATATTTCAGGATATTAATAAATAAATATTAGAGGATTATATGGAAATTACTACAAAATTCAGTATATTTATTTTGACATTTAATAAAATGTTAATGTTTATTTGAGCCTTTGCTAAGGTTTAAGAATTGGGAAATATTATTACAAAATAGCTCTATCTATTGATTGGTATTGAAATTAGCTTTAAAAATAAACGCCAAAAAATATGCTGTTAATAAAATATTAATTCGGAATTTAGATTTTGAATAACTAATTTAACCATATTCGAAGGCGTGATTATTTTTTTTTTTTATTTTTCGAATTTCAACAGCTGTTACCAGATATGATGTAACATATGATGTAGTTAGCAGATATGATGTAGCATGTAGCAGTACATGCTACATGTTTTCATAACTGAGACTCTATATAGTAAGTCAATTTAAACATGCTAATAATTATTGACATATAGTTAATTTAAACATGCTAATATTTATTTCCAACTGCAACTTCAAGTCAGTTGCTAGTTTTCAAAAATCAATTTTCTTAAACAACAAACTGCTCCCTCTCTACTATGTTGCTGTGTGTTGTGTGGTTTTCGAAAACTTCAAGATGTCGCAGCATATTAACTTCACAGTTTTATTAATAATTGGTAGCACTAGCCCAATCAGCTGATCACTTTTTTCCAGTGTTTGTGTCAAAGGAGCTGTCATTTATCGGAAATCATAAAAAATATTTTGCCCAAAAAAAAAAACAATAATTATTATCGCAAAAAAAATAATAAATATTATTTGAAAAGAATTTCTTTGAATTTAATTTTCTTTTTATACCAATTACAATAAAATTAATAAAATTTATATTTTGTCAATCTTAACGAAAACAAAAAATTACATTACAAAAATGTAAATAAAGTTTTTTTGTGTGTATCAAAAGAAAAAATTAGTTTTTAGTAGAGTCAAATGGATAAAAAACAGTTTAAATATCAAATAACAACAACACCCAACAACAATAATAATAATTGTGATGATAAAAATATTTCAAAACAAGAATTAAATGGCCATATAAATGAAATGATTCGTAAAGATAATGAAAATTTACCAATAAGAGATGAAAATAGAAAAATTTTTGTGAATAATTTTAATAATGGGGTAAAATAGAAAATTGTATATTTATATTTTTTTGGAATAATAGTTAATATTCCTTTGTAGGTTTCAGAAAATAATGATGAAGCAACATCAACAAATTCAAATCATATTGTTACAGTAGGAGCACAACAACAACAACAGCAACAACCTCAAACATTTTGTTCACAATCACAAAATAATATTGTTGTTGTTGATCAATTATTTTTAAATGAAAATAATAAACAATCAGAATTATTATCAGAAACCCAACCAAAGCCATTACAAACCCAACAATCATTATCATCACCAACAAATTCAAATTCAACAGATAATTTATCATATTGCAGTAATGATAATAATTATATTGAAGAATTATTATTATTACAAAGTACATTATCTGATGAAGATGATGATAATAATTGTCAATCAGTAAATTCAGATGATTGTATATATGCATATCGTGGTGGTGGTGATATTGATTATGATTTAAATAATTTAGAACAAAATCATAATAGCCGTAATAATAGTAATATTGAAGAAGATGAAACTGATTTTTTAGAAATGGATTTTGATCCAGATCCACCATCTGAAGAACAACAACAAAATCCAATTGAAGTATATGAACAACGTGAATTTGAAAAAGAAATTTTATTAAATGAACAACGTTTAAACTTAAATAATGATATATTATTAATAAATAATGATATAACAAATAATATACAACAACAAATAAATACAAATAATATTGGTATAATATCATCATCATCAATTGATGAAATACAAAATCATAATTTACAATTAAATAATGATACAGATCAATCAAATGATATTGAAAAAAATGAATTAATTATTATAAAAAATAATCATCAAGATAATCAATATAAAATAACTGGAACTAAACCGAAAATATTATTAGAAAATAAATATTTAAATGGTAATAATAATACAAATTTAAATAGTAATAATAATAGTACAACAAATAATAAATTACGTAAACAACAACAAAAATCATTTGAATTAGATAAAAAAAATCTAATTAAAAATTCATCAGATTTATTAAATGAACAATTAAAAAATAATAAATTAAATTTAATAACAATTGCGGCTGGTGATTGTAATAATAAAGAATCTGGTGATGATATTATTTGTTTAGATTGTTTGGAAAAGGAATTTTTAGAAAAAACAGTTGGCAAAATTATTGATAATACTATTGAATGTTCAAAATGTAAATTAAAACGTAAGAATCCAATTATGTATGGTAGTGATGGTATGGGTGATAATAATTCAGTAAATAATGTAAATAATCATCAGCATGAACAACAACAGCAACTGCAACAAGAAGAACAACAACAACAATTGGAACAACAACCAAAACAACACGAACAACAATTACAAAATAATGGACAAAAAGAACAAAATTCAAATAATAATAATCATCATAAATCTTCATTAAGTTTTGATTTTATAAATGATTTATTAACAACAACAGAATTCAATAATGCAATCCAAAGAAGAGCATCTTGTGATAATATTAATGATAATGAAATAGTATATTAAAATATTAAGATTGAAAATTATAATATTTGATTTTTTATTATTTTTTTTTTTCAATTTCAGTTATTACGTATGACAAATAAAGAGAGTTCAACATTTTCTAGTGTTGATGTTGATTTAACAATTATAATAGAAGCATTGGTAAATATAAAAACACTTCATATTTGAATTATTAATGAAAAAATAAATTAATATTTTAAATTGTTTTTTTTTTTAAAGGATAAAATCAATATCACATATGACGAAAATATTTTGAATACATATTTTAATGAATGTACGCGATCTAATTTTATAGATGTTGGTGATTTTATATTATATTCATCAAAAAAGAATTGTAATTATAAGAAAATTATAAAATTAATAAAACTTGCTACAAAGGACCAATTAATTATTAAATTTAATTATGTGAGTATCTACCATAAACTAGAATCAAATTTTTAAATAAATTTTTTTTTTAATTATTTATGATTTAGGATGAAAAATCATCATCATTTGAAGTTGTACATGTTAAAGTTAATGATATTATACAATGCTGGTTACATAATAATGATTTAACAAATTTGAAGAAATTGAATAAACGTTTTTTCGAAATGAATATTTTAGGTATGTAAAAAAAATTTTAATTTATTGTATGTATATTTTTTAAATTATATTTTTAAAATTATTTTTTAGGAAAAATTATCAATATAATTCGTCAAGCACAACAAAGAATCACAAAACAACCATTAAAAGAATATATATTAATCCCACAGTATTATAAATCAGGATATATTACAATAACCAAAAAGAATTAATCAAATATAATTTATAAAAATATATTTAAACAAACAAAAAAAAATAAAAACATTTTATTACTAATATAATATTAATTTATATAAGACATCACAACAATTTAATATAAAAAGAAAATGAACAAAATAATATAAATAATAATATTAATAAAAAGAAAAAAAAATGAATCTTATACACAGAAAAGAATTGTGAGTGTTTTTAATATTGAAATTACTAAATCAATTTATTTGTCTTAGGTGAATTTTTATCAAACAACGCAGAAAAAATTATCGGATTCAATTAATAATTTGAAAAAAAAAATTGTTATAATCAGATAGCCAATCAAAATTATATACCTTTTCGGCCACATACCTTTTCGGTAGCATAAAGTTGATTTTAATCCTGTAAAAATATTAATCTAACTCGGTAAGATAATTAAATATAAAAGGATATAGAATTTTGTTCACAAAATTATGTAAACAACATTAATTTCTTTTAATTCGTCTTTTTAATTTATTGTTTTTTATTTTTTTATACAAATTACTAAGTAAAAAAAAGCTTAATTAAAAACTAAAAACAAAAAAACCAAAATAATAATAATAATTATTAAAAACTTCTACAAAAAAAAAAAAATAATAATTAAAAATTATTCCCACCATTAAGGTGGTGGATAATGTGATCTACCATATTGTGGCTGATAGTAACCAGGATGATGTCCTTGTTGTTGTTGTTGCATCGAATGTTGTGGTGGTATATGACCACCCATTTGTGGTGGTCCCTGTTGATAATGTTGATGTGGTGGTGGTACAACTGGATATTGTGTACCATAAATTGGTGGTACAGGTGGTGGTGGTGGCGGTGCTGGTGTTTGTCCCATTTGTTGTTGTACATAATGTGCTGGATGACTTTGATACATTTGACCATAATTGGCTGGCGGACCATACCCATAATGCTGTTGTATTGGTTGTTGTTGTTGCGGTGGTAATGGTTGTTGTGATGGAGGCTGTTGTTGTTGTTGCATTTGTGGTATTTGTTCAATAGCTGATGATAATAATTTTGGTATTGGATTACCTTCTAACATTTTATCATCTAGAATTGATGATGATGATGATTTTAATATTGGTATTGTAGCAACTGCCGGCACAGTTGATACAATTGATATTTTTGATGCATTTAATGGTTGTTGTTGATTAGATGATGTTGATGGTGGTGTTACTGATCTTTTTGATGAATTATTTGTGTTATTATTAACTGGTGATGCCATTTGACTGGTTGGTTGTTGTCTTGGACTTGGTGCTGATGTATTATTTGTTTGCTGATATAAATCTAAAACTTGATGACATATATCTTCCAATATTTCCATTGTTACATCAGCAACAAACATATCCCACCATCTTAAATGATGTGGCTGACGACCAATCCAATCAACAACTGTAAATTTACTTAATTTACTTGCTAAATGTATCATTGCAACAGCAATAATTTCTGGTTCCCATTGTAAACATACTGTTGTACTTAATGAATCATTTACAAAATTCCATGCCATTTGTACCATTTTTTGTAATTTACCTTGATCCCCTTTTAAACATTTAGCATATTTAACTAAAAATCCATATGGATGTTCAACTTGTAAATCAAATTTTATTGTTTGTAATAAAATACGTTCTAATGTCATAACTTCTTCTTTTGGATCTTCACCAAATGAAAAGAATTGATCATCAGTTAATAAATTTCTAGCTGTTTGTATAATATCTCTAGCTTTTTTTGGTGTTTCTTCAACTTTACCGGCCAAAAATAAACAACAACATGCTGTCACATAACGTGGAAATTGTTTAAATGAATGAAACATATAAAAACGATGAAAATATACAACACCAGTTGCCATTGTATTATGACCTAAACTCATTGCTGTACCGCATTCCATAATAAAACGTGCACCTTCTTTACGATAACGTCTTTCTGTATCATATAATAAACCATCTTGTACAGATGGTGTAACTTTAAGATTCTTTTTATCATAATACCAACAAGGCATTTCGGCCGGAAACAAAAATACACATTCCTTCATCAATTTAAAGAATTTGAATGAATTTTTTGAGTAATGGCTACAAATTTTTTTGTGTTTTTAAGAGGCACTTTGATAAGAAATTTTTATTTATTTAGTTTTTAATTAAAGGAAGCGATACTTTTTTTTTTTACAAAAAACCTGCACCGTCAAAAGTTAAAATGTCACTGTCATTATCATAGTTAAAAAAAAAAAAATAAATAAATTGGCTGACAGCTGTCAAACCTAAGAAATTCTCTATCCCTACAAGAAAAAAACGAATTGTATTACCTGCCAAAATTAGGTAAAAATGTTGCACTCAGAAGCTAGCTGTGTCCTTGCAGACTTTTTTCAAGTTTTTTTTGCTTTAAATTGGGCAAATTTAAAGATATTTGGAATTGGTTTCGATGTTTTTGTTATAAATAAAATACCCGTCCGTAGACACCAAATTCACCTATATTGAAGGATGTCGATTTTTTACGCTAAAAAACAAAGTTAATCTCTTGCCATTTTTTGACGCGAAACATCGACATATTCTCCAATATATAGATGAATTTGTTGTCTTGTTGACGGGGAATTTTATTTATAACAAAATTAATAAGCAAACAGAATTGAAAAAAAATTCATTTGGCCAAGTTATAGGAAAAAAACCTAGAATAAACTTACAAATACATATGTATACCTACAATTTTTTTGTAAGCCGAAAAATTGCATAGCAGATCATCATCATCATAGACAGCCCATTCTAATCAAGACACAATAGATTGCGCGCTCTTGTCTTGAAAGCGAAATGTCAACAGTCAACATCAACAACAGTGCTGCAACCCCAATAACAAATCTCCCTCTGCCATAAATATTTATTAATAATTAATTAGAATTAAAATATTAAATTGAATTTATGAAGTAATTAATTAATTGTATTTTAATTTATTATTAACTAAATTGTACACGAATTTTGATTTTTCTTCACTCAAACAGACAATAGATTAGAAATCATATTTATAAAAAGGATTTTTTTTAAAAAAACTTTTTAGTTGTCATTACTGTTTAACAGCCGGTCTGGGTAATTTATAAGTAGGACGGCATTTTCAAAGTGGTTTAAAAAAAATTCTTTACTTTTTAAAATATAAACGGTAATAAAAGTGAGAAAAAGTATTTGGAATAAAGTTTTTTTAAAGATTTTAATTATATATATTTAAAAAAGAAAAGTTCATTATATTTGTAAAAAACAATGCATAACACAACAATTATGAATACTACACAAGTATTTGGTCAAGCTGATTATTTAGATTTCGCTGGTAATATGCTTGAGCGTCAAGAATGTAAAGATTCAGCTGCACCTGGTCTTTTAGAAGTAAATATTTAAAAATATATTTTAAAAATATTTTAAAATAATTCTAAAAAGAAAATTATATGGTTTTTTTGGGGGGTTTTGTTGTTGACACCCATTGGCCTAACCTCACAATCATTATACAAAAATGTTTATAAATTCCCCAAAAAAAAAATATTCAGAAAAAAAAATTGATTAAATTACTAAATTTTAGGTTACCGGTATCAGTCAACATGGTATGGCTACAGCAAGTGGCTTAAACGATTATGATTATCAAGATCTTTTAAGTTTATCATTAGGTCATAAACAATTAAATCAAATTATTACAGTAAATAAAGTGCCTATACCATCTGAAGTTTTAGAACATTTTAAACGTAAGATAAATTTACATACCTATAAGAAAAAACAATAGAATTAAACTTTAAATTCATTTTCTTTCTATTTAAGATATAAAATGCCATTGCATGATGGGATTATTTCCAGAAATAGGAAGAGCTTGGTTAACAATTGATTCAGAAATTTATGTATAAAAAATTCCAAAACTTGGTTGTTCGGTTTTCTAAAATGAAATTCTTATTCTTTTTAGATTTGGACATATGAACAAGCTCGTGATGTTGCCTATTATGATGGTTTAAATCATTTAATTGTTAGTGTTGGTTTAGTTAAACCAAAACCAGGTGTATTTATACAAGATGTTAAATATTTATTAATATTAACAACACCAACTGATATTATTGTATTGGGTGTAACATTTGGTGATACAACAAAAACAATATCATCACCAGCTAGAAATAATATGCAAACAACTACAGCTACATATGAAGAAATGCAATTAATGAATAAACCAATATTTATATTAAATACAGATAATATTGCAATATCAACAATACAAGGTAGTAATTGTGGTCGTATATTTTTAGGTGGTCGTGATGGTTGTTTATATGAAATTGATTATCAAGCTGAATCTAGTTGGTTTGGTAAACGTTGTAAAAAAATTAATCATTCACAAAGTATAATATCATATATGGTACCAAATTTTTTAAAAGTATTTTCGGAAACAGATCCAATAATACAAATTGTTATTGATAATAGCAGAAAATTATTATATATATTAACTGAAAAAGGTTCAATTGAAACATGGGATTTAGGACAAGATTGTAATACAATGCGTCGAATAACTAAAGCCTCACAAAATGATATCGCATATAATGCTGAAAATATAATTAAGTAAATAAATAAATTTAATTATAAAAAATTTGTTTGTATAATAAAATAATACGTTTCTTTTTGTAGAACTGTTGATTCATCAATTTTTAAACCAATAAAATCTTTATGTCCACTTACAATTGATGATAGTCCAGGATTACATTTATTAGCAATTACACAATGTGGTGTACGATTATTTTTTTCAACAATAACATTACGTGCTGCAACAAATGATCAGCAAATTCAGCAACAAGGTGTACAAATAATTGATGCAAATCGACCACATGGTTTATATTTAATGCATGTACGTTTACCACCTGGTTATACACCAAATACACCATTAAATAAACCAAAACAAGTTCATTCTGCATATTATAATGAAGGTAATAAAAAAATAAAAAAAATTAAATTATTTTCAAAAACTCATCAAACTAAATTTTTGATTACTTGTAGATACCTTTTCTCAAATTCTATTATTTAATATTAAATTTTACAGGAACTCTTTTACTTGTATGCACACCACAACAAGATCAAGATATTCTTTGGTCAATTAGTTCTGCACCATTTCCAAATCGTATTTATTTAGCTGAATCAACAACTGTTTTGCCATTAGATGGTATTGTTTGGAGTATTGCTGAAATACGTGATAAAGAAAAGACAACATTAAAATCATTATTACGTAGTGCACAAAGACCAAAAAAAGTAGCTTTATTAACAAATCAAGGTGCCCATATTATAGCCTTATTGAAACCAGCTGATATTTTACAACAATTATTAGTAGCATGTCATGGTCCACATCATGAATCTGTAAAAGAATTTTTTAAAGCACAAACTGAACGGGAAGCATGTGCAACAAGTTTAATTTTAGCTTGTTCAGAAGGTTCACGTGGTACAGATGTTGCATTATGGGCAGCACAAGCATTTATGTTATATGGTGGTGAACCAAATTGTCAAATAAATCCATTAAGACATATACCAGGTGGTGGTATTGTACAATCACCATTACAACACCAACAACAACCATCAGAAAGACATTCACCACAAATGTTAATGTCTACACCAATGATTGGTAATAGAAATCCAACAGTTTTTAATAGTTCATTTCAACAACAATCTAGTTTAATGCAACATACACAATATCCACCTAGTCCAAGTAAATAGTTAAGAAAATTTTAAATATATATAATATTTATGAATTTTAATTTCACAGTTGCTGGTCAAATGAGTTTTTCACCACATCAACAAATTACAGAATTTTCAAATATATTATTTTCAGCGAAACATGATGGATTATATTTATATGTTGGTCGATTATTAAGACCAATATGGAAAATACGTTGTATTACAAATGATTTTTGTAGTACAATTACACAAAATGATTGTAAAATTATTTTAGAAGATTTATTAGCAATTAATCGATTTTTAAGTGAAAATTCAGTTAATGAAATGTCAGGTATAATTGAAAAAAAAAATATATCTAATTCATCAGGAAATATAATATAATAATTCATTTTGAAAGGTTTTATGCGTGCCCTATCAAACCAAACAAATTTAGGTAATGGTTTTGGTCAATTTTCTATGCATCATAGTACATCAAATTTAGCCATTGAACAGCGTACAGCATTAGAACAAGCACAAGCTGAGGAAAAGAAATCTTTAATGGCTCTAACATATTTTATAAGTAATTAGATTTAATTTAAAAAAAAATTATTAAAAAAATTTAAATTTTTTTTTTTCATATTTCTACAGAACATACTTGTGAAGTATTATCATTATGGAAAATATTATGTGAACATCAATTTCAAAATTTAATATGTTCATTAACAAAGGAACAACAAAATATATTATTATCTTGTACATATCGTGATTTAACATTATCACGTCCAGATTCATGTGCATTTTTGATAGTTGCATTAATTAATTCATATTTAAATGATAGTGCAAGTGTTAGTACAATATCAAGTAAATTACGTGATGTATGTTCAACATTATATCGTCATGAAGATGCTGTATCATTTAAAGCAACTGAAATATTAATGTTATCAAAAACATGTTCAAATAATGATGAAAAAGATGAACGTTTAAGGGTTGCATTACAATTATGTAAAGATGCAGCACCAAATTTACCATTAACAAATATTTGTCAACAATTTACATTATCTGGTTTTTATCAAGGTATTGTTGAATTAACAGCAACATGTGCAGCTAAAATTGATCCAGAAGAATATGCTATACATTTTTATCGAAATAATGAACCAGTTGAGGATCGTGAAGGTTTTGCAGCATTTGCAGCAAGGTAAATAAGTCATATAAAATTTAAATGTAAGAAAATAATATTAAAAAAAAAAAATTTTTTACATTGTAGAATGAATTGTTATAAGGAAGTGAAACAAATGTTAGATTATGTTTATCAAAATTTATGTAATGCTAATGCAAATACAGATTTTCAACAATCATTTAATACAACATCTGATATAAATCCAAGCAAAGATGTAACAATACAAATAATGAGAATTGTTTTATTAATATTACAAACATCTGATCCATTATTACATGCTGTTGTTTATGAATGGTTATTAGGACATGGTTTATTATCAGAATTATTAGGTGTTGTTGAACCATCGTTAGGTGAATTTTTACGTCGTTCGGTTATACGTAATCCAGAAAATTTACAATTAACTGATTTATTATGGAAATATTATGAGAAAAATGGTCAACATTCTGCAGCAGCAAAAATATTAGATAATTTAGCATCAATGCAAACTGATTCAATACCATTAAAACAACGTATTGAATATTTAGCTAGAGCTGTTATGTGTATGCGTAATGATAGTGTTGGTTATTCACAACAAAATGGTGTATTATTAAAGGATTTAGAAGATAAGGTATACTCTTATTTTTATTTTGTATATAAATTTATAATTGTTTACACAATTTTGGTTTTAGCTTGAAATTTCACGTGTTCAAAAAGTTTTATTGGATGCTATTGATTCATTAGATAGTCATAATGCTCGTGAAGCGTCTATACGTTTAAATAGCAATTTATATGATATGACACAATTATATTCAGATTTTGCTGAACCATTTGAATTATGGGAATGTAAATTAACAATTTTAAATTGTTCACATTACAATGAACCATTATTAATTGAAACAGTTTGGTCACAAATATTAAATAAAGTTATTGATGAACCACGTTTATCATCACAAGAAAAAGCAACACGTCTATTATCTAAAGTTAAATTATTGGCAAATGAATTTAGTGAATCAGGACATTGTTTTCCATTGGCATTTTTAGTACGTGAACTTGAAATAAAATGTTGTCAATTAAAATTAAATGAAAGTACAGTACCAGAAGCATTAATTAGTATGAAATTAGATATGGAATTATTAATTGATTATTATGGAAGGTAAAAAAGTATATATTTTTTTAAATCTAATGACTAATCTAATAATCGATTAAAAATATTTTTGTTTTAGTATGCTTTCAATGAATGAACGTATTTGGGCAAATGAAGGTAATGAATGGCATTTGGTTAAAGCAGCAACAAAATTAGCATCATTGGTGGCATCTAGTGCAAATCAAATACCAATTAGAACAAAGTATATTTTTTTTAATTGATTTATAAATTTACATTTATTTTATTTATATTTTTCTTATTGTTACCTGTAGAAGACGTGTTATTGCTAAAGCTCAAGATTTAATTTCATCATGTTTGAATGTTTGTTATCAAAAACCAGAAACGGAAATATTAACACAAAATTTGAGAGAAATACAAAGTAGACTTCAAAGAATTTTATAAATTTAAAATTTAAAAGAATAAAAATTAAATATATAATTATAATTGTAATAAAAATTTAGTCGCTTTTTCTATAAAAAAAAATTAATTCAATCCTTTTATTAGTAATAAATCATAATACGTTAAGTTTATAATGTAGGAATTTGTTTTTTTTTTCTGCTTATTTTATTAAGAAAACACTTTAAATTCAATATATGAAATATATCTTGAAATTTTCATCCAAATAAGTCTACTAGTATACTTATACATCAAGTTAAAATCAAAATAAGATATGCAAGGAATGAGACGAAATACACAAAAGTAGAATTGGTAAATACAAACCAACGATGAATTCCTTCCACCATATCATCTATCTAACAGTGAAAGGTACCAAAATCAAACTATTTAATAATTAAATCAAACAAAGTGAAATAACCAAACAAACTTTTGAAGAAAAAAAAAACACTTTTTTTTTTTAAATTAAATCAAAGCTTTATTTGATCAATATTTAAAAAAAAATCATCATAAAGATAAAAAATAAATATACAATTGTGTTGTATATCTTTTATTTTACTTTTCTTCCGGTTTTGAGAAAACAAATGTTAATGCACATTTACCGCAATAATGACGATCTTCATGTGCTGCCATAAATACACCAGCACCACAATTTTCTCCAGGGCATTCACGGCGTAAACGATGGATTTTACCATTCTCATCAACCTTCAAAAGAAATAAATTTATTTAATTTTAAATATATTTAACTTACAAGTATTTTTTGTATATTTAAATTCCGTCAATCTCTTTCGTGTCTCAATAAAATTACATTTCATTTTTTTTCCGAAGCGAAAGATCAACAAGACTCGAGAATTCCATTTTTTTTTTTAAAATTAATTTTTTTTTTTTTTGAAAATTATGAAATTTTTTTCTGTACCTTGTAGTATTTAAGAACAGCTAACTTAACCTTCTTCCTCTTATGTTTGATTTTTTTTGGTGTTGAATAATTCTTCTTCTTACGTTTTTTAGCACCACCACGTAAACGTAATACTAAATGTAATGTTGATTCCTTTTGTATATTATAATCAGATAATGTACGTCCATCTTCAAGCTGTTTACCAGCAAAAATTAAACGTTGTTGATCTGGTGGAATTCCTTCTTTGTCTTGGATCTTAGCTTTAACATTTTCAATAGTATCAGAGGGTTCGACCTCAAGTGTAATGGTCTTGCCCGTTAGGGTCTTTACAAAGATTTGCATGACTTTGTTGTGATTTTTCTAAAAATTCCTAAAAAAAAGATGGAAAATATAAATTTAATAAAGTTTTATAGCAATAATTTTCACTTAGGAGAAAATATATATTAAAATACCAATTTTTTTGTTATATTTAAAATCTTTAATATTTTATTTAAACATTCATTCATTTGAAAAATACACAAAACATTCTTAAGCTTAAAGAGAAATCAAACTAAAAGTACTGCATTGATAACACCATCATTTTCTGGATTATTTGTAACCTGAGCATATTTACCCCAAACGACTTTACCAGTTTGTGTTACTAAACCTAATTCCGATATATTAACTTCAATTACGGTACCCTTAGTTATAACACCTAATGATGTAAACATTGGTGAACTTGGATTTTTTTTAACACCAATTATTGGTAAATGAAATGTTGCTTTTAATTCTGGATGTGTTACATGAGCTTTTTTAAATCTTAGTGCCATTGGTCTAATAAATCTTTCAAATTTTGGTGGTTTTCTTGTAAAGTTTTCACCAACAAATGTTACTTTTGTTACCATACGTTTCCATGCTTTACGTTTTGTTTTACCACTTTTTAATACTTTAAATACTTCAGCATCAGATTGTGCACGTACCTTTGGTATTGGTACATCCCATTTACCAGCTTTTTCTTTACGTTTTTGTTTAATCATATTTGATAAAACTTTTGCCGATGATTGTATACCACGATCTAATAAATAATGTGGTATAGCACCATCTTCAATTTTATCTTCTTGTTTTTTTACTTTTTTCTCTTCATGTGCCTGAATTTTCCTTTTTATTTGGATTTTTTCATTCCGACGTTCTTTATTGAATATTTTAGCTTTTAAACCACGTAATTTACGTGCTTTACGAGCACGTTCTTTTGGTAAACGTGCTTCCTTTTTGCGTTTACGTTCTTCATAATCGAGACGTCGACCGAATAATTTACGGTGACGTTCCATATATTCATTTTGTGGCATTTCAGTTGTGTATTATTCCTCAAATGGATAAATGTAATATATAGTAGACCAAAAATTGATCTGAAATGAAAAAAAGAAAATATTTGATCAATGACTCTCCTTTAGGCAGGCAGTTGTCTGTAAACATATTAAATAAGTTGTGTTGATGGTACAAAGCCCCCAAGCATTTGAATTTAATGTTTAAGACAACAACCTGCTGTACTCACCAAAAATCCTAAAAATTATATCAAAAAAGAAAAATTGTGGCTAACTACACGATGTTATATTTTAAGGTTAGAAAATTGAAAATTCTATTAGTATAAATGAAGTTTTAATAAACTTTAGATTTCTAATAACAATTTGTATTATTTTGCTTGCATTTTAATTTCTTTTCAATCGGGACACTATTTATCATAAATCTACACAAAAAATGTACAGCACTTAAAATTTAAATGGACCATGTGACAGCTCCAAGCCGAATTGTCGGAATAATTTTAACGAAATTTAGTTTTTTTTAAATATTTAGATATATTAATATTTAAACTTTAATAATTTACTAAAAACTTAAACATTTACTAATTGAAAATAATACTTTTAAATAATTTAATTATAAAGCAAAGAAAAAACCTACCTAGATCGACACACTGCACGATGGAAAAGAAAAGGTAAAGATGGCGTCGCAACAGGAAACATAAATTTTCGAATTTCGAAGGAAAAGAAATGGAAGTTTCGAAAAATTTTGAGTTGGAATTTTGACAAACTAAAGATGGAATTCTGAGTGGAATTCTGAAGTAAAGCAATTGGAATTCTAAACTGATTTTTAATCATATTTTTCATATTGCTACATATTTTTGTTTTTACTTTTACAAGAACTCTTTTTTCAGGTTGGTTAAAAATATAGAAATCTTTATCTGATATTTTCTGATATTTAAGCTTTGTGTCTGAAATTAAAGACTGAAATCCTTATTTTCAGAATCTGTATGGTTTTTTATTGTATCTTAAAAATTGAGTAAATTAGAGTGATAAAATATATTGACTATCTTCTATCTGTCTCAGACATTATATTTTTATATATACCCGAGTAACCAGATGTCAACATTTTGTCACAAATTGTTGACAAAAAATGGTGTATTGTCGACAGAAATTTACCTTGTTTCCATGACGAGTTCAACTCGAGTTGAACTCGAGTTAGCGTGCATGGAAACAGGGGTTGAGTTGAGTTGAGTTGGAATGGAACGAATAATTGATGGTTCCATTTCAACCCCATTTCAACTCAACCCAACTCAACTCTGTGCATGGAAACTAGGTAATTTATTTCAAAATTTGTTGAAAAAATGTCAATAGGGTTTACCTCATTTGTCACATCTCAGGCGACATTCTTGTCGTTATAATTTTGATGACAAAATGTTTACACAATTTTATGACAAAATATAGACAAAATTTGTCATGACAATTATTCAACAAATATTTGTCGACAATTTGTCGGTGTAATTTTGATGACCAAATGTTTACACAATTTTATGACAAAATGCTGACAAAAGTTTGTCATGACAATTTATGGTTTCTCGGGTATTGTTATTTCAATACCAACAGACACTATACGTGCGTTGTATATTCATCAGTTTTTTTCTGTGAATTTAAAAAATAAATTTTCTAAAGGGTTTACTTAAAATTGTAACAATTGTCAACACTGATGAAACTGTCAAAAACGAATTGTCATAAATTGGGAAGCCATCTTTTTTTTGTATGAAGAGCAAAAATCGAAAATCAAAGAATACATAGATATAGATAATTTTTCTATATTAAATAAAAGTTAAAATATTCAGATAAATAGTTAAATTTGAAAAAAAAAAACTATTCTTGATTTAGTGATTGAAATTTAATTATAAAGCTTTTCGAAACAAGCAATATTGAGATACTACATCAATATTCTTTTTGGATCAAAGAAAATTTACAAAAAAAGAATTTTGAAAAATGACAGCAACAGATCAAATGCGAGCTATGCTAGATCAACTCATGGGAACTGCTAGAAATGGTAATTTTTCTAAAATAAAATATACTAAAAACATTCTTATAATTCTATAAAGAAAAATTATCCTGTATTTTTTATTAATAGTTTTTGTACCCATTTCTTATATTTATATTTATGTATACTATATTACTGCATATCGTAGAAATTGTCAAAGTATGCACATATAGGTACTATATATATGAATACTAAATTATTTATTTCGGGGTAAATAATTGGTTGAGTATTAAATTTATAAATTTTCCGAATATTAATATAGTTTTAGTAGATCAATTCTCAATATATACCTGAATATTTGTTGTGCGAATTCATTTCAAAAATTTAATTTATTTTTGTACAATCTACACTACAACTATTACATATATGCTACTTTTATATGTTTCCCAAATTTGCCACAACCAATTTTATCCTATAAAATATATATTTTATTTAAATTATTTTCTAATTTATATATACAAAAATTTTAGGAGAGAACAATCGATACAATACAAAATTTTCTGATGTCAAAGTGTGTAAAAGTTTTCTTGTTGGATGTTGTCCTCATGAAATTCTTGCCTCAACGGTAAGTCAAACCAATATAAATTGTTTATATTATAATTAAATAATTAAGGATATTAAAACTTTTAAAAAATTATAAATTTCCATGTAATAGATAAAAAAAACCTTTTTTTCTACTATTTATAAATTAATGGAGAAATTCAAATTTAAAACTAATAAAAACAAATTAATTTTTGTTTAATGTACTTTTCAGAAAAAAATAATTAAATTAAACATATTAGAAAAAAAAAATTCTTAAACTCAATAAAATAGATATTAAAAAATAGAATTTTTTTGGGGGAATAATTACACAATAGCAAAAGCCGTGAGTTTTTTTTAAATAAAAATCAAATAGCAAAAAAAAATTATATATAATATATATTTAACAATATTAATTTTTGATATATAATCACAATAATATTTAATTTAATTAAGTTAAATTTAGATTATCTCCTAATAAAACCAAAAACAAAAAAAAAATGACCCAATTTGCACATAGCGGTGTGTTTCCAATTTGATTTCCATTGAACGGCAAATAAAAAAAAAATTGTGAGTAAATTTATAAATAATATATATATAATCTAAACAGGACGAAATATGTATGTATTAGATTTTAATAATTCAATTAATTAATTTGTAACTTGTCTTCACGAAAAAAAAAAAAAAATATTATTTATTTATCTTTCTTTTCTCGTCGAGAATTTCTTTTTCATATTTTTGAGATGACTAAAAAAATAAAAAGCGCAATGAAACTTTGACTTTACAAAACATTAAATAAATAGCAACTTTTTCGGCTATTGGGTAAGTCAAAAAAAAATAATGTTAATTATAAAAGTTTTTTTGTATTGTTTAATGAAAATTTCATATTTATAATTAAAACTTTCAATTAACTAAGATTCTAGAATCGTTTTTTTTTTTACGTTTGTATTTAATAATCTTTCTTTATAAATATTATTTCATTCATTTTTAACTTTCTTTCAAAATTTATTTCATCTCTAAAATAATTTAAGCTTTCCAATTGCACATTAAGATGAAATAAATGATCATTAATACTAAATTTTTATATTTAGCAGTTTCTAAAATATATCTTCTTTATTTCTGTGAAATTGTTAAATCGAACTATTTAAAATAGTAAATTTAAATAAAAATTTGAATCATTACAGTAAAACTATTAAATTGTTGTTAAACAATATTTTATATTCCATTATTTTTCATTTACAATAATTTCATTGCAAATTTCTCAATGTCCCAAAAACGTTCCATTATAATTCTTCATATTTTTTTTATAAAATTAAATAAAATTTATTTAAACAATACAAAAAAATAATTAAGTTATAAATTACCATAAAAAAAATTAGTAAATTTAATTTAAAAAAAAAAAACAGTTTATAAAAATCAAAATGCCATCGAACAGACTTTTTTTTTGGTACGTATTTAAAAAAAAAATATCACTAGGTTTATAAATATTTTTGGGACAATTCCACCCACTTAATTTTGGTACGTATTAAAAAAAAATTAATAATTTTATACGTCAAAATATTGATTAAAGAATTTTAATATAATTTTTCGTGTAAATTAGTAATTCGAAATAAGGTTAAATAAAAAAATAATATATAGTTTGAATTTGGGAGCTTCCCCGCAGTTTTTTTGGGTACGTATTAGTGAAATCAGAAATTACTTTCTTTGAGAAATTTATTGTTTTTTTTGTTTTTTTTTTTTTAAATTCTAAAACAAAATATTAAAAATTTCTTAGAAGTACATTATTCTAAAATGAAAGTAAAATTTCTCAGAAGTAACACGAGTTTCTCCCCAAAAAAAAAAATATATACCGAAAATAAATACCAAATTTTAAATTTATTATTTTTTTTTTGAAATACGAGAGTAAATAAATTTTTTGGTGAGTAAAACAAAATTTATTTAATTTTGTTAAATAATTTTTTTTTATTTTTTTTTGGTTTAAGACGGCGGGAAATAAAATTAATTAAAGAATATTTGCTGCATTCATCATAATTTAATCATACACAACAAACTACAAATTTGTTTAATTCATAAATGCTAAAATTTTATAGTTTTAGCGCGAAATTTCTAATCAAAATCAAAAAATTTAAATATGTTGAATAAGTCCGTCTGTTCCAATTGATCTTCACAATGAATTGATGTTATATGGTCAATTTGATTACATGTTTATTACAAATTTGATTACAAATTTTAACGTTCCATGATATATGAAAATTAACACTGAATTACATAAAATATATACCTACTAATTTGATAATATTTTTCATCGTTTATCTCTCAAAATAATGCAGCAATTTTGAAATTTAATTTATTTACTTATATAATTATTTTTAATTTGCTTTAATTATGTTTCTTCTTTTTCTTATTTTCACAAATGAATAATTCGAAAATTAGTAAAATTAGGATATATAAAATAAATTACAAATTTAATTTGTTTATTTATGAGTTCAAAAAAAAAATTGATAAAAAAATAAATGGGGTTTTATGACAAGTGCAAATATGTAAGTGAAAAAATTAAAAAATCAATTTTTTTTCTTATTTTATTATTATATAAAAAATTTAACTCTAATAAATATTTAGAATTTTGTGAAAAAATTTTGAACAAAAAAAAAAGGCTCAAGTGTGAAAGATAAAAAATTAATGTCAAGTTGTGTGGACGTTTAAAATTAGTCAATAAAATTTTGTAAGCAATTTTTATTTTCAATTATTTAGGAAATAATAATAATTTATATATTATTGTTAATAATATAATTCTTTGCTAGATTGTTGATAACCTTAAGACGTTTTATTATTGTTAATAATATATTTCTTTGCTATTCTTCAATGTTGATAACCTTAAGAGGTTAATCTTATAATTATATTGTTCATCAAAATATTTCTCAGTATTAATCACAATTTAATTTAATTGGAAAATTTGTTGCTTATTATTATGACAAAATCAATCTATGAACCAAATTATTGGGAAATTTGAAAATATAATTTGATTATTTTTAATAATTATGTTATTTAAAATTAACGTTTATTACGTATATAAGGAAAATATATACATATATTAAAATTTTATGAATTTAAATATATTAAAATTCTATTTTTCCAAAACCCATGAAATTTCATATTTTTTATAGACCATTTTTTTTAATTTAATTAAATTTATTTTTTTAAATTTGTTTTTTTTTTTGTACGATTCAAATATATAAATTTTGTTACAATTGAAAATAGTTCGAGAAATTTTTTAGTCCGAAATTTAAGTTAAATTAACACAAATAAAAAATTAAATTCTTGTAAATTATTGTACACAAAAAATTTTGTGAACAATATAATAAAGGTCATACTATCATTTGATTATTATTATTATTATTTCCTGCTCATGTGCTATTTTTGATGCCTAATATACTTATACAGATTTTAATTTAATTTTCTTGATCAATGATATTGTTTACAATTTTCATTTTCAAGTATCCCAATTAATATCACGTTTACTTATTATATGGTGATATAGTTATTTTGTTGGCGACAATAATTTATGTAGAGAGATGTTGATATATATAAACTGAATATTATAATGTATATAACTTGTTATAAATTGAGACAAGTGTACAGCAAAAAGTTATGTGTTCAATTTTTTTTTTTTGCAATACTAATAAATTCTCTATGTATTTACATATATTTTTTAATATATTCTCGTCACTTGGAAATATATCATACAATAATCATATAAATAGTTTTATGACCGATTACTTTTGAGTGGTATTTATATAATTTACATTTTATTTATATGAAAAATTGTTTTGCTAGTGAATATGATGATGCTTAAATTATTTACGCCTCATTGTTTGTAATTTAAAAAAAAATTTCACTAGAAAACTTGTCAATTTCAACAAAAGTTTAATTTACGTAATATGTACTTATATAATTATCTTTTCAAAACTGTATATAATTAATTTTTAATTAAAAAATATATTAAATATTAATTACTAAATTTAATGTTAATACAGAAATTATCAATTTTGAACTTACATAGTCCGCCGTTTCACTCCCAAACATCTTAAATTTATAGATTGAAATAAAAATCAGTTTCATTTTGGACATGTATAACACACATTTAAGAATATTTATTTTCTTTATTTTTAATTACATTTAAACATTTAATTTTTTAGCAAAATAGAAAATTAAAATTACAAAAAAATGTTCTCAAAATTCTCTAATATACCAAAAAAAAAACTACAATATACAAAAATTTAGCAAAATATGGACGACAGTTTTCATAAATTTTCAAAATATTCAAGTTCTTCATTTAAAAAAAAAACACTACAATTTCCCAATAAAAACTATTTAAAGAGTTTTCTTTTTTGTTAATTTAAATTTAATTAATAATTAAGAAATTTTTAAAAACAAGAATTAAAATTAAATAAAAAAATTCACAGCTCGGAAGTACAAAATTTGGTTATATATATTTTTTTTAATACTACATTTTTCCCTTTAATCATATTCTAAAAATCAAGTTTTTCTACTCAAATCTTGAGATTAAAAAAATAAATGGATGAAAAATGTTGAACAATAAATGTCCATTTAAAGGAAATTTTATAGTAAATATTTAGAGGCACACAAATTGTTGATTTTTTAAAATTTACATACATTGAAAAAATTTACAAAAAATTACGAAATTTTATTATTTTATAGAATTGCTGTTAAAAAAAATTGTGCAAAACTATTTTTTTTATGTGATAATTTCATTTTTTTTTAATAATTTAATATCGTGTTCAATTTATTATTTAAATGCATTTGTGTGAAGTGATTTTTTTAAATATTATTCCAAAGAAAATTTTGATTATTACATTTTTTTCAATGGAAATTTTTGAATGCAGGGTTTTTTGAAATTTGTAAAATTTGAATGATTAATTTATGTTAAAATCTTCGAAAAATAAAAGAAAAAGAAATTATTTTTTAAATTTGATTTTTTTTAATAGTATAAAAATTAAAAACAAAAAAAACTTATAAATGAAAAAAAAAATAAAAATTCTTACGACTAGTTTCACTTTCGAGATAGATTTTTTTTTATAATAGTATATGAAGATTTTTCACATAATTTAATTTATTTTCTTGTAATTTTTATGTTGCTCTCATGATCGAAATCTTCATTATTTAATTCACTCTCTAAATTAAAGGACCATCTCATCACTCTTTTATGCCCTCACTTTTAAATAATAATTTTTTTTTGGATAATAAGAAATTTTTCATACAATTTTTATGATTTTTTATTGTAAACAATATGCAATTGTAATTGCCATTAATGTAGATGTAATTGTTGACCATACTGATGAATGTTGTCCTAATGCACCATTTTGTTTAATTTGTGATGATTCAGCTAATGTTGCTGTTGATGTTCTTTGTGTAATTTGTTCACCTGGCATTTGCATTAAATCTGGTTTTTGTGTCATTGTTGTTGATGACGATGATGAACCAGATGTTGATTGTTCTTGTTGGGGTGCATTTGGGTCATAACCAGCTGGCACTTCATAACATGCAATTTGTTCAATAGTTGTTATATTTGTTGGATCTGTTGGTGATGTTACATTTACTAATACTGGATAACACATTACACCACCAGATTTTGGTGGTTCTGTTGATGATGAATTATTTTCGGTTAATGGTGCCAATGGTACAGTACCGTCAGGATATGTTTGACCTGGTGCAGCATTATTTGGTGTATGTACTAATGGTGGTGATACAGCTGTAGCTGATCCCATTTGATCACCACTTGGTGGTTGATTAACAGTTTGTGTTGAACCTGGTTGGAATGGTGCTAATGGTACTGGTGCTTCTGGATTTGCTGCTGGTGGCGCTTGTGGTTGATTATTATTTACAACACCAATTGGATGACCATCTTGTGTTGTTACTGTTGCTGGTTGTCCTGGTGTATTATTGATAATTATAACACGATCATTATCTGAATGTCCACCACCACCACCACCGCCATAATTACTGCCACCATAATTATTATGTGTTGGTGTTAATGCATGTCCTAATATAGCACCTCCAAGAGCTCCAGCAATCAAACCAGTTCCTAAAAAATTTATATATATTTAATTTCAATTCAATTTTCCCATTTTATGGATATACTAACCTAAACCTGGTCCAGAATTTGTTTTTTGTGCTGGGAATGAACCAGCTGGATAAAATCCAGGTTGTACAGCACCAACTGGTGCATACATTGGTGGTGATTGATGTGGAAAAGCTGGTGCACCACCACCATATCCACCTGGATGGTAACCAGTTGCTGGTCCATGGCCAGCTGGGTAATATGTTGCACCACCAGATGGTGGATGATAACCAGCACCACCAGATGGATGATATCCAGCACTTGGTCCACTACCAACTGGATAATATTTCGGTGGTCCAGCATTAGCTGGTGGTCCTGAATTATGTGGATAACTACTACCAGGTAATGATTGTTTTGGATATGATGATTGTAATGGTCGTTGTGTTGCTGGTCGAATTGGTGCTGAATTACTTCCACTACTATAACTTGGTGGTTTTTCATTTATATTTGGTCTAGCACCACCAGCTGGATTATGGGCATTATATGCTGGTGGTGGTCCAACTGGTTTATTTTGATTAACATTCCAACCAATATTTGATGGTGATGGCTGATTATTATTAGTAGCACGATTTGGTTGTGAATTATAACTTGGATAACTATTATGTGCTGTTGCTGGTCTACTTGTTGCATATGGTCTACTAGTTACAGAATGTGATGATGTACGCCTTGAACTGCTACCACTACTACTGGAACGACTTGAACTGCCACGTCCTAAAGAACGTTTAGGATTACCAAGTGTCCCTGTTAGCAGTAGTGCAAATATGCCAAATAATACAAGCTGTTTCATTGTTTTTTTAACTTTGCTCTATTTATCTAAAAAAAAAATAGTTTTTGATAATAAGATTAACGAAATAGAAGAAAATTACATGAACAAAATTATTTTTATGGTATATAATATTTTGTTATGGCCTTCGATTACATTTTTATCTGTTATTTGATATTTTTATGATAACACAATTAGTTTTAATTATAAATTCCAATATTCTGAAATAAATAACGACTCGATAAAAGTCGATTTTATTGGATACAATTATTTATTTATTTAATTTTATTAGATTAAATTATTGATATAATTTAAATAAGAGGATTATTATTGGTTCAATTTTCGGTATTATTGGTTAAATTTTTATTATGAATTTGTTTGGGTCCTTGGTTGAGAGAGTGAGAGTCGAGAAATAATTTTTAAAAAAATAGTTAATATATTTTTTCACTGACCTTTAACATTAAGAAATATCAATAATTAAGTAAATGAAATGATTCATATAATTTTTTAAAAAAAAAAGTTTTCTCAAGAAACCATAAAAATAAAAATTATGGTTAAAAATAATATTTGAAAAAATTTCCGCATTAAATTAAATAATTAAGGGAGTACAATATTTATTTATTTTTGTACATAAAAATTAAAAATTAAAATATTTATAAAGAATTTTACATAACAAAATTATTTTTTCATTTCGATCTTTGTTTGACTGATAAATTTGGTATTTCTTTATAATATTGAAAAAAAAAATATGGCCCGGAAAAGGTGGTATTTTTTATTAATATTTACCTTTTTCCTGAATAATATTTTTAATTACATTTTAATTGTAGTAAAAAAATTTAATACTTTATAAAGAGTTTTTACTAATTCAATAATAATGACAAATTGAAAAATTAAATATTTAATTATGTATGACTCGATTGACTCTCTCAATTCCAATTTTTCTTTTCGTGAAAATCGCATGTGGGAGAAAAATTAAATTAAATTATAGAATTTTGTCATAACATAATATTTTAATCAACAATTTTTTTTTTGTTATGTTTGGATAAATATTATAATTTAAATATTATCTTTTATAGTTAGATAATATCATAATTTAAAGTTGAAATTTATTTATAATTCATTAGAAATTATATTCCAAATTTTTTTTGAATATATTCATATGTATTTTAGTTTTTGTTTACTCTTGTAAAGTTCTTTTTAAAATTTCAAATAATTTATTTTATGGAAATAATTTTATCGTCAGCGCTTTTTTCTTATAATCACGTGAAATTTTCTTTCTTCTAATATGCTGAATATTAAATTACCGGTAAAACTTAGTTCATTTTCAATTTTTTTGAGCAATAAATTTAAAAATTTTTTTGATTAGATTAAAAAATTAAAATAACTTTTGTAGAAATTTTAAATAATATTTTTGCAAAAAAACTTTCAAAATTTCAAATATGTATATTAAAATCAAAAATAATTCAACTAAATCTTATAACAACTATTAATTATTTTAACAATTTTAGGTCAAACCATTTTTTTTTCGTTATTAGGTATTATGGTGGCCTAACAACAAATGTTTTTTTGTCATGTTTAGTAAGAAAATGTTTCATGTATTTTTAAAAAATGTGACCTAAACGATAGAGAGAAGAAATATTATATTATTGATTTTTCTAGTAAAAAAAATATATATATATATATTATTTAAATTATCGTTTGTTGACCTAACAAATAAAAAAAATATGCTAATAAAAGAAATATATAACAAATTTGTTAAATTTCTTGAAAATTTAAACAAATTTTTTGTATAATAAAAAAAAAATTATTGAAATTTAAATTAAAAAAATATGTGACATATTATTTAAAATGAAATTTATTATTTTTAAAAACTGATAATATAATATTTAAATCTAGAAAACTACTTTTTTTTCTTCTAAAATTAACAAGTTTTTTAAATCATTAAAAAAAAGCTCTTTTAGATCATTTCAATAACAAATTTATATATTTTTTTTTATCGGTTAAAACTATAACTACTTAAATATAAAAAATATATAAATTCTAAACTACGACTTAACAAAATTGTTATTATTGTATAATTCCCACATTCTTTCGATTAAATTCAAGTTTTTATATTCATTAAATATAATTCAGAACTCATGTATCGAGAAAATGTATTAATCATTTAATATTCAATTTACTTTATAATTAAATTGGAAATTCCAATCAATTTGACATTATTACTATTTCTTTGTAAATATAACTGATAACAAATTTAAATAAATGAAATTTTTTGTAAATTAGAATTATATTTGAAAAATGATTAATGATCATAACAAAAAATACTTGCATTCAATAAAAATTGAATTTCAATTTTAATTAATATTGAAAATTAAAATTTATTTTGTCCAAATTAAATTAAATGTTTACGTGTGTTATTCAAATAACACACAACAAACATAAAAATTTCAAGAGAATTTAAATTATTCAAAAGAGATAAATATAAAATTAACTATTTCTATTTTATTGACTATCCACCAAATCATCATTTTTATTTCAGAAAAAAAAAACTTATTCAACTATAAAGTAGTTTTTTCGAACTTTTTTTTGTGGAAAAAGAAATTTTTTATATAAAAATATATATAAAAATTTCATTGACGTAACTACACCATTTTTGTATTGTCGTTTGTATTGCCTTTACTTTTCTTAATTTTTATTATAGAATTTGCCATAAAAAAAATATAATATGAAATTAGATGAATAACAAGAAAAATTTCATATTTATTAGGAAAATATCTACGTCACAAAAAATAATAACAAAATGAAATTCTGTTACTCATATTATTTTTTTTTTATTTAATTATTAATTTTTTATTATTGATTTTTCACTTTATTATATTTTTTTTTTCCTTAAATTTTCAACACTAAATTATTTTACCAAAAAAAAAAAAGTGAATAAAAAAAAATTTATTTATTTTAAATTGAATTTTTTATGAAAATGTCTACAAAAAAAATAATATAATATTATATTTATTTAAAAAATTTTCACAATGTTAACCAAGGTTGCATTTTATGTATAAAATATCTACATAATAGAAAAAAATAAAATAATATAGCGTATTGTCTGTTGAGAATATGGTTGAATGCCGAAGGCAAAAATATAAATTAAATTTATATATATATAAAATAAAAAATTTACACACCAAGAGGTTAATATTTTATTTTTCTATATTTTATGTTTTGTTCGATTCAAAGATTAAAATAAAACTAAAATACAAAATCTAAAAGTTGCTTATAATAATAATAAGGTAAAAGAGAAAACCGAAACCGAATAACAAAACTGATATATTAAAGAAAAAAATAAAAGGTAGGGAGAAATGTATAAAATAAAAAATAAATAAATTGGCTAGTTCAGAAATGCTTAGCTCTTGACGAAATGAAAAATTAATATTAGAGTATTAGATTTTTATAATAGGCCCATACACAATACAACATGTTGATCAACATGTTTCTCAACTTCGTTGATGCATTGCTGGTCTACTTGAAAATAAATTTATCAACTGCCCCACATAATATTAAACTGTACTATTAACTCAACGAAGTTGAGATCAACATGTTGTATCGTGTATGGTCCCCTATAATATATAAATATGTTTCCTAAGACCGTTTTCTCGCGAGCCTTTTTGCAAGCCTCTTTGGTGATTTTGACAAACCTTTTTGACAATAAAAGCTGCGAAAATTTGTAATTTTTCAAAAATTTTAGAACTTTTAGTATCAATTGCAGGACTTTTAGAATGTGAAAGATGGCAAAATCACGAAAGAAGTCTTGCAATATGGCTCATGAAAAAAGGGTCTAATAATAAAGAAATTCAGTAAAATACAAGGTCAAACATCGCTGCCTTAATTTTAAATTTAAAGTAATAATTACAATTGAGAAGACATTAACAATTATCTTCGTACTATGCCATAAAATTTTGAACATTTCATACACAATATCAATATTCAGCAAGAAAATCAAAAATTGGTAGACAGACACTACTGAACGATTACATTTTAAATGAAGATTCCAAGAAAAACCCCTGATTATCTCTTTTCATGATGTCATATCACATTTTATACAATTAAATAAAAATGTTGAATTTCATAAATATTTTTTTTCTCATTTTAACTCTCAATCTCAAGTCTCAATTCAACTCAACTCAAACTCAAACTCAACTAGTAAATGGAGAGCTGAACTTTGCTGAATGACTTTGTCTCATATTATAGGGTGTTGTTTGTATTGTGATTCCATCCAAACCAAACCAGAAGTTACCTTTTATGTATTATTGAGAATTGCTATTAAGGTGATTATTAATTCCCTTATAAGAACCAAGACTCAAGAGTCAGAGCAGTAACCTAATAATCTATTAAACAGGTAGAATTTTTACTATTTTTGTAATGAATTGTTTTCGAGGAAAGAAAATGGCCACTAAATAGGATTTATTGCAGTACTGGTATAAAAACTGACAAACATTAAAATTATATTTTTTGTTTTTTTTTAATTATTTAAGTCCAATAATTCCAAAAATATATAACAAAATTAATATTTTTTTGGGCGCCAAAATGGCCAGCCACGCTAAAACATTACATTTCATTACATATATGTATTATGTACATATATTATTACTAATTTCTTCTGGTGGAGCGAACTTAAAATGATTTAAGAATTAAGATATATAAATACATTTTCATCATTTCTCTTCGTAGGCTGAATAGGGCGGCGCAGTCGCTGTAAATAATCGGAACAATAAAGAAGAGTATTGGGAAAAACAAAATTTAATTTGAAATATTCTAGAAATTTTTGTTGGTGATGAGATTATTTGACTACAACATAATAGAACACGTAGTTTCCATTAATTTCTATCTTATGTCCTCTATAATCTATATATGTACTATATTTAGCCAGTCCTATTCTATTGATTCACTTCTGTTGTATGCCACCTGGGCTATCTAATTACAATCAAATTTCTATCTAAAACGCTTAGATTCCATTTAACGAACAATACTTAATCATGTGATATGAGAATTTCACCTTTTGTATGAAAATATTATAATATAAATATTTTCACTATAGTAATTTTCATTGCCTACCGCATTATGATTTTTATTAACTCATATCCCCCACTTCCGCCTATTGAATCTATATCATGTGCTGACATTTTTGACCTAGGAAATATAATAACAATTTTTTGTATCATCATTTACTATGTAGTTATATTTTCTAATTCAGCTTTACATGTTTTTTAAGTAGGAAAAAAAAAATTATATATAAAACATAAAGAAAAATCATATTTTATGTGCCTATTTTTTTAAATGTTCATTCAATTGAATTGTTATTATTATTTTTCAGTTTATTTACTTTTCTTTTCGATTATAAAATTATTAAATAGTGAATGTATTATTTATGATGATAAATTCAGCAATGATAATGAAGAGGTAGACATTATAAACACAATATTGTTAATGAAAAAAATATATATATAAAAATTTCCTGAAAATAATAATAATTTCTTACATTTTCGATTCATAGTCGATGGTACAATATAAAAAAAATTGGAAAAACTTTGTTAATTCAATTCATAATTATATTTTGTAATATATGGAAATTATGAAAATTTAGGTGACACTCTTGTTACCCCTTCTCGGCTATGTTAACTTCAAATGACAAATAGTGCACCAGAAAAACCATAACGAACTAATATTTGAGATATTGTAGATTAAATATGGATAGTACGAAATATAGCCAATATATTATATTATAACAAACTTTGTTCTGGGATTTTTACCAACTAAAAATTTCCATTTTCGGGTCAACTATTTCCAAATTTCCATTTCGGGTCAACTATAACATGAAGATCCTTCTATAATTCCACATTGATTCTTAATAAAATGTGAAATTTCAGATAGTTCGATATAATTTCAAAAATTTCATAGTATTGTGATGATACATTCAGTTGAAGTATGTCACATAAATTTAAAATAAATAGAAAAGAATAATTTTCGCCTGAAGTTATGCAAAATAAAATAATCAATTATTTTGTGTGAAAAACTACAAAATAAATGAATATTTATAACTTTTTAATAGAACCATATTTCCATTTTTATCTAAAATTAATACCCCGAACTACTCCTGGGTAGACATTAAAGACATCTACTATTTTATTTATATTTTTTTATAAAAAAAATAAAAATTGCTTACAAAAATTATTAGAAAATTTAATTTGATAATTTTTTTTTGGTGAAATATATTTTTGGTATGAATGATGTGATTTTTGATTGAATTTGTTTTTTTTTTTCTACAGGAAATTACACGAAAAAAATTATAATTTAAATTATTTAAAAAAAAAAATTTTGGTAAATATTAAAAAATTAATAAATTAGTTAAAAAGTATTTAAAAAAAAAATATTTTCAAATGATAAAAAATAATAGAAAATTTCATTTAATTTAATTTAAAAAACTAAACTATAATTATAATTTTTTTTCTATATTTATGGCTTCTTGTTCATCTCATGTACAGCGAATGGATTTAGGTGAATGCCCAAAATTACATGATCTTGCATTAAGAGCTGATTTTGAAACAGCACAAAAATCTAAGGATTATTATTATGATATTGATGTAAGTAAATAATTTAGTTAATTAAACAAAAATGAATAATTAATTAATAATAACAATAAAAATTTCTAATTTTTTAAAGGCTATGGAACATTTACAAGCATTTATTGCTGATTGTGATCGACGTACAGATTCAGCTAAAAAACGTTTAGCTGAAACACAAGAAGAATTAACAGCCGAAGTTGCTGAAAAAGCAAATGCTGTACATGCATTAGCTGAAGAAATTGGTAAGAAATTAGCTAAAGCCGAAGCATTAGGTGAAGCTGGTCAAGTTGAAGAATCTATGAAATTAATGACTGAAATTGATGAATTACGTGCTAAAAAAATTAAAGCTGAACATGAATATCGCTCATCAATGCCAGCATCAACATATCAACAACAAAAATTACGTGTTTGTGAAGTATGTTCAGCATATTTAGGTATACATGATAATGATATACGTTTAGCTGATCATTTTGGTGGTAAATTACATTTGGGTTTTATGGAAATACGTGAAAAATTATTAGAATTGGAAAAAACAGCTGGACCACGTAAATCAGATTTACGTAAAACTGGTCATTATAGAAGTCCAGGACGTAATTATCATGTTGGTGGTAGGGAATTAGATAGACGATCACGTGTCCATCGTTCACGTAGTCGTGAACGTAAAAAGAAAGAGGATTCAACATCAACTAGTAAAACAGGTTCAACAAGCAGACGATCAAAATCACGTAGTAAAAGTCGCAGTCGGAGTCGAAGTCATCATTCTAGGCGACGATCAAGATCTAGAGATCGTAGCGATCGTGACCGTAATAATGATCGAAATGATCGTAATGAACGAAATGATCGTAATGAACGAAATGATCGTAATGAACGAAACGATCGCAATGAACGAAACGATCGTAATGATCGTGAACATAGAGGACGTCGTCGTTAAGAATAATTATTTTATAGAAAACAAAGCACAAACAAAATATGATGAAATATCTCATTTCTGAACCATAATTTTCTATAATTTCACAAAGTACGTAAAAGATTATTAAAAAAAACGACAAATATATATTTTTAATTGAACTATATATATATATATTTGTTCAATAATGAAATTGTTTCTTCTGTTATCCTTCTAATGGGGTAAAATTGTTATTTGGATTTATAATATTTGAATCTTAAATCTTCATGCTCGTATGCATTAAAAAAAATTAAATGATTAAATTAAATTTTATAGAAAAATAAATAATAATCGCAGTCATGTAAGTCCAAAAAAGAATTAATAACTCTTATTACTTCTTAATTGATTTTTTTTTTTTTGAAATTTAATATAAAATAAATTGATTTTTAATTATTAAGATATAAACGAATTTGGTTTTTCTTTTAAATTATACAATTAATTTAGATTATTACAATTAAAACAGGAAACCAACTTGAAGTTTGTTAGGGAAAAAAACCTTAAAGACCGGCGCACAATTGGAGCTTTAATCGATAGTGTTAACTTGAAGAAGTTTCAAAATATGGAAATCACTATAAGCGAAGATATTACCTTAGAGTATATATATCAGGAGATGCTATAACATGAATTTGCCCCTACAAGCTGTGTCAGAATTATTTTTATTATTTTAGAGCATTACTTGTCAATAATTCGCACTTTGGTTGTCAAATATTCGCACTTTTTATATAGAAATATATGAAATATTTCTTTTCTTCCCCCCACAAAAACGTCTGAAACTTTTTTATACTTATAGCGTCTCCTGATATATATACTCTAAGGATATTACCAGCCAAAAAAGCTCCAAAAAAAAAAAACACTTCTATCTGCTCGATTAAACTCTAGATTTAAGTGTCTGACTGCTGGGTCGTCAATTAATAAAGGAAAATCAAATGGTTTAATGCTTTTATTATATTATATATTTTTTATTGCTTAATCGTTATTAAAGAATCAACAATACATAAATACAATTAAATTTTTATATAAATTGAATAACAGACGACTAATTAAAACGCACAAAAATTATTCTACACCAATTTTTTTAATATTATTATGTACATAAAATTTGACTACAATTATCATATTATTAATTTTTAATTAAATATTTGATGATTTATTTCGTTATCTTTACTAAAATACCAGTTTTTACCAATTTTTTTACTATTATTTTGAATTATAAGTTTACTTCTTTGTTCACATTTTGTTAATAATATTAATTTTCCAATATAATCATCACTAAATATTATATTGGTTGTATTTGGTAAAGTTTTAATTACTTGCATATAAACATTTTTATTATTTTTTAATTTTCGACATCCGAGACGTCTAGAAAATTCACAAAATGTTGGTATTAAAGCAATTTTTATATTTGCATTATGTAAATATTTTGGATTATTTGTAAATAGAATACAATCAAAATGTTGTTTATTAAATGTTGGTGCTATATCAGTTTCAGTAGCTGGTATACCATGATTACGTAAATCAGTAACAACTGATGTTTTACCACTAAATGGTGGTGCATAAATACAAATTTTTGCATTTATATATTTTGCAAATGCACTATGAGCTAATTCATGATTATCAATATTGAGTTTATAAGTTTCTTTAACATCTGTTTTAATTTTTCCCCACATATTACCTAATATATAACGATCAATGTAATCATATTGATTTGGATATGATTCATTTTTATGTGGACCAGCTGGCGGTACAATAGATTTATCTAACAAATAAATATTTTCAGTAACTGTAGATGATTTATTTTCTTCACCCTTGGGATAATGAAAATCTTGATTTGTTAAACCACTACAACAATTTCGTCCATTAAACCATTTAGGATAAGATTGTTTCAATCCTTGAATTATATTTTTATCAGTTAAATTTTTATCAATTTCATTTTGTAAATCGTGACCATAAATATTGAAATTAAATAAAGTAGATGATAAATTATTTATATCATTGTTAGATTCTTCTTGATCGTTGTTAGTATATAATTTAGTTGGATTCAATTGAATTATTTCCCATAGATTATTAAATGTTGATGTATTTGAAATAGTATTCGCCATCATAATATTTTTTTACTTAGAATACAAAAATTTCAAATTCTAGATTAAAATCAGCAACAATTGATTCCAAAAACTTTTTGTATCAATTTTTCGAAGAATTCACAAACCGCTGATGTAATTTATTGTCATTGTGATGAAACGTAACTTTTGTTTTTTTTTTATGAAAACACTTTTGACGTCATAATTACCAAAATTTTTATAATTTATTATCTAATGAAATATGCGTAGGTATACCGTATATCTACTAATTCTAATGTGACCAATATTTTTCTCTTAAGAGATTCACTATTAATTATTTTTCAATTCAGAAAATATTTTTTCTAAATTTAAATTTTTATAAAAAATTACCGAGCAAATGATTTTTTTAGAACCAACCGTGACAATATTAATGACTTGAATGAGTTTACACTCTATTCTGTATGCTAATTTATAGCTTCTTGGAGCAAATACAACAATGGTTTGAAATTCGTATTAGCTAACGATGAATGATATTCAGCCAATGATGAGACACATTTTTTATTTAAATTTCCCGAAAAAAAAATATGATAAAATTAATTTGTTGTTGTTTTTTAAGTGAATTCTTATTAATTATTCTAACAAATTCGGAATTAGATAATTAACGAAAAATATTAAATATGTTAATGAAATTAAATTAAAAAAAAAAATTCTTTTGATTAGAAAATTAATATGAACCGATAAGATAAAATCATAATAAAAGGGAAAAGTCATTTATGTTTGCATCACAGAAATACAAATATTATTGGTTTGCGTTAGATAATTCCGGTTTTTCTGTTTACGTGATGCAATTAATATATTTTTTATATAATTCGGGGAATCACATTTTTCTTTAGCAGCAAATAAACATGAAATGTTTCGTATTACTTTTTTTTGTAATTTGAGATCAAAAAAACTTGTTAGTGGTTGAGAAGTATAAAATTCTTTATATTTATTAATTTTTATAAAAAGAAAATTCTCGAAAAATGACAGAATAATTAATTTTGATACCAAATAATTGCCAGAATCTTAAATTAAAATTTATGACACTGGTGAATATATTTTTGTTAAGAATATTGAACAAGTTTCTGGATAAGTAGAAGTATTTAAAATTTTAAATATCATATTATATACGGTTTTTGGTATTATTCTATTATGAATCAAATTATAATCCACTGTTTTTTTTTGTGGAATTACCACATCTTAAACTTATATGAAAGTTATAGAAGAATTATGATTCCTCTAATTTTCATTAGCTTTAAAACACTCGGTAAATACTGTGATGAAATCCAACACACGCCACCACCAATTCTTCACTGACAAAATAAAATCAATAATTAACTTTGCCGATAAATATTTTCTTAATAATCAATATTTTTGGATTGTTTTCATATCGCAAGACTCTTTAATCTTTTCTCAATGTTTGTGTTTACATTAATAAAAAAACAAACTTAATAAACAAAGATTTATCACCCATTCTAGAAAAAATATAAAAACTTCAAAACATTTACCAATACAAATTAATATTTGTAGAAGAAAAGAAAATACCTCAAAAACTACTGGAGTTCTGGGTAATAAAAAATTCATTTCGGAATACATTTGTTATGTACTAAATAAATAATATAAATTTTCTTATAGTTCTCTTTCTCACTAGAGCCGATGCTGCATAATAAACTGAACTATGGAGATTATATTATTTATTTACATAAAATTAGTTAAATAAAAATATTCACTTACCGCATTGACTTGCTCTTACGTTATCAATTAGATAGCTATCCAAAAAAAGAACTATAGTTAAACTGTATAATTCATTAGATTAGATAATAAAGAAAAATCCAAGCTACAATAAATAAGAAAATACATATACTTTAATTTTATTTCGATTAAAATTGTCCTCTTATTTTACAATTTATTCTTTTCTCTATAATTAAAAATCTTCAACATTTTCCTGAAATTTGAAGTGGTATTTGAAATTCACAAAAAATTTTAAAATATTTAATCTAAATTTAATTTCTTAAGTATAATTTCATTTTGTATATCTGCATTAGTTTTATTATTTTGTAAATTTTCCAATTTTTTATAAATAATTTGTCCAATATAAACATCAATTGCAGCATACATTAATTGATTTGAATCTAATGGTATAATATTCCATTTACTCATACGAATTTTATTACTTTTATTCATCTGTAAATTACAAATATAATTAACTAAACGTTCTAAACTCCAACGTCCACTAGTATTTTTAATTTCATTACACATTGTACTCAAATCTAAACATTTATTTATTAATAATTCAGCATTAATTTCTGGATAATCTCTTTGTAATTTACGAAAATCATTTTTAATATTAACACCATGTAATAAAACTTTTGGGTGCAATAGTAATACTTTTAATGCTGATGGTAATTTTTTTAATTGACCAATACTAAATATATAACAAATATTTTCATTAGCACATAATTGTATTACAGAACTTTTTCCTGGTCCAGTTTGAAAACTAAATGGCCATTCCATATCAAATGCAACTGGAATAATAGATTTTTCTTCTTGTTGTTTTTCAATCCATCTTAATAGATCATCACATGCACATGCAATATCAATGGTTGTTGTATAATATTTTATTTCACCTTTATACTCAATAAATTGACATTCATATAATTTTGGTTTTTTTGGTTCATTTTTTGGTAATGTTGAATTACTTCTCGTTATTCTAGTTTTTTTGGTGAGAATATCATTAGTTGATGATTGTTCTTGTTGGCGATTTTTTTCTATTGAAGAATTTTCAATATTCTCATGTTGCATCCATTCTGGTAGTCTTCTTTTCACTCTTTCCATTGTTATGTTATTTTTTGAAGTTATCCAATTTTATTTCACAAGAAAATAGACAAAAGAATTAAATTAAAGTTGATTAGTTGATCTCCCGCCAATATAGAATATACACAAATTCAAATAAAATCTAGTTTGAAAAATGTCATAAAATATGACAAATATATTGACTGCTTGTAGCCAACTTCATAGCCATAGACGTTACCCAGAGAGAACTGACGCATATACCAACGCGTAGGTACTCTCTTGGTATCGAAATGACAATATATAAAAATATAATGTCAGACTGAGATAGAAGATAATCAAAGTATTTTCTCGATTTCATATAAACTCGTCAGCCTGACACTATACCAATTTTCACCCGATTCGTATGGATTGGAAGAACATTCTACGCTCCAAGCGGATAATTGCTTCAAACAAAATAAAAATGGCAGAGTCTATTTATTCAATTTTTTAATTTTCAATAAAAAAAAAGCAAATTCCAATATGAACATCACCTACCGTAAAATAGCCACCTACCGTAAAATAAATAAACTACAATACCCAACACGATACCTACGCGTCAGTACCAACGTCAGCGAAGTGGCCTGTGTGTTTGCCATGGGAGAGTATGTATCGTGTCAGGCATACGCTTTGGTATATAAGTCGGGCCGACGTTGGTATAAACATTCTCACTGGGTGGCGCTCTGAAGAATTTTTCTGTCTATGCTGGATTTATTTCAGAATTCCATAAGTTTAGTATACGTTTTTGGCTAATAAACGGCTAATTGTTTTTCTTTTTAAGAAAATGCGCAATCAAAGCCAGGCTATATATTATATAGCCAAAAGGTTTATTTTATTATGGCAAAACGGTCGGTTAACGTAAGTAAAATAAAAAGGACTTTTTTACTTTTTGTAAAACGCATAGAAGAAATTTATGTAACGTAAACGCACAATTGAAAGTACAATACATAATTTTCGCTGTCAATGGCAGTACTTATAGTTTTAAAAGTCTAAGCAAAACTGTCAAAAATACATATGTGTATAGTGTATATAGTTCTCTAGTGTTCTTATTAGATTCCTATAAAAAATAAGAAAAAAAGGTCCTTATGATCCAAGGTCCTTATGTACCTTATAAAAATAAATTACTTCACCAATAATGGGAGTTTGCCTTTGTAAAGATAAAATTGAAGACGGCTTATCACCAAATAATGAAGATCCACCACATCATCAACAAAATGATTCAGATTGTGTTTATAATAATATGAAATCGTTATCAGAAACAGTTGATCGATTAGTAAATGAAACATTAGAAGTGATAGGAACAATTGTTGACAAGTAAAATCCATATTTTTTTTCATTTGAGCAAAATATTAAATGTGTGTATTTATATATATTCTTTATTTTTATTTTAGTGAACCAGAACCACCTAGTTCAATGGTATTACTTCATGTTATTACAGATAAAGCACACGGTTGGATAGAATTAGTAAAATCATTAATACGTGTTGTACCAGTTGAACATCCAATGGGACCAAGTGTTATTGCATTATTATTAGATGATAGTCCATTACCAACAAAAGATTCTGTATTAACTGTAGCTGATATGATAACAAATTCAATAAAACGTACACCACGTAGAGAACGTAATTTATGTGTTATACTTGGTTGTTTAGCTGAAAAATTAGCTGGTCCCAGTAGTATTGCAATGTTATCAGAAAAAACATTAAATTATTTAATACAAAATTTAGAAGATGATGTTAATCGTGATGTAACATTATTATCATTAATTGCACTAGAAAAATTTGCACAAACTAGTGAAAATAAATCAACTATTAAGGTACCTATACTTACATTTACTTATATATATGTACATATATATTAAAATTAATATTATTTATAATTTTAGAAAAAATTAGGAGAACATTCTGATAATCCTCTATTAAAATTAGAAAAATTAGCAAGTGATGACAATTATTTATTACGACAAATTGGATTTTGTGCTAGATGGTGTTTGGATAATTATTGTAAAATAAATAAATAACCACAGTTAATCAAAATAATGATTGATTAATACAAAATTTTTATTTATAGTTACTGTCGAAGATAGAAAATATTCATATGAAACAGTTGATACCAGTTTAGTTAATGTTATGTTAAATACTTCAGATGTATCAGAATATTTAAAAATATCTCCAGATGGTTTAGAAGCAAGATGTGATGCATATACATTCGAAAGTGTCCGATGTACTTTTCAAGTAAAAATTTCAATAAATCATTTTTCCATTATAAAAAAATTATTGAAAAAAAAAATTGTTTTTTAGGTGGTTTCTGGTTGTTGGTATTATGAAGTTTTAGTAATTACTCCAGGTGTAATGCAAATTGGTTGGGCAACAAAAGATTCAAATTTTTTAAGTGACGATGGTTATGGTATTGGCGATGACAAACATTCAATTGCATTTGACGGATGTCGTTTATTAATATGGCATAATGCTAAATCAACAACAATTGAAGGTTTACCACCTTGGCAAAGTGGTACAATTTTAGGCTGTTTATTAGATGTTGAAAAACGTGAATGTATATTTAGTTTAGATGGTCAGGAAAGTAAAATTTATAGAGGTTTATTTGTTCATGGCAGGTTAGTATTTTTATTTTAAATATTCAAAAAATTATTATAGTGAAAAAAAAACAATATAAAATTTAGTGGAGGTTATTTTGCTGCTGCAAGTTTCATGTCATTTCAACAATGCAGATTTAATTTTGGTTCTGTGCCATTTAAATATCCACCTAAAGGCAGATTATTTAAACAATTTAATGATTATGCACATCTTAAAGCAAAAGATAAAGTAAGAAAATTTCAAATATTTATATTAAAATTGTAATAATAAATTATATAATAATTATTTTTTTTTAGATTGTTCTTCCTAGACATATTTATTTAGAAACATTACGAAAATTAAGTATACGTGATGATTCATGTACTATTTGTTTTGATAGAAAAGCAACAATCAGATTAAAACCTTGTAATCATAGGTAATTAAATTTCTTATCAAAAATATTTAATTAATATTTTTATATATATATATATATATATTTTGTTGTAGTGGATTTTGTGGTAAATGTGCAAAACAAATAAAATATTGTCCAATGTGCCGAGCTGATATTGACACAACAGTTCAAGAAGAAATAGATAGCCCAGTAACTGAAGAGATTGTAACATGATGTTTTATAATTAAAATATATAGATATATATTTTTTTAAATAACGAAAATTAAGAAAAATAATTCTAAATTTTTAATTCTATAAAAAAAATGCTATTATCATTATTATAAAACTAAATATTGAGTGTAGTTTAAAAAATTTCGCTAATTAAAATTAAGAAGTTAAATTAACAAAGTATAAAAAAAAAGAATTATATATATTTTTATTGAAAAATTATTAAAGAGAAAATAACATTCTATATATGTATATTTTTAATTATAATATAAGTTTATTTTAAATATATTAATCATGTTTTTTTATAAATTGGAACAAAAACATATTACAATTAACTAAGTGGAAAACGTGTTTATTTTCGAAATACATAAAATAAATTTAAAATTGCCAGATTCTAACGAAAATTTTGAAAAATAATTAGGGAATTTTCTATTTAATGTCTAGCTTTATATATCATCTGAACTAAATATAAATATTTTTATATATTTGTGGCTTAATATATTCAAATAGATACAAAATAAAATATATCAAAATGTGCTATATAAACCAATTTGACTACTATAGATAACTGAATAGTTCGGAAGTGAAACAATACCTTCAATTCCGTGTTACGTATATCAATTACAAACACATTTACGAGATCACTAGAATAGAATATAATCATTCAAAGTAAAATTTCTTGAAAAAGATCCTACAAATTAGGAAAATACGTAATATTGCATAAAAAAGTGTACGGTTTTCCGTGCGAAAAAAACGTACCCCAATTGCTTAAAGGAAATAATACCGATTTCATTTTCGTGCCGAAACCAGCATACTTTTCTTAAAGGGTGCTACCAATTACTGTCAATTAGTTCTGTTACTGTCACTGTCATAAAATCGCAAATCAAATTCAAAAAGCTATTTTCCGCGCCTAATTTGTATTTATTTAAATTTAAATTTATATTTATATATATTTCTTAAATTTATAAAAAATTATAATAATGGGGCAATTTTCTAAAGGAATATGTAGAATTTGTAAAAAAGAAACAGACGTACGTTTATTAGATGGTCCTGTTAGAGCTTTTTACAATTCAGTAGTACCGCAAGAAGTAAAGTACATTAATTTCAATAGTTATCCTTTTTTCCTATTGATTTATAATTTTTTAGGCAAATACAGTAATTAAAATATGTGCCGACTGTTATGTTATATTAGCTAAGAAACATAGAAAAAGTGAAACAAGTTTTTTTAGCTCAACAACAGTTAATAGTATAAGTACCAATTCAACTGCAAAAGGTACTTCTTCAACAAATACTTCATCTAAGTCTAATGAAAACATTAACTCGGTTAACGTTAGTAGTAACATTAGTACCGATATTAGTAGTAATCCAGAATTACCAAATCCAAACGTATTGACGTATTCATCATCCTCAAATATATCAAATTCGCAAATAATACATTTATATAGTACAACACATCGTATAAAACCAGGCCCATTATCCAAAAGTATTTATGTACATTTAATATTAATATAGCTAGCTATGATTAATTTTTATATATATATATATAGAAATATTGGAAACAAATCAAGTAATAATTGAAATTCCGAATTCAACAATCAAAAATACTAATAACCGAATAAAACCTGGACCATTATCAGAAAGTACTTATTCTAAAAAAAAATTAATATTAAATATAGTAAAAAAAAATCTAAAACAGAAAGAAAACGTTTAGAAAAAGAACAAGAAGAAATGATAATAGATGAAATTTCATCAGATGAAGATGACTTATTCGATCCTGGTGTACGTTGTCCAACGATTCAGCCATTGATAAAAAGTATATATATATATATAAATTTTTAAATAGAAAAAGATTTTTGTTCTATATATATGAATTTCATTATGTTAGAAAGAAGAACTCCATATGAGCCCAGAAATTTTAATGACCACGATGCCCCTATATTTGATACTGGCCATATTACGGGTGGATAATTAATTTAAAAAAAAAAGTTCGTTAGATTTTTGTTATCATAACTCGTTGCATCTATTGTTAATTAATATCCGCAACCAAATAAATATAAATTTATATTAAATGTGTTTTTAATTCGCTAAAATTAGAATGAGTTATAATTTATAATTTAATATCTTTTCTGATTAGGTATACATATATATTGAGTTTTAGGTATTTGAGAAAAATGCAAAAGCAAATACAATTCTTTCTTTATAATAATGAACTTTGCTTTTTATAATTCATATAGGGCGAAAGCGATCTGTTAAAAATTATGGAACTGTCAAAAATATACTAAAGTCAAAAATAGACATTTCTTTAGACTGCTTTAGACATATTAAAAAAAACGTGGTGGGTGATAACAAAAGTGGATAAAATAAATTTAATAAAGAAATAACAAACCAAATTTTGCCTATTTTTAAATATATTTAAAACAAAATGGGTAAAACTAGAAAATCTAGTCCTCGTCAGAAAAAAGTTAATCCACTTGGAATACCTAGTGTACGAGAAGTAACAGAAGAAGAAGATGAATTTGATTTAGATATAAATCGTGGTGGTCCAATTCTTGTTATAACTGAACAATTACAATCAGCCGCTATTGAAGATAAAATGAACGCATTACAAAATCTTGCAATTTTATCAATGGATAGTGAAAAAGTAAAATTAATATGTGAAAGTGATATAATTCGTATAGCAGCACCATTAATTGTTGATAAAAATGAATCAATACGAAATGCAACAGCTGGTGCCCTTCGAAATTTATCAGTTTGTAATATTGAAATTTGTGAAAATTTAGTTGAACAAGATGTATTAACACCATTAATTGCATTATTAAATCAATATGCAAATTCAACAAATTGGATACCAACATTTGATACATCATTAAGAAATCAATTAGATTGTAAATCGGATACATTCTTACAAGCAATTAGTTTATTATGGAATTTATGTGAAAGTACATCTGTTGCACTAGAAAATTTTAATCAAACACAATTATTACAAAGTTTCATTAGATGTTTGGATTATAAAATTTTTGGATTAGATATATCAATTGCTGTAGCACAATGTATATTAGTTATTTCAGAAGATAATCCAAATTCATGGACAATTTTAAATGATTTTGTACCAGAATTTATTTGTTTATTAAATATTGATGATATTGATACAGATTATAGATTAACATTTTTACGTACACTTGCTGCTGGTATTATATCAAATGTACCAGCATTAGCAGCAGCACATTTAAATATAATTTTTTCTGCCCTATCGAAAACATTAAATGTAAATCATAGGATAATTTTAGGAGAAATCACAAGTAAATTGCCTTTATTAGATGAAATTGATCAATCACAATTAGAAATTGTTCAGGATACGAATTTAATGGAAGGTATATAACATTTTATATAATAGAGAAAAAAAAATCATTTGAATTAATTTTATTTACTGAATTTTTAGATGAAACTCCTGCTGAAGCTAATTTAAGACGTCGAAAAATGGATTTACCTACAGATATGGAGATTGAAGTAAAACATATAGGATTTTTATTAGAAGCTCAACGAGTGGCAGCTGAAATTATTTCTAATCAGGGGTCATCTGAAGATGAAGGTGAGTAGATAATAATATATAATAATTATATATTGTTACTAAAATAAAAGCGGATTCGCGGGTAGTATTTTCGTACTAAGATGTAGTGTAGTGCAACTAAGATGTAGTGTAGCCGGCGTTATTTCGACTCGCGCCCGAACAAATTTAGTTTCAAATAAGTACCCAACAGTAGTTAAATATAGTAATGTAATTTAATAAAAATACTAGCTATCGATTTATATAGTTGACAACAATTAACTCTCTACTTAAAATCATTACCTTGTTGTGTTTAATTTTTTCTCCACTATAAGAAACTTATATGGTTTCGGAACTCATATAAAAATAGTAGATCCCAAACTAGACTTAAAACCTCATCTGGCTGCTGCTATGAGAAGAAAAAGTATGCTAATATACTGAGCAAAATATTTATATTATATTACAGAATGGATAGACGATTCTGATGATATTTCTGATGAAGAAACAGTTCACGATTATGACACATCTAGTTTTAATAATTCTAATAATTTACAAAACTCTGATAAAATGCCAATTGAAATTTTGGAAGCTATTAAATCATTAGGACTAATTGAAAAGGTAAGAAAAATTTTCTATTTAAATATAATTTTATTTTAAAATTTAAAATAATTTAATTTTTAGTTATGGCAAAGAGCTCAACCCATCCCAAATAATGTAGAAAGTATTCTTAAACAAAGTAGTCGTGTTCTCTTTAAAAAGTATAAATTTTATTAGTTACATATAATATAAATTATAAAATATAATATTTAATTATTAATTTATTTATTAGATTAAAAAATTTACGTATTTCAACATTACTTTGTCTACAAAATCTATGCAATTCAATGTCAACTGATGATTTAGGTGGTCCAAATGCTATATATAGTGTTTGGTTAGATATAGGACAACAAGTTTTTCAAGGTCCATCAGACCCATTAATATTAGAACCAGCAACATCTTTAATGAGAGCCTCATTAGAACATTTAAAATCTAATTCAGAATTATTTAAACAAATGACCGAAAATGATTTAGAAGTATGTATACTACATATAAATAATTTTTTTTTTTTTAAATATATAAAAATAATAAAATAAATAATTACAGTTAATGTTAAATGGTGTACAAAATTGTTCTGTACCAGAAATACGTGCAAATTGGATACGAATGCTTGGTATATTAGGTTGTTTAATGCCAGAACATTTAGTTAAAATAATAATATCATTTATATTGGAAACATGTTTAAAAGAATATGATGTATGGACAATTGCTGAAGGTATTGATTCAATTATGGATATGTTTTCTGATAATGATTGGAATCAAATAGCATATGATTTACAATTATTACAAAAATCTAAAGAATTGGAAAAATTACTTAAAAATAAAGTAATTATATTTTATAATACATATTAAATTTTTTTAAAAATATATTTTCTTTGTAGATGCGTCAACAGAAAAATAATTTAAAAGATCGTTATCCAGCTGTTTTAACTGTTCAAACCAATTTAAAGAGATTTACAAAATATGTTGAAAAAGAATTAAAAAATTTCAGACCTAACAATTTATAAAGAAATTTTTTTTTTTTTCAAATTTGTTTATTATAAAAGTTAAATTTTATATTCAGTTTTTTTTTCTTTTTTCATTAATTAATTATTTAAGTATATTATAGTAAAAAATATATATATCTATATACAAGAAAAATATATATTAGAAATATACTATTAAAATATTTTTATATCATTATTAGTTGCTTTATTTGCTATTGTGTCTTTTAATAAAATGCAATAAATTGGATAACAAATTAATATTTTTGATGCAGAATGCTAAAAAGTTAAAATAAGATTGTTATTTGAACATATTCGTAAAATTTAATTCTTCTCAAGGTGACACTCCGGTTCAGAGGTTGGAGAACATTTTTGTGTATTTCAGATTTATTCATAACTTTTCTAAATACTGTATTTACTGTATAAAAACCATTCAACTAAGCTGCTTAACCACGATGGTCATCTTTTGCCTCTACTTCTTTGACAGCATATTTTACCTTGGTTAGTAATTAGTTTATAGTAAATTCTCGGTCATCATAATAAATTAAAATTAACATTAAATTTTATTAATTTTATCATTTTATTTTTAAATAAAATACATTTATTATAAATATTAAAATAAATTTAAAAAAAAAAACCCTTATTTTTAAAAGAAATCTAAAAGAATAACACTTTCACACTGAAACTGAACATAACAAGTAATAAAAACAAAATTTTATATAATTATCGATTATATATAGTATAGTTATATATAGATAGACGATATATTTTTTTTTAAATTTCAAATTAATTCATTCAAACCTATTATTTGATTTACCATCTTCTGTTATCATTAATTCAGATGATAATTTTTTCGTACGCTTTGGTTTTGGTAAAGGATTCCAATCTAAATTTGATGTTGTTGGTGATGATTCCCGGCTATTATTATTAATAACTTTAAATGTTGTACATTTTTCAAATATTATATTATTATCATTTTGTTCAATTGATAATGATGGAGATGGTTGTTTAATTATTTCATTATTATTCATTTTAATTTCATAATTATTATTATTATTATTGTTATTGTCAAAAAATTGTTTTTCTGATATTTTATTTAAGTTATTTTCAGTAATATCATTACTAGAAGAATTTGATGAATTTAAATCTTTTTGATTTGGTTTTAAAAGACTTTGACTTCGATTTATTGATTCAATTATTTCACGTACCGATCTTCGTCTAGCCAATGGTACTGGTGGTAAATTATAATTTTCTGGTGGTGGTGATGTTGATCGTGAATTACGTCTTTGTATTTTTGGTGAACTATCTTTAAGTGGTACATAACGTATTTGATATTTACCAAATTCATTTACATTTTCAATTATTGGTAATTTTGTTATATCTTCTACAGATTCTGTAATTTTTAATTCATTTGTTGAAGTTATTATAGTTTTAGTAATTTCATCATCTGTTGTTGGTTTTATAATATTTATTTCTTTAATATTATTATTATTAATTTCTAATTTATTAATATTGTTTGAATTATTTATTAAATTTTCATTTTCAATTTCGTTTTTAATATTAACATGATCATCTATTTTCGTTTCATTAATTATATAATCATTTGTTTGACTATGATGATTAGAGTTATTACAATTTTCTATAACTCCAATCGAACTAATATTATTATTATTATTTTCATATTGATTTACATTGTTTAGCTCAATATTCGTTGTAATTTGAACATGATTGTCATCACTTTTTACAATATTACTTTCATTTTTAGATATTAAATTCTTATCGTGTTCAATTTGTTCATCAATCCTATCGTTATTTTCTATTTCTGTAATTATAATTTTCGGTGATATTTCTTTATTTTTAATTTTATCAATTTTTTTACTAGTTCTTGGTGTTACTTTTGGATAATTTACATTCTTTTTATTATGTTGAATTTGATTATTTTGTATTATTATCGTTATATTTTCGTTATTTTTAATTTTATTTGAATCACTTATAATTTTTATTGGTTCATCTTCTTTTATAATTAATTCTTTATTATTATTCTCTTTTATTATAATATCATTATCAGAATTTTTAACAAATGTTTCTATTTCAGCTGTTAAATTTAATATATCATTATTATTTTCATTATTTTGGATTTTTTGACTAGTTGATTCTTCTTCTATGGCTTTAGATATCTAAAAAAAAATTAAGAATAGTTATTTAAAAATTATAATTTAAATCATATTAATAATTTTTATGTAAATTGTTGGCAAATAAATTGTATAACTATTTTTAAGTAATTGATAATAATGAAGACAGAAATTTACTACAATATAAAAGTAAATATGGAAATCCTAATTTATAATAGAATTTATAACAAAATTCAAATCAATTTCAATTATTAATTATTTACGTTGTTAAATAATAATAATTCGTAATTTACTTAAAAATTGGGTAGGTATTATAATATACTTAGTATAAATCGAAGAATATTAGTTTTGGGCAGTTTATTAAATGACAAATTTATCTTTTTATAATTCAAATTGCTAATAAGTAAAACCTAAATTATATTTTGATTATCATTCCATTTTCAAATTAGAACATTTTTTTCTTCTAATTACCTACAAAGCTTTTTAATAAATCCAATATCATTTTCATTAGTATCAATCCAACACTATACAAAATTTATTGTAAGGCATGAAAAATTATTATATAATATTTAACTAATTTAATTAAAATTATTATATATAAATATATGTATAAATAAAAAATTTACATACCTCACTGTTGTTGGCTGATGGTGGTTGTGGTGCACGTCGTTTTTTACGAACTGGTCGTTTATTAAGTGATGTATTTGATGATGCACTATTAATACTACTATTATGTCCAATAACAATATCATCATCATCATCATCAAATGGATTTGTTGCTACACTTAATTGTGATGATCTATAATAAAAATATATATTAAATATAAGAGACTAAAATTTCATAATTTATGTATTTTATTATGAATTATTTGAACAACACATTTTAAATTTCAATAATAATAAATGAAAAGCATAATATAATATTTTTCTTTAAATTATACATGCATATATAGCAATTAATATTTTTGTCCAAATACCATGCAATGTAAGAGTATATAATGTAAATTTTAATTTGGATATTATATAAGGATTAGAATTAATTTAACGTACAATTTTTTATTAGTTTTCAAGAAAATGTTTTTAGTTTTTCATAAATTTTTTTTATAATGGTAACATTTTTTTATACATATAAACAACAATAGGCGTAGTTTTTGATGTAAATTTTTTTTCCACTATTTTAGGACCCAACGATAATATTTTTTTTAAACGTTACATTTTCGTTTTTTTTTTTAACTTACCCTCGACTAAAATTAGTAGTAGATTCATCAAAATTAGAATAATTATAGCCTTTATTATTGTTATTATTATTATTGCGTATTGTTGGCTGTGGTGTTATAGAACCACCATAAACATACCTTCTATGAAGTGGTGTTAAATTTAATGGTGTTGATGTATTTGATAATGAATTTTCATAACGTTTCATACGATGTGGTGTTTGAATTGTGCTACGGTATTGTTGATTACGTCCAAAATTATTATTACCAAATCCATTTTGATATTCCTAAATAATATTATAAATTTTAAATTAATTTACATAATATTCAAAATATATTTATTATTATTAACTTACTGTTGTCGTTGTTGTTGATGTTGTTGTTGATGATCTAACATCTTGTAATGATGTTCGATATGGTACATTACGTTGAAAATTATCATTTTGCATAGTATGACGCATTTTTGGATCATAAGTACCATAATAATCATTTTGTATATCCCTACGAAGTGGTGGTGGACTTTCTGATGTTTTATTTATAAATGTTGTGGATGTGGATGATTGTTTTTTTGGACGAAATGATTTAAAAGCCCTTTAATTTTTTTTTTTAGTAAGAAAATAATGGAAATTGTGTAAGAAATTTTATATAAATAAATTTTCTATTATAATATATTTCTAGACAAAATTAGTGTGTGCCTATTCAAAAGCACTTGGAATTGTGTTGTGCACATGTTAAAAAAAAATTAATTTTATAGTATATATACTCGTATAAATAAAATGCACAACACAAATTATTATGATGTTCTATAATAACAGCGTGTGTTATACATATAATTTTTGTTTAATAAAATATATTTATGTTCAACTTATATCTTATAAAAATTGCATCACAAAAATATTCACACTTTATGATAAATAAGATGTTTCTCTACAGAGAAATAATAAATTGATGTAAATTGATTGTGTCCTAAAAAAATCGAGATTTAAATAAAAGTAAAGTGTATAGAAACTTTTTAATTTTTAGCAAATTGTTGAGAGTGAAAATATATGAAAAACCAAGGTTGAATTCATATTTTATAATAAATATTATAGTAATTAATATTTATTATTTTACACTAAATTATGGACATAATAATTATTTACTACTCAGATGAACTTTTCTAATAAGTTTTGTAGACAATTTTTATTTTATCATCTATTAATATAATTAAATTGTTTGCATTTAATTTTGAAAATTCATAGAAAAAGTATATGTATCTTAAATCTACTAATTTCAAACTGAGGACGATAAACTAATAATAGAATATAGAATAGGATATTCTGAAAGGGAAAGCATCTACTAAAAGTTGAACACAGAAAATTCTATAAGTGTTTTAGACTTAAAATATTTTAAATATTTCGAATAACTTATAACTGCTAATATATAGTAATTATCTCAATTGATGCAAAATGCCATACGTTTAATTTTCTAAAAGAACAGATTTTTAATTTAAAATATTTGAGAGTAGAAAAATAATATTCAAGACAAAAAAAAAAAACAGGAAATAAGAAAATTAAATTAAAATGTAAGAAAATATATTTACAAAATATTAAAATTCATTAAAATCATGTAATTAAGAATTACAAATTTTTCAAAAGTTTATAAAAATGTATTTTAATTTAAATTCTAGAAAAAAAATTAATTTTCCTGTTTGTATATTGCAACATTTTGATGGTTTCTTGATTTTCCAATTTCCCAAAATAAGTTCTAAAAACGGAAATTATTTAAAAAAAAAAAATTTTCCCTATTTTTTTTTACGATTCATTTTGTTTGTGTAATTATATTTTGAAATTGCATTTATAGAAAAGAAAACTTGAAATTAATATTTTCTTTTTATATAAATCAATAAATAATTTTTATAATTTTCCAAAGAAAATCATAAATAGAAACTAAAACTTTTGGTTCAAGTTAATGTTAAATAAAACATTAATAATTAAAAAGAACTTATTACATATTATTAAATGTTTCTGTGGTAAATAAATATACTACACGCAATTTGAACATCTGGAAAATTTTCCCTTTTTCATTTTATATTGTATATATAAATTTTGTAATTTTATTGATTAATGAAAATTTTTTAAAAAATTACCACATTTCTTTAAGTCCATTAAGTGAAAAACTTCCACGTCTACTAACACCATTATTATTATTATTATTATTTTTATTTTTATTATTATTATTTTTACTACCAATTTTCCAAAATCTTATTCTTTTATGATTTTCAGCTTCATAAAATGGATTTAAATGTTCTGGATAATCATATATAGATGATTGACTAGTTGATCTACCATGATGTAATATTGTTGATGAATCACTTTTTGAACTCATTTTATTATTATTATTTTTAAGATTATTTTTTTTGATCTTGGTTTAGTTTTATTTTTTCTTCTTCTTATTTTTGACTTGTTGATTTTCATATAAATAATTTAATTTAATTAGCACATTTTTTCACAGCCACACATTATAATTATTATTATCATATTTTTATGTGTGCACCATTTATTATACTTATATTATACCTAAAATGATAAGACAAAAATTTAAATTTATATTTATTTTTTGGGACAATTTTGATAAATATTTTTTTTGTAGAATTAAGTAATATAAATTTTTGCTGGTTATTTAATAGTGCAAAAAAAAATTTATATGACTGTAGATTATACTATTAGAAATTATGGATTTAAAATGTGGTATGTCGTATGTACTTATATCTAACTATACATAATATAATATAGCAAAAGATTATTAAAGGCAAGCCTTAGTTATACCAAAAATAAATAAAAATTTATTTAATTTTGGAGAAAAAAAATAATAATTATTGTAGGTGTAGATTTTCATTGCAAAGTAAAAAAAAATTTTTGTTGATTATTTTTTCTTATATTTAAGGCGTGCTAAAATTGCAATTTTTGATTATATAATTAATATTTTTGTAGTAGGAGATTGTAGTGAAATGGTAATGACATTTATTATTATACTCGAAAACTTTCTTTAAAAATAATTATTTTAAGGACTGTCACTGTAATATACGAGCAGAGTTGTTAAATAATGCCTTATTTTTGTACTGTATTAGCGAACCCCGAAGCATTACAGCAGCACCAAATAATTAAAATTGAATTCATCTACTACTACTGCATTACTTATAATGGAGTATGTACTTAAATATTTTAATTGCTCAATACTGTTACTGGTAATGGAGTAATCGTAATGCATTACACCAAAAGTAATGAAATTTTTAAATTTCTAAACTGCATTACAAATACTTTACATTTTATGGTGAAGTACTTTGAAGTACTTTTTACTTCATGGAATTACTTAGAAATACTTCAAAGTACTTCACTATAAAATGTAAAATATATGCAGTATTGTAAATTAAAAATTTCATTACTCCATTACCAGTAAAGTAATAAGTAATTAAAATATTTAAGAACATAATTACTTTTTGGAAAGTATTGCAGTATATTTTAGCATTATTCGGTAATAATACTGCATTACTTTTTTAATGCATTATTTAACAACTCTGTATACGAGTATTATTTATTTTTAAATCGTCTGAACTTGATTTGGAAGTCTCCTCATTCCATACTATATGGTATCGTATAATCATACTATGGTCTATATTTATAATATGCTTAACAATTATTATTTTTTTGTAATGTTATCTTTATAATAATCGGAAAAAACAAACAAACTATATTTTTATTATTATCTTCAACATTTTGATAGTGTTGTTATAATGTAAAGAAATAATAATCAGTTCAATAACATTTAATTAATTTAAGTGTACTAAAAATGTAAATAATTTAAATGCCATGCCATTACATAATTTCTGATATTGTTTTATCAATATTTGTTTTGTTAGCTTTTAGTTACAAAATTTATTGACAAATTAATTTAGCTTAAAATTAATTAATTTTATATATCATAACAAGCATTAAATTCATTAATTTACTTAATAAATAATATAAATAAATTTAAAGTTTATGTGCAAATTTTTATTGAAATATTTTCATTGTGATATAAAATTATATCGAAAATAATTCTTGAAAATCTAATACTGATTGAATTAAAAATAATATAATTAATATTTATATTGATAAAAAGATAATTCCAAACCATCAAGACAAGATGATTACACATAAATCCTAAACAAAAAAAAATCAGCTTAATTTGAAATCTAATTAAAAAGCTACTGCGGATTTGAAGAAAAACGATTTATCAATTATTATTTTTGATTAATAATTAAATTTATTAAAATATTACAAAAATATTGTGTGCCAGATAAAGTTTTTTTTTGTATCTATGGAGAGACTATAGAAAACAAAACCATATTCCATGGTATTATTACTATTAAAATTATAATGGAAAAAATTACGTCAATTTCGATTTGAAATAGATTTTTTTTTATTAATTTATACTATCATTGAGGTTATTACGTGTTTGTTATTAATATGTAGTAATAATAGTATTACACCGATATTAGTGCTACGCATTTCTTAAAAGTCTTATATGTAAGTATATTATATAAATTAGATTAAATTATACTGAAACACCTGTGTATGTGGAAACTAAATGTATGCCAGAAATATCTAAACTAAATTACTTGATAAAAGTATTTGCAATTTGATAATTTAAAAACAGAATTTTTCAAGTAATTAATAAAAAAAGAAAAATCAATATTTACTTTAAAAAGTTTATATCAACAACAACAAAAAAAAATTATCTATAATGTAAATTTACACAAAATATTTTTATCTCTCTTCTAGCTGAGTGAGTTAATTAAAGAAAAATTTATATTTTTCAATTCATTTAAATTTATTTTTAAAAAAACAATTTTTTTAATCATTTCCTTTCATTAATTTATAGTATAAATATATAATTTATAATTCCATTTTACCAAACATAGAAAGCCCGGCTAAACATAATCATATTTGTATAAGAAAGAAACTTGAATATATATATGATCGCGTCGAGGATTAGGTCAAACCGGAAACTTTTATATGTAGATAATGAATTTAATATTATTATATTAAAAAATATTTTTTATATTAATATCATCAATATATTATTGAAATGTACATAAATATTTTCATAGCTCAAGATTAAATTGACATTTTTTTTTCTTAATTTCAATTTAAAAATTTTGACAAAAAGACTTGACCCTGATTTTAAATTAAATTTTTTTGTTGATAATTTCTATATCAAAATTTGAATATTTAGTATAATCATAGTAGCAAAATTATTAATCAACATTATTTTTATAATATATTACATAAATTTTTTTTTTGCTATGATTAGGTAAGGTTTTTCTTCTCTTCAATTTGAGTTCATTTGTAAAAAAAGAATATGAACACCATTTTTTAATTATTGAATCTGATGACGTAAGGATTTCATAAATGATCTAACAATTAATTTGTTTTAAGTTAATTTTTTTAATGTTATATTATAGAAATTTTATATATTATAGACTCATTTTAATTCACATGTAGACTCAATAGAAAAACCTGGAAAAAAAAACTTGTTATATTAAATCATCACATTTTAACACCTTGATCTTGTTGGTTGACTATTCAATAAAGCAATTTTTTTTTAAATTGTTTAACATAAAGTAAAGTTCAATATTATTTACTTACATAAGTATATATTTTCGATTTATAATTAGCTTTTATATATATTTAGTTGCGAATAAATTTGTTGCAAACATATTTACTATATTAAGGTAAGAAATGCTTTAATGGCCAACATTATTTATATAGTAATTTTCAGAGTGTTAAACGAAAATTATTATAAACTATTGGAAAGAAATTATTCGAAAAATATGTCAATGACAATGGAACTTTTGCAGATATCTTTATATTTTTGGGTTAGCCCAATTTTGGTGACAATTTATATTAGTTTAACACGATTTACTTTACCCCCAAATTACTTTACTTCCAGTTTCCAGTTGTGATTTAAATTTTCAAATATATTTTCCAAATTGACCTTAAACTTTTCCTTTGAAATTGTATACGTAATAAGTGTACAGTTGATACTTAATTATTTAAAAAGTAATTGTTTTACTATAAGACACCCTTTGTACTGGTTATTGGTTAAATTTTTGATTTTGCTGTTTTAGCAACACCTGATGAATATTTAATTTGAATAATCAATTATATATTTTAGCAAACTAATATTAAATTCAGTATACAATCTCAATCATTTTAGAAATATTTAATAGAATTTTAATAGCTTCGAATATTTTACATTATATAGACAAAAACATAAAACTGTTTCTTTTTATGGTTTTGGCGCAACAGAAATTTTAACATAATTTTGTATATAAATATATATTTAAATTTGTTTAACATTTGTATACAAAAAGTCTTTATAATAAATTTGTAAATTAATTTTTATGTTGCTAAAACAACTTAACTTCTATTTTTATCAGAAATAAAACAAAGTTTTACCTATCACTAAGTTACGTGTATATAAATACTTTTACAATTTGCAGAATTTTCTATCAATTATTTAATCAGAAATAAATAATTTGTAAGACTTATTAGTGGCTATTACTCTTTCGTAAATCGTGTGCCAGATATAATTGCAGTTCTCACTTCACTCTATTTGAAAATTATTATTAACACTTACTTAATAAACTAACCCTACTATAACTAATTAGATTTTTCTAAGTAAAAGTTTATTACTTACTTTCAATAATTCTCTAATTCTTTATTTAACAAATAAAATTACGACCATTAGACAATACCTTTAAATAAAATTTTACATTTATGGGGGTTTTAAATTTTCAGGTGTTTACTAGACTAGAGTGTATCATTGGAAAATTACAATTGTTGTGTAAAGAAAAATTGTATACAAGTATATTTTTTTATATATAGATAAGAAAAATTGGCAAAAATATAATTTTATTCTTTCACAAAAAAAACTCGGATGTATTCATATATCCTAATTGACATTTTCCCGACAATCCTAAACTTAGATAGAAACAGAGACATACTCTTATGACAAAGAAATTGATTAATTAAAAAATAATTTTCATGAAATATTTCTAAAAAAAAATGAAATTCTCTTACAGTGGACAACAAAGAAAATTACGAAAACAATAAAATTTTCCAATGAAAATTTTTCTTATTTAGACTTAAAAGTTCTTTAACAGAGAAATTAATTAGATAACATTTTAATTTTTATCATTTTTCTTTATTCTATCACATTAACTATCATTGTGGGTTTAAAAGTGTTTTTTGCAGAAATATATTTAGGTAATAAAGGGTCATATACCATATCACGAAAGTATATTAGTGAAATAAAGCCTAAAATAATGTTCTTCTACCTCTAATCATTTTATTTGAGGTATTCTAACTTTTGTAATAATTCTTTCGAGTATGTATATGGCACCTAAACCTATGAGACATTATTTTTTAAATATAAATTTCACAAGAAAAGAAATCAATTTTTTTGGGTGTGTAATATTTCATAGGTCATCAAATACAAAAAACAAAAAACAAATTAATTAATTTTTTATAATTGATTAATATTCTGAATGTCATATTCAATAATTTAAATATTTAAGTATATAATCTTTTGATTAATTTTTATTAAATTATATATAGATTTAAATAGCAAGTAAGTAAGTCATACAACAATGTATATATAAATCAATTATTCAAGAAGGTTGGACAAAAAAACTGACTTTTATAATAAAGAAAATTTCAAAATAACAAAAAAAAAAATCAATTGATAAATATTTAAAAATTATTGATATAGAATTTTCTTTAATTTATTTACATCAAACAATTATATTGAGGCCAATTGATTTCAATTAAAATGTTACGGATACAAAAAAAATTTTTAATGCACTTATGTATACATTTTAAGACAAACTGCATTAGTTTATTTATAAATTAATTTTACAATCTTTAATAATTTTTAAATATATATTTTTTTATTAACTTGAAAATTTAAAAGATTTTTTATTTACTTGCGTGTATTATATATAAAAAATATTACATATTTTTATATATAAAATAATTAAAACAATTTTTTGTTATCATTAACTAAATTAAATATACGGAGCAAGTACACAATTTCTATAGAAACATAATCTTATCGTGGGGTTTTTTTTCTTCTATACTATATATATTTATAAACATTTATTTATGTAGAAACATTATATATGTACAAATATTTGTATCACGTGGTTTATTTACTAAAGTTGCTTTTGACTCATACTATCACTAATAGAGAATTTTGTTTCTTATAAAAATCTAATTTTTAAAATAATATAAAAATATTTTTATAAGAAAATAATTTTCAAAAAAATTAGATTTTGAAATTATGTTTTATGATTCTATTTTAAAAAATAATATTTATTAGTACTTTTTTGGTTTAATTATAATCTTAGAAAATATTTCTAATTATAATTACGTAATTATTTTTGAATCCTGATATACATTATTTTTTTTCTTAATATATGATACGAACTGTGGCTGTTGTTGTTAATATTTCTGAATTTTGAGTCTTATTTAAATTTATAAAAAATTAAAATTTTAAATTATTTAAAAAGTATTTTCGAGATTTTTTTTTTAATTTAATAATTCTATGATGAAGAAAAAAAAATATTGTTTTTTTTTTTTTTTTTTTTTGTAATTTTAATACCCAAAAAAATATTTTAATATAAATATTTATTATTATTATAAATTTGGTATACGATATTTGGAATTTGGAAAAATTTCGAAAAAATATTATTACGAATAACGAAATAATCGGGGAAAAACAAATAAATTTGAAATAATTAGAGTGATTTTTTGTGTGAAATAGTTTCAAACTCTATGAATTTTCGTATACTAATTGAAAACTGCCGAAATTTGGATATAAAACTAATTTCTTATTATGTAATTTCCTTTTAATTTGTGGCTTATTGTTGCATATATGTAACAAGTCTAATTTCATAAAATTTAATTTGTAAATTTAGAAAGTTTTAAAAATAATATTTTTGATACTTTAAGTTTTAAGTATAGTGTGAAATTAGCATTTAAAATGTCAATAATTCAAATTACAAAATACAAGACGGAATAATCGACGATTTGATCTTTCTTTATAAAGTTTGAGGACAAAGCACTATAAAGGAAATTAGTCATTCAGAATTGATTTTGCAAAATTTATAACAATTCCAACTTAATTATTATTCATATTCTTAAAATTTCTTAGTTCTCTTGTGTGGTTAAGCGTTAAGAATGGTTTAGCAGTCAACATTTTTGGTATGAGTATATAAAGTAAGCGTTCCATCTCAAAAATACTTAGTTACTTATGCTGTAGTAATAATAATTTTCTGTAATCATCAGCATAACATTCATTTTCAAATTTTTGTACAAAAATCCCGACTAAATTTACTAGATTTTTTTATTTAGCTATATTGTATAGTTAAACCGAAATCAGTCTACGCTATCACAAATGATTAATCTTTCTTTATTATATGAGAGTGTAAAAAATATTTTGAAAGCATATAACAATTTCACGAACTTTTAGCGAATGACATTACCTTTTATAATTTAATTTTCCCTCTTACAAAGTTGAATAGAGATTTTTTTAGTTTGAAATTATATTTTTGTAATAAGAAAATTTTCTATTTTTTTTTTTAAATATAAACAAGAAAAACAAAAAAAAAATGGGAAAATACTTAAATCTATATACATACTAAAAAAAAATTAAAAAAAATTCATCTATTTATAGATAATTACGATTAGCACACAACTAATTTTTTTCTATAATTTATTCCAAAAAAAAAATTCTTTTAAATTGCTGCCATATGAATAAATTTTTTTTGAAATTATTAATTTGCAATTCGTACATAAATTTTTTTTTTAAATTTAAATAAATATTATTTTTAATTTTTATAATATTTACACAGAAATTCAATTATTATATTTTTTTTTAAATTTTTTGCATTCATAAAATTGAATTAATTTTTTATGTACTACATATTTGAATTATTTATTATTATTATTATTAAAGTTGCGTATTTTCTTTAGTCATAATTTTTAAGTATGATGATCATCACACTACTTTTCACAATATATTATAATAAATGAGTACCGAAAATATATAAAATGTATACAAACTTAATTACATATTATAAATAAAATATAAAAATTATTAAACTTTATTCAACTTTTTTACCTTTTCTTTAAAGAGCTTAACGAAATACTGATTTTTTTTTATATATATATTTGACTTAGTAAAAAATTTTTCTGTAGATTTTTCGTTGAAGAAAAATAGAAAAAAAAGAGGTAAAATTTAATCCGAGTGCTAAATGGATACTATTTATTATAATATAAAGTGTCTTAGCTAACAGAAAGCTTTTTATTAATTGTAAAAGAAAGAAAAACAAAGATTTCGTTAAAAAGCTTTCATTTATGAAATATAGTAAAGAACAGAAAATATTTTTAAATATTGAGTGCTTTTAGAGGAGATTTTTTTTTTACTAAAATTTAGTGAACCATTTTTGTACTTTTTGAGATGATATCTTTTGAGGTATACTAGGAAAATTTGTCCCCAAAAAAAACGTCCCAAGAAAATTAGCCCACTATCACATTTTGTCCCCAGAAAAAACAGCCCCAGGAAATTTATTTATCCTGTGAACAATTTACTGTGTGGTCACATTATCGTGAAAACACTTTATTATTAGTGGACGAATTTTCCGAAACGTTTTTTTCCGGTGACCTTTTGTTGGTGTCGTTTTTTCCTGATACTATTTTTAGCAAATAGTTTCGATAGATCATTTGAAAAACTTTCTATTTAAAAGATTTGCAAGATCATCAGTATTCAATATTGAACATAGAGTAAGATCATAAATTGTTATTTATCATTAATAAAATTCTGAAAGGATTGTAATTTTCAGACACGTTTGATCTATTAATATAATTTTAATAATTTGTAGTTGATTATTGCGAATCATTCTTTACAATTTGCATATAGGATAGACTACTATTTCAATATTGTGTATAGGAAACTAAATTATACAGGATAATAGTCATTTCTAATATTAATGATCATCTTATTGATCATAATTTGATCGTTAACCTCTTGGTATTGTATTCTCTACTAAATTATTTGTAATAGTTAATCAGTTTTTTATTAGTGCAGTTTCGTTATTATCATGCAATAATATTTCATTAATTCGAGATTTAAATTTAATTTTAAGATCTTATTTAAGTTGGAAAGAAACTTAAAACATATTATATTAAATTAGCTGACGTTGCTATGCATATGTTTTATATTTTTTTTTATAATTTATTCATTTCTAATTATAGAAAATTTTTATCAAAAAAGAAAATGAATTTATCATAAAAATAAACAATTGCAATTCTATTTATAATCTCTACTAAAAATATTTATATAATTGCAATTAAACAAACACGATTTTAATTTATTTAAATTATTAAAGTTTATCAAAATTATATTAAATATTTATTTAATTTATTATAAAAATTTTACTATGTATTTGGAATAGTATTTAAATTATACTTTTTATTTTCTTAATTTTAATATTTTAATTTTATCGTCGCAGATTTTTTCATAAATACTTAAATCCTTAATTAGCCTAATTTTTGGCTTCTGTATATTTAATTAAATATTAAGAAGAAAAACAGTGAAAATATTTTTTCGGTAAAAGTTCATAAATAAAAAAAAAATTAAGATAAGCATTTTTTTAATTACATTAATTATTATATATTTTATTGTAACCCATAAAACTAAAACGTAGTATAAACAAAACAAAAATTATATTTAAATATTTAAGTACATAGTATATTTTATTATATTATTATTTGTGTAACCAAGAAAATATCAAAATCAATGTAACAGCAAACATACTATTGAAACAATTCAATTTTACAGCACTTGATGTTTTGCTAACTGTTGGCTTAGTTTGATGATGATTAGTATGTTGTGGTGTTGATGTTGATGGATTCGTAACAGATTTTATAGTTGTTGAAGTTCCAGCACTTATTGTAGTCTGGGGAATTGATGATGTTGATGCAGATGGAGAAGTAGTTGCTGTTGTTGTGGACTTTTGATCACTTTCAGGCATATCTGTTGAAGATAATAAAATAAAAATTATACGGAAATTGACGAGTTATTAGTAGACAACAGTGAAAAGGATTTTGATAACTGACAGATTTTAAAACATTTCCTATAATGCCAAATTTAATATTATAATTTATCAATTAAAGGGCTTGAATTGATTGGAAATTAACTATGGAATATTTAAATTAATAATATTCTAAATCAATAAAAATTCGATCTATAAAAATATAATGAAATTTTATTGTGCAAATATTGAAATTATTTGAATTTAATATTTCAGTTTGAACAGACACTTTTTAAATTCACCTGTCTGATATTTATATTTGAAGATATATTATACATTTATTCGTAATATGAGTAAATTCAAATGATATTGTATCAAATGATTTTGTTATAATTATAGAAAATATCAATAAAATTCAGAAAATTTTAAAAATAAATCGAAAGAAATTTGATCTACTAATATTGAACGAGCAAACATTTCAAATTGATTTAAGAGATGATTAATTTAAAATTATTGAAATATAATTTTTACTTTTATTAAACTTACTTGGTATTCCTGATGGTATCCCTGATGGTATTCCTGATGGTATTCCTGATGGTATTCCTGATGGTATTCCTGATGGTATACCTGATGGTATACCCGATGATGGTGTTTCCGATATAGTTGGTGATGGTGCTGATGCTGAATATGGTGGTGACATTGCATGATTTAATTTACCATTTTCAATAACACTTTCAATAGCAATTTGTTCATAAATCCAATTTAAATATGTTGCTGCTTTTGTATAAATTGCATCTAATTTATTTATTTTTGTACATGTAAAATTATTATAACGTGGTATTATTATATATGATAATAAACCAATTAATTTACTATCACAAATTAATGCTGTTCCTCTGTCACTACTTGAATTTATATCATCTTCTGATTTCTAGAAATTAATTTTTTTGTAATAATTAAAATCTAAATTATTGTAAATATATATAAAATTATAAAACTTACATTGCAAATATTACCAGGACTTAGAATATATGATGAACAAATATCATTTTTTCGTGATGCTAAATATGTTGAATTTGTACAATTTTGATTATCAAATATTTGTACTTGATGAGTTTGTTGGATAATATTTACTGGTGACTAAATTATTACAAAATTAAAATAGTAAATAAATTTGTTATTGATTTTAAAAATTTACAAATTTTAAATTTTATTAAATTTAAAAAAATAAAATATATTATTGTTATTTTTTAGAAATATTTTAAAAGAAATAATATTATTGACAAAAAGTTGTTAATCAAAATCAATGGAAATTTTGTTTACCAAAATATTATGGAGTGATCTAATGTGTAATGATTATGGTTTTTTTATTTTCACTAAAAATTTTAAGTAAAAATGTTTCAATCATGAGTGAAAAATGGAAAAAAAAAACAAAACTGTTCAAATATTATTTAGCTTTTTTTTCTTATAAGATACTTTTTAAATTCAAAATTAATTGACTAAGTAATTAAAAATGGGTTTTCCGTGACAAGTGATACTAAAAATATAAAAATTTCCATTCAGATACTTTCTTAATGTCTGTAAAAACATTGTGATAAAAAGTCACAGCCTGACAATAAAAATTTTATTGAATAATTTTCCAGATATAATAGAATTTCAATGAGTTTGTCGTATGTTTAAATTAATTTTACACAATAATGTATACCTAGTTGCATTACTACCATAGAGATTGTGTAGTATAAGTGCTTCCTATCAAAAATTGTATTCCGGATACGTTTTACTGGCGATTCGATTATTGAAATTTCATAAGCACTATGTCCTACGAATCTATTTCACACTTGTGAAAAATTGAATCATTAAGAATTTATAGATTAAAATTATTTGAATGATTATAGTTATTAGTTATTAATACTAGAATATTATTCAATTGGTGAAGATTTGGTCCAATTTGATTTAAAATGGAATCAGTTTTCTTTAATAATTCTGCGAGATGCACCAATTTTATTAATGTTGTAAATTATGTTCAAAGATTGGAAAGATTAAAATTCTCAAATTAAAATTTTTTGCAATGAAAATTGTGTCTTACCATCTTTATTTGAAGTACATAATAATTTTATTTAAGAGTTTTTGCTACACAAAACATTTTATGATAGCAATTAAGTAATTACATAAATCAAAATGAAAGTGACAAAATATTTATATTCAGATTATGTCAACATTTTGTAGAAAATATATAAATGGTGTTTAATGTATGTAGAAAATGTTGTATATGGTGCAGTATCAGTGATAACATAATTGGTATACTATGTATTCAGAATAATTTGTAGAATTAAAAAAATTATCGGATGCAGTATAATTTTTTCTATTAATTTTATTTTTTTTATATATAAATTTACTTTAAAAATATAATTAATCCTAATAAATATACTTACATCTGGATTTTGTGTATTAACTGAACATGAACTATCTTGTATATCATGATGATCATCTAATAATATCCATTTAACATCATTTCTATTATCTAATGGTAATGATTCATTTAAATGTAATATAGATAAATCATTTTCTAATGTTGTTACATTAAAATCTTTTGCTACATCAATATTAGATACATTTACTTTAATAAATTGTTTAGATGGACTATTTAATGAACCAGCTACAATATATATCATTTTTGGTAATAATTGATTAACAATATTTGTACCAATAACTTTTGATTGTAAACATTCAGCTGTTGTTAATATTAAACGTTCATGTATAATAGCACCATTACATAAATGTGTACCATCATTTTGAAATTTTCCTTTCATCCATATTGATACTTGATATGGCGGATGTTCAACACAATAACAATTTATATTAATATTAATTAATAATATAATTAATTTAAATATTAAATTATATTTAAACATATTATTTTTCGAAATTTAAATTTTCCTTTTTTTATGTATTGATATAAAAATTATAATTTTTTAAATAAAATTATCGCGCGATTAAAATTAAAATTTATATTAAAATTAAATTAAAATATTTTTATATACTAGTAAAAAAATTAAATTTTTTTTTTTATTTTAGCTTGTTTCACTTTGATTTTCTTTTATGAACTGCGCGATTTTCACCTGACACAAAAATAATGTGTTTTTTTTTTTTTATTTTTCAGATCATATAATTTGAAATTTTATTATCATTCAAGCGTTTTATAAATTCTCTATGTATTATTATTACTTTACTTATGGAAATGTAACGAGAAATATATATATATGTATATATATAAATATATTTATTTTTCAATTCCAGATAAATTTAATTATCACCTAATCATGGTATGTGAAAAATATTATTATATATAGTAGATAATAATAAAGTTTAAGGTAGCTTTATAACCACCTTGTGTTATCTAAATGTGTGAATTGGTTTTTTTTTGTTAAATTTCAATATATATGTATATATATATATATATATACCTTGAAATCAATTATATATGTATATGTAAATTAAATATAAGTAATTATATACTAAAATTAAATTTTCTATTTAATTATTTTTTCCATTTAAATAAATTTTATTTTTGGTTGAGTATATACTTATAGCTGTTATACATGTTTATTAGGCATCTGTCATGCGCTTTACATTATAAGAGAAATTAGCGTAAATAAAGATACCATATATGACAAAAAAAAAAATTATATTTAATTACAAGATCAAAAATTTCTGTAAGTTTTAAAAAATAAGTTATATATACTTTAATGTTTAATGTAAGTTTATTAAGGCAACATATCAACTAGCCAATAATTAATTTCCGATTAACATGGAAAATTAACAAAATATTCACAAAACAGAGCACTATACCAATGTAATAGGATACTATAACCGAACAGAATCGAAATTAAACAATTTGAGAGTATAATCATAATTAAAATTACATGTAATTTTTTGACACGATCATCGGATCATCGATCACCTTTTAATCTTATTCGATATATAAAGAAAGCTGGTAATTATACTCGGTATTTACTTAATAAAAACGATTAAATAACAATTTTTTTCAATAAAAACGCATAAGTAAGATACCATCTTTACGTAAAATTTACAGCATGTAATACTCATTATTATATGATAGTAATATTTTTTGTAAAAACTCATAATTTTGATTACAAAAATTCTAATTTTATTGGGGAATTTTTGTTTATATCACATCTAATTAACTGATGGCGTCTGTCACTACTGTGGTGTCATAGAAGTTCTGACGTATGTACAATGCCCAGATTACAGAAAACGTAATGTTTTTTTATTTTATTTTCTAACATGTTTTTATACATTTTTCATTATTTTGTAATTAATAACAAATTTTATATTTTTCAGTTGAATAAATAATCAACCAAAAAAAACTGTTTTTTTTCTCTTCTAATTTTTTGACGACTTGATTACTGTTTATTAGAGAATAGATCTTAATTAAAAATAATAAAAAAAAAAAAATTAAAGATATTAAATTTAATTTTAATATATATATTTTTTTTTCCAAGATCATTGTTGACATAATGATACATTTTATATACTTTGTGCGATATTTAATATTCCGTAAATTTTAAAATTTAAATGCAAAAAGGTAATATACATATATATATGTATGTATATAAAAATATTTCTTGGAAAATGGGGAATGGAAAAATATTAATATTTTTGAAAAAAAAAAAAACATCACTCTTGTAGGTATATATATATAAAAATCTACAAATTTTCTAAGAAATCTCTAAAATTTTTAATTAAATTTAAAGATTTGTTTATATATGTTAGATTACACAATGATTTAATATATGATAAAGTGTGACGTTATAACATATTCAAACATTTAAAATAATTACTTAATTGTGTTAAGGAAGTTAAATATTGTAATTTGATATCAGTATACAAGCAAATGGAATGGTTGTAATGTAACTGACCGTTTTGGTATATGTTAAAAGTTAAAAACGAATTGCTGGGAGACAATAATCTGAATGTTGTTACATTTTGTTTTATTTATTCAATTTCTATCTCTTTGGCACAACAGCCCGATGTGGGCCTAGGCCTATCTCTTTAACGTCTTTCCCAAGACTCTGTTGCAATTTAGGACTTATTAAAAAATTCTTATTATACTTATTAATTTTTACATATTCAATAGTTAAATTTAATTAGAAATTCTTCCAGTAGCTAAACATTATGAATTACATATAATTATGACAGTATATGGAGTCGATGGAATGATATTTCAATTATCGGATTCGGTTCTCATAATTTTTACCAAAGAATGATCATTCATGTATATATGTAATAATAATAGATTTTTTTATTAAAATTTAATCAAATCAAGTATTTCTTTATTTGCATTTAGTTAGTATTCAAATTACTAGATTTAATGACTGACTATATTTCTGGCACATAATTTTCTAGTTCATATAATGAAAAAAAAAAATGTTATCTTGTTTTTTAAAGCTTCCACATTCTAAATAAATATATATTTAAATAAATTGTCTTATTTACTAAATATTATTTTCGGAATTTCCTTTACAGATACAAGTAAAATCAGCTAAATTTCATATTATAGTGAGAGTGTTTTGAAAATTTAGTCCATAAAACTTTTCTTATGTTTATATTATATTTTTTGATTTACTATTAGCTTAACTTTTTCAGCTACTTGAATTTTTTTTCAAAAATATTCTCTGCAAAAAACAGGCTTAATTATAATTCTTAAATATTTTTGAACTTATGTTTACTTAATAAATCAAAAAAGAAATTCTTTCTTAGGTTAGTAGAATGTTGCTATCTAATATTTTAAATAATATCAAAGTGATCATCACTTGATGTTATGAGGTCATGTTTATGAAGAATTATTTATTTTATCCAAAAATTATATATTTTAGATTTTCTCATATATATAATTTTCAATATTTATCATACTTTCTTTACTTTATGAATAATTCATATTTTGCAGACTAAAATTTAATTTGTGAAATAATTTTAAATAACTTAAAAATATCAATCATCAAAGAACATAATAATTATAATTATTATCGTATATAACACGTGTAATTAATTTTCATTATTATTAATTAACATAATTTATTAAATATTTTTATTTGTCAAAATAAATTAATTATAAATTTTTTTGAAAATTTAATAATTACCATTAAAAATGAGTACCAATTCAATTGATATGTAAAATTTATACAATTTTGTAACAGAAATTATTACTATGGTCTTAAATGACAGTGTGTGATGACTTACTTTGAGTAATAATTTTCATTTAGGCATCGTTTATAATAATCTAAAATTTACCGATCACATTCTTTCTTTCAATTTATATTCCACATTATTTATACATCAGTCCGAAACTGCAGTTTTAACTGATTTTATAATTTGCCACAGGATATTTCAGTTAGTATTTTCCATTAAGACAATTCAGAGTGTTGTAAGTTTTTTTTTTTAAATATAATTTAATTATAGAAAACAGTTTTAAAATAAATTTCGTAAGTAAAATAATAATTTTAAATGATTATCATATATAAATTTTATCTATATATATATCATCATTATTATGGGACTGTTTTCTATATATGATGTATATTTTTAGATTATAATCTTAAAGGTGACATTATAAAATATTTTTAAGATAAAAGTTTATTAACATTTTTTTCTTCTGTTTTTTTAAATTGCAAAAATTTTATATTGCATTTATAAAAAATAAGTTTTTTCATTTTGTTTTTTTTTAAGTATCGTGTTTTGTAAGATATAATAATCTTTAAAAATGTTGATAAAAAGTTTGTTTACTGATTACAAAAATATATGAGCGAACACAGCATCTCTATTAACAAAAAGAAGGTCTGTGTGATTGTAATATGTATTTATAAATATATACCTTGCGAAAGGTCAAATTGTGATTACATTTTGATTCGTAAATGTATTTTACGAAGTTGTAATTATATAATTAAATTAATTTGTACACATCAGGGGTGGGTAATTTTAAATTCAGCGAAATAATTTTGCAGTCAAATTTTTTTTAATTTTTGGTAATAGTTTTATGGATATTAAAATAAACATGGAATTATTGGCTGTTCTCTCTTAAAATTTAAAATAATCAATAATTGAATGTATATTTTAGTAACCTTATACCCTATAATTCATTTTGATACTAATCATCAGAGAATTTTATAAGCCAATAGTGAGATGTATTAGCTGAAAAAAAATTAAATTAAATTATCAGGTGTCCCAATAGAACTGTTAATTATAAACTATAATTAAATTATGGTAAAAAATTTAATAAAAATAATAAAACCATCATAATTTTTTTTTTCTTTTAAATTCTTTTAACTAAACTTAAATTTTATTTTATTTTTAAATATTTTCATAATTAAATTTTTTCTCTACAAATATATCCTATTACAAACTAAATTTTTCATTTTTGAAGTACATAATTTTATATTTTTAACATTCATGGAAATATAATGACCCTGCTGCCATATATTGATCATGACATTGATGCTGATGATTATTATGTCCTCCATAATAAGTAATTTCACTATTATTATCATAACCAGTCATATTAAAATAAGTATTTGTATTATCATAATAATTATTATTATTACTAGTATTTACATTTGTATTAATTTGATAATCACTATTATTATTATTAAGATTAAGATTTGTCGTTGTTGTTGTTGGTATAGTTGTTGTCATCATATGTAAATGATGATTATGATTATAAATATTAATATTATCATCATCAATTGAATATTTTCTTTTTTTCTCTTTTGGACTATATTGAATTTGATGAATTTGTGAATAATTTATAAATTCAGCTGGTGATGTTGATGATGTATCAATTGATTGTATTGTTGTACAATTTTGTATATTATTATTATCACTATTATTATTATTACTATAATAATTGACACCATTTTGATGATAATTTGATAACAGCCTATTATTTGATTCATTTGTTATATTAGTATTATTATAATTAAATTGATTATAAATTGTTTTTTCCAAAATATTATTATTATTATTGTAACATTCTGTATTTGGTATTGTACCACCAGATCCTAAATCAAATAATATTTGTTCAGCTGATGATGATACAATATTATTATTATTACTATTATTACCATCTATTGTATAATGATTATCATTATTATTATAAAATTCTTCATTTTTTATATTATTATTATTATTATTATTATTGCTACTAATTGATAAATTTCCATTATAATTATTATAATTAATATTATTTTGTATTGATGATATTGTTGATGGATAATTTTGACGATGATGATGATGATGATGATGATATTCTTCATAATTTGTTGAAATATGTTGAAAAATTGTTGTTGTTGATGATGATGATGATAATGTATTATCTAATTTGACATTTAATAATTTTTCTGATTGTAAATTTATTTTACATGTTGGACAATTATAATTTAAACATTTACAAACTGAAAAAAAAAAATGAAATTTTAAAAGAAAAATGTAAAGAATTTATTTCCATAATTTTTTTGTGATAAATAATTTACTAAAGTTAGTTTTTTTTTTATGTATTTACCATTATAATTATTAATATTAATCTTTTTACTAATAATATTTGAATCACGACCTGTTAACGTTGACAGATACTGTAAAATAATATAACATTTTATGTTAAGAAAATTTCGAGAAAAAAAATAAATAAAATATTTCCATAATATTTACTTTATTTGATTTTTTTCCTGTTCCAGCAAATGCTCGTCTCGATTCACTTGAATTTTTTGGTTCTGGTTTTGGATGATCATGTACACCTTTTGCTTGAAAAAATATAGCATTATTTGTATGACGCCAGAAATGTGTTACTGGATATCCACAATGTCCACGACATGGTTTAATTTCTAATCGACCACCACGACAATTTTTATTTGGACATGGTCGTCCTTGTTGTTTACGTCTAGCCTTATCACAAATAGCTGGTCGTAAATGAACTTTTGTACCATTTAATGAGATACAATTTTGTGAGCATACAAGTACACCCAAACAACTTTTCTTTAATATATTTACATTATGATTATTTGTATTTCTCATTGCCCAACCTGATGTATGTTTTTTAGCTTCTTCACATTTATTTGAATATACAAATCTAATATGACCATCAGCCCATTCATTAAATTGATTTAATTCATTGTCAGAACTTAAATGTGTATCATTTATGTCCCATTCTCGTGTGGTGAATTTTTTCATCATTTCAAAATTTTCAAAAATATTTCTATACATAAATATATGTAAATAAATAAATAATCAAGAAAATATTGATTTGTTATTGTTACTTATATTAATTTTTGATTGTAATTGGGGGAATCTAACAGATAATAATGTCACTTTTATTAATACAATTGCATTTAAAAGTTTAGTTTTTGGGAAAGAAATAATATAATTAATCTGTTCATAAAATGATAAAAATTAAAAGATAGTCCAAATTTATAGGTGGTTTCGACGGCAATTTATTGCAATATCAGAATTTTTGTAAATTACTTGCTTTTAAATTTGTGTGACATACAATTTTGGATAGTTATATAATTTACTACATTTCATATAATTACTACATAATTAAATATCTTATAATTTACTATACATATTAAGTATTTCAACAATATGTTATACTGGTTAGACGCTTAAGAAATTGTACACATACTTTTAAATAATTATTTACCAAGTGTGGTAGATAACTAATTGATTCTTGTATTTAATTAAAGCTTTAACTTAATGATAAGATCAGAAGTTATTCAACTTTTATATACCGTCAGTCGATTTAACATTATTATATATTTTAACATCTGCGATAACGAATCTGCATAATTTTATTTAAAATAATATTTTTCTAATCTTTTAAAATTTGGAATTTTTCAAATATTTACTAAATTATTATTATAATCCTTTTTTTGGAGCTATATAATATAAAGATAAGAAGTTTAGGTACTATACAGTTACTAGGTAAATTGAATTTTAAACAAAATACTAAAAACTGCAATGAAAAATTTATTAAAAATTTTAAATAAAATTCTGATTATTTTTGCAACTAAGAAATTTTAAAATTCTTTTAAAATTCTAATAAATGATAAACTGAATTTAAGAAACTTTATAAAAAAAAAATTTGAACCACATAATTTACTGAATAACATAAAAAAGATAAAATTAGATAGAAAAACAGAATCATTATATTATTACACATTAAAGGTACACCTTACTTATTAGATGTTTTCAATAATTTAACAATGTTGAAATAAAATTTTATTTGTTTCATTTAAAGGACGAAAATTGATAATGATCAGTGGAAAAAGATATCTGAATTTGAATTGTTTGGTTTTTTTAGTATTTTGATCTATACTAGAAATTGAAAAGTCAGCAGGTTGTCGGTTTTGTTTTTTTATTCTTGAAAAAAATGCTGTTTCTTTTTTTTTTTGTAAATCTTATCCCAATAAGAAAACCATAAAACAAAATATAAGATAAAATTTGTCACCTACATGGCTTATTCATTTTTTTTTTTTTGGATATTTTGGTTCAAGAAATTTTATCGATTATATTTTTATTTATATATTTTACACACTTTAAGAGAATATGGGACGGACGGACAGTCTAGTTTGGTCAGTTAATGATTTGGATCAAAACAACAGAGAACAAATATCATAAAAATCATAGTAAAAAAAAACAAAGATTATCATTGTGTGGTCCTAATTGTTGTTTCTTTTATGTTGTATTATGTTGAAACAGTACTTTTTATATGTTTTATAGGTTAGTTATTTAAATTTAGTTCCCACTCGGGGAAAAAACAAAAAAATTGAAAATATTTTTATTTATTTCCAATAAATATAGAAATATGTCAATTAGATGAGATAAAAATGTTCTTAATCAAAGTTTCGATAAAAATATTTGGTGTTTTCTCAATGTATCGCAGTCAATGAAAAAGATTTAACATTTTCTGTACAAATATGTTCTGTAATCTGTAATCTTTACATTTTCTGTAATTAATTTTAGACACTAAATAAAAGTGCAATTTTATGTCAAATTTTAATGTAAATTTTCAATTTCATAATGATAAGAAGCTTATTAGGTAATGATAAATGTGTAATGATCCATCATTAACCTTATTTTTTATCAGGTAAACCATAACATTAATATTTTATCGTAAAAATATACTAATAATAACTAAAACCTTATATTCCAATTTATATAATAATTTCTATCCTTAAATTTCCAACAAATCTGGAGCTAATTTATTTTAGTAATCCTTGCAAATTAGAAATTAAAATTTAAGAACTTTCACAATGTAAATGATTTATAAAATCTTCAAATTATCCAAAATAATATTCAAACTGTGTTAGGTACTAAAATGTTCACTTACAAAATCACCATATTCCTTTTTACACTGCAATTGACATAAAATTCTTATTTGAAATTCATTGTTTTTTTTATTATTAACTCATTTCGTTTTTATTTATTTATAAATTTTATTTCACTTGAAATATTTTTTGTATATGAATAATTAACATAATCCTTGGATAAATTTTTTTTTTTAATTATTTCATTTGCACAATTTTAACATAATTAATTTTTAGTATAATATTCTATTATTCAATTTATTAATTATAAAATTTTTATAATTATAATTTTTAAATTAATAAAAAATTGCGTATTATGGTTATGCGTTTCGGACAAAATCACTTTACGTTAAAATTAAAATTGTATACTAAAAAATTTTTGATTATTATAAACATAAAAAATAAATAATTTTCAATACGCGAGTTTCCATATAACCATATAAAAACAAAACATTCAAAAATCTTTGGTAAATGTTAGAGGGCTTCTTTAACTGGTAGACAACATAATAAAAAAAAAAAGTTATACCATTGTCATCAATATCTTGGATTAGGTAAACTCCACCCCGGTTAATTATATATATATATATATATATAAAACGGTTTTTTCTTAAACATAACTATATTTATATACATATGTATAAAAACCGTTTTATGATGCATATAAGTACATAAAAATTATGTTGTATACCATTTATCCATAAGCATTTATATATTGTTATTATTTCTTTTATGTAATATTTTATTGAATTTGAAGTTTGGGAAACTCTGTTAAATAAAACATAAAAATATATAGGAGGAGCTTAATTTATGTTATATATATATGCTTTTATAATAGTGTGCGTATTTGTATCTTTTATATATATAATGTAAAAGAAGTTGTTTGTTATGCTGTATATAAACATAGATGGTAAATTTGGTAAAATGTTTGAATTTTAATTGTAATTTATAATGAACATATTTTTTTGGTATATTATTGTCCTTGAGTTAAAGGAATTTTTATTAAATTAAATTAATATTTTTAATGAAGATTAAATCAAAATTTAAATTGGTAATTTTATTAACCATCCAATTTTGTATTTACATTTAAAAATGTGCCATAGAAATTATATAAAGAATTTCGAATAGGAAATTATTGCTAATGAAATTTTTTTGATATTATGAAAAAACGTGACATGGAAACTGAATCATACTGTCTGATTTGTGTTGGGGATCTAAAATCCTTAAAATTTAATTTTTAAAAAATCGGGATCCTGCGATACAAATGAATTGATATTTTGGAAAGTCTATTGATATTTATTCGTAGGAATAAATCAAAAACTGGATTCATAAATATTAATGATACCTTAATATCATTATTATATATATTTCAAGTAATTAAGTGATCTTAAAATGTGTTCTAGAATAATAACTTAATATGACATATTCTATAACTTAATATGACATGTATACCTTTGAATATAGCCCAAATTACTCTATTACTACAGCTGAAATATCTATGATGATTATCAAATATTTCCATATTTAAGATTGATTTACTTTTAAAATTTTTAAATACATTAATTTCATATTCAAATAAGATTGAAATCTTCTTTTAAAAATAAAAGTTTAATAATAATGCAAATATAATATTATAATTTTCATATATAACAAAATCCCACATTAGAAGACTAGAGCCAATCGATCAAAAAATTCCTGACACCAAATAAATCAATTGAAAAATTAAAAAAAAAAATGAACTAAAATTCCCATAAGGATATTTTTCTATATATATATAGGATAACATCTATAAATGCAATGTTGTTAGGTTGTCAATCATAATTAACAACGTTAAGGTCAACTGATTTTTTTTTTCATCATCATCATAAACGTCGTCCGCTTCTACAGATGCAAATTTAATTTTTTTTTTTGATTATTTAAAAGTATTTTGCGCCTAAATCATTAATCTCCTTTTTTTTTTCAAATCGAAATTTAGATCTGTTCAGAAATAACAATTATATTATTCTTGAGAAACGTTAATAAACTCTTATAAGGACACATATTGTATATGATATATCTTATTTAATATATAGTGAAAGAAATGGTATAATTATGTAAGTTAAATTTTTCGGTTTTATGGTGGTCTTCTCTCCTCAAAACAAACAATTTAAAGAAAAGAAAAAAGTGGCACGAGCGATTTTTATGTCGCCTTGAACTATGTGATATATGGACACGCAGGTGATATATAGATTTGTGGAGTGATCATTCACCGCAGGATATGTCTGCCACAAAAGTATAATAAATTATTTTCACATTAAATTATATTATGGGTTTTCAGTTATAATAATTTAAGTGTTTAAAAAAGTTATGTTAAGAACTTCTAAATAATATGAAAGATAAATACAATTATTTAGAATAAAAATATCTAATAAAAATTATTTAGATGACATTTTTTAATTATTTTGATGGTAAAATGCGATAAAGTTTGTTGTAAAAAAAAGGAAACTTTAAGAAATTAAAGCCAGGGAATTTATAAATATTCTTACTTTCGTACTATTAATTTAGAATTTACCAGAAGATTTGTAAAATTAATATTAATAATTATATAATAAATTAAATCTTCTCCATTACTTACTAATTACTATATTAATCCATGGTATACTAAGTAAATATAAATTATATGTAAAATAATTCATACTTCAAGACAAAATTAATTTAATTTATATCGAAAGAAAACCAATAATAAATTAAACAAATTTAATGATTGCTTGTTAAATTAAAATTTATATATATGTAATATTAAAATTATTGAAACATTATATCAATAATTTGTTATTACGATGTATGCAGCAGTTTAAATAATGCCAGCATATTAAACATAAGAAAAAAACATAAGGTAAAAATAGGTAAAAAAAATTAAAGATTAATAAAGTTTTTATTAAAAAAAATAAACCAAAAAGAATATAATTTATCTATAGAAACAGAAAAAAAACCAACAACCATTAAACAAATTATTCGTAGCACGTGCCTTAATAAAATGTGGTTAAACTAGTAAAACTGAAAATGAAACTAGAAAAAAAAAAGGATTCTGCATTTAAAAAACTGATAGTGGTTTGGATTTTAATTTTTTTTTTGTAATTTCATTTAAGAAAAACAACTTAAAAGGTGCATCCAATATGTTCAATAAATATAATATATATATAGATAATAAATACTTACTTTATATTCTGCACACAACAAATGGGACATTAAAATAATATTTTTCACCTGGCTAGGCATAACGCGCTCTTCGCGTTAAATGAATAATATAATCTGTTTAAGCTTCTGGTGAATTTAAAATTCTTAATCTATTTTACATCAGCATTTCAAATTCTAGTTTTAAAATTAAAATTCAATATAAATTTTGTTTATCTGGCAAGTAAATTACATTTTTTTTTTGTGTATACCACAAGAGTGATATCAGCAGTTCATAAAATTTTATTTTATTATATAGATTTTAATTATTGACTATTTTTTTTTTTAATTATTATGTTGTCTCACAGTTCACAGATGTTATTGAGAGACTATGATTTTAATCTAAAGTGTTATAAATTTGTATTCGGAAAACTTGAACTTATATTCAATCTAGTTTTTTGTAAAGTTCTTGAAATTAAATTTAATATGAAAATTAATTTTATTTTTATTAACCTAGTCCTAGTCAGTTAATTTATCATTCAGATTGCATTATTAAACCATGAAAATTTGAAAATTATGATATTTTATTGGCATATAATGACGTAATATATGTTGAATTTTATTGCCTGTCTGTCTGTATAGTTGATAGTATATATCAAATTTGTTATGGATAAATGAATTTAATCATTTCAATATTATAATGACAATTAATTAATTTATGCAAATGATTATGGTATCAAGGATAACAATTCAAAGCTTTAATATTTATATTTTATTAAGTCAAAAAGTTCGATATTAATTTTTTAATTTTAGTAAAAAAAATTGTAAATATTGGGCAAATTATTGCTACTAAAAAAGGGCCTACACATAACTGTTGGTATACTTAATTCAATTTTTAAGACCTATTCCAATGTAAATTAATTAAATATTGAAGTTTTCTTTCCACATAAATTGTACATTCTTTTTGAATAATTTTTTTACCATAGTTTTCCGAAAATCATTAAACTTTTTAAATATAGAAATAGAAACACTAATTATTGAGAGTAGATTGTAGATTTACATATACCAAATTATCAATTACTACTACATTCATTACTCATTTCATCCCAGTTAATATTACAAGTAATTTTTTATTTTAACATTCTCATTTTCTACTCTTATTTTAATTGGGTTTTTCCCATGTTATAAAATTTGTTTTTCCTGTATGTAAATTTATTAAGTTACAATTTCCCAACAATATATTATAATTTAATTTCGGTTAAGTATATTTAAAAAAATTGAAACTTAAAACCCGCATAAATTCTTTAAGATTTTTTATGTTTGCTATTTTCAATTAAATATGTTTTTTTTTTAATGAAACTACTTTACATTTAATATACTTTTACAGTTTTTTTCTTCTTCTAGTTATTGTTTTTTCATATCCTTTTATTTTGTAGAATTTTCAGGTGTTCAAAAAGAAAAAAAGGAAGTAATTAGTGTAAACATAGTTTTATTTCAAAAAAAAATTTCAAGATGGTTTTCTTTGCTGGAACTGGCAAAAACTCTTTTTTTTTTAAAAAATATTTTACATAAGAAATTTTATATTTATTCAGTGATGTCTAAAAACAATAGAACTTTAATTTAATTATTTTATTTATTTTATCATTGTAAAAAAAAAAGCATTGAGAAAACATAAAACATTAAAAGTATCTTTTTTTTTAATTTCGCTGTTCAAAAAATGCGGGTAACTCAGGTGAAAACATTTTGTAAATATTTTTTTTTTTTTTTTGAAATTTTTATAATTAAATTTATATAGTTGATAGTTGAACGTGTCTCGAATATAGCTAAATAGTAAAAATTAAATTATTGTTAATATCATTTGCGTTTTTTTGAGCACACACCCCAAAAAAATAATTGATAAGCTTATTACTTATTTTGTTTGTTATAGTTTCAAATTTTAAAATTTTAAAACTGAAATGAAACTTTTTGATAAAAATTTAATGATAGTAATTGCGTTTCGTTATTGGTAAATGTAAAAAACTCTTATCATTTATTCGTTAATTGTTCGTTTAAGTTTGTTGTTTTTTTGACTTGTGCCAATCAATTTCAAATAATGATAAGTTTGCAATGGAAGGAAAATTAAACATTTATTTAATATTGCTGATAATTTTGACAATAAATTTTAAAATTTATTCTAATTCATACAAAATGTTGGTGTATTTTTCTATCAAATAGGAAATTTTTTTCGAATTTTCAATAATTTTGTAAATATTGGCGTATTTTTCTCAATAAAATTGTAATTTTTGGTTTATTTGATCAAAATTGAATACAATTTTTAACTTTATTATTTTTTCGAATATTAATTTCTATAAAAATATTGTCAATTTTTATAATTTCTATAAAATTATTGTCGATTTTTCAATTTAAACTAAAAAATTTTAGACTATATTTTCGTATTTCACTAATAATTTGTGTAATTAAAACTATAACTAAAAAAAAATTGCATACCTCCAGGCAAATTTGACAAAATGTCTGTAGTTTAGCTGTAGAAGAACTGTAATTGTAATGTACGTAATTCAAAATAATTTAATTTAGGAATTCTTTAAATTATTATATGAAGATTAATTAGACTATCCAATAACTCTTCTATACTTTAATTTTATCCTTTTAAATTAATATTAAAAATATTTTTATATTGTAATTCAATTATATATCTTATTATAGATTAAATTTCATTTTTCATTATTTAAACCAATTTAATAAACTAAAATTCTTGGTAAATTTTCAGAATAATATTTTACTTTAAATAAAATACAAACAATTAAAAGAAAAAAGGACGATATTTGCCCCTAAAAATAAATTCGGTGCACGTGTAGCATTTGTAATGTTATTTATACCATAAAAAAAGAAAAGAAAAAAATTATATTTATTAGATCCTTAAATAAAAAAGAAACCATTTTTAAATATAATTTATCGTAAGTATATATGTTATTGAAAATAAATACCCTTATAAATTTAAAAAGTGTTAATTGAAATAATATAGTAAAATTTCTTAGAAATGAAATTCAAACATTTAATTTAATTTAATCAAAATTAATATTAAATTTTTCGTAAATTTCCATTCCAGGATTAACGAAATTATCATCTCTAACACCATGGACTCTGATATCAATTTTGATTGTGATGATGACGATTTATTCAATGATAATTTCGATGAATATTTTAAAGATTTAATAATTAGTTTACTGCCGGAAAATTCTGAAAATATTGAAGATATTACAAATCTTATAGATGATTTAGATGATGATATAACACCATCACCAAATAAGTCAAATTTCCGTAAATTTGATAATAATTCTGATACAGTTACAGATAGTGAAATATTTGTACCATATAAAATTGATTTTAAAAGTTTTGATTTAATAGATAATGAATTAATTAAGGAATTTTATTTAAATGATAATATTAAAGAATTGATGGACAATTATGGTGTTGATAAGATTCTAACATATGAAAATGCAACAGAAGAATTTTATGAATGGGCGAAAAAAAATATTAACGATGAAATTGAATTAAATGAAAGAATGGAAATACTTGATGAAAATTTTAATAATGTAGAAAATATTAAACCCACATCATCTTCTCCAGATATATTTATGATTTCAGATGATGATGATGAAATTAATGAAAATTATGAATTATCAATTAGTGATGATATTCAATTACGTCGTAATCAAATAATGAAGAAAATTGAAGAACTTATAAAAATTCTATTACAAAATTTAGTTACTGATGGTAAAATGGAATTATTAATTCGTGATACAACAAAATGGTCTAATTTTGAAATGCAAGATGGAATGTATAATGAAAATTTTTTTTAACTAAATTATTTAATATATAAATTAATTTTTGGTTTTCTTTTTTCAGTTTAAGTTTAAGTGAAAATGCAAGTTTACGTAAAGTTTCTACACAAAATACTAAAAGTAAATTTCGTTTTACTTTAATAATGTATCTTTTATCAGAAATTTATCAGTTACTAATTGATCGATTAACATGCACTTTAAGGTAATATGCACTTTGGTGATTATATAATAAACCATTTTTTGAAATCACTTTTAATGTCATCTCAAATTGATTATCTTCCCCCCATAGAGAGCTTTATTACAATAATCCAGAATTATATGGAAAACAGGAAAATGTCAATAATGCTTTAAAAGATATTTGTTGTTATTTAAAAGTAGCACCTTGGGAACTTGGTATTTTATCATCATCAAAAGGTTTAATTGCTGGTTCATTACAATTTATATTACCAAATAATAATTTAATTGATTGTTCGGAATTAAGTCAAAATGGTACAATAATACCATTAGATACAATAAATATTGAATTATTATATTCAAAAGCTGAATATGTATTAATTGTTGAAAAGGATACAGTTTTTGAAAAACTATTGCGTAATAATATTTTAAGAAAAATACAAATTGATATTATATTAATAACTGGTAAAGGATATCCAGATATAAATACAAGAATAATAATTAAAAAAATTTGGAATAAATTACATATACCAATTTATGCATTAGTTGATGCTGATCCATTTGGTATTGAAATAATGTTTATTTATCGGTATGGCTCAAAAGTAAGTTAATAATTACATTACAATAATTTTATATATACATCATATACATTTTTGTGTTTACAAAAGGGAATGGCTATAAATGGTGATTATTTAACATGCCCAAAAATACAATGGATTGGTATACATCCATCAGAAATTGATATACTTGCTATACCATCAGTACCATTAACAAAAGAAGATAATAAAAAAATTATTGAGCTACTGCAACGTCCATATTTACAAAATGATGTACGTAAAGAATTGGAAATTTTTCAAAAAATTAATAAAAAAGCTGAAATTGAAGCTGTATCAAGTTTTTCATTAAATTTTTTGATTAATGATTATATAGTAAATAAGGTTAAAACAAAATTATTTATTTAAAAATGTAAAAAACAAACAGAATTTATGGTTAATTCAATGACTTAATCAACGGGATAAATGGATAAATGTTTAACAATGTTTGAGTTAATAAAGTAACTATGGACTTAATGAATGGTTTTTGTATATAATTTTTGTGATTTTTGTTTACTTTATAGCGTCGGTAATCATTATATACTGCAATCATTTTGTGATAATTTGTTTTAACCAGAAGATTATTACTTCTGGTTTATGCTTTTAATAATGTATTTAAAATATTAAAGATAGCATTGGCATTGGAAGCATATATATGTTTAATGGTAATAATTTTAATTTTTCTTTTGGATAAACAAACTTTTTTTTATAGCGATTTATTTAATAAGAAAATATTGACCGAAATTTTTTATCCTAATTTTTTCTGGTTCATTTCGTGCTCTAGTTAAAATATTGAGTAAATATTTAGTAGTAGTACAATGATTTAAGTTTTCAGAATTATGAATCTGATAATTTTTAAATGGAATTTGAGAAATTATTTAACATTAAATCAAATTTTTCTAATTCTAAAATTTTTCATTTAATTATTATATAAATGATTATATTTAATCGAATTACAATTACGAACCCAAAATATATATACATCAATTTGACAGTGTTAACTACATATATATAATATGTGAAAGTACTTCCACAATTATTATTATTTTCTCAAAAACTTAGATTGAAAATAGTCAATGTGAAATATATTTATAGTTTGATAATGATGCGGGTTCATACACTACAAAAATTTCTCACAAATAAAAATATCGGCATGATAATAGTTTAATCTATAAAAGTATTGATGAAAAAAGTGTGTGACTAATATAAAAATTTGAAAATAAAATAAATTAATAAATCTTCTACTTAAATTTGAAAAAAGTTACGATTTAATAATATCTAACAACAAAACATTTAATTGAATATTTAATTTAAATTGATTAAAAGCAATTCGATTAAAATAATTTTTTGTACTTTACTCTTGGATAGACTAAATAAATATTTTTAATATTTTTTGTGTTAAGTCGATCGTTTTATGGACTGAAGTATTTTATTCTGATTTTCAGTAAAAAAAGCTGTGACAAATTGTGGAAAATATCTGCACTTCGTAATTAAGTAGAAGAGTGTACAAAGAAAATGGACTTTGTGTGTAAATTATACCATTAAAATTAACAGAGACTGAATCCTGAAATTTCCGGTCCAATTTCCCGAATAATCTCATATGCAAATCGAAATTCTGTATGTTTAAATTTAATTAACAACAATAAAAACTATGTAACCATATAAATTTTGTAGAAATTATTACAATAATTGACGATATAAAACCAATTGAAAAACATCCTTTTTAAATGTTAAAGGATATAATAAATTTCATATATATCAGGAAACATATTGCATAAAAACAAAAAATAATAATTCTAATTTTAGTAAAAAATTTGCATAATTAAAGATTCCCCCTTTTTTTTATAAAAAAATTAAAATAAAATGTATAAATTAAGACTTGATGAGTCACTGAAATATATGTAACAATTTTTAATATTGATAAGTACACGAAAGATCGCGTGAATATTTTTATACTACAATGTATGCCAATTGACTGCATCTTTAGGTGATATATTACTTTTCCTGTTTCTCTCAATTGCCGCAAAGATAAAGCTTTTATATACCATCCAGCAAAAAAATTATAGTCTGATATACAATTTTTGGGCAAGGGAATATAATACAAATTTGTTGCACCACGCGTATGTCCAATTGGATTTCTCACCCCATAAGCGTAAATAATAATAATGATAATAATGTAACCCTTCTCATCATAGACAATTTAACATTGAATCGACCATAATAAATATTTTGTATAGTTTGATGTCTGCACTGCATATTATTAATAATAAAATAAATTCCAATAAAGTAGACCAACCAAAAAAATATATACATATATAAAAATTATATTTTAAATAGTCATGGATCAAAAACTTCTGATAAGAATGTTAAAAACTATTTAAATAACAATTTGACTCGTCGACAAAAAAATATATACCATATGGTAATAATAAAAATTTGTATAAAAATTCCATTAAAATGAATTTAACTCGAAATTGGAATCCTTCATATAAGAAGAGTCCTTTTCAATTGTTTTTATAAATTATATGGTAACTTTATGGTGTATAAAATAAAATTAAAACAGCATATTTTTAGTTTCCCAATTTCGGTGTCAGTTTTTAATTCATTTTGAAGTAGGAATGGAAAGGTCGTACAGATATTTTTATATAGTCTTTCATAGGATGGTATAAGTCTATATAGTTGAATATTTAGTCAGATTGTTAAAGGATATTTATGGTTTAATGACATTTTAAAGGAAAATCATAATGGAGATAAATACAGTGAAACTTTCCACTGATATTTCCCAATAATTTTAAATTGTATTATAAACATTTTATAACCTTCAAATTAATAAAATTTTACAGAGCAGAATCCTAAGTAAGTACTCCTTTGATTTTAATTCCATTCCAATTATAATTACAGTCTGTATTTATTTTTGTAGTGGCGTTTCTTCTTTTCTTTTTTGTAGTAGTAAATAAAAAGAACAATTAAGATTGTAATCTCAATTGACACGATTAAAAAACCGGAATAATACAAATATGTAAACTAAATACCAAAACCGTAGGCAATATATTAATTACGATAATAATTATTACTTTTTATATAAGGTTTTTACCCCAAAAAAATTAAAATAAATAAATAAATTTGTTAATATTTAAATTAATAACTTTTACTGACCATTTTATAAATATTCTTGTACCATATCGTGAAAATTTCTGTAGATATATTTCTCTATAATTTCTTATTAGAATCAAAGAATATATATAATATTTTATTGCAATTTTCTCTAGAATTTAAATTTTCAAATATAAATATTATAATATTTTGTAAAATATAATATTTTATTAATATAATAATAAGAATGTTCTCTATTTTTTATAGGAGTATAATAATATATGCCTCTATTCTATATTGACTGATTTCAATCTGACACCTAAGGTTGGATTGGAAACAACTTTATTGTAAAATATATTTTTTTTTTATATATGATTACAAATCGACAGTGAAAAAACACCCATGTGTGTTTTGGCTTAAGAAAAGTCAGGGTTGGATTTAGAAATTTAGTTTTAATGTGAATTTTCTGTAATTTTGTAATCAATCTGAGAAAATTTCATAATTTTTGGTAAAAAATCTGTCCCAGTTGTTATGAAACAAAAATGTTACAAAATTTTGTTACAATTATTTTCCTTATTTTCTGTAAATTGTGAATTATTAGGAAAACTTTAATAAGAACAGATTTGTTTTTTTGAATTGCCTCGAATGGTCATTTGTCTGATTTGTAAATTTGTCATTTTTCGAACAAACCCCACTCCAATTAATTCTATAACCACAAAAGATAAGTTGAAAAAGTTTCTTGTTGTTTTTGGAAAATTCAAAAACTATAATAAAATAGAAAATAAAATAAAAACTTTATAGAAAAATAATAAACAAAATTATTGCTTATGGTTTTTTGTTTTTGTTTTTTAGTTTTTTGAACAGTAAAATAAATATTATGTCGAAAATAAAATCATATCCCAGTTGGAGATATTTCACAATCTTATCAAAATTTACGGCTAGAAATACAATGAATTGATTTTTATGGCATTTTACTATAATACTGCATAGAGAGAATGAATATATGTATATGGGATTTGAATCGCACGCGTTTATGATTCTTTCATTTAACCGGAATGAAGAGATTTTTCAAAATTGATGACCTATGCCATTCAGATTCTTGAAATAATAAAAAAAAAAAAATATTTTTCAAAAAAGTTATTTTAACTATACATAAATTCGTCGCATATTTGGAATAGTGATTATATTTTTTTTTGTAATTGAATTAAAAAAAAAATTAAAATAGTTTTATAAATATTAATACTGACCATTTATGTATATGCACAGTAGAAATGTAATTGAATTGATTTCTGGACTATAATAGCCCTGAAGCTTAAATTTATTGAAATTATTAAAAAATTATTAATTATTAAATATGTCTTTAATATTTCATTTGGTTAAAGAAAGTAAACATCGTCACTATATCATTCAATGACAATTTGAAATTTTACAAATTTTCTCTTTTATAAATATTTTTCTTGTCAGTTTGATTTACAAGCATCTTAAACGTAGAAATTAACTTACGATATTTATTATTCAATAATTTTCTATAATTTTTTTTCTATAAATATTTACATTTTATATAGAAACCCCCAATTTTCTTAGTTATATATACATTATTATTATTATTATTATGATTTCTATATAATTTTATACACCAAGTTAAACATTTTCTTCTTACACATCAATAATTGTGGATCAGTACAAGATTGTACACAGTTCAAAAAAAGAAAAAAATCTTCCTGGAAATTTAATTTACACACATATAAAAAAAAAAGTATATTAAAATTTATTATTTTTGCATTAAAATGAAAATTGCAAAAGAAACAATATTTAAATATTTCAGATTTCTAGTTCTTATACTGAATTTATCACATCTATAAAGACATTTTTTTGAACTCTAGCTTAGCAAGTTGTTTTTGTATCTCCACTATAATAGTATACTATGCAGACCACAACCATATAGTAAATTCGATAAAATCATATTGCACCATAACGTTATGAAATGCTTTAACCATTTTATTTATTATTTTTGTATACCAAAAGGAAATTATTGGAATTTTAACATTTTTTTTTTTTTGGTTTTAGAGAATCATTGTCGAGAAAAAAAAACGATGATGATTAATTGCGTCAAAATATCTATTCTGATTGGTTTGACCTTTTATTTCATTTCCAATGTTTGTTTTGTAGAAATTTAATAATGTAGAACCAAAAAAAAAAAAACAAAATTAGAGACAAAAATATTGTTGAAAACGCCAGATGATGAGAATCAATAGCTTTGGTCCAATATTGATTTAAATAAAACTAACCTGTCAGGTAGCTTTGAAATTTTTTTTTGTCTACTAATTATTTTTGAAGTTATATATAAAATGGAATTAAAGAAATACTATATGATAATTTCTATTTAATTTTATATATGTACATATATATTTGTCGACTGATATAATAAGATTAATAGATACTATGATCGATGGGAAAATTATGTTTTTATATGATTTTCATATCTTGACCTTGATGAACTTTCTATTATTATTTTGTTTTTCTTTTGAAATTGATCTTTTAAAATGTTTAGCAATGATTTGCTTTAGGCTTTTTACATTTAACAAAATATGTGATGAGCATTATTAATGATGTTACAGATAACGAACTAGTCAATCTACAAGAAAAAAAGAAAAAAAAAACAAATTTCTACTTTTCTTTTTTCTTTCCATTATTTTCTTGACAAACATTCAAACAATAAAATCAGAATCTTTAATAATTGTGTGTGATAGTGATGAGTCTCAAAAGAGATTGAAAAAAAAAATTAACAAAGATTTTCGTATATAATTTCTATTTAGGCTAATAATCCTATTTTGTATATATTAATGTGTCCTTTTAATGATAAGCTGCTATAATAATAACAAAATGAATTAAAAAAAAAACATAGATTTGTAAATATTAACAATATATAAAAAATCTACAATCTACAAATAGTAATACTCACTCCTTTTTTTTTATTGTGGACATAATTATTGGTGGGAACAATTACATAAGTGATGATATATACTAAAAGCACACAATAAATTGGTAGATCAAAAGAATCATTCAACCTAAAAATAAAAATTCCTATTTGTTATTATTTTTTCGGAATTTTAAGGACACAAATTTTGTTATAAAAGGAAAATAATTTTGTGAAATTTTGAATTAAGTTTAAACAATAAAATCAATGATTTTTTAAGGATATGAATTTTGGGATTATGTTGATAGTAGATTAGAATTTCGGAATTTTACAATATGTACATACTATGATTAATATAAGAATTAAAATTGTTGATCAAAGAAATTGGTCAACATAGCTAATTAAATGAACTGTCGAAACTTATTCGATATTTCGGTCCTTTGTTATATTCGATCATTTGTTTATGAACCACTTGCTTGAATCATTTGTATATCAATTGTTTCGAATTAGACGTTTATAAACTGTAGAAATATTTCCAGGATTAAATCGATATTTATCTCAAAGCAACAACAACAACAACAAAAATTAAAGAAGAAATTTATAACAATTCCCTTTTCCCAGGATTTTCATCATCAGAGACTTTTTAGAGAGTATAAAGTATACAAACAAAATATTTGATCTTTACTAATTTTTGGGGGAGATAATTTTATAAATAAATGAAAAAAACATTAATTTTTTTTATTGTTGTTATTTGAGTATTTAGTTTATTTCTCTATTATATATTATATACACATTGAAAGAACAAACATTTTATTGTATAGTTTGATTATCTTAATCGACTAATTAGTGCGCTTCAAGTAATCCTTTTTGGGGTTTTTAATAATATATTATATAAAATGATAAGAGACTATAAAAAAAAGAATTTTGCACAAATAAAATATATATGCTTAAAAAGGTGTACTAATTGTCTATATAATAAATTTTGTTATGAAAAAGGATAATATGCCACATATATATAGGAATTGATTTTGGTATCAATATATAAAAGAATATATTCTTAAAGGACAAAACTTTCGAAATATTATATATTAAATTAATCTTTCGATTGTTTATATTACATATATTTTCTGGTCTGTAAATACTACATGTAATAATGATATCGTCTCTGTTTATCATTGTTTTATATCTTTTCAATGCATATATGGTGTCCTCGTTTGATATGTTGTCAGCCCAGTAATTACTAAGAAAAATTATACAAAATTTAATACGTTTAATTTTTGTGAATATATGGTATACATAAATTTCGTTGTCAAATTGAAGAATGTCTTTTTTTTTTGTTATTGTTTTTTAGATTTACAGAGAGACCTCCTTGAATTTAAGGATCATATTTTTTTTCTTATAGTTTATTGAAGTAATTGAATATATATGAAATAATATCGTGATATTGTATAATTTTTGTGATTAATTTCAAGCATAGGATGATGGAAAATTACACTTATTTCTGTCACATTTACTTTTTATTAATATTCTATGTCTAATAAATATGTATTATAGGTTAGATAGACGTTAGATTAAATCTTCAAGAAACAATCATAGTCATAGTTCATAGTGAGTTCCTGCCAAATCAGACAGGTCCATAATCTAACTACTATTCCACTGTAATATTTTCTATTTGTGTGATCAATTAGATATAATTATTATTTAATATTTCCGTTTTATTTCACTGAACACAACCAAAAATGGACAATTCAATGATTAAATTAATATACATACCGCACTAATAAAAAAAAAATCATGGTACTGAACATAATTTAGATTAACAAATTTCCATTATTCATAACATAAAAAAAATATTCCTTGTATATATACCTACTATTATTTATAAATATTAAATAACCAAAAATTAATAAGAAATTAATTATATTATTGAAGTGTATATAGTGTCAGTGCGATAAACAGCGATGCATGTCGTATGCATTATCTGCATATATTGTTACTTACTATACGTACAATATACACTCTATTATGCAAAAAGGGAAATGATGATAACTGGACCCTAAGAACAGATATTAAATACTATTTTATTGAAAAATTCACTATGGTATACTGTCGATATATGGAAAAGCCAGTCATGCGAACAATGTATCCGTTTAAGGATGTTTTAATATACAATAAAGTATACAGGAAGAAAATATATATTGTAATGCCGCATATGCCACATCAGAAAGTCGTAAATATTAATTTTTTTTTTTGTGTGTTTTTTATAATAGAATATTAATTTTATTGTGTTTTGTGGGTTTCTAGTCTACTATATTTTTTTTTTTTGTATATTTAATAAATTTAATTGGCTAATCATAATTTATGAGACAAACTTAAATATAATTTGAATAAACTGTAATACCACAAAATTTATATTTAATATGTAATAAAAATCATTATAGATGATAGTTTGGTGACACGCGTTTTTCTATAAAAAAAAAAGAATTTCATTAATTATCAGTTTATTGTCCGTTGGAGAAGCCCCTAATTAGGAATCAATGTATAATATAGAATTACCAAAGTTATTTAAGGGGAGAATTTAAATATTTTCATAGATTTTGAAATGATGGTCAAAAATATATTATCAAAAGAATTTTACAATTCTCTAATTAATAATGAATTTCATTTTTCCTATATATATTAAAATTACGAAAATGGCTAAATCCTAATTTAAAATCTATAAAATAATTAATGATGATAAGGACTCCACCTATATAAAATTAAATTCCCATATTAATTTCGATTCAAAATCATTAAATAAAAACAAAAACATTTTTCTCACGATCATTTATATTTTTTATTTGGTTCCCAAATTAATAAAAACCTAAAAATTAAATAGTTATCTAAATATCATTAATCTATCTTATATATATATACGAGTATATATATAAAATATATAAAATTCTCAAGATTCTATTTTTATAATTGACCAAACGATCGAATTTTATCACCTTGAGAAACAAACGCGTGCCCATCAAATTATCACACTTTTATAATATAGAACAAAAATTGAAATTTATACTCGCGTGCTATTAGCCAATAAGTACATAAAAACTCATCATAAGTAAAATGTTGATGATAATACACTTTTTTTTTTGTTAATACCAGCAATATTAGGGATTGTGTATGATTGTATAAATTCTCTTTTGATTAAATCTATTTTTATGTTTATTAATTTACACATAACATTTTTTTTTTGGTTTTTGAATTAATAAATTTCTGATCATATTTACAAAAGTTTATAAAGACACAAAAATATTCTCTTAACACCTGGTAAAATATAAATACCTGCTGAGAATCTATAAATATATATAAAATTATTAAAATGACCCATAATCCTACACAAGAGTAGGTATGTATATTTATTTAATATACTAAGAAATTTGAGACATTATTTTCGTCAATGTTTTATATATTTATTTATATCGCGGTTCATACTTTTTTTTTTGCTAATATTATTTTGTCAAGAAGGATTACAAGGGAGCCAGGGTTGAACTATGGTTTATGATGATGTTATATGATCTTTCGATCGTTTTGGTATTCAACTGATAATTAAACGCTTCGTTTTGTTGATAATTAAAACGTTGGTCTGCTTGGTCATCTACTGCAATTGTAGTGGACTGATCATTTGATCTTTTGTTTCAGCTTTAGCTGAATCCTGAATCATGTTATGTTTTTTTGTTGGTTCCGCCAATGTGTTAATTTACTTTCTAAATTAGTCTTTTCATTATGAAAGTACGAAGATTTAAAGTGGAAGTGAAGTGAAATAGTTAAAGTGAAATTGAATTATAGAAATCATACATTTTACATTTTTTAATTAATCTTATTTAATTCAAATAAGATTATTTAATTGATTAATTAATTCAAATAAGATTAATAAGATTAATTAAAAAATATTTATTATTATTTTTTCCATTTGTAAAATTTCGCTTGGCTTATCCGCAACCCTGATATAATTTCAGTTAAAAATTCCTTCTTCTTTTTTTTTTACTTTCGATTTTCTTTTTGTGGTCTTTTTAAATGGTTTAAAAAACATTGGATAATTTTGAAAAATGTCCTTCGAATGCTCATATCAAATATTATAAAAAAAAAAAACAAATAAAGATTTTGTTCGTTTTCTTCTGGTCACCGCAATATATAAAAAAGCCAAACATTGGTATATCAAAACAATAAAAGGTGTATTTAACCCTAAATGTCTTATTTCTATATATAAAATCTTCATATCTTCTTCCCATGCATTATCAATATTATATACGAGTGTATAATGTGTGTAATCCCCAGTAATGTATAGATAGACAATTATTTTAGAAGTAGAAACCTAAAAGCAGATGGATTATTATTTTTTTTTTATGGTATAAACAAAGGTTTTTATGGGTAGACAAAAGCACATTACCTTTTTGCCCTTACAGCAAAACAGAAAAAAAACATTACTGACTATTTAGATGGAATTTTGTTTTTTTGGTCTCTGTGTGTTATCTCTTATGGGTTATAAGAAGACAACAAAAAAAAAACTCATCATAGCATCATCATCATCTAAATAGATTGATGTCTGGCATAAGCAATGGTTTTCTTTCTATGTTATTTTGTTTGTTTGTTTGTTTGCTTATTTTTAAACAATGCACAGATATTTATATATAGTGGAAAAAAAAAAACGAGAATAATGTTTGGCACACTTTTTATGTAATTGCACGCGTGAAATTTGATATAAGAAATGATGAATTGATGATGTACTACTAATACCCATCAGTTTGACTATATGGACGGTAAATTTTAAATGAATTTATAGAAGGTTTTATAGAAGATATTTATACAATATGAAATTAAAGAATTTAAATATTTTCTTTTTATAATTTTGTATTTGAATTAAAAAAACATTAAAAATAGAAATAGATAAAATTGTTAAAATGTTATGATAGTCCTTAGGATAAATTAAATAATCATTTATTAATAGGGTAAGGTATCGCATTGTTTAGACAAATGGAAGTAAATTATTATAAAAAGTATTTTTAGGTAAACAGTCTTCAAAAATATAGAGAAATCCTTAATAAAATTTTATTAATGAGTCAAATATTTATATGATTATTTTTCATTCTGTGATACTGATTTGATTAAGATTCTTTTGGATCGACTGAATAACTAAATCGTGGTATAAATTTCTTCTGGACTGTAAATTTAAATAACAAAGTAAACTACTGACATTACCAAACCACTTAATCATATTTTTTTTTTTTATAAATTTCAACAATTTCGAATTTCAAAGTAACTTAAATCTCTCACGCTTTTTAAGTAGGTAATCTATATTTTTTTTTGTTCTAAATATATTTTCGAATACATTTTACTCGAATGTATAAAAAAAACATATTTTTTCAGTCATAGTAATAAATTTTAATAACCAAACCTTCCTAATATTACCACACAAACCTCTTCAATCTATAATAGAATAATACTTGCATTGCAACATTATATATTGTCATCGATGTGTTTAATACTATATAACGAATAATCAAAATATAATAATAACAATAATATTCCGTATCTAATAAAAGAGATTTAATAAACATAACATACATTAAAAAAAAACATACGTTAATTTTTATCCAACCCTTGGCACTACTTTTACTATGTTTTTTTTTTGTCACCCGTCATAAATGTCATATATAATAATCATCCCTACACAAAAACCTCCTTTCTATCTTCATATATATTATATAAAAGTATATTTATAATGCCAAAAAGGCAATACGACACTTTGTTGTCAAATAAGGTTATTGATGTTTCCAACAACACACCACCCCACACCCTCAAATATTGTATGTAACAATAGAATGACAAAAAATCAAAATTTTGTAAAAATATACTTACAATATTATACCAGTCAAGTATCTCTTTTATTATATATAGTTTTTTTTTTTTTTTTGCAGTTTTTCCATAGATGGAAAAGTCTGAAAAAACCTTAATGAGGGTGTTTTTAAAAATCATCATCATCAACGATAAAATGTTTAATTTTTTTTATGTATATGTTCATTCAACATATAAACATACAATTTGAATAATAGCATAAATATAATAATCATATTGTTTTGTATCTGGTAATAATTCTGCAGCCTATGTAGCTGCTACTGGTGGTGTTGAGGGAAATTTTTGTTATTAAAATTGCTTAAAATGGCAAACGAAAAAAAATTAGTTTTTTTCATTCTAAAAATATTTTTTTTTAGATTGGTAAAAATTTTGAAAAAAATCAAAGCGTGTGGAAATCAAACCCCTCATAGTTTTTGTAGTATATATTTTTGATTGGAAATGTTAGATTCGGTGCAATATTTTTTTCTTTCATTATTTGTCGATTATTAATACCAAAAAAAAAAACAAAAATTGAATCAATTTTTGAGGAGCTACTAAAGCTATTACGTATTGAATGAACAAAAATTGAACAAAATTTATATAATGAAACCAGAAAAATTAATAAACGGAGGCGCTTGATTCAATATTGTGTATAATATTTGATTATTTTTATAGTGTTTATTTTATATACAGATTTTTTTTTATATATACATTGTGGCTATAAATCATTTAATCGTCCCTTTTTATTGTGTTTTTAGATTTTGTATATATAAACAATTTTTTTTTTTCATCTGAAAGATTGATGTAGTTTTGATTTTTCAGTTAGAGAATTTTATAGTATGATTTTTTTCTGTTGTTGTTACATTGTTTTTGTCACAGTGAGGTGCTTGATGATATCAATAATAATAATCCCATGAATAAAAAACAAAGCAGCTGTTTTTGTTGGTTGTTTGTTTATTTATAGAAAAAGAAGGTTTCCGTTGTCAATTAGGTACTTTTTTTGTTTGTTTTAATTTGAGTTGTATTTAGGCTCTAAATATGCTTTGGGAGTGAGATACATATATGGTTTTGTGTAGTTAATTGGTTTAATTAAGACATCGTAATATTATAATTCATATTTTAGGATGAAGAAATAAAGAAAAGCTCTTCTTTCTGTCACAATCTTTAATAAAGACAAAATAAATTCTAACTAAATTAAATAGGAAAAGATCAAAAAGTCTTTTAAAATCTTATCATTACCCAAAAAAATTGCAAAAAAATTTAGGGTTTTTCTAGTAATATTTTATCTAAAAATTAACATTTTAACCTTTTTGAGTACAAAATTGACTTCTTTTAAATATCTTTTTCTATCTCAATTTAAATGACTTTTTGCTACCTTTTTTTTCCTGTGAATAAATTAAGGTAAACCACAAGGCAAGAAGGCCTGCTATTCTTTTCAAATCCTCAATAAAACAACAAAAAGGTTTGATTATTATTATGTGGCTGGCTTGGCTTGTATATCCCATTTTAACAAAATATTCAATTTATTTATCTGGGCCTTAATAAATTTACTTTACTTATTTTAATAAACTTTTGAATTTTATCCTATATTTTGATATAAAATATTTGATTTGTAATAATCCAATTTAATTGAAATCGACATTATAATATTTTGGAGGGGTGTGCACATAATTTTAGTGATATATAGTAGTAATTCGGAAAAAATATTGACAGTCATAATTTTTTTTTTGTTAACCCTTCACACCTTGTATTTATGTCAAAATCTGTCGATGTTTTCGAATAGTTGTCGAATGTCTATTTTAAGTATATTATATATTATATACAATAGAGAATATTGTGCCCAGAAAAGGTCAATTGGATTACTTGTACAAAGTCTGAGATTTGTAATGATGTCGTTTTCATTTTATATATTATATATACTCTCCGTAACAGTAGATAAGGGATTAAATATAATGATGGTTTCAATCAATTTGAATAGTTTGTGTCAAACTGTTAAGGGTTTCTGTAAATTGAATCCTATTAACAATGAATATTAGGATAAAAAGGGTTACAATTACATTGCACAATTATTTTCTAATTTATAGAAATTTTTTTTTTTGGTTTAATTTTATAGAAATTTGGAATTCATAAATGGGAAAAAATTATTTTTTTTTTATTCCATCTGCAAAAAGTTAATTATAATTTTATTATAAAATACGATTTAATGTTATAGCTAGTCATTTTAGTTTATCAAATATTATAATTGTAAGCTGTATTCAAATTTGATATAGATTGAAAAATATTCAAATCTGTCAACATATCATGACATCATGATAGGATAGATCAGATGGAAAAATAAATGTTGGCCAAAATCGAATTATTTATACTATTTTGACTCTGGAAATAGCAATATGCAATAGAAATTGTCAAAGAATAGTATACGAGTGATTGAAGCTAGAAACAATTTGTAATGTTGGCTAGGTGAATTGCTAATAGTTCCAGAATTTTTAGAGTATATGTGCCTGCTACAGTATTTTAAAGTATTTTCTATATTTTAATCATGGCGAAATCTTTTCTTAATTAATTTTTAATAATTCAAATTTAAACATTTATTTCTGTGTGTCTTTCATATTTTGTTTTATCGAAAAACATTAATGTTCCTTAATAGAATTTATGTTATGCTTTTGTAATCGCGTCCCTTATGATCAAATACAACGATCGTGTATCTCTGGCAATCACTTTTAAATATTATATAAATATAAATATCAAATTTCAGACAAACTGATTATTTAATACACAAAAGCCATGGAGAAACATATGCATATAACATAATAATAAAGAATTTTATATAATTTGATTGAAAAATGAAAACAGACGAAGAATGAAGAAGAGAATCTCTTTGGAAAGATGCATTAATTCAAACAAATAATAAATAATACTGCGTATACAACACAGGGAAATTTAAACCCTTCAAAGTGATCTGATATTACAGCTAAATACAAATATTAATTAGTTTAGCATTATATTAAATTTTATTCTCTAAATATCCTTGATATTTTACATGGGAAATTAATCAGAGAATATTATATACATTAGTGAAAAATTTTGAATGTAAAATTATAGCGAGAAATAAAATTCTTCGAAATCGTAAGTATAGTTTTTTTCAGATAGTTAAATTATCATTTCATCTAAAATAAAAGATAATGTAATTATTTTTCCACAATCTAAATCTTAATTTGGAAATATACAATGGAATTAGTTAGATTAGTAATTTGCATATTCCATCAGAATTCTGTATTGAATTGAGATAGTCAACCTTTCTTTCCTGATCATATTTGAAGCGATCAATTCCTTGCCAGCATTTATGTTTGAATGTGAATCATTGTGTTTATAGTTTAAATAAAATATAATATTAATAAAATTATATAATGGAAATTGATCCTCAATATTTACTATACAAAGAAAATACCATTATTTTCAAGGCTATATCCTTCGGGGTCATACATAGTTGAAAAGGTATCCTTATAATAATAAATATAAAATATATATAAGATTAAATTTCAAATCCAGCTCCTTGAGACGATTATTGATACTATATATTATTCTTTTGTAATAATTATTATATTATTTTATTTAAATTCACAAAACCCGATATTATTTAATTTAATATAATGAATTTTAATATTATAATATATTTTCTTTTTCAATTTATAAGATTTTCTGTTTCTCTTAAAAACTAATCAAAGGACCAAATTGTATTCAAAACGTTTAAACAAAATGAAGGGACAAAAATATAATGGGAAAGTTGAACCACTTAAATAATAAACATACAAAACGAATTACTCTCTAATTTTACTATTATAATATACCAAAAAAACATAAGTTCTTTTGTGGTATTGTATACAAATGTTAAGTGCCCCATTCTTTTAGACACAATTGCTAGTTATTGTATGTATATTTGATTTAGAATGAAACAGTTATAGATATATGGGAATGGTTTTTTTTTCATAATTTTTAATCAATGAAAAAAGTTCTATTAAATTTTTAGGGGTTAGTTTGATGTATTTGGTTTGTTCTTTAACTAGGAATTAGAATATAATTATTAAAATATTTGTAATTATGCCTACAATATTAATTGTCTCAAGCAGTACTTTAGTAAGTATGTAAACTAGACTAGATTTGCACTAGAAAAATATTCTGATTACTCAGTTTTTAAACATAAATGTCTCTATTGCTTTTATTTATATACTAATTATGTTTCCAACAAACCCTCATACACCGAAAAACCATTGACAACATATTATTGCTTTTCATTGTTAGATAAAATGGCGAGAAGTTTTTTTTTACATTTATTTCATTTGAATAATGCATACACCAAAAACCGCACACCATCAATGCGATTAATATGGTCATGTGACAATAAATTTTTAAGATATTTGAAATTCATGTTGAGAATATTTATTAAATTTTATAAATTTAGTAACATATATTTTTTTTTGTATGACACAATTTTTGATTATAAAATAGAAGCTGCGCTCATAAGTGGACTTTTAAAAAAGGATATAAGTGGTTTTAAAAGTCCTGCGAATTATAAAGAGTAAAAAAAAATATGCAAAAAAAGTTATAATCATTTTTTTTTCAAGTACACAACAAAATTGCGTTGTGATATTACTTAAAAAAAAATTTGATATCAAAATGCAAATGAAAAAATGATTTTTTTTTATTATTAAATAAATTTGGTAATTTAAAAGATTTTATACTGAAATAGATCGTATAACCTCTAAAAGATCAAAAATAGATCGTATAACCTCTAAAAAGGACAATAACCAACGAATCAAAGTTAATTTAACTTAATATCTGTTAATGGTGTGGAATTTAATAGAAAATGTTTATTATTGTATCCTTAATCAACCCCTCCTATTAAAAAAAAAGCGTGTAATAATTTTAATTTCAAATAAAATCCATTAAAAAAATATATTAGCGAAAAATTTCCACTTCAATTGATCTAATATATCCTTGAACGGATAGATTAAAATTTTCTAGTACTCGTATTTATATATATAAATTTTTTTAATAAACTATATAATCAAAAATTATTAACAAAATTGTTTACATGATGAAAAACAGTTCCGCTTCCGGATTTTTACTGGTATATTTTTTTAAAAAATTATTTTTTTTTAAATATAAAACATTCACATTTTAAAATTTATTAGGACACGAATTATTAATCGCATTAAATGGTAATGTAATTGCAAGGATATTGTTAGTTTTGAAAGGATTTTAAAATGAACAACAAGGGTTTTTCATTTATTAAATGATTTCCTTTTCTTTTTTTTAAAATGTGCTGTCAAAATTTTTTATTTTTAAAATCTATTTTATTGGCATGAAATTTTATTTAAAAAAAAGGAAAGGAGTGTAACATTATAGAGTGAAAAAAGGGGTGCGAAAAATTAAACATAATTTCTATAAAGTTTGTTTTGATTATTTTTGTCTGTCTATTGATTTCCCGATTAATCAAAAGAAACAGAAAACATATTTTTTTTTCTGCTTCTACTAAATTATACGGATTAAATTATGTGAATTTAGTTTTTTGGAAAATAGAAAATTAGATGCGTTTAATTTGATAGATATAATAATGAAACTTTTATTAAAGTGGGAAATAAATTTTTGGTATAAATTAAAATTGTATTTAGTTAATATACATATGTAAATCAAAGCTTTGGCCCAAATTCATTTTTTAATAAATTGCAATCATGAAAATTTAACAACGCATAAATTAATTCAAAATTTCAACTTCAATTGAAATTTAATAAATATTTTACATATAATTCATAAACAGGGAAGATTTTTGTTTTCGAATTTGAATTTGAATTTAGTGAATTAAAAAGTCCTTTTATATAATTATTTATAATTTAATCTGAAAAAGATAATTCGTTTAGATTATAAATTTTGTAAATTTCAAATATGTGCTGTGTAATATATGTAATTTTAATTTAAACTTTTAAAATATTAATTGGTATTATGCGAATGACAAGTTGGTTTGAAAATAGATAGAAATCTCTATTGAAATTTCACGTATTGTATATATATACGGAAATTATTGTATATACGGAAATTATTATCAAAAACAGTCAAAAAAAACTTTTACAATATGTAATTTTTTTTTAAAGCTGTTTACATAATATTAAGGGTTAATGAATGGAAGGAAGATTTTTTGTTAATGAACAGATAAATTTATTAAAGGATTTTTTTTTTCAACAATGATTTCAATTTTACTCTAAAATCTTTTTTGGAAAAAGGACATTAATACAAGCGTATGAATTTGAATTATAAAATTCATTATAAATAACATATGAAACTTGAAAATACATTTACTATCACTGTGATACTATTGTAGTAAGTTGCCAGATTAATCTATATTGGAGTTATTTTTTATTGAATTATGTTTTATGTTTATAATTTATGAATATTTTGGTCCAATTAATTATCTGCCTTGCAAATTATATAGTATTACCGATAATTTAACCAAATCAGTATATAAATTAATTTATTTCATACTCAAATTTTATATTCAAAAACATTAAAAAATTAATTTGATATTTTATACTAGTTTTTTTTTAACCAAAATTAATAAAATTCCCAAAAATACTCCATCAATCAATAAAAAGGATGTGTTATACAAATGAAAACAACAATATTTTCAAGTTCGAGTATTATGTACAAGGAAAAAGGAAAAAAATTAAATTATTTCCCACCCAAATAATGCGGGTGAAAATGCAACAGTTTTTTTTTATTGTTCCGGCATTTTTAATAAACTATATTTTCAAAAATATATTAGCGGCTTATTATCAGATTTTGGTTCAAATCGTATATAAAATTTCATTACTTTAACAAGGACATCATCATAAAATAAATTATACATATATAAAATTTATATTTTTCTGGTTTGAAAATAACTGAAAAATTGCAACAAATGCGGGTTTAAGGATATTACAAGAAAAAAAAAATTATATTGTTGTTTTTATTAAAATTATATTTATTTATCAAATTTGATATTTAAAAATTATTTTAAATATTTTAAATATACATATTATATAATAATCTAGATCACAGTATGTGGTTGAGAACGGATGTTAATAGTTAAATACATCCTGTCTAATATTTATTAGAATTTGTTGATTTTTTGTTCAAGTACTTAATTTTTTTTTTGTGTAAATCGATGAATAAATAAATAATCACTTGTTCGGGTGCATAAAAATTTATGAATAGTATAGGAAAGGATTAAAATAATTCGGACTAAATAGATTAAAGGAATGAAAAATATATTTTCCTTGTCAGTTTATTCTTGAATCAATTTGAGCCAATAATCAATTTTTTTTAAAAAACGATTTTTTTAATTGTAAAATATAGATTTTTGATTGAACATAAATTTGATTCATTGTTATTATTCTTAACTATTTTTCTATTTTACTATGATAACAATCTTAAGTATTAAATTCTTTAATCCTCACCGCAGGATAACATTAAAACAGCAGGATATAACATTAACCATTTCATATACTTAAATGATGTGAATTTAGTTTATATATGTAATTTTAGTTTCATAAAATGTTAACTAAAAAGAAATTGTTTTTTTTTTTTTTTGATTTATAATGTTTTGTCAGGTTTTATCTATTACCAAAAATCTCTATTCAATTCATTAGTCAATTCATTGTTAGAATTAGAAATGTAAAATTTAATTAACTGAATAAAAGTTATAATGTGAAAATTTGGTAATATAAAATTATATTGAATAGAAAATTAACTATTTTTGGAATTAGAGATCCTTAAAAATATTTGTTTTTTGTTTTCTAGTAATTAAGAATACAAATAGAGAAATTATAGTTCAATTATTGGTTAAATAATGAGAAATTTAATGATTTCTATGGTATTCATTCCAAAATAATCACAATTATGGAGCAACATTTTAGGAGATTTCTAAATAGTAGATTTCTTTGAAAATGCGATTTTCCTTTAATCCAAGCAAATAGAAATATGAATCTGTCCAGTAACTATTATATATATCAGGTATTATGGCACTAAAACGCTGACCCTCATTTTCTCCATTGCAGTGGACATTTGAACAAAGTCATATTTATAAATTTAATATTAATATAAATAATCTCAAAAAACTTATATACATAATTTCTATAATAAAAACCAAAATATATTTCTAATATTTTATGTTATCCCTAAATATGACAAAAAAAAACACTCAATTCTCACCCAAAATAATTAAAGAAGAATCCTCAAAAAATATCTATAAAAAAAAAATCGTAAAAGAAATATTATTAAAATAAATTGGTTGTTGGTCGTTTAATTTTACCATTGTAAAGCTATTAATTTTTTTACTATATTTATGCTTGTTAATTTATTTACTTAAAAAAAATTTCATTTCTATATTTTTTTTTTTTTATTATTAAAATTTTTTGGTGAGAAATAACAATGCATCAAAGTATTTTATGTTATTCAATCCCCTTTATTCATTTCTGGTATAATTTAGTTGCATTTTATGTGTTAAAATGTATATGTTACATATATATGTATGTTACATATATGTATGTTATATATTTCTTTATTTCTTTTTCGTGAAAGGGAAACCCTTAATTGAGATTAATTGACGAATATATTTTATATAACTCCAAAAATATTAAATACCTACTTTCTAAGTGTTAGAAATATTATTTAAAAAAAGAATTTAAGTAAACAGAAACCCTTCAATAATATAATGTTTACCAACACAACAAGTTGTTCTTTATATAGTAATTTCGTTTTAGAAAAGCGCATATTTTTTTTTAATGCTTTTATGAAGATCTCAAATTAAAATGATTTTTTCATTTTTTTAACCCTGAAATTTTTTTAACAAAACTTGCATGCACGATGATTAGTATTTAGATTTAGAATAAAAAGAATTTAGTAAAATGGATTTTTTTAATCAAAAAATAAAGGGGGATACTTTAATTTAACGTCTAATAAACTTTTTATACAAAAATCATTGACAATATATGAAAAAAATATTATTTGTGATCTTTTCAGCAAAAAAATTTATCAGTAAAAAAAGTCTGAATAACAATATGGTAACAATATTAATATTTAAATAGAAGATGTCCACAAATTGCTTGATTATACAATGATGCAGTGTCCTATAAATATTTATTGGTTATTTAAATCTTACATCCTTCAATTGATACGAAATTAATTTGTTCCTTAAATAAGTATTATACTTTAGTACATTAACTTTGTCCCTATATAGTTTCTCACTATACGTAAATTTTGAAATTTCCTTAATTTATTTACAACTCAAAATATTCCCATAATAGTCTCTATTATCCAGTTTTGCAAAATAAATACAAAAGATATTTTCTAAAAGGTGTGAAAATTATAATAATTATCCTTTTTTTAGCACCCGTTTTTTTTTTTGTATATCCTTCCCTTCTTTCAATGGTTTTTTTTTTTGACGAACAAGATCGAAGAGATTATCTCAAAAGTCTTTTTTACAAGTCTATTATTAAGTTGATTGACTCTTAGATTGTGGCACCGATTTTTCTTTAATAATCTATTGTTTGGTTTTTGAAAAATTTTTTTGATTGTATGATCTTTAAGAAGATGTAAGCGCATTAATAAGGAAGGACGAACATAAAACGAAAAAAAAAACGTTTGTTAAAAAAGTAAAGGAAGAAAAATAATTTCGGAAACGTACAATTAAGATATAATATTTTTGTTTTTTTTTTGTTTTGTTGCATATTTTTACAGGATATTTTGGAAAAAGGGATAATATAAAGAATATCTATTCTATAGTATATTTTTAAGGTGTTAAAAGTGCGTGTATAACTTTTATTTATTATTGAAACGTTTTTAGCATAGTTAGGGGGTAAATATATATAATAATAAGAAAAGGTTACCATATAATTTTAATTTTAATATTATACAATTGTTTTTTTTTCGTAAAAAGGATAACAAATATTATATTGTATATATATTTTTGTTATTATATGCATTAACATGTTCAATATTATATATAATATATATTTGATGTTTTTCAATCATTTTCTATATTCAAAAATTTCAATTTTTGTATAAATTATTATCATAAATTAAATTTAATTTCAGTAATAATTGAAATTGGTATTAAAAATTATGCTAAAAGGTTGATAGATAATTAGAATTTTATAGAAATTTTACAATTTATTGATGGTTTTATTTGATTTTTGTGGTAAATACTTTTATAATTTGTATACATTATTCATTTAATTTTTATGATTATTGATTTAAATTGTAAATGTTTGTTGGTAACTATTCGGAAAATTATGATTATTACCCTGATTATTTTAAATAGTGATGATAAATAATTTATAGAATGAAAATATTTAATTTGATTTGACATTTTTATTATGATGATTTAGCAGTGAAAATTGAAATATTTTTAAAGGATATTTCCATAGAGACAATTACAATTAATTGTCTCTATGATATTTCTTATTTCTTTTATTGAATTATGTTAATTTAGTTATTTCGGTTAAATAATAACTTGATCAATATTTTGATTTGACAGTTACTGGTTTAGAAAAGATAAATATTTCTATTTATAGACTATTTTATTATTCAATTGTGTAATTTAAAATCATGGTGAATACTTAATTATTTCAAAAATATCAATAACTGAGTAAAAAATATATTTTGTCTTTTTATTTTTAACAATTTGGTGTTAAAGCGAAAACAGGACATTTTACAATTTAATTGTAAATTAAAATAGGTAGAAAAATTAAAGAATAATTAATTATAAAATTAATAAAATTTTGTCGTGTTCAAGTCGAAAGTGTAGCTCACTTTACAAATTTATAAATTTCAATAAAATTTATTTCAGAAGAAATATTTAATTGAATTTTTAATCATTTTTTTTTTATCAAAACAGAAAGTTATTATGTATATCCTTATTCTGACCTTTTAATTTTACAACATTAAGTATATAAAACATTGGGTTGGGCAAAAAATTTCCCATAACTTCACCCACAAAAAATACCACAAAAATATTAAAATAATTTTAAAATTGAGTTCAGATTGAGTTTAAGTTGTTATTAGGCTATATACCAAAGGTGGAGTTTAATAAAGGATCAATAATAAACTGAAAAACAAAAATAAGTAAGATATTCATAAAAAAATTCATTTAATAATTTTAAATAAATAAATTGACATATTTTATTTATCAATTTCCATGGTTTAATTATTATTTTCTACACCTTAAATTTTCTCTTTTACCCAATTAATTTTTTGTTTTACGTAATATTGTAAAAAAAAAATATTTATTTAAATTGTTCAGTAAAAAACTATATAACAACCAATCACAGGTGAAAATATTTCTTATATACACGATGGTTAACATATATAATGAAACGTATATTGGGTAAATTACTTTTATCTATAATTTTAAGTATATAAAGAAAAAGGTAAATTAATGAATATATAAATAAAACCAAACAATTAGTTAAAATACTTATATATAAAATTATTTTATTGAACCTTAAAAAGGAGGAGCTTAATACCATAAAAAGTATATAAGAAAAATTACCACTAATACATATTAATAAATAACACTTATACACATATTTATGTTATCGACCTTTTTTTTTGTGTTATGCTTTTATGCACACCACAATGAACAAAAAACATAAAATTATGTGGAAGAATAAATTTCAATTGAAAACGAAAAAAGAATTTTTCAGTAGAGATTGCGCAGTCGTTGAATTCGGACATAAAAAAGTCAGGACTTTTAATATAATTTTACTTTTTTTATTTTTTGGAAATAAGAGATTTTTTCGGTTTTGTGTTTTTTTTTTTATATCTTTTATTAATATACCAGAAGTTTTAAAACTTTTTCGTGTTTTTGGTTAATAAGAGTGAGAGTGAAGTTGTGTGTATGTAAAGTGGTTTATTAAAATTTTTGTAATATTGCAATGATTATTAATATTATGGAAGCAACAACTAAATCACGGATTACAATTGATTGGGACATTAATGATACTGTTGTACCAGTGATAAGTGTTTTTGATGATTTTAATGAATGGTCAAATGGACATTGTCGTTTAGTTTATTCAGCATTAAATGAAGATGCTAAAAAACATACATCGGGCTGGGCAATGAGAAATACAAATAATCATAATGTAAATATATTAAAAAAAAGTTGTTTAGGTGTATTATTATGTTCGTCGAAATGTAAATTACCAAATGGTGAAAGTGTACATTTAAGACCAGCAATATGTGATAAAGCACGTAGAAAACAACAAGGAAAACCATGTCCAAATAGGTAAATATTACAATTCTTTATCTAATTTCTAAACTTATTCATTTCTTATTTTCTATTTTCTTTTAAATCATTTTTGTGTTTAATTTTTAATTTCTTCTTTAGGGCATGTTCAGGTCGTTTAATGATATTACCTTGTCGTGGTCATTGTGGTTATCCAGTAACACATTTTTGGCGACAAACTGGTAATTCAATATTTTTCCAAGCAAAAGGTACCCATGATCATCCACGGCCAGAAGCAAAAGGATCAAGTGAATCACGACGAATTTTAGGTAGTAGTGGTGGTACAAGACGTGTTCGTAGTTTAACAGTTTTATTAGCACAAGATGCAGCATTAAATACTAAATTATGTAGTTTAAGAAATTCCCGACAACAGTCAATCAAATCTACAAAATCATTAAAAACAAAATCAACATTACAGAATAAATTACATAATCAAAAACGTTGTCTTTGTTCGCCAAATACTTTAGAATGTTTTTGCTCTAATAATAATACAAATTCAATAAATTTAAATACTAAAAAAGAATTAAATCAATTTAGTAACTCAAATTTATTAGAACATCAACAAATTTATGATCGAGAGAATTTTTGTCAATCACAAAATGATACATCAGCAACAATTACAGTCCAAGCAATTTTATCACCAAATAATTATGAACAATGTTTTACAACAAATAATATCATTGATAATAATAATTATCCACATGGATATTATTCACAAAATATTGATGATGAATATTTTTATCAAAATGGTAATTCATTAGAATTGGATATAAAATCAACATATGATCATCAAAATTCAATTACAAATTTGGGATACTATCAAACAACAATACCAGTAAATACAAAATATGAAAGTTATGATGATAATTCAAGTTTTACAAGTAATTCAAGTGTATATGATGAAGTTTATTTTAATAATAGTTCAATAATTGGTGAAATGACAACAACAATTGATCATCAAGGAAATCAGCATAATCATAATAATAATAATAATCAACATTGTTTATATGAAAATTTAGCAGCATATTTTGAACATTCAGATAATTTATATAATAGTAGTCCTGGTTATGAAAGTAGTACTGGTAGTCAAGAAAGTAATAGTTCTAGTTTAATTAATTCATATAATCATCATCAATATAATAATAATAATAATAATAATAATAATAATCATCATCAATATACTACATCGGATACAGAATTTTATTATAGTAATACTGGACGTAATAATGTTTGGAATATTCATCAAATGGAAAATGAAAATTATCAAAATATTTATGGAAATCAAGAAATAAGAAATGTTTTTTAAGAAATATCAATAAGTTAATTAATTAATTAATAATTTTGAAATGATGATTTCTTTTAGATCGAAGTTTATGACAGTTATTATGACATTTCGAATCAAAAAAATGTTTTTTGATTCAATAGTCCTTAAATCTATCATTCCATAATCTATATGTGTATATATATATAAAATTTACCATATCCGATCTATTAATGATCCTTTACTATTATCATTTTAAGGTAAATAATGTTAAGAATTTTATTTTTTCAACATTTAATTTTAATCTAATTTTTGAGTCAACTTTTATTTTTAATTATACATAGTACGAGTTCTGTAAAATAAATCTAGTCATTTAACTTAATCTAATCAAATAATTACATTCCAATATTTTAAGCATTTTAAAGTAATTACTTAAAATTTAATTAAATTTATTATCAAAAACAATCATTTCTGCAGCAAGTCATTAATTTTTGTATAAACAAAATTGAAATTGTTTGTAATTTTTTATAAATTTAATACAATTTTTTTTAAATTTTTTAGTTATAGGAAAATTCAAAGAAATCAAATCTCAATTTTTTTTTTAGTAATTTAAGGATTATAATTTCAATTAAAATTTATTAGAAAGTTTTCTTTTAAAAAAAAAAACAGTTTACATTATAATTTTAATTATTATTAATTATAAGTTTTTAATTTTTCTAGTATATAAGTTTTTCTTGTTGTGTTGCTAAAAAATTTATAAGTAAACAATTAAAAACCAAAAATATTAAAATAAAATTTATATTTTCAAATAAGAGGAAATCACTATATAAAAATATCAAATAATTTTAACTTTCTATTTTACTGTTTCAAGTTGAAGTATTCTATGTATGATGTCCTTTAGCATCACAGAGAAAATTTAAACAATTTTTTTTTTTTTAATATTAAGATCCTTGAAAAACTAACAAAAATATAGTTACATAAAAACATAAGTGGCTCTACAACAACAAAAAAAAAAACAATTTAAGGGTCAATGATGTATATACAAAAAAAATATATATACATAAAAACCATAATCGCGTGGTGGTAATCAAAAAATCTTTAATGTTTTTACCACATACCAAGTTTATATGGTTTTGGTTTTCGGGAAAAATGGTTTAAAAGTAGGTAATAATTTTTTTTTTTACTTGTGTGTTAATCAAAAAATATTTGATTTTTTTTTTCTGGGTTCAGGTTTTTATCGGTATTGAAGGGTCCACAATAACGACCATATACCATTGACTGTTTTGAATTATAGGTGAATTATATATATTAGGGAGAGAAATATTATTTTGACAAAAATATTAACAGTCAAAAGAATATTTAAAAGAGTTTTTAGATTTTTTTTTTAAAATCGGATTGAAATTTAAAATACAAAATATATTTGTCAGATTAAATATAATTTTTATCAATTTAAAAATTTATTAATAAATAATCAAAATGGAAAATTGAAGGGTGATTTAAATATTGTAGATATATGTATACCATAATTTTCCTTATTGAACTAATTGAATAAAAAATAACTATATAATGATGACTGTCAATATGAAAAAAAAAATGATAAGTTATTAATTATTTATGAAAAAAAAAATCAATTTTATAATGTAATAGAAATTAAATCTTTCTAATAATTCGAAATAGAGAAACTATATATAGAAGAGGGTAACATGATGCATCATTTAATTTGCATAATTTGAACATAATATTTATAGATATTAAAATAGTGTCAGTGTCATTATAATTTTTTGTAAAATTTATGCAAAACATATTGAAATTAATGTTCTTTTAAAGAGATCAACTACAATTACATAAAAATATCTCTGTTGTTTTTTTTTAGCATAGTATATAAATATTGTGAATTATTTTTAGCCCTCTAGAAAATGGGGTGTATACATAAAGTATTTTTGTTTATATTATTACAATTTACTGATGAGCATGAGAATGAGATTATCCGCATGTTATCAAGTTGCAATTTGATATTTATATAAAAATGAAATTACCCTTCTTACTTAAATATGTAAATTTTTATTGTTATAAGAGTGTTTTTTTTTTCTACGGAAAATGATTTATTGATGTTTGAATATTTGCTAAATTGTAATGAATATATACAAAACTGGTTATTAGTGAATATTTAGGATTCGAAAAAATAGATATTTATTATAGGCACAAAGGAAAAATAGGAAATTAAATAAGGGATAATGCAAATTATTATAAAAATATTTAAGAAAAACTAATATACTAATTGATTTAAAATATTGAATATTAGTTTCAAATAATGTAAAACTTATATGATAGTTTATAGTGGATTACTATTGATTGGTAAAGATTTTTATTTATATTAGAAATTAAAAAAAGGTAGTACATTAGGATTAGAGCATTTAGAAGGTATAGCGGCTTCCCTATTTGAAGACTTTTTTTTCAAGTGTTTTTGTGATAACTTGGCAAATCCTTAATTTTTTAGCTGCAACAAAAAAACTTTATTGATTATGAAACGAGAAAGTTTATATTTTAATTTGGTTTATAAATAAAAGTCGTGAAAATTTTATTTTTCACTTTATTAACGACAGAATGAAAAATACCCCAAAATCTTGAAGTATGCGATTTTACTATGTTTGTAGTTTAAAGAAAATTATTTAACGAATTAATAATGTTAATTAAATTTTATATAATCAAAATTGAATTTATTTTTGAATTTTAAATATTTAAATTTGGTCTGAATTAATAATAAACATTAATTAATATACATATACAAATTTAAAATTAATCAAAGCATAATTTTGATTTTTTATAAGTGACATCTATTAAAAAGTATTAACACTTATAAAACAATATTGTACGACATCTACTAAAAAATATTAACACTTTCCATAATAAGAATACAAACCAAATATTTCACTTAGTCAATATATCTACAACAAAATTTCTTAATTTTGAGGACATCTATTTATTAAAATTCAAATCTATTTATTAGAAATTAGAATCAAAAGGAAATTCATTTACGTATTCTATACATCAACCATTCATTTAGATATTCCTAGCGACATCTATTAAAATAAGATCGATAATCTTAGTTAAAAATAAAAAGCCATCTACTAAAGAGTATCGAAACTAAAAAGTAAATTATTTTTGATTGAGGTATTTGCTAATTAAAATATTAAAAACTTGAAATTAATTTTTAGTTTCGATACTCTTTAGTAGATGGCTTTTTATTTTCTTCAACTAAGTTTTGATCATAGAATAGAGACAATTTGATATTTTAATTTTAGTTTAGTAAAATATTTGGTTTGTATATGTAATAAAATATATTCTTATTATGGAAAGTGTCAATATTTTTTAGTAGATGTCGTATAATATTATCTTATTAGTTTGAATACTTTTTAATAGATGTCACTTATAATCAAAAATTATGAATAATTTTAAATTTGTATTTATTCCTATATAAATTTTTGTATAAATAAATTTAATTTAATTCAGATCAAATTTAAATATTTAAATTCAAAAATAAATTCAATTTTGATTATATTAAATTTAATTGAAATTACTTTTATATATAATTCGTTAAATAATTTTCTTTAAACTATACAACATAGTAAAAACATTTATATTTGAATTAATTTAAAAATATCTTTTATCTATTAATAATACTTTAATTTTCTTACAATTTTTCTGCCCTTTCTTCTTTATAAATAAGAGAAAATAGTATTTAGATTTTCTATTGCAAAAGAACACCAATATATAAAAAATTTGGATGCAAAAGAATTTTAATGCATAGTAATTTATCTAATTTTAATCTTATGTTGTGGGTATATAATGTTTTTCATTATAGATTATTTGTTTCATTATTATATATGTTGTGTATATTTCTTGTATAAATTTCCTCACTCAGGAAGAAAAATTAGTTTTTTTTAATGTTTTACCAAAAATAAATAAAAATTTGTTGTAATTTATTCTTGTTAGTTTGACACAGATTTTTATTTTTTATTTCTTGTATTGTTTCCAAACCAAAAAAAAAAAATTTTTACAAAATTTCAAGGGATTTTCGGCAACATAAATATAATGTTTAAAAATTGGTATATTTTTTTTTTGGGGGATTTAAAATACTTAAATTGTGGTTTGTTTTAAGCTTATGCTAGTGGTTTTTTTTAATGAAGAGATTTTTTTTTTTTAAATTATGTGTGTAAATAAAAAAAACACTATGGAAATAATTTGTCACAATTATCAAAAAACAAAAATTTGATAGTTTTGTTTTGTAAAAGAATTATGTGTATATTTTATTGCAGAATTTTATATATTCTCTCTATATTTTTGTATAGGATTTGTTGTCCCAAATTGCAAAATTCATTAAAGGAAAATATATAAGTGGTAGGTACTATAGGTAGGCCTTATAGGCTAAGCTCATAATTTGACTGTTGACCAAACCACATTTGAGGTACCAAAAAAATATTAGCCAAAAGAGGACAAAAAGATTTAAAAATTTAATTCGTTGAAGAAAATCTGCATAAAAAATATTTTAATAAGTTTAAAAAAATATTATTACCTATATACCAACTTACCAACCAACCGAATACTGAAAAAAAAACTTATTAATAAATCTTTGATTAATTGGTTTTATATTATATATATATCAAAACAAGCTTCAGTACTTTCAGATTCATAAGCTGGATAAAAGCTAATTATATAAAAGGCCACCATACATCGATTTACAACGATTCTTTTATAATATGCCCTTAACTGTTCGATCAATTAATCGATTTCTCAAGCACAAATTATATTAAAAAAAAAAAGACTAACCAATAATTTATGATGTGTTAAAAAGTTTTACATTTTGTTTTAAATTAAAAAAAAAAAATTAATCAATTTACTTTTCTCAAACAAGAAAAAACTTATCTTAATTTATATAATATATAGCTAGTTAGTTGTTCTTCTAGAATATGCATGACTGTGCAGAACTCTATATTTATTAATTATAAATATATAAAAAAAAATGTAAAATCATTCAACCAACATAATGACTTGAATTTAGTTTATTTCCTTTCATATTATTTAATTAATTTTATATATCTATAATTGCTAAAATGAATTGATTTAAAATTTAAATACTTTAAATGCAACAAGAAAAAAAACAATTAAATGTTTATCTGTTAAAAATATAGAAATCTTTGTCCGATATTTATGTGCTATATACGAAATTAAAGATTGAAATCTCTATTTTCAAAATCTGTATGGTTTTTATTGCATTATAGTACCAAAGTCGTATATAATATTTGCTCGTAGTACATACCCAATGAATAACATTAATATAAATATAGTATTTTTCTATTAATGATAAAAGTAAGTATGAGTTGAGTATGGCAATACTTTTTACAATCTACTTTTATACTATACCAAAATGTAGGTATTTTAATAACCTTTTATTACAAATTTTTTTTTTTGTCGAGGAAATTAAATAAAATTTGAAGTACACACAAGTATATTTATTTATTATTTATGTACGTATTCTGGTAGATAGTGTGGTGGAGCAACATAGCTGGGACAAGCTTCTTGCTCCCTTAATTTCTGGAGTAGAGCTCTCTTAACTTCTGAATGGGTGCTGATGCCTGTGTCGTTCTATTCTCTACTAGGTCTTTTTTCTTACTTTTTTAGTTATTAAAATTGTTATTAATGATGTCCAAATATTATTTATTTACCAAAACACCAGGTTAACATAAATCTCAGATATCTCAGATTTATCAAATAATTTCACATATCATTTTCATTTACAGTGCGACATTTTTATATTCTAGTGTATCTGGTGATTCAAGTTATCATGGTATTTATACAAAATTGTTTACCATTCTTTAACTTTAACACTTCAAAGGTGATAATTATATTAGTATTTCCATAAAAAATATATAAAAAATATTGTAAAATTAATTATTATATTAATTATATCCAAATTTAAATAAAGAATAACCGTGGATGGTATAGTTGAAAGAAAAATTACCTTTTTACATTAGCTTTTTAATTAATCTTTTGCAGTTCAATTCATTTCGATTTTTGTTTTATATCTATTTCCGCTCAGTTAAATTCAATTCATTTTTAGCTAATTTTGTTTAACTGTGGAAGTTATTATAAAAATTGGCACTGTAATAATGGTTCATATTTATATAAATATACAGTATATAGTATATAAAGGATGTATATTTGCTTTTTAATTGTAGATTTACTCATTCATGTGTATAATAATTGGTTATTTGTTAGTAGTATTATTTTTCATTATTATATCCTGGAATTTTCAAGTGAATTTAATTTGTAAAATAAACTTTTCAAAATAACTATATATGAATATACATACTACCATGCAATGTATACAGTTGCTCACAAAAGTATCCGGCCACCCTACTTGGTTCAATATATTTAATGTTTTTCACTTCATTTTCAATTAAGTATTTTTTTTAATATTGGCTATAAAAAGCCTTTACTAATGCACTTTATAATACTAGAAAAACATATTAGAAAAATGAATTAATTATCAGAAAAACTTACATAGCTGTCCGAACTCATAAAACATTTGACACTAAAGTCGGCCACTAAGTGTGTATGCATACGGGGGACTTCCCCAAAGTAAGTTTAGTTACCAAATAGTTTCCAAATAGTGCGTCATTCGAGAAAAATTGCATTTCCGAATTATGTACTTAATTGTTTGGTTGTCGATTTTTTCTGAAGTATATTTAATTTTGATATTTCTATGATTGGATTGTAAATTACAAGACTAAATAATGTTAAAAAATAATAATTATTTGTTTTCTGATATTTAAAACTTAACGCCTAAGATTAATTCTACTGAATAAAAGAAGTGGCCGGATACTTTTGTGAGCAACTGTACATATGTATAAAAGGGATAAACTTAGTAAAGGTATCATAACATAATTCCGAAAATAATGTAATAAAAAATATATATTTAGGGTGGCTGTCCAGCTTGATTTTGTTAATTTTTAAAACTTGATTAGATTATTTTTAATTTAGATAACAGTTTCTTTATCTTAGAATTAAAATCAACAAGAAATACATAAAAGTGTAGAGAAAACCACTTGAGGACAAAATTGAAGAAAAATAACATTTAAATATTGAGTTTTTTTTTAAGTCAATTAATGAGTCGACAGTAATTTATATATAGTTAATTATAATATTATTTATTTTCAATTTTTTCATAACTCTTTTCATCATACCAATCTTAAGTTAAATATATCATTATATGGTTCGGAATCCTGGACCATTATTCAATTTTAATGAAAATGTTACTTTCGCCACAAATTTTTTTTACCCAGTCGATAAGATATTAATAAAGGAGTGGCGATCTAACTATAAAGTTATCTATAAATATAGTTAAATATCCATAATAACAGTAATAATATTGATATAAAAGTTTATCGATAAATGTACAATCATATAGTTGTATGTAATACAATAAAAAATTATGTATATATAGTATTTTCTAAACTATTCTAAACGTTCTCTAATATTATTTAGATATACACTAAATACAATTATATAGAACTTTTACGGTGCACAGACTAGAAAAATTGTACTTTTGTTTAGATTTTAACATTACCTAACATATATACCAAACATATCTAAATGATTCGGAAATTTTAGTGATCATACAGAGATAAATAAAATAGCAAATCAATATTTCGTTTAATGGTTAAATTTTCCTTGATTTTTATTATATATTTAAGATTTTTCTTACGTAACTATATATAAGTTTAAAATATTTTTCGGTGTTTATGTAGAGCATTTGAATTAACCTAATCTATCACAATTGTAAAATAACCAAAATATACATCTGGCTCTACATTCTGCTGTTTCAAAAATATGTCTGGAATTTTTCTTATAATATTATTTAAAAAAAGTCTTTAACAGAAAAGCTTATTAACTTAAATTCAAGTTCATTTATTTATTTTTTTTATCATATGTTTACATAACATAACAAAAAATTCAATCTTGTAATTGTTATATTTATATTTTTATAAATATTTTTCTTGTCATTTATTTTTTTTTAGTTTCGACATTCTCAAGTGGTTAATAAAGAGTCTTGTCGTACATTTATACATATATATAATTTAGCTAAGTCAATTTCAGAGTATATATTAATTTGATTCATTAAATAATAATAATTAATTTAATATATTAAATTCTACCAATAATATTTATATATATAATAATTTAATAATTTGCTACCCAAGGGCAATTTAATATTACATTTCCTTTTAGCTTAGCATGATATTAATTTATTAATATTATATAGACTCGATTTTTATACTCTTACTGTAGAGTAGACTATTATAGTCTTTATAAGACTGTATACAATTTGGTTTCAATAATGTTAAGACTTCTTTTTTTCATTTGCGGTTTTGTACTGAAAATATATCTATCAAAAAAATTGCTTTTTGCTGCTATATTTTATTTGTTCTTCAACAATTTTGTTTTTTCTACTTATATTTCTTTGAAATATTTCATTCGTTGTTGTTGTCAACAAATAATGGTTGCCGGCATTTAAACATAAGAAAGTCTTATAAATAATTTGAAAAAAAAAAAAAAAAAATGAATTGTGGTTGGTTTTAAATTTCGATTTAAATTGCACAGAAAAAAAAATGAATAAATAAAAATTGTTTATAAAGGAACATGAAACTCTGTGATATGTTATTAAAATTTATTGTAAAATGGTTTCCTCGATTTGGTTACAGTTTTAAATTTCCAGGTAGATCGGATTTTATTCAAATTTTTGTTTATTTACATTTTTTTTTTGACGTGAATGCGTCTATAAAATTGGTGCTAAACTGAAAATCCGAACAAAAATAAAGGTAAACAGTTTGGTATTGCAACTCGAAAACTATTATTTATATTGAAAATTCAAATATACCACTTGATATTATAAGAACCAAAGGGACGACAAAATGAGACGAAATTGATGGTGCATACGCCTATATAACTTACTCAATTTTAGTCCGAATTTTATCCAACAAATAAATGGATATTTATTGTTTATATTTCAAAAAATTAATTAGAAAAGGAAGTATTAAAAAACATGTTTAATTTATTGAATTGAAAAATTTGCTGGTATTTCAAGTTCATAAAGTTGTATAGTTAGTTCGTTAATGATTTTTATAATAATCTGCTAATTTTTGATTATAGTTTAATTAAGAGATTATCGAAATATTAATTTAAAATGTAGAATTTTAATCATTATAACTTTAATTTTGATGATTAAATTATAGCGATTTTTTGGAAAATGTCTTAATTTAATAATTAATTACGATATAAGATTGCCTAATGCCTCGTCTTTGATACTCCTATATTTCCTTTTGTATCATAAAACTCGACAAATATGGTAATTTACAAATATTACAATAAGAATTCGACAGTTACATTACGTATTTCTAAAATTTCTGTTTCAACATAACGATATTATTATCATCATGATTGCATTTTACCAAAAATAAAAGCGTCTTTCGTACACTTTATATTTAAATAATTAAATTCGTATTTCCTGGCATCAAAAATTAAAATTTATAGTATTATAACTAAAATATTTACATTCATTTAAAATGAAATTTAAAGTTATGAATTTGTTCATTATTACAAATGGAAATCTATAATTTAAATCTTACCTAAATTTATATTAAAAGATCATTAATTACTTTGACTATAAAATTATAGAAATGTATATTAGCAAACAAAAAAAATGATTACAATTATTGGTAAAATTGTCCTACTTTAAATAAATTTTTGCTACTTTGGATGTTTTCTCATTATACTTTCTTCTGCGATCTTGTCTATTCATTCTTTTCACGAAGTCATTACAAGATCGATAAAAAATATATATATATGTAATAATAAATTGTGGTATTTTGTCAGTTTCTGCTTGAAACCATAAAATGTATGTTTAAAAATGTAATTAAAACCGCAAATTCATTTTATGTTATAAAAGAATAATAAATGAACATAAAAAAAAAAACTACATAAAAAGATCATTTCACAAAATTAATGAAATTTTATATCAAAAAAAAAATTTTTCGGTTAGCAAAATAATTTGCTAATATTTTTAAAAATTTATTATACCGTATTTATATATTAATTTTAATATTAATAAATTAAACTGAGAAGAAGAATTCTACTTAAGATTTCTCTGTCGGAGATCAAATTAGATTATAAGATATCAATTTCGACAGTATCTTTGCTAAAGTATCTCTGGAAGTTGATGTTTTTTTTTTCATATTCTATGGATTTACATTCATAATGGTATCTTTTTTATTTCTAAGCTAAATAAAGGCATTTATTCAAAGTGAATTCTATACAAAAGTGTCATTGGCAATTGTTATCTAATTGAATTTTTTTTTTGTGTACTATTGTGATCTCTTATGAAATTTATAATACCAAAAAAACAATTATTAACTTTATTATGTCAGCAGTAATATTTGCTTTGGTATACAAAAAGGAATTGAAGATTATAATATGGCTGGCGTTGATATAAAATGGACAGCATTGTATATTAATAATTCAGTTTAATTGTTTATTTATTCCAGAAGACTGGCACAATATGAAAAGAAAAATAATATTTTTTTAAAAAAATATTTCAACTGACGAAACGCGTTAACGTTTTTGATATTGAAGGAGGTCGTTTTTTTTTTTGAAAATGAAGAATGACTTTTTTTGTATGCTGGGAATTGTTGATGTAATAACTATAAATGATAAATTAAATTTTATTGTAACAAATTCATAAATTTCCAAATTATTTTAGTCTTTTTTATAATCAGACACATCACTTTAGTTTGGCAAAAGACAAATTTAACTTTAAAAAAGATTAGTTTAGTTTATGGAAAAAATATTTATAAACATTCGAATCGAATTGAACAACCGAATATTTGTCTGAGAAATTTATTTCTAAAACAAACTTGTATAAATATATTTTTCTATCAAATTTGAATTTTTTTTTTGTAATTTTTGCCATGCAGAAAGCAGCTTCTCTTTGCAGACTTTTTTCCAATTTTTTTTTGTTTTAAAGTTGGCAAATTAAAAGATATTTCAATTCTGTTTGCTAAATTTTGTTATAAATAAAATTCCCCGTCGATATAGATATAAAATTCACCTATATTGGAGAAATTCCTTTTAAATATAGCAGCAGAGTAAATAATTTAGCAAATATTATTATTTTTCTAAAGTTTTCTATTCAATAATTACAAAATTCTTATGTTGACTTTTATTATACAATTTATAAATTTACAAAACGAAAGGCTTCTTGCAAAATTTTGTTATGATTTTGAGCAATGCAAATGTTCCTGGAAAAAATTATTTTTTATCATTTTATTTAATCTATTTTGTTTGTTTTACTAAAGTCCAATATCTAAAATATATTCATATCTACGAAATCCATATAGAAAATATAAATATTGAAAGATACGACCTGTATTTTCCCATATAAATAAAAATCTTTCTAATCATTTAAGAAAATCTTGTTGTGGTTATATATGTATGTATATATGGTAACAAATAAATAGAAGAATTCTAAAATTTATATTATTTATATAACAATTTATTTATTTATTTACAAAATTGTCTTCTAATTTTATTATATATAAAATTAACAAATTGTCTATTTAACTTACTAATTTCTTTCCTACACCAAATTATATTATCTATATAATAAATTTAAATTCATTTTATTGTTACATATATATATTATAGTATATGTATTATGTTTTATTACAATTTTCGAACCTAAATGTTAACAAGGATATAAATTAAAATAAAAATTTAAATAAACAAAAAAAAATAATTGTTTTTATCATTACATTTTATGAAATTCCTAAATGACTATACAAATAATGCAGTTGATAAAAGGATAAATCATTTTATTTTGTACATATATATCTATATTCATTTATATAAAACATGAAAATTATAAATCTCATGAGATTATTGAGCTGCAATAAAGGATAATGAATAATGAATTACAAATGTATATATAGTTTAAATTTATGTTTTATGTGAAATAATAATGAATTTATGTAATAAAGACTATATATTACGTATAGATAAAGTTAATACACCACACATAATATAAAATTATAGATAAAATATTGTTTTTGATTATACCATGGCCAAACTGAAGTAATTAAACCGGATTGACGTTTAATATTTATTTTGATAACCGATTATAAATGTGCAGAATCAAATTTAATAAAATATTTATTATTTATTTATGGATTTAAAATATTTTTACCAAAAAAACAAAAATTAAATTGAAATATTTACAAAATTAAATTATTTTTATAATTTTGGAAGGGCAATCAAAAGTTTATTAAAATTTATTGATAATTAGTTAGGTTAGTGATAGTCAGTGAAGTACAAAGTACGTTTAGCATTCGTATTTCTTTATTGTAGGCATAAAACATTATAAATTGTTTGTAAAATTTGTGAATTTTCAATAATTTGTATACACATTTGCAGTCATTTATGCAGATATAATACTTAAAGATTGAAATTATGTTCCATTTCAGCTAATCTGAACTTTCATTTTCTACATGTTAATCCAAAAATATCCAAAATCGTTGAATCATGAAAAAATTTATTAAATATCAACTTTATATGTACTTTTTTAATAGATACAAATTAATTTTTTTCTTTACTTATGGTAATAATATAAAGTAAATAAATTTTCTATTTAAAAATTAAAATTTATTTTCTCCATTAATTAAATTTTACACGGTAGAATAAATATATTTTCATTTTAAAATGAAAGATAAAGAAGAGATTTGTTTCCTTCATGTTTCTTTTATACTCCGCAACTAAATAAACAAACTTTGTGATTTTAAATTCATTTTTCTTTAATGATTTGTATATTTCTGGTGGTGTATATACAATTTATTAAATTGACATATATAAATCTTATATTAATTTCTTGCAATTTTCAATTTTTAATAAATAATTTCACTGAATTGTATATTTACCAGCAAGAAAACTGAAATTTCTTTTTCGAATTTAAATATACGATAGTTATATGTATTATACGATATATGCTAATAAACAAAAAATGTTTTGAACAAATGCGTATCGCCGGGAAATATACGATGATCTAGATCTAGAATTTGTATTTGGTATACTACACTACATCAACAATTATTTTTGTTGCTAAAAAAAAATTAGAATGTTTAATAAATAAAATACACTTTCAAAAAAAAAAAAATTTGAAATAGAATTTTGCAATTTTTTTCGTTTTTTTTTTTTTGGTAAAAATCCAGAATAGAATTTTATTTATTCATGAATTAGCCATAGAGATTTCCTTTTGCATCATGTAACAACGTATAAAATTTAATCAAAGAATTATGTATATAAATCACATATAACAACAAAACTATATTTTCTGTAATTATTTCGCAGACATTGAGGAATTATTTATTTATAATTTTTGGATTTTGAGTACACATTGAAAAATTATATAAAATAATTTTCATATGGTTATTTAAATTTATATATAGTTGCAATTTTTTTTTTTGCTGGAAAATGTATTACATATATATTTAAAAAAAAAATTTCAATTATAAATGGAATTATATAGTCATTTGTATTACAGATTATTTTATTTAAATATTTAATTATAATGATCCTTGTAGATAAAAATAATAATAATTACTAAATTTTGTTGATGAAATTACGAGTATATATAAATTATATTGATGGAAAAATACTATATTTATTGTCTAGTCTAGACTAAAAATTATATATACCAAAAGTTTGATATAAAAAATTTATAGTAGCAATGTATACATTAAGATTTTTTTTGTCCATTTAACTCTTTTCATGATTATAATATAATTTTTATTTGATAGGCAATATATTAAAAATTAAATAATATTGAAATAAAAATATCATTAATTCTATTTATAGTTATTGAAAATTTCCAAAAAAATTATATGTATTAATTATCTGATTAGTTAATGTCTAATCCCAGTGGCGGACTAGGCTTCCATAGTGATACCAGAAGTTTACTTGGTATACAAGTCTGGGCAATCAAGTTTTGAGAGAAAGATTTTTGAATTTCTTATGCAACTATAGTAAAAACTGAAAGCTATTGTTGATAAGCTGTGAAAATTAATTTAAATCAATTGACATTTCGAATTTTTCCTTGATCAGTTATGACAGGGTTAATGAGCTTCCTTGAAAAATATAATTCTTTTAAATACCTTTCTGTCCGATGCAATCATAATGAATCATCAATAATGACATTTAAATTTATATTTCCTAAAATAAAGTTTTCATTTATCATTAATAATTTATATAATTAAATTTATATACAGATTTTTATTTAAATGTCATTTGAGTGCAAGACTATATTTTTTATACTTATTTTGGTTGTACTTTGAATTTAATATTTCTGGCACGTGTTTATTTGAACTATTTGCTAGTGTATTTTTTTTTATTATTATTTGTAAATGATGAAATTTTTATATTTAACATATAGTTTTTATTTGCTATTCATTTTAATGTAGACCACCGTATACACATTTTGTGTACATATAAAGTATATATTTAACTTTAATGTAATGACACAAAAAAAAAATTAAATTAAATGTTGATTCACTGATAACAAAGAAATATTGTGTTGGAGACATTCTGGTAGAATGGGTTATAATATTTGACTATTCTGTTAGACTTCTGAACTTATTAGTTTTATGGCATTTAAAAAAAAATACATTTAATTTTACTATATTTACAAATAAACTTTTTTGGTCAAAAAAAATAATATTTGTGTAAAATTGATAACAAAAATATTCAATATTTAATTTATTTGGGTAAATTTATATATAATTATTAATCAATGCCATAAAAAATTTGATATTTATATAAAATATGAGGAATTTAAAATAACATCATAAATATATATATATATATAAATTAGGTGTGGTATGTTTTGCAATTTATTTTATTTACTATTCACATGAATTTTAAAATATATCATAATTATTAATCTACGATAAAAAAATATATTATTTATTTAAATTGTCATTTAAGATAACAAAATAAAAAAATACAAAATTGTTGGCTTAACATTTATAGAATTTTGTTAGTGATCTTGGGTGTATCTGTATATAAAAAGTTTATAATATATGATTTTGTATCAACAAGTGGGCGTTTAATCAATCACAACCGACAACCTAATATCATTTTCAAAAAAATGGATAGAGTGTCAATTGACAATAAAGGAGATATATCAATAGAATTTATTAATTTCATTTTATTTTCAATGAATATTTCCCAGAAATTTATGTTAATAAGACATCAAATTTACAATGTTAATTTTTTGTTATATTTTTTTTATTTATTGTATCATATTTAAATTTTTCTGTATAAATCATTATTAAATGTAAATTTTGTATATAGTACTTGACCAATAATGATTCAATTCAATTGCCAGAAAAATATACTTAGATTGCTTCTTAGAGTCTTTTATATCAAAAAATATATTTTGTGAATGTCAAAGTATATAGATCAAATTGGTCTTTTTATAATTCAAATTAGTCAGTTTATGTAATTTTAATTAACTTTTTTTTTATTTTAAAATAAAAAAAAAACCAATCAAAATGAATTAAAAAGAATAAAGTCCAATTTGAGGTCAAATTAAATATTTTAAATTATTGTCCTATTAAAATTTATTTCCACCAATTTTTTAACTAACTGTCAAAACTGTCATAATAATGAACAATAACAAAAAATTTTTTTTTTTTTTAAATTTATTTCTGTGTAATATATTATCAAAAAAAATTTCATTACTATAGTTTTAACTATTCAACCGTGGTAAGAAAGTTTTTTTAGGTTTCGAATTATAAAAATTCACAAATTTTTTCCCTGGTTCATTTGAGTAATTAAGATAAATTTTGTGGTTTTTTCATGTTTTTTAACTTCAAAATAAGAACCAAATCTTTGTATTAAAAAATAAATAATAATTGTGGTTCTGTTGTTGTTGTTTAGGTATTAACAAATAAATTAAATATTGCTGAATAATTAAAAGTTGAATAACCGTAGACCATATTTTAAAATTACCAGCAAATATAAATCAAAATGTTTATGAAGGCATTTTACAAACTTCTTTAATAATTTTTTTCGTGTTATTTTTTATATATTTCTTTCTTTACCACTCAATAATAATAAGAATTTTACTTGAATTGAACTGGTTTTTTGAATTACTATATAGAAACGAACATAAAATTTATCTTAAACATAATAATATTAATCATAATAAATACAAAATATTATTTAAACTAAGGTATATAAACATTAAATTGGAAATTTCTAGATCAAAATGAATCTTTACAGTAGTATGCATACGTCTAGACTTTTCTTTGTTCTGGAGAGAAAAAAATGGAAGCTTTATAAAAAAGAAAATTAATGAATAATGTACGAAGAAAAAAAATGGTTTAAGAAAATCTAATATCTTTGGAAAATTTTGTAACTAAATACAATTTTCTTTGTTGACGGAAATTTTCTAATAATAATTAATTGATTTTAAGAAAAAAATTAAAGAAAATTTGTTAATTTTACTTATGCAGGTAGTTAAAATTTTCGACAAAGAAGGAAATAATCGAACTGTAGGTTTAATAAGTAAATTTTAGAATAAATAAATTGAATGTATACCAATATTATGATATTCTATTTTAATTACTATTTGGATACCAAAGACGAAAAAAAGTCTATACATTTTTTCATTATCTCCTCTTTTTTAACTGCAGATAACTTTATAGCTAAAAGTTTTGCCCTTAATGACTATGATTTTTTTTTATTTTGTACTATATTAAATTGCAATTAAACTTACTTTTTCAGCACTTTCAACTGTATGTAACTCAATATATATTTTTTTTCTTCTCTTTAATATACATTAAATTAAAATGTGATTTGTAAATTTGTGCCATACGTACGTTTTTTTTCTCCAAACACAGTTTAAAGAAAAATTATAATAAAAATCATAAAAAACAAAATTTCCGGTTTATTTATTTAGTTAATATGCTTCTTATTGTTCAACTAATTTTTACAAAATTTTCTTTAATTATGTTGTACAAAGACTTTCTTTCGATTATTATATTTCTTTTACATACTCGTAGAAAGAATAATAATTTATATTTTAGAAAGTGAGCTAAATAAAAAAGATCTTTTAGTTTATACCAAAAATGTTGACACAATATTTAAAAGTCTATAAATATTCTTAAAATTTAACTAAAGGTGTATTATATAGGATAAGAATGTAAAAAAAGTATATCTGTAAGGTACATAAAATAATAAAATTCAAGAGAAGAAAAAAAAGTGAAAAACATATTATTTTTTTTAAACTAATTTATACTAAAAATACCAAAACTATATTTTTTTTTTTTCTTTATAATTTCATGCACGATTTAAAAAATCTGCACGAATCATGGAATCTTTCCGGCTTATATTTTCTAGACTAGATCTGATGGAAAAATTAGTATTTTTTTTTTTCTTGCCGTAACATTGCGTGTCTAAGATAATGTTTTTTTTTTTGTATTTTTGTACTCTCTTAAAATTTAACAGTACAAATTAAATAAATTTATGTTTTTTAGTAAATTTAAATTTTTCATTTTGCAATTTAAGTTTTTTTTTTTTTGGTTTTAAATATAACTTAAAAATAAATAACTTAATATTATTAAAAAAAAAAATTCATGTAATAATTTGAAAGTCAATAATTTTGTTTCCGGTTACAAAATTTTATTAACTTTTTTTTGGGCAGTTTTTTTTTTTCTTTAAATTTAATTTTTAATAAACTTTAATTTATTTAATTTTTTTTTTGGTTTGGTTTGGTGGAAATTACTTTTTAATAAATATTTAATTTAAGAATTTAATATAACAAATAATGATTTTTTTGTTTTGTTTTTGGGTTTTTGTGGAAATTATGATGAAATGCCTGAGTACTTTTAGTATAATATAATTTTTTTAAGTAAATTACTTTTTTAAGTATAATTATAGGGAATCGTTAATGTTAAGTTTCAACTATCAACATAAGTAATCGAAAACGATATAATATTTGAAATTAAATTGACATTGCGTATATCCTGTCTCAAGAAAAATTCGAATAACTTATTGAATGCAATCCTTATTCAATATTATTCATAGTTTAAAATTATGAAAACATTTAGCTAGCATAACTTTTCCTCCGAAACTATTCAAATATTCAAATATTCCTCCACATAAAATATGAAAAATTATGATAAATAATGGAAAATATGGAAATTGATGATATGACAAATTTTAAAACTACTATAAATTTAATTAAAGTCTTTAAATTCTGATTGACTGTTCCATTAAAATCTGATTTGGAGAAATGAAAAAGGCTAATAGAAACTCTAATTAACATTAACTCACATATCATAGTCACTTATCAAAGTAAAATGAACAAATATGTGCGAATATTCGTAATAAATATTTAATGCCATCCACTGGAATATTATCAAAATTCCAGATTTCTTTAATTTGTCAGCATAAATTTTATTTTTGTCGTGTTATTTTTTTTTAAATTCACAATTATTTAAAGGAAGTTTGTAATTAATGAAAATATTAACAAAAAAAAAAAAGATACTTTGACATTGCTGTACATAGCTCGTATAATTAACCGAAATTTAAAAGGAATCTTGCAATTAAAATGATATGAGAAAATATAAAAGTTTTAATGAAATTTTTTTTGCTGTTGAAATTCAAACCGTGGGTAGTTTTATTTTTGACAGACAATTTTATGATTATATGTAACTTATGTCAGTTTCAGTTTGTCCGTATGATATGCCTTTTATTATTTCTAATTACATTTACATATATCTAAAAATTGTAAAGAAAACAGTGTAATCAAAATATTTTTATTTAACTGACCAGTTTTTCATTATAATATGATTTTCTAAAGAGGACTAAAGGACTAACCTTTGTTTCTTTTTAAACTACTATATTAAAAACCATATACATTTTATATAAAATGTACTTTTCGTTTATATGCAATTTATTTTACTCCTTTGAACTCTTAAAAGCATAAAATCTTTTCAATAATATCATAAAAAAAAAAGAAGATATTTTGGATGATAAACTCCATTTTACCATGTCATACATAACATATTTATTTTGTATCGAAAGGATATTTTTCAGTTTTGCTGTAAGGATCAAAAATATAGCTAGAATATTTTTGAGTTAGGTAAATTGTGTTAAAAATAATGATGTATACTTTGTTATGATAGATAGACAAACTTCATCATTCTCTCTATCCTATCCATTAGTATATGTTCAACAAACGACGAACATATTTATAAAATTTAATAGTACATATATGGTGGAGTTCATAAAAGTTGGTACATTTATAGAATATGCATGAAAATTTAATTTTTTGCAACATCAAATAGAAATATTAATTGAAAGCTTTTTACATTTTAATATATGGTGAGTTTCATAAAGATATTTTGATACGAAAAAGAAAAAATTTTAATGAATTTAATTGAACAATAAATTACAGGAAATTGAAAATTATACCATAAAAAAATATTGTTCTTAGTTTGTCTATTTTTTTTAACTGGGAATTTTTGAAATTTAAATTTCTGAATTTCTGAACTTTAAAGTTATGGGAAAGATTATTGTTGCAAGTAAAAGTAAACTACTAAATATACTAAATATTGGACACAATTTCTTCTTAAATTTGTTTGGAACGTAAAGTATTTATAGCAACAAAGAATGTCGTTATCTTTTTCGTAATTATTACTTTTCCAGTTTGGTTTCGATTCTTAAAATTTCTTGTTATATGATCATCTCAAGGTATTTTGTGCCTAATAATATTTGAAATTTTATCTGAAAAGTTAATAATTCATCACTATTTTGTGACAAGTTAATTACATCTCATAAATTAACCGGTTTTTTTGTCATATTTTACGCGTATATACATTTTTTCAATATGTAGCATTTATGTCACAAATAATTAACCACATAATTTTTTTACTTCAAACTTAAATATTAAGTTATATTTTAGCCGAAATATTAATTAACCGAACATTATTATTTTTACCTTCACTTTTTTTTTCGTAGATTTTAAATATGAAATTTTCATTTATTCAAAAATAATGAATAGAACCTTGATTTATGATCAAATATTCAAGTGTCTGCCGTGTAATTTTCAATAATAAAGTAAATTTACGTAATATGTGAAAGAATATGTGTGTCTCAATTAATAAATTATAAAGTTTAGCTGTAAGGATAATCTCAGAAACAAGCAAGTAATTCAACATATATATTATCACATTTAGGTATAGTATACCATTATGAAACTATTATATTCTACACCAAATTGCCTATATGATAAGGAATATTATATTTGACTACAAACAATTTTTATTTTACTATGTGAATAATGAAACAAGATTATAATGTTGAAAAGGATTCTTATATGAACTTCATCACCTCAACGGTTCGTTTCGTGCGCCTATTATATTCACATTTTGTATTGTTTATATATGAAAATTTATAGCCTAGAGAAGATAATTCAACAAATTTTTATTTTCCAACAAAAGATAAAATATTATAAATAAGTAAAATAAAAATTTCATTATATTGTAGGAAAATTTAAAGTAAATATCTTTTAGAATTTATTGTTGATATAGGTTAGTGTATATATGTAAGCTTCAGGTAAGTAAACACATTGCATTATGTGCACATATAACAATGAAAAGTTTCATCAACAAAAACTGAGAAAAATCCGCTGGATTATTTGCCAGTTTTATGTGTAAAAAGAAATTTTTGTATGCCTGATGTTGATAGATAAAAGTTATGGTTTTTCGTTAATAATTAATAATAGTAGAAGGTTTAAGATTTAATTTGATTTATGTCCGTAAGATATTTTGATAGAAAATTTGCAAAAAAAAAAAAAAAGGATGTGATTAATTAACATTTTTGCTCCGTAATGAAAGATTTGTAGAAAAATTTACAGCCATTCTCATTTTTAAGGAAATTTTTTCCGGAACAGATACTTGAAAATTGTCGAATTGTCATTATTTGAGTTGTAACAAATCAAATTATTTAATGTTTTTTTTACTGATTCAGTGCCAATATTGTTAAATATTTACAAATTTTTGCCTAAAATTTGATTAAGCAATGCGTAGTATTATAAATTTTCCAAATTTTTCCAATCAAAACAACATTTTCCCAAAAAAAAATAAGTAAATAAATTTAATATTAATTAAGACTTCTGGATACTTTCACTTTATACAAAATAAAGTGAAATATTTATACAAAATACAATTTCCAAAATAAAACATTTTCTAAAATTCTAAAATTTTAATCTAAATTTATAAGCATATAGTACTATAAAGATTTTGTAAATTTATTTTATTTTATTTATGTTTTAACGTTTTTTAACCATTCAACTGAAATATAGCAATAATTTATTTTAACACTGGCGAATTAATAAAAGATTACATTGAAAGATTAACTCAGCAAATATAAATTTTATGACCAGAAAAAGGAAAAAAAAAATTTTTTGCAGTGATAAATGATTTTTTAACTTTTCCTCATATTTTATGTTGTTGTGTATATGTTTTGTTTATATAATATGTATTAATATTTAATCTGATTTCATTTTGTATTATCCTTTAACAAAATAGGATTAAAATAAATACATACATATATATGTACATTACATACTTATATGTTATACATCAGATTTTTATTTATTACTAAATAAATTATGTATATCCAATTTTTTTGTGCATGGTATGCATTATTTTTGGTGTCTATAACGATCGGCGATATCATGACTATTTATATGTTTATACTATGAATAATACTTTTTATATTCCTGAAAATATTTTTACAACGTTACAAAAGGATTTTTATCTACCTTCAGTATGTTTTTTTATATTTCAAAAAAAAAAAATTTGATGAAATTCAGATGACACAGAGTTGTCAGTACTGTAGTCAAAGTTACTAACGACAGAAATAAAGTTGATTTTTAAAAAAATGTGAAATTTAAAAAGGGATTTTTAAAAATTAAATATTTAAAATGAAATTTGATAATTTATTTCAATCTTTTTAAAAATAAATTTTGTAATATAATCGATTAAATGTGTTGTTTAGTTTGTTATGTTGATTTTAAGATAATTAAGTACTTCTATCAAGAAAATTGAAGCAGGTAATTATATGAAAATTATGCTATTCAAGCTAATAAATTTCTATTTTATATAAATAATTTACTATACCAACAGTAAATAAAGTGATAATATTATATTTTCTTTTCATTTCACACACGTGCCTAACGCCTTAGGTGTAAAACCAAAACTATTAACCAAAGTCCAGTCAAAACAAATTAGTTTTTCTGGTGACAATTATAGCATAAAAAATATTATCAATTTCAAAAAAATTTAAGTAGACCAAATTTTTACTATGATTCACTAAAATATCTACAATAGTAAATATAAATTTACGATTTCCCACTGATTTAAGAGAGAAAAGTAAGAAAAAAAATATTAATTTAAATTTTGAGATATTCATTCATTGCACGAAATATTATTGAAAAAAAATTATTTATCGTATTTAATTTCATAGTAAATATTTTTGTATTAATTTGAAAAATAATTTAAAAAAATATATATATGAAATTTACTGAGTCAGCATAATTTTTAGGTCATTCAGAAAATATAAATGTTTAAGATTTTATTGATTTTTACGTACAACTATTTAAAATGCATTATGGGTGACTGTCACAAATGATTGGATTGTTTAATTACTTTAAATTTCACAATTTTTATGCAGTATATTTAAAAATATATTTAAAATTATTTTAAATTAATATTGATTAAATATAATTAATAAGTGAATTTGAGTAATTTTTTTTTTATGGAAATAATTTATTTGCTTATCTATTATTATTTTTTGTAAAAATTCAGGAAATATCTCTAAAATTTAGACCAAAAATTTACAATTTTTATAACAATTTTGCCACAATTTTATAGTAAAATTGATTGAAGTTAAATAGTAGTAAAGTATACCAAAATTTACCAAAATAAATTAATGATTTTCTGGTTATTTTTGAAACCAATTTAAACGCTTTTTTATAGGAAATAAATTTTTGTTCATAAATTACAATTTTTGTAGCACCAAATTATCGCATGTTATATAAAATTGAAAAAAAAAACGTACGTTTTATGTAATTTTTTAAATCATTATTAATTATATATTCCAAAAAAAAAATATAAGTAAGAAATCCAGATCTATATTAATTAAGAAATATAATAGTCATCCAAATATGAAAATTAAATATTGTTTTGATTGATCTATTAAGCTTTAAGCTTCTCCACATTTGGATAAATTATTTATTCCTATATATTTTTTTTTACTGAAGTATTAAAGTCACATTCGTTTTCTACATAAGTGAAAGTGACAGTTTATTTTCGATTTAAAATTACAAAAAAAATAAATAAATAAACATTTATATAAGACGCTAATTTTACCTTCATAATAATTTTTTTATACCATATGTATGTTTTATTTGTTATTAAAGTGTTACATAAAGTTTTGGTATAAGCGGTTTGTATCCAAAAAAAATTTCATTTATTAGCATATTTATTGTATATTTAAAATAGTTCCGGTGTTATTATTTATTTATTTATGTATGATAAAACTTTTGCTTGAAATTATAAAATTTTTTGAAAAAACAGAATTTACATAATATTACGAAATTATGGAATTAATAATAAGACGTGACACAATTTTACTTATGGGAAAGTGCTGAATCAATGAAAAACAAAAAAAGTAAAAATAAAATATTTTATTTATATAATTTTTGTTTGTTTATTTTTCTCCCCTTACCAAGGTGATAATTATTTTTTTTACTTAAATGTATTTAATTTATAGTTTTAAAAACTGTGAAATTGTAAATTATATTCTTTTAACACTTTAAACTAATTTTTGTCGAACATTTTATAAAATTATTGAGTCTGTGTACATTTTATATTAAATTAACCTTAAAAATTAAATTTATGCTTAAAATTGAATATTTAACAAATTTTATTTAATTATCATAGCATAAAACCTTGAAATATTTTGTTTAAGATTTTTCGAAATTTACTAAGATTTTTTTAAAGTATTTTTTTTTAAGGTAAGAATTCCTATAGTTTATATTATTTTAATTATGTATTAGATTTGGTCCAACATATTTCCAATTCCAATGCTAGAATTGTGGCGACTATAATATGAACATATACACATTTCCGGGTACTAAATGGGCGAAACATAATTTTGATAACGAAATTCAATAATTCAAATATCATTGACATTATTTCTATTAATGATAAAATTTTCTGTATACCTCCTTCAATTTAAAAATAGAAGATTAATAAATTATCAAAATTTCACTAAAAAAATTATTTTATATCTTGTAAATTTTTGGGGAAATTCAATAAAAAAATATAAAATCACAGACGACAAATTTTCTGAATAGAATTTTCATTTTCTATGCTTTTTTTTTTTAAAATAAATATTAAGTCTATTGTTATTGGTAACATTAAAATAGTTTAGATTCCTATGGGAATATTGAAAAGCAACCCTCTTGAACATTTCATATACAAAATATACATTTATTGACAATGTGCAGAGATTATATTTTTTGTGATTTTCTCCCATGGGAGTAGTACACCAAAAATACAATTTAATTTCTAATTATATTTTATTTTATCAATTATTATTGCTAAATTTAAATTTTTGTAATATAATTTATTTAAATGTTTGTTATCAAATTGAATAATTTATACATTTTATTATCAAATAATTAATTGATTTGGTAATTTAATTTTTCATAAATTATTAATTTTTTGAAATATTATTATTTATATTATTTATTTTTCAATTTTTCTTATAATTTATTTTGCATTGTAAAATTTGTTAAAATATTTTATTGACAATTTTATCCAGGGGTGGATTAAAATATATAATTATGAATTTTGAATATAATTAAATTGTAGCTATTTATAATTATGTTTTTTCCAAAGTTTAAAGTTGCAATGAACTTAAAATGGACTAAGGTATAGTACCAGTGAACAAAGTTACTAAAAATTCTTGCTAATCAATAAAAAATATTGTAAATTTTAACTATTTATGCAATATTAAATTCAAATTTCAAATTTTTCAATTATATAAAGTTTTCGAAATAACAAAAAAAGCATTTTTATATCGAAATTCGAGAAATATTAAATATTTTTATGGTATATTAATATAATTTATATCAAATATTGAACAGCATGACGTAAAATTAAGTGAAAATTATAATTAACTTTTGCAATTACTCAATTTACCATCATACAAATTAATATTTTTATATAAAATAATTATTTAATAATTATTTTAATTTCATATTTGCTTTCTTGATTTATTCATTTTGATGGAGCATTAAAAACAAACAATCATGTGTCCAGTTGTAAAATTTTATATATATTATTTATTATTTTAATATATCAAAATATTATGTATATAAATTATTTATTTGTTTGTTTGCATAACATATATTTTTTCAGATTTAAATTACAAATTACGTTATAAACATTATACAACTATGTACTTGTATTTAATTTTTATTTCCTTATGTTCAATAATACCACCAAGCGTTTTCATTTTATTTAAATGTTGAAAAAACATCTGCAAAAGCGTTGATAACAAAATGAAATCAAACTTAAGGCTTAGTTATCAAATTTCCATGTAGATTACAACTAAAATCAAAAGTGGTATTTGAATAAGGAAAATGACACTGTTACAGTTTAAAATATTTTTCACTTTTATATATCTGAAATGTTGGATTACAAAATTAAAGAAGTAATTTGAATAAAAGTAAAAATATCTTTACTATTATTTCGCTTAAAATCTAATTTTTCCAAAAATCAGTTTCCAATTTAGATAAAGAAAATTAAAAATGTCCACTAAAACTTTTTTATAAATCATAAATTTAAACAAAAAAACCATTAATTTTAATATTTTTCTTGATTATAAATCATTATTTTAATTGGAAATATATCAATCAACAGAGAAAAGGCTGACAAAACATAAAATATATTATTTTTTGTATATAGCAACAAATGTTGCAAGTAACATACATTTTTATGCTTCTATCTTTTATGTTGTATGTTGTGTATCTTTTGTATCTGTTGAAGAATATTTAATAAACTGAAATGAATGAAAATGAAACAAAGTCTGAATCATTTCAACTTTATATTTCTTTTATTTACATTTTTCTATGCATTTAAATTTTTAATATTTTTCTTTTATTCATCGCCTTCATTGCATTTACGAATAGTGTTGCCATATATTAAGAGTTTTCTATTTAGAAATTCTAGAAATATTTCTAATATTTACTTTATGATTTTATTATTAAAATATCGATTTGTCAATAAATTTTCGAACTCATTAAAATTTTTACACTAAGTATTTTCATTTTTATTGCAGATCCTTTTTTTTCTTTAATATCCTTTTCGACAAAATTTAATGTTACCTTCGACTTATCATCTTGAATTTTGTTGCTTTTAAAAATTCATTTTAACCATTTTTTTTTTGGATATAATTGCCGAAAAGAAATGCCAATATATTTACTTATAGTTCGTCATTTTCCATTTACATTCTGGTAACATTTCGACAATTCTCTATTAAAGAATGGTCAATAAAAATATAAAAATATAAATTTATCCAATGTTTTAATTTCAATTATTCCATTTTATTTTATATCACATTCGGTTCAAATTCGTTTATGATTCGGTTTTTTTTATTGTGATTCAATTTTCAATTCACTTCATCATACTTTCCTTCCACCAAAGCAAAATACAAAATTTTTATAACAAAATTTTTTTAGTTTCATTCTGACTGTTGCCATGTGCAGACGCTAAAATTTCACGCTCAATAAAAAAAAATATTTCAAAAGTGTTTATAAAAAATATACCTGAAGTATAAATTTCTTTTTCGGTTATATACCAAAAAAAAATAAAAACCGGTTTTTATATATACACTAACTTTTGCCGGGAGATCAGTTAAAAATTATTCTTGGATTACCAGTGCTTTTTTTTTTGTTATATACCATCTCTTTTGTTTGTTTCACAAGAAATTTTCAATTTCTTACAAAAAAAAAAAATTCTAATGTGAAAAAAAAAGTTCTAGAAAAAAGATGAAAAAATATAAAAAAAAGTGAATGATCATTTAAAATTATGATATTATTAAATTATTAAGTGTTTTTTATAAAAAACAAAATTATCTTATAACAATTTTTTATTATATCCCAAAAGACAGACAGTTAAAAATTATTAAAAATGTCTTTTAAAATATTAAAATTAAATCACCTGTTGCTATTACCATTTACAATAATAATAATAATAATAATTAATATATTACCAATATGTTTAGCTGGTCGACCACCACCATCACCAGTAACAATAAATAAATGTTGTCGTTTAGGTGAATATTTAGATCGTACAAAAAATTGTATTGCTGGTAGTTCAATGAAATGGGTACCATCTGTATATTTAATAGCACGTAATAATTATTATGAACCACGTGGTGAATCACCAAGATTTTTTCGTATACAAGAAAATCAATTTCCACAAACATGTAATAATAATTATGAATTATTTACTGGTCCAAATAATGTTATAATATTTTCAAATGGTTCATTATTTTTATATGAAAAATCTATATTTATAGATCCAAATGATTATTGTGCTGATAAAGAATCAGCATTAGTATGTTTAACAAATCAAATTGATAATAATAATAATAATATAAATATAGATAATAATAATAATAGTAGTATTGATACAAAATTAATAAATAATATAAAACCAAAATTAAAAAAATGTTGTGGACGTAAGTTTATTTATAATAAAGATGATAAAACATGTATTATATATCCATCAATAAAAACGGATCAAGGAATAATATTAAATAATAATAATAATAATAATAATAATATTATAAATTCGACAAATTATGATATAACATATGGATTTCCAGATTGTATAGATTATGCTATTGTTGGTATATTTAAATTAGATTATTTAGATAATGATAGTGGTAATTTAACATTAGAATCTGGTAAAAAATTTCAAACAAATGATTTTTGTATAGAACATACAATAACACCAAAATTATTAATTGAACAAAATAATAATAATTTTATATTAAATTCATCATTAATAAATATATTTACATGTTCAATATATTTTTCTGAACCACCAATATCACATAAAACAAATAATAATAATATTAGTAAAAATTATCAAAATGTAATATTATCAATTGGTTTATTTATATCGGTAATATTTTTAAGTGCAACATTAGCAACTGGCTTATTAATGCCATCTAATCATCATGTATTACATTGGAAATGTCAAGTATATTATGTATCATGTTTATTAGTTGGTGATTTATTATTAGCAATAACACAAATATCAGGAAATTCAATAAAAGGTTTTCCATGCATTTTATTAGGTAAGTTTTCAATAATGTATATAATCAAAAAATTGTGTGGAGGTTGGGTATATATATAATTTAAAAGACAGAATATATTAATAATTTTACCTGGAGGTTAAAACCTACGTAGAAATAAGAGTTTATCAAAAAACCGAAACCAAGGTAAAAGAATTCTTAAAATATAATAAAATTTTGAAATGATTCAAAAAAAAAAAAATTAATCGATTCTTTTGCTTTGGTTTTTAAAAATCAACAAATTTTTGGGTTTGATCGTTTGATGTCATTTCCATTTTTATATTAAACTTTATTTTATAGATAAAAGTATTTTGAATTCTGAAATTTTATTGATTCAGGCTATTTAAACTTTAGTATTCCTCGACTGAAAAAGATAAGCAATGATGTGTGTTTATCGGTTTTTATACCCTGAATGAAAAATATTTATAAGTTTCGGATTAAAGAGGGGTTGGTTGTAGAGTATATAAAAAATACACTTTTAAGATTATCGATTTAAAAAATCAGAAAAACAATAATTCACTATACATAATCCGGTATTTAAAATTTTTTTTGAATCATTTAAAAATTCGTGTTAGATTTTTGTCTTTTTAAAAAATTATATTGAAAAGATAAAATGTTAAATAATTTTAATCACTTCAGAATATAATTAAAATTTTTTGATTGCAAACAAGTTATTTTCAATTTGAATTTTTCTGTATAATAAAATGTCAAAATTAAATTGCAATTATAAAAGAATTTATCTTGAAACAAAAAATGATCAAAAATGTTAAAACATATTTTTTGACCTTTCGTAACCTGAAATCAATATTTTTGTATATATATAATCAAAAAATATTAATGTTTGTTTGTTTTTTTACTTAAAAATTAGTTCCAGTTTACTTAAGAAACAAGATAAATTTTGCATAATCTTTCAATTTAAAATTTGTTTTTTTTTTGTACATATAAATTTTTAATGGGAAATTTCAAATTGGTTTAAATTATTTATGGCAGTGTAACATATAAAAAATCGACAAGAAATCCATAATAAAATTTTAACCATAAAATATTTTAATATTAATTACGAAAAAGTCAAAATTACTTAAGAGAAAACTTCTTATGTATAATCTATTTTTTAAGCTATTATAATTTTGATTAAACTTAAATTACATAATTTTGAAAAATTAATTAAGTATTGTCAAAAAATACGAATTTCTTTATATACCAATCTTGGGCGCCTGAAAAATAAAATATTGATTTAGGTTCAATCATAGACACAATTCTATGGTCTCTATGGTTCAATTCTATTGTCCTTATTGTGGTAACCTTTTCTATAATGTTATCCTTTTTGAACAAATTACAATTTTCTCTATATAAATTTTATACAAGAAAATAATAATTATATGTGCATCTGTTTCCGTTCACAATCTTTTATCCTATTTTTGTATTTTTTGTAAATTAGAAATTATACACAACCTTTTTTTAATCATCCAGGGAACACAAAAGTCAATTTACACATTAAAATAAATTAATTCTATTTCATTTCCTTTTGACCCAATAATTTTTCTTTAAGTATCCTTTTTGTAGGTCGATTTTCCTTTATTTATATATTGATCGAATAAATTAACTGAATTTATAATTAGATTTTCTCTTGATTTAATTTTATTCTTTTCTGATTTAATTTAAATTTCATTATATAAAGTTAAAGAGTAATTTTATCATTTTGAAAACTTGCAATAAGGAAGCGAATTTTACTTGAATTATATTTTTATTTATTTTTTTAGTATAAAGTGAAAATATTTTACAACTAAAATTTATTACATATAAAGTCAAATGTTAGTCAAATTTATTCACACATAAAGTCAAATGTTATATACAAGTAAATTTTCTGTTATTATTTGCATATAACATTATTTTTATGTTTAAAATTTAAATGACTAAAATATGTATATGTATTTAAAAACTGAATGAAATTTAATGTCTGGATGATGATATCTTTGGTATAATAAAAAAAATTCTGTTGTTATAATTGCTCCCCAGTAAATCTACACATTTGATCTATCTCTGTTGAAAGAAAGGTTTTTCTGTAATTGCAATCCAGGAATATACATTAAATTTAACAGAAATCAAGTAAGAATGCAATTATAACCGCATTTACTTGTATAGATTTTTTATTATTATTATTAATCGCTTGTAAGTTCAAGAGAATTCATTTTTAATTGCATTCCAATTTATATGTACGACGACGCACCACTCCCACCTTGAAAAACTATATAAAATGTATATAAAAATATACGAAAAATTGTTGTTTATAAACCGCATTCACTGCTCGTATTCAATCAAACTTTATAACTTTTGCAATATTAAAAAAAAAAGTAAGTAAAATATTCAATATATAAAATATTTCTTTCAGTTTTTTTTTTAGCAAACAAACGTAAGCAAACTGTGCGGATCTGGAATTCCATCATAATATATACTATATTTATTATTATTATTATATAGATTTCCAGAGTAGTCGACCTTCTGTCGAAAATTATGATCAATAATACATCTTACTTTATAATTTTCCACATTCTTTTTATCTTATAAAAAATTATTTTGCTGGTATAACCAAAGAAATATGTTGAATTACTAGTTTTTTTTTTTATTATTATTATTTTATGAAATTAGCTTAATGCTTACTCTCTATCCCGGCCACCCCAAAATCTTTCTATACTTCTTTTCGTGCTTTTGCTGCCTGAGAATTTTGTTATAAGAGTGAAAAAAAAAATGTGGTTATATTTTTTTTTCTAGTTGTTTGTAGATCGAATTAGATATTTTATTATTATTATTTGTGTATATAGTTTTGGTCAAGGACTTTTAATTTTTTTTTTTAGGTTTTAAGTGTTTTTAAAAGCTTGAAATGAAAGATTTTTTTTTTTTATGTATATGATTTGATATAATTTCAATCTTTTATAATTGGCATATCTTTAATAACAAAACAACAACATTATTTTTGTGCCATGAAACTCTATCATTATTAGTGATTATTTTAATTGGATTATACAGGAGAGAACATTTGGTTTATGTGTATAGTTTTCTTCCATGAAATTATGTTTAAATAATAATAATATTTTTGTTATCGTTTTTAACACGTTTCTAACGACCTTTACCACATGTGTTTAGTAGTGATCTAGTCTCTCGGTATATAATCATGAACATTTTCAATTATTGTCCTGGTATGTGGCAAAATAGTTAAACTCCTGGATGGTTTGTAAATTTTTATTTTGTTATTATCTATTTCTGGAAATGTATAAAAATCATTAGTCAAGGATGATTTCATAAAAAAAAACAAAAAACTTGGTTATATATAAATGCGAAAATTTAATTCGAAAAGCATGAAATTCGATAAATTTAAGCAAAAAAAAAAAAAAATTTAATTTGCTATAAAAATTCTTCTTCAAAAATAACAAAAAAACAAGGAAATTTATTTCTAGGAAAAATGTTTTACAATCTAACAAAACAAACAATTTTTTTTAGGGGTGAAATTTTTAATTTTCAATGTCAATAAAATGATCCCTTATCCTTCATATACGAATATATATATATATATATACCAATTTATGAATTACATTATAAGTAATACAAAAATTTCCAAACATTTTTATATACTTTAAGCATCTGTCTTCCGGTAAAAATATAATTTTTTTTTTAAATATAATGAATGGTTTTTATTTTCAATTGTGAAAATTCTCATTCTTTCTTTCTTTTACTATATGCAAGCATATTTAACATCTGCAAGGATAATAAAAGTAATATGAAAAACATATTCATATAACCAAAAATAATCATCAGCAGAGCCCATATAAGTATATGAACGAATCCCCTTTTTCAAGTTGCAATTTTGTATATTCTGTTTTGTGTTTATAGAATTTATTCAAAAAAGAAATTATTTATAAACACTCAAATTTAGCATATTATCCAAAAAATTGTATACGTATAGATAAAACTTGTGGTTTATCTTTCATGTCGTTATTGACATATGAATTTTGATATCGTTTTTTCCTTGTGGTATACAAAAAAGTGTCAATCAATTTCTTAAAATTGAAATATTTTATTATACAAAATTCAAGTTAACAAGGATTACTATTGTCTAACAATAAATTTAATTGACAAGGAACTAAATATTAATGACAGAGGAATGTAGGAAGTTTCGTGACAGGAAAAGTCTAAAAAATCATTTGTTTGTGAAAATATATATTTTTAAACCCAGCAACTGATTACCAAGATTTTAGTAAATTAGATATTTGCCATTTAATATAGAATTTATATTTATGTATACCGAAATGAATAAATTTGATTTCGATAAATTAGAAACTCTTCTTCGATCTGTTCTTCCTTCCATCGTTCTAATTTTGGATACAACAAACCCTTATATTTCCATATATCCTTCACAATATTACTTATTTTTTCCAATTTGTATATATTCAATGAGGTAATTTTGGAATATCAAAATTAAAATATTATTTTAAAAAAAAAAACAGTATTCCTAATTAGGTGTCCAAGTTGGATAAATACTTTTAATCTACTTAATTGTTTATTCATTAACACAAAACATTTTATTATTATCATAGTGTTACCCTTCAGGCATTTTAATGCTAACCAAACTCTTTTGTTGTTCTGTGTTTACATATTTTATTGAGTTTATGTAGAAAGCACGTTGTTTTTGTTATGCTAAAATGGTCAAAAGTTTGCAATGAAATATTTTTTTTTACAATGAAAATATAATTGAAAATTGTTTGTGATTATTTTTAATCAGTTTTGCAACAAAATAAAACTTCATCACATTCACAGTATATCTAACTAATTAATGAGCCTATTGAACTTTAAAAATTAACATAAATTTAATTATAAACTATATGTTGTGTTGTAAATGAAAATTTATGATATAAAAGTTTTGTTTTGAATTTGTGTGTTCTTATATTATTATGAAATGAAATTTAAAAGGAAACAAAGTATATGAGAGTATATTAACAAATGTCAATGGCAATTATCGACAATTATATATATTTATTACCCTTTTCAAAAATATTCATACTAACTTATATGATGGGAATATGCGTGTAGGTAATTGGAATTTTTGTCTACATGTAATTTTTTTTTAAGAAGAAAAAAAAATGAAAGTTTTATAATGAATTTTAATTCTAGTAAATGTTCACCAATTTGAAAATATACATAATGTTATTTTTTACACAATTGAGTCAATGTCATATGAGTTTTATGATTATTATAATTAAAATTATACAAATATATAAAATATAGGCATAATAATAGATTGTAATCTATTCTACTATCTGTAGATTACAATTTAAAATATATAACATTAATCTATGTAATTTTCACAATATAATAACATACAAAATTTTGTAAATTAATTCTAATGGAATTTGAAAGTTATATTTGAAAAACTCTAATAGTTTTTTAAAATTTTCTAATTAATTCGATTAACAATCAAGATAACACATAAAATTAATTATTTTTCATTAAATTAAATCATCCAAGTAAAAAATGTTGGCAACTTACAAGTCGCAGTTAATTTATCCCAACCTTGAAAAAATAAAATTAACTGAAAAATTTAAATCAAAATTTTATAAACGTGTTTTTTTTTAAATCTACACAAAACAATAGAACTTCAGTTAAGAACTTTTAAGTAGCATAATTACTTTGAAATTAATATTATTTTTCATTATTATTCATTTTACCTACGTACAACAAAATTTTTGTTTTTAATAGTTTCCCATTTAAATTACCTTCTATTAAAATTTTTTGATTACCTTTTCTGATTGTCTATAATATTAATTTAGCGTTTTTCAACACATTTTCTAATAAGAAAATCATTAAAAAACAAAATTTGTTTGTTTCAACAAAAAAAAAAATTATATTTATAATCATTTTTTTTTTATGAATTTATGTATTTAAAAAATCATTTATTTTATTATTCAAGTAGGTGTTCGTTGTAAATAATAAATAATCTACAAAAAAAACTAATTTAGGTGGTAAATTAATAGTAAAAAAATATTCAAACCAAAACCCACCTTAAAAATCAATTCATTCTAAAAAGATATTTAAGATTTGTAAATTAATACTTTTACACAATCAAAAAGATATTCTAGAACTATTTTTTTATTTTTTTTATTAAGATGAGAGAATCATTTTTCCATTTAAGAAAAAAAAAAATTGATTTATATAAAATATACAATTCTTTTATATACCAAAAAAAAAAAAAATCTATAATAAATTTTTTTCTTGTTATTTTTGTGTGACTTCCACAAATCCAACTTCAAGTTCAGATTTTAACGAAAACTTTTTTTAACAAAACAATAATAATAATGAAATGAAAAAGAAATCATAAAAAAGAATCTATAATATAAAAAATATATAATAAAAAAAAAATGGTCTTTTTAAGCAATAAATTAACACAGAATTTTTATTTGTTTTCATTTTGAAAATTTTTTTATATGACATCATATAAAAATTCTATAGATACAATATTTCAAATAAATACTTAATATACATTTTGTATGTATACAAATCTTTTATTGATACAATTTTTATGATCATATGGTACCCAGAGAGAATATATACTTACTCGTAGATTTATAGTGTTTTAAGATAAATGTCTGGAAAAAATTATCCGACAAAAACATAAAGTCGGCAAAATGCATAAAATGTGCTGAATATAGAAACAGATGGCAAACCAGAATTGCAATATTTAGGTTTAAATTTTTTTTATATATAAATTTTTACTATTACTTCTTCTTCTGTCTGTTTCGTGTTTCGACAGTAAAAAAGTAACCTAATTTAAGTTTCTGGTTTAATGTCGGAAAAAATCACACAGTAAGTTTTTTTTTTTTTTTCAAAATTAAATACAATTTAATTGTAAAATTATTGTTTTGTTTTTTGTGTGTTTGGTAAATTCCTTGAAGTTTTAAATTATTTTTACAATTTTAATTTGTCAACAGTTTAAATTCGTAATTTTTCAAAATAAAAAATTTGGTAAAGGAAATTCGTCATTTTTCCAAAAAATTTTGGTAAAAGAAATTCATCATTTTTCAAAATTTTTTGGTACATTTTGGTAAAAGACAAAGTTGAACTGTAAAATGACCATTTTCAACCGAATCTGCTATAGCTACCATTACAAATATTATTCAAAATAGCAACTGTACTGTAATGGATAGAGTCCTGATATTAGACGAATTTCAAAAGTGTCTTTAACTTGTTCAAAATTATAATATGCTGAAAAAATTATTGTAGACATAAAAAGTTTAATGGCGGTTTACATAAAAAATTTCTAAGAATGGGAAGAAATTCATACTCTGCCATCAACAGACTTCAAAAATCAATCATTTATACAACAATTTTTTGGGGTTCTTTTATGTTTTAGGGTTGAAATGAACTACACCTTAAAATTTACGAAATAAATAATTAAAAAAAATGTTATAGTTCTGTCTTAGGGGGTGATTTTCAAATTACAATTTCTTTTTTGCTATAGATACGAAATTATGTATATTATTTTTTTAGTACATAAATGATACATAATGATTGTATGAATTTCCATATACATATAATTAGATATTTTACTTTGTTATTTCGCCCTTAAGTTTTGTTGATTTTTTTTTTTAGATTATCAAAAACTGATGAGTATTTTTCGTGTCCATGGTTTTCCTTTCTTTTGGTAAATTCCATTTTTTCCAAAGTGTGTGCATAATTATCCTGGAAAAAAGGGAGTAATGTAAAATATAGTTTAATGTAAAATATCTATGATAAAATGTGGATTTATTATTTGCAGTTTGATCGGAATTTGGAATTTACATGTAGCCAGAGAGCCAGAAATATATTAACAAAATTATAAATAATTTTGTTCATATAAATTTGCTTTAATTTAGAGCATTTTGGCCTTCATAAAAATTACAGACATAATAATAAATAATACATTAAAAATTATATAAATCAGATAAATAAATTTGATTAAAAATTTTATACTTAAAATCATTTATTTCCAAATTCTAGAAATTCAAAATTTTTAACAAAAATAAACAATTTTTTAATGATTTTTTAATATTAAAAAAGAATTAAGAGAATTTCTGAAAAACAAAAACTATACAATTGACCATTGGGTCAGAATTTAAATTTAAAGTAAATATTTATAAAGTAATCAGCTTTAAAAATAATTGTCTAACAAAAAATATTCGAATTTTTCAATATAAAATAATGTGTCATAATATAAACAAATCACGTATATTCACAATTTATAAGTATAATAATATATTTTAATATAATAAAAAAAAATACATTAAGTATAAATTTATTCAGAAAATCAAACAACCAAAAAAAAGATTATGGTTTCCCCAAAATTTAAAAAAAATCATCATTAAGAAGAAAGAGATTATTTATGAAACGTTTTTTTTTTTATTTTCTTTAAAAATATTCTCAATTCCACTTTGATATAGATTTTTTAATTACATATAAAACATAAATAATTTTGAAATTCTTTATTAAAATTTAGTGGTTAAAAATAATTTTTGATCTAAATTTAAATCAGAGTTTCCAAAAAAAAATTTTTGTATTTTTGGGAAATGGAAAATTCAACTTAAAAGAAATTCCAGATTTTTTTGTTTTTTGTTTTTGGAAAAATTAAACCTTTGACAGATTGTTGTCATGTTGGAAAATTTGTCGGATCAGATTATTTGTGGTATATTTAATTTTAATTGATATTAGCGCCACTTGAACGTTTTCTGTATATCATTAATTTTTGCATATTTGGGAAATTTTGAGGAAGATTATTTTCGTGCTAATATTTACTAAATGATTTTGAATTTTTCGTATATTAATTTTGAAATAAATAATTATAAGACTTAGAAAAATCTGTTCTTATAATGTGCTACAAATTAAAACTTTATAATCCTCGAATTTAAATTAACAAAAAATTCCAGATTTAAATTATTTTAAAGCAAATTACATGCATCTTGTATGCATTTAACATAAGTCTGTTGATTTATTTGTAAATAAAATTGACTGTATTTATGTAAATAATCCCAGATTTTAGTGATTTACATAAATCAGTTATCTTATGCTCAAAAATGATCCTTTTTTTTCTACAAAATTCCCAAACAAAGAAGAAATATAATCTAAAAGAAATTTTCTTAATATTAAATTTTTAGGGTAAATGTAGTAATCCTGTAATAATATCTTTTTAAATCCGAAAAATAAATTCACTACCTACTTTCTTTCAGGATCTTGAAAAACTATTCTACAAATAAAGGATTTGTTTTTTTGTCTCTTTTGTAAATCCTGTAAATATCGTGTCAAAAGAGAGTTTTTATCTTTTCATAAACTTTTAATGTATACATATTAGAATTACAAAATCTTAAAAACGGAAATTTCCTAGATTTGGTCTAGAGATTTATACACAATCATAAATCAATATACAAAAAAAAAAGATTTTTATTTTTATGGGAATGAAAATTTTATTTATTTTAGGTTATAATTTATAAAATTTATCCCCTAATAAATAATATTATCCTCATTTTACTTTTTGCTTACCAAAAAAAAAAACTTATATTTCGTTCAATTTTTATGTGTATCCCTTTTTTTCCAGGATTTATAACAAATTATTTATGGATTAGGCCAATTTATATGTCGCTGCATAATATATATTAATCATATAAAAAAGTCTATAAATATAATTTCCATCTATATAACTAATTATATTTTGAAACAGAAACGAAAATATATACAATTTTCCTTAAAAAAATTTCCCCCAAAAAAAACAAACAGGTTAACCTGAAATTTTTCAATTTACTTACTTCTATAATGTTAAACGAAATATGTTTTGGGCGCCAATCAAAATTATGCTAGTATAATATAATCGTTGAAATTTCGTGTAAAAAAAATAAACAATATCGAAAAGGGGACTTTAAGCACATAAAAATAGTATAGTAACTATAGCAAAGGTTGTTAGATAGCTACGAGTATATTTTTTTTTACATAGTTGCCTTGCGGCAATTAAATAAAGTAATTGACTTTGCTAGCAATAAATTTTTTATAAATGCTAATAATCAGTTTTAGTAAAATTTATAATATAATTTGCGCTGGTTAAGAAATTTTACGACTCTTTGATGTGGAAACTGCCATGCTCTGCTCGTACACAAAATAATTCTTATCTTTTATAGACAATTTTTTCCTATAAAGAAAGAATTTTACCTTTAATTTCTGATGTTTTATACATAGTTTTTTTTTTAACAATGCCAAAATGTTAAGGGAAAACTGTAAATGATTTAAGCAAAAATGTGTATACTGAATATCATACCTTTACCTGTAATATCCTAGAAACTGGATGCAGTAATAATTATTCCTTTGATAATTTCAGAGTTTCAAAGCCATTTAATAGGAAAACCTTTTCATTTCATTAATTTATTGAATAAATTTGAACTCAGCCTGAAATGAAATTAGTAAAGCTTTGTCATACCGCTTTAAATCTTATTTTATGGGACCAATTCACTGAAAATTAATTCCTATGTGAACATAATTTATATGTATAACAATTTACAGTGTAAATAGTAAAAATTATATTACATCTATTTAATTACAAAATTGTAATCTGGTAATCATATACACCAGTAATCTTTTTACTGTAACTAATTTGAAATATAATAATTTTCTTATTAAGGTAAAAAACTGTCATGTCTTATTATAAAAAAGATCAAAATTTTTGAACTGCTATTAAATTATAATATACAATTTTCTCTCTTTTGTCTTAGAGTTTTGTTATACTAATACTATAATTTATTATTACGAATAAAATGACAAGAAAATTACAGTAAAAAATTCCAAAATAAAAATTTATACATATACAAAAACTGTTTTTTTTTTCTTTTTCTAAAAAGTTTAAAAAACTGCAAAAAGGTCAAATGAAATTTTTATAGTAAATTTTGTTACTACATATACTACTTACTGTTCCGTGTACTGAAAATTTAATATATACAATTTTGCCATGAAAATAATATGAAAACAAAAAATGACTTGAACTTTCTTTTGCCCTTGTTAATTTCTCTCTGTATATACTTACGGAAGCGTTACAAAATAAATAGAAAAATGTATAATTGAGATTATGATCCCCGTGTACCTAATAATATAATTTTTGAAATTGAGAAAATTGTTGAATTTCCTCTTCAAAAACAAAAAAAAAATCAATCAATAAATTTTCTTGTCTATAGAGAAAAAACGTTTTAGATTTAGCGAATATTTAGAGTAAAATGGCAAAAAATTACAGAGTAATTACAGAGCAGAACTGTAAGAAATTGAGTAAAATTGTTAAGCTTTTAAAGGAAATTAAATTGGTAACAGAATTTGCAAATTTTGAACACACGATGCACAATTTCTACATATTCTGAACTATCCTGAAAGTCAACTTTTCGTGCTACTTCCTTTTTTTTGACTGATAAATTAACAATATTTATGCAGTACTTAAGAAAGTACTTAATTAATAGTATAAATTTCGTTATAAAATTCATTTAACTTACATTACACTATGCACACACGTAATTCTGTTGTAAGTTTCTAAGTTTCTATATACATTTCAATATGCTATATTCAAGTAGTTTTGTCTCTGACTATATAGCTTTTATTACACAACTAAATATCAAATAAAGAAATTTCATGTCCCAAAAGAAAGCATGCACACATTTCCACTTAATAATAGAACAAAAAAAAAAAACTTTCGTAAAAGTTTCAACTATTTTAACAAAAATCTTTTTATACCAGGCACTTAAAAAAAAAGTGATGCATTCTCAAAATGATTTATGTATTATCATATGTATAAGGACTATAAAACCATAAAAAAAAGGGAAGTACTTTATCTGGAAGGTGTTTAAGTGCTAATGCCACAATAGTATGAAATAAATAAGCGGCTTTACAGAAGAAAAAGAAAAAAATATAAATCTTATTTTGTACATTAGTGTGTAATTTTCTTAATGCTACAATCTTGATTACACATAAATAAAATATCGTCAAATAATTTTTTTTTATTTAAAATTCAGAAAACTTCAAAGGTTTTTTTACTATACGAGTACATTAAAACTCATACTCTTGCAAAAAAAGCTATATTGATTTGATGTTGATGAAATATATGTTTAATGATTAATCACATACAATTTTTCTCTCCTAACGAAGAATGGAGATTTATAAAATCATTGTAAAATTTAATAATGGAAGATTAAAAAAAGTTTTCTTTTGAAAGTGAGATTAAATCTTTGTAAATGCTTTTATAAGCTTATAAATTAAATTGTTCAAAATTTATTATAAAAGAGGCGATAAAGTTTAAAGCTTTGAATAATTACGTAAAAAATTTTTATAGTATTTCAATTTTTGTATAGAAATTATGAGATTTTTTAGAACTATTAAGTTTAAATCCGTATTGATGATAATCGCAACAGGAAATATTATTTTTGAAAACAAAATTCATCACGTTTACTTTTATGAAGAGTTGTAAAGTTGTACATTTTTTTTGGTGAAGAGGAAGATACCAAAATCAGAAAAAGTATATTAAAAAACTTTAATCAAATTCCTACTATTTAAGATCTATAGAAAAATTGGCTTGCATAGTAACCTGCCTTTTATTTACACTTTCTCCTTTATATACAATTTCTTTTAATAGTTCTATCAAAGTTTTGTATTTTAAAATGAAAACTTTCTGCACAATATTTCTCAAAAAAAAAAAAAAAATACACTAATAATCAAACCTTCTTTATCATTTAGTTTCTTGTACATTCTCCAATTTTACCACAATTCCTTTTCCTTTTCTCTGTGTGGAACAGTATAATGTATTTATTATTTATTATTATTACCCATTCATTTTTCTGTTTACTCTTCCACCATTCACCAATAAATTATATTAAGTATTTTGTATACGATTTTTCGTATTTAATTATATTTACAATGATTTTTTCCAAATATATATATATAAAAACCTTTCACCTGCTCCAATTAAAAATTATATGGTATATAAATAAAAATGTATACCAAAAGTGTTTGAGCATCAACAGAAAGTTTTCTTAGCACCTGCTTTAATTTGACTTTTACAAAAATGAATAAAATATAAGTAAATAATAAAAATTCAATGATTACTCACGGAATTCAATTGTTTGGAAGATCTGCCTTGGCACTTTCAATTATTATTTTGTTCAAAATTTTTGGGTGAAAGTGTAAAAAATTATTTTCACTTAATTTACATTTAACAAAAAGTATAAATATAATTACTAAATTAAAAATTTTTTAGTAATTTTAATAAATTGTTTTTACTTATTTTATTATTAACAAAAGTTTTATTTCTTAAATTTCTTTGCAGCTATAATTATGCATTTTGTATTTCTGGCAGCATTTTTCTGGTTAAACACAATGTGTTTCAATATTTGGTGGACTTTTCGGTAAGCAAAATTTAAATAATTTTTTTATTTTAAGAGTAGAAGAAAGAAGAAAGAATAATTTAATAATTATTTTTATGAGGATAAGAAATTTAAAATAAATTCGTGACTTTTAGTATAGTTAAATGTCAGATATGCATTGTTAATTATTGTATTTTTTTTTTTAGAAAAAGTCTTAGAAAAAGTTGAGTGAGAGGTGAAACATTTCAAATTTTCTTAAGAGAAGTGAAAGATAAATTATAATTGTAATTGTAATTCGTGAAAGAGATAATTTTTATGTTCTTTACTAGATGTTATTTGAAATGTTTGATATTTTAAACATAGTATAATCAATCAATTTATGTGATTAATTACTTTTCTGTCATTAAACATTTTTTTTTTTTTTTGAAAAAATAAACTATCTATTTTATCTGTTCCATCAAAATAAGTGACTTTACTTAATTTAATATTTTCAAAATTTTGTGCTTATACCATTAAAGTATTAAGGTGTCGAAATTTGTTATATATTTTGCTAGAAGAATTAAATGAAAATACAATTTATAGACTACAAATCAATAATGCAAATTAGAATCAATGGAAGAGAAACTATATATTATGCAATTTATATAAATTGCATTTCCACTTTTATAAAACTTCTTGTTTGTAGTTTGACTATATAATAATTTTATTGTATAGACTAGACTCATTATTAGTATAAAGAACTGAACGATTTGTAACTACAGTTTAATAAATATATTTATCACAATTTAATATATATTACTAGATTTTTTCTTTGAACTTTTGAATTTATAATTTAAATAACTAGGAAATTATTAATATTTATGTGTAAATGATTATTTGATAGTAAAAAAAATCTATAAATATATTTTTTTCATTAATAATAAACACAAGTTCGTTTCATACAATTGAAATTTTATTTATGGAATTTTAATATTTTTTTCAATTTTCTTCAGTTTTCTCCAAAAGTGTTAATTGAAATATTCTTGAAAAATGAGATTATGAATTTTCATTAAAACGAAAAATTATACAAAAATACCATGTTTCTTAAACATAAAACGTCTTGATAATAACTTTTCTACATTGTGTAAAACTTTGATGTCAATTTTTTGGAATTTTTTTTTGCTGAATTAATTTACATAAAACATATTTGTTCATTGAATATTTATTTATGTGCTTTATCATATATAAGTTCAATGCTACTTACTTTTTTCTTTATATTTGTCTAGTAATGAAATTTTTGGAATTATTAATTTGAAAATATTCTAAAAAACAATTTTGTTTTTAGAAAGTTTTTTATTCTGTCAGTTTTTTTTTCTTCAAAATTTTCTTATTTTATAAATACGAAAAGTTAAATAAAGTTTGGTTTTTCTGAGAATGGAAATTAGAAAAAAAAATGGAAAGATATTTAAAAATTTAATTTTTCTTATTTTGATTTTCAATGTTTTTGTCATATGATAAATTTTAAATTGTAAAATATAACAAGGGAATTTGAATGACATGAAAATTAACTATAATAATCTGTCATGCACTGTGCATAAAAATCTTTTTGTAAAGTTGGTAAATTAAATTGTAAATTCCAAGACAACTACTACTGGACTTTGTATGGTATGACAGATTATATTTTATTTATTTTGTTTTTTGTGACAATTCTAAGTATAAATAAAATTTATATAAATTGTAATGTTACGAATGATATATTGCCCTTTTTAACTATTACTGATCTTTTCTATTCATGAATCCTTAATTTCTGGATTGTAATAAAATTCTTCATTCTACTATGTAAATAAGGTCCTTTACATTATTACGAAAATATTTCACATCGATTCATTTTGGTCGATGTCTTCAGAATAAGAATTTGCTGATTAAGACTGCAAGCATTAAATTTGTCTAAAATAAGCTCAATTTTTATAAAAAAATTTGCAATTATATGTATTGTAAATAATCCAGGAATCAAATTACCCAATACAAAATAATTGATTAAATGAATCATCTCTTCAAAACTAAGTAAATATTAAAATTATTTTATTTTCACATACCACAAAAATTTCATTTTCATCAATGAATTTGGACAAGATTAGTGCCCAATAAATTAGTGTTGATTATTTGTGAGTGGGTTTATAATTTAAATAGAATTATCGATATATAAAAAAAAACTTCTATACTTTATTTACACAACCAAATTTTTTTATATCTAAAGATATTTTTTTTATTATTTATTATTTACTCAATTAATTTTCTATATGAAAAAATTTAAATGTTTACCTTAATAAAAATTCAGTTTTATTTTTTTATAATATTTTTAAACTGTCATTGAACTTGTCAGAATAGTTTTGTTTATAAGTGATAAATTTTCGTGTTTAAATACCAAAAATTTATAGTTGAAAAAGATAAACCTGGATAAAAGGTGTGAAAATTTTGAATTGAATTTTCAAAATATTGGAATCAATTATTTGACACTTAGAAAATTTTCCGTCATTCAAAATATATTTTAACAAATAGTCTGGAAAAATTTATTTTCTTTAACAAAATTCTTTCATTTTCAAATTTCACAGGCGATGCTCGCTCTGTTTTCTTATGTCAATATACAATTTTTGTCGTAAATTTATTATAGAAAAATTCTCCTCCTGTGTGTTGTTTGTTTTTCGTAACGAAATGTATATAAACACAATTATATCGTTCTACAAAAAGCAAGGATTGTAAATACAGACCGTCATTAATTATGTAATAGTGTTACAATTTTTTTATTTATTTTGTTGTTTGTTTGTGAACGCAAGAGAAAACGAGGAAAAAAAAAAGAATTTTAAACTGAAAAATCCCTATTGGGAAAGAGTATATAATAAAATCTCAAGAGGATTTTTAAGGATTCCATTTTATTATGGTGTTTGTTTGTTATTTTGTTTTGATTCGTAAAAACATTTACTTTTTTACGATCAACATGAAAATATTTTTCAAAAATTCTTTCTTATATTGTGATGAGAAAAACGAATTAGTATAACAAAAAATAAATTTTTAATAGTTTTTAAAAAGTATTTATTTTCACTTTTTCTACAAATAATAAAAACAAACATATTTTTTTTTTTTTGAAAGGGGTGTAATGACGATCACTTAACGATTATTGTGTACAAAAATTTTTTGGAATTTTTTTTTTTATAATTTATAGAACTTTCTAAATGGTTTTCGGTTCGGTTTTGTGTGTTACAGAGTTTTTAAGAAAATTAGTATCAATTACAGAGTTTATATTTTTTTATGTATTTCTGGATTGTAACAAAAATATAATAATCGAAATTTTATTTTATATATTTTTACTTTGTTTATATAGCGAGAAACTATCACTTTTAGTCATTAGGGAAACAAAATTATAATTTTTTATAATTAATTATTAGTTTTGTAGATAAAAGTGTTTAATATTTAACCTAATTTTTCTTAATTTTAGGTTATGATATAAAGAAAATTAATGTTCAATGATATTTATTTTGAGTTTGATTATTTATAATTAACGATCAATAATATATTTCATCTTAATTTTTTCATGATGATTTTTGAGTTTATCAAATCAAAATGAATGAATAATTTTAATAATAAAAATTATTAAAATTATTTGAAAAACATTGAAATAATATAAATTACAGAAATGAATATTTAAATTTATATTAAATAATTTCTTAATTTACCCATAAATCATAATAATTTTCTTGTGATAGAAATATCTCTCCTATAGTGCATAAACAAACTACTCTATGTCATTGAAATATGAAAATACAAAATGAAATGAAAGTCTTAAATATATTTCATTGCAAATGATATTGAAATTACTTATATTTTGTATATAATCACTTCCGTTTCTTCAATATTTTTCATTTTACCTTATTTTTTTTCATATACAAAATCTTTTGTAGTACTAGTACTACGGTATACTATATACTCTTAAATAATATTTAGATAGTTTTTATTATATTTCATTTTCATATTTAAGAGGTCAATGGCTTTCAAATACATAAAAGTACAACCTCAAAAAAAAAACAGAAAATCAAATGCAATTCATCCTATATAAACTACATCACTAGAAACTATCATAAGAGAATAAGAAAATTATATTAATGTGATGTTATTAGTTGATTGATGGTACATTTTCAAACAAAATCTACGTACACACCTCAGTTAATTTTATTTTTTTTTATTACTTATCATGGTCTTTTCATTATTTATTTATTTCTTTTTATTTACCTACCTATTCTGTTAACCGTTAATTTGTAATTTGCCAATATATAAAACTTTGTACATATTTTTTTTTTTGATATTTCTGTTTAACATGATGAAATCTCCTCGCCTATTTTTTTCATATTTGATAGAATATTCATTCATATATTAAGTATAAGAAAATTTACATTTTTGAATTTATGTTTTCTTTAACACCAAAAAACAACTACAAAATTAATGATATTTACATGAAATTTGATTTAATTTAATAACGTTATAAAAATTTGCTCAGTTATTGGTTCTAAATTATTTTATTATTGTGCTAATGCTAAGCGCTCGAATAACCAAAAAAGCAAATATCATAGAAATTAGAGTTAATTATTATAGAAGAAACAGTTTAGTTTCTGCCAAGAACATTTATTAATTTTTGTATTAACATAAAAAATATGGAAAATTTCATTCGTTTTTAAATATTAAATTAGTAACTTGGAGTATAATAAAAATGAATTTAATTTTTTAATTATATTTGTTTTTTGCTTTTACAGTGATTTTCGTCCAACATCACTTGAGAAAAACCAAGAAGTATTTCGTTTACGAATTTATAGTGCATACGCTTGGGGTGTACCATTTATAATAGCTACAGTTGCAGTTACACTTGATTTTGTTCCTGGATTAGATGATAATTATTTACGACCACGTTTTGGTGAACGTACATGTTGGTTTTATGGTAAGATTAAAAAAAAAATTTAAATTAAGTTTTATAAAATGACTAAAATTTATATAATAATTTTAAATACAGAAATAATTTAAGTAAATATTTTTTGATCATATGAATGAATATTAATGTATAGCATCAATATAATTCATTTTTCCCATGTCAAATTTGTCTTTCCTCAAGTAGAATTACTCCTTTTCCATATCGAATTCGTCCTTTTTCACATAGATTCTTCTTTATTTTGGATTAAAGACGAATTTTCCATTTTGTAAAGTAGAACAGAAGATCAGTGACTGCAAAATTTTGTATAGAATCATCTACCTTAGTAAACAAGTCGTACTCTGATTAAAAAAAATGAAGAATTTTCAATTTTATATTAATAATTTAATTAATTCAGAAGAAATATAAATGATAATTTTATATTTACATTCAATTAAATTATAAATTAATAAATAAATTTTATATTTTATAAAAATGTTTGATTTTTTGTATTAATTAAAAATTTATGTAATATGTACATAAAAAATCCCGGAAGCAATTAATTTATTTTATATACAATTAATATTTATATTCCTTTCAAATCTGATCAATACGCGCCACCAGGAGAACTTCTTGTGTCTTACAAATATTTCATTCAATTTTTTGTTATAATTGAATTTCTTTCATTTATACTTTTTTTTTCGTTTTGCTGTTTTTCTTTAACACTCTTTTTTTGCTTCTCGCGATGTGCATAAAAAAAACAACAACCAACAACAAAATTTATACTTAAATAATGAACTATGATAACCTCAGCACAATCCAGGCTTAACAAATATTACAAATACTCGTTTTAAATTACTTGTTTTTACAATATAAATAAAATACAATATTTTTTAACAAAAGAGACTGGAAAAACTGAACTTTCTATTAAGTTATTGCAAGTTTCATATTTCTTTTCGTTTGACGTTTTTAGCAGCACATTCTTATATACAAGAGAGTTCATTCCACAGTCTACTCTACACTATTGAAATATTTGAAATGCGGATTTCAAGTATAAATATTTTTTCTATATTATAGTTTTTCGATTCGTTGACTGATTTGTAGGAATTTTATTTTTTATGTTATATCAACAAAAAAACCTTCAATTTTCTCTCAATTTTTTTTTTCTCTGGGCAATTTTATTTATTACTTTTCCATTTGGAGATGTGAAATTTTCTTTTAATTTGTTGTGAAAATCCTTTTACAAAAAAATAATTCTATATTTCTATTTTCTTCTTTTTTCAGGTGACATGGAAATTTTAACATATTTTTTTGGACCAATTGGTATACTATTATGTATAAATTTATTATTATTTGGTTCAACTGCACGTCAATTAACTTGTGGTCTTTGGAAATTAGACGATGTTAAATCAACAACTGAAAAGTGAGTTAAAAAAACATTTTTTTTTAAATATTTTTAATTATAATTAATCATAACATTTATATTCTTGGCAATGATATAACAACAATTTATTGCTGCAACATTCCAAGAAATTGCACAAATTTAGTTTCATATTACGTTTAAATAATTATTTTTTTTTTGTGTTACAAAATATTCGTTTTAAGGTCACTTATTTATGATTTTTTTATTATAATTAATTTTGATAGCATGTTTATGGTTCATAATTATGTTCATAATCGTATAATATTTTAAATAATAGATTTATTAATAATTTGCACGCACGAAATGTAACAATTATTTAATAGATTATAAATTGAAGAAAAAACTTAGTAAATTATAGGAAATACTTTATACGTTACCGAACTACTAAATACTTAAAGTTGTAATTTTTGTTTTGAGACCATAAAAACTGAGATTTCATTATATATTTTTAAAGTGTTCACGACAATATTCAATCTTGCCACAAAATGCCACAAATTGCATTACAAAAAAGTAATTGAAAATGAATTTTATTTTTATTTTAAAATTACTTGCATTTTACTTAAGTAAAATTAACGAGAAAGATCAAATACTTTTCTGAAATTGTCGATGATGAACAAATTATAATCATGATTTCTCAGATTAAATTAAAAATTAATATGTAATGTAGTAATAATGAAATCATAAATATTATCTAATTACATTATTTAATAATAATTTGATTAACTTATTTATAAAGGTGATAAAAAATTTTATTAATTTTTCTATTAAAATTTTTAAATGTTGCCAAAATGTGTTTTCACCTTTAAAATTATATAGTAAATATATTTTTCTTGTTTTTTTAGTTTTGTAATAGAAATTAAGATTGATATCTAAAAAAAATAATTTAAATTTAGTTTAAAACCAAAATTTTCTAGAGCTGCATTGGGTCGTGTCTGTTTAAAATTAGTAATTGTTATGGGTGTAACATGGATAGCTGATATTGTTTCATGGTTAGTTGGTGGTCCAGCATACGTATGGTATATTACCGATTTAATAAATGCAATGCAAGGAGTTTTTATATTTATTGTTGTTGGCTGTCAACCACAGGTAAAACAAATTTTTTTTTTTAATTCTCATTTATACTATATTATCGAATATTATCGAAAAAACTAAATGATTTATTTTTCACTACTAATATTATATGTATTAAATTCGTAACCGCACATTTAGGTATGGTCAGCTATAAAACGTATATGGACATCAAGAACTGGACGAAATGTAACTGCAAATACACAAGGACCACAACATTCAAGTTCATCTCATGGTTTACCATCAATTGGTGAAACAATTACAAATAATACATTGACAAATACAACTAGCACCAAAGTTCCAATGGAAACAGTATGTTAAGTAAACATTATTTTTACTTTTATATTTTAGTATATAGATATAAAAAATATAATAGACTTTAAAGTTGAATTAATGCCACGAAATTAACTAAATAAAAATACGAAAAAAAAAAAAAAAATTAAATATAATTTCAATTAATTTCTCTTCAATATTATAAAATTTTGATTAAGAAATTATGAAAAATGAAATTAATGTTTAATAAAATAATTTAATGTTTAATTATGTGTAAATGTGTAAAAAAAAAAAACAAAATGAAATATGAAAATTTATTAATTAAATTTTTCATTTAATTTATTGAAAAAGTGATAATTTATAATAATAATATATTTGTGATTAGTTATTTTCTATTATATTATTTTAATGTGTATAAAAAAATATTTCAAATTTAATTAATTTTTTTGTTTGTTTTACTAATTTATATAAAAAAAAACTAAAAACAAATTTAATTTAACAAGAAATATTATATAAAAAAAATAATAATAATAATTATGCGCGCCATCTATAGTGCTTTTATCGCAAACAAAAACTAATTATATTTATAAAATGTAAAATTATTGTAAGCAAATTGAAAACTTTATCAAAAATTGAACAATTATTCCTAAAATTATAACAATAAATAATAATTTTAGTTCAATTTCAAAATCACTGTCGCTTTTTCCAGTCAGATAAATATGCAGGTTTTTTAAAGGACATTAATTGCAATACTTTTTTTAGTAAAAAAAAATATAATACTTAAATATTGACAATAGCTTTTTACAATTTGACAAAGAGCTTTAGTTAGATGAAAGGCAGCTTTTATCATTAATCGATTAAAAATCGATTAATGATGCTTTTATTTGCAATTAAATCAAATTTAAGTATCCGAAGCTTTTATCTGTTGAAAAAGAATTTAATTTTTACCAAATTTTTTTGTTCAATTTTTGATAAATTTAGAAAAAAAAAAAAAAACATAAATATTTAAAGCTACTCTAAAATTTATACTTAATATAATTGATAAGTCGAAGAACTGAATTTTTGTTTTTTTGTTGACATTTTGTATATAAAAGTCAATTTTTGAAAATAAAAAAACAATTTGTAAAATTTCATTTTTGGCCTTTTTTGATAAACAAAAAATATTTTTTTTGTGGAAAATTCTTTTTTTATAGTAAATTATACTAAAAAAATAAAAATAAAAATATAAAATTAGTGGCAAAGAACTGATTTTTCTGGAATTGACTGACAAAAATTTAATAAAAAAAAAAAACAAAATAATTTTTTAAAAAATTAATAAAAATATTAAACTTACATTTAACTGCCTTCCATAATTTTTTGTTATATTAAATTTACAATTTTTTATATACATAAAATAATCAATAGTAATTTTTATATAATAATAAATTTAATAATTATTATATAAAAACTATATTCAATTCAAATAAATGTATCCAAAAGCAATAACTATAATTATTATATAAATATTAAATATAATAAAATTTATAATCAAAAACAAAAAACAAAATTCACAATAATTAAATATTAATCAAAAAATTTATATAGTAAAAAAAGCAGAAACTAATTATGTAATTTCAAGAAAAAATATTATATATCCTAATCAAGCACAATTCAATCACATATTTAAATTTATAATATAAATAATTAATAAAAAAATATTTAATAAAAAATTTAAAATTAATTAAATTTAACAAAAAAAAAATGTTTAAAGTATAAAAAGCCAAAGTTAGTTTATAGTTACAAAAAAACAAAATATATTATATATACTATATTAAGTATTTAAATATAATTAACAAAAATAATAATTAAATGGCATCATATAAGATTTAACATGTTCTTTTTACACAAATATAAGTAGTCTACCATCTAAAAACGATCTTGTAAAATTAAATTTATCAAAAATTTAACGATTATCTATTAAATGATATCGAGTTAATTTAGCTGTGAAATATTAATAATTACTAACAGCTATCATACTGTCGACTCTATTTGGCTGATCGAGTACATTTATTAAAACGATATTTTCCATCTTTCTCGAAAATTATATCAGTAATTTATCAAAAAAATTTTTTCCAAAAATTTTTCTCAACTATAAATAATAATAATTCAAAAATCATATTTCCATTCTTATCATTTTTTTTTAAATATCAATTTTTTGTTGAGGTAGACTATATAAGATTCCAGAAAACTAAAAATATATAAAAATTTATCTATAAAATTTCATCATAATGCATAATTAAAGGATATATCAACCTAATTCTGTCAACAAAATTTAATACAACTTTAAAAAGTGACAAAAAAAATTTCATATCATTTTTGAAGTCACTTTGTGTATCTCTTCTTTATTATTGACACATAATTTTAAAAAATATATAAAAAAACAAAATGCACACTGTTCAAACATAAAATCAAAGAAAGATGCAACATAAAAAAAATATGTCCAACATAATAGAACAGAATTTATATTTTTAGATTTTTTTTAAGTTTGAAAAAAGCACAGCTGTAATTTCTAAATAGGCAATTTTCTTTTATTAGTTAATTAATCAATTTTCATCATAAAAAAAAAATGGAAAGGCAAAATTTATGAGAAAGTAATTAAAAGAAAATGTGAACATAAGTCAAGAAAATTATCTCATTTTCAATTGTACACAAATTTTGAATGGATAAATCTATCTTAATTTACAATTTTCATTACAAGACTTCCGGTTACTTGAATACAAAAATTTAAATTATTCAATTTTTATAATTTACTTTTAATTATTTTTAATAAAGAAGTTTAATTATAAAATATAAAATTTTGTTAATTAAATTTAATAATTATGTATAATATTTTTTTATGTATCAGTATTTTTTTTTTTTGGATTATGTAAGTTTCCAATTACAAATAAAGAAAAAAAAAAACTATAATTTTTTTTTTTTAAATATAAAATTTACGTTTTTTATTTATTTGGTTTACATTCCATCGAGGTCATAATTTGAAATAATTTATTTTCAGCAAAAATGTCATAATTGTTGTTTTGTTTGTTTGTTTGTTATGCTTTTGGGGGCACAGAAATTCTAAGTATAGCATAAAAAAATCATGAAGTAAGCTCTTAAATATGATTCGACAATAATTTTTAATGAAATTTCATTTTTTTTTATTAAATTTAATTATTCATTTTTTGTGTGTAAGACAATAATTTTTTGTTTAGGTAATTTTGGTGGTGAGAAAAAAATAAATAATGCCGGAATTAATTACATGTCATTTTTAATTATTACAATTAAAGTTTATAATTCGGAGATTTGTTATAAATTTATTTGAATATAAATAATAAATTATAATTGGAAGAAAATTTACTAAAAATTGAACAAATTTTGGGTGGAAAATTACACTTTATTACTCATTTGGGAAGATATCTGACAAAGATAGTAAAATATGTCAACTTTGTCAACTATTACTGCATGTCTATATAATTTTTTTAAAATTTATTGATTATAAATGAATGAATTTGTCAAGAAAATCTTAACAAATTGATTGAGTTCCTGTCTACATTGTTACGTTAATTAAATATAAAAGTTTTCTCCAGCACAGTCACCAGAATTAACCAAAAAATAACATTAATCTACTGCACCCATATCCGTTTACAATCCCAGACATATTTCTTCACTTTTTCACTAAAATATTAAAACTGATGGCAGTGTTTTCTTAATTTTCGCCCATTATTAAACAGTTTTCAGTAGGACTATTTTACTTATATTATAATTTTTGATGTAATTTTATTACCATTCAAACTGAAAATTGAGATCTAACGTAGGTTTAAGTAATATCATTGAAGATGCTAGAAAAAAAGTATAAAATTCCAATTCTAATTTCATAATGTACATTATTTCTCAGTAAAATTTCTACAATTTGTAATTTATTAATTAGACAAAGTTAATAAGGATTTTTCCAATAAAAATCAATTAAATTAAATCTTACAATTTTTGTTAGTACTACTTGGTATTTGAGAAAACAACTTTTTGCTAATTAAACTAAATTGAAAGAAAAGAGAAATGAAAGAAAAACAACACATAAAAAAGTTCATTCATTTATTACAATTTCGTTGTAATGCATCTTAAATCTTCGTAGTATACTAACAATAATTCTTTGGTAATTAAATTTTTATTTTACACTCGGATTAAATACATTAAAGTAATTAGTTAAAGAAAGATTTAATGCTTAATTGGCATATCCTACAAATATAAAACTAAAAAAATGAATTTTGTTATTTCTATAATTTGATATTTCCTTTTGGATGTTTAATTAAAATCATAATCTTTTTTTATTTTAACTTATGTGTCGTAGCAGATTATGAGAATTTAAATCATAAATATGCTGCGACAGCATAAATTTATAAAAAAAATCTTTTGTTTTCAATATTCTTAATAACGAGAGCAATTTTTATTAAAACAATTTATCATTTCTATGAAATTTTATATTATATAGAAAAATTGTGTCTGATATATAAAGGACGTGATTTTTTTTCTAAATTCTTAATTAGTAAGAGTTCTATATTGAAATGTTGATGTGATATTTAATCTTATAATATAATTTAAAATATTCTTATTGCTTTTTTGAATTAATATCAAAAATTTAATAAAATCAATATTTATTTTGTATATTTCAATTTCCGGTAAAAGTATAAATAATAATGAAGATTGAAATATATTTTTTTTACTCAATTATAATAAATTTCCATTAAAATGTCATCCCTTTTTTATATATATCCAATTTTTTTTTGTTATGAAAGAAATTTACAAATTGACATTTAAGAGAATATATGTAGAAGTATATTTATTGCCTTTATCCATCAAAAAAGTATATTTTTATTTTTAGTTTATTCATAAAAACTGATATGGAATATAAAAATTAGTTTTAATATTTTTTTTAGTCAATTTTATATCATCACAATTTTTATTGACAATAATTTTTAGTTTCAAAGAAATAATGGAAATCGGATTATGTGAAAATATAAAAACTATATTGGAAATAGTAAAAGTTTAGTACAAAATGTAATTGGTATAATTTTAGAATCCTTTGATGTCCATCAAAAGAAAGTTTTAAGTGAATAATATTATTTCTTAAGAGCAATAAATTAAATGATTAAATCAAAAGTTTATTTAAATTATAATTAATTACAATTTTGTATAGCTACTTAGGGAAGATAAATTAATGGTCGAAAATTATGTTGAATATAAAAATTATAGGACTACTCAAAGGTTATAAAATCTACTAGAGCATCTTCTCTGTTATAGTTCTGCCCTCGCGAAAAGAATAATTCTCAGCCTAGGGCAAGCTTTCTTCACAGATCTAAAGGAAGTGTAGCCTTAGGAAACTCCTTAAATTCGCTTAAATTCATAATACATTTACTCTATCCTCAGATATTTACTACAGGTACCCAAGGTGAACTATCAACCGGGAATCTGTGATTATTCCGAAACAAATGGCATCGTTAAGGACGCTTTGGTGATCTATGTGTGGTTTTGAGCCGCCATTATAACCTAACCTTAACTAAAAGCCTATAAATCTAATGAAGTCCTGAATGGAAAATTATAAAAGTAGAAATCAGAAGTTTAAGGAGTTTATTTGGCGATTGTTTTACCTTAGAGAAGATCCTTTTATTTACTCATAGAGTAGGAAGAATTCTGAAACATAATATAGAGTTAATTAGGAAAAATTATGAGGAGGGTATCATGTTGATTACGATTACCATTGAAGAACTTTTATTCTTTTAATTATACAATTTTTTTGAATGAAAATTTATTTGTATACAAACAATTTTTTTTTTTTGCAAAAGAAAATTAAATTTTCAATCGTATATAATTTAAATCTCGATGCGTAATTAATTTTCAATTTATTTTATACAAATTCCATTTCTATAATAAAGATTGGAGTAATAATAAAGAATCACTTCGCTTATATACATATATAAACTAAAATATATAAACATCCGGTTGTGTTATAAAAACATTTAAAGAAACTTTTATTTTTAAATAAACATTTTTTTTATTTTTAATAATTTTTACATAGATAATTAGGTGCGATCAAGGTCTTCTTGCCAATTTCGTATTATGTACATAAGAATTTAAAATTCTATTATGAAAATGTGCAAATGATAAATATTTAATTTGAAAAAATAATTTTAAAAATAAAAAAAATAATCTATATTTTCAAAAATTTATACAAAACCCCCAAAAGAAACTTTTCCAATATTGTCTTAATCTGTTTAAGAAAAATAATAAAATTCATTTTTACCATAATTAATTCAATTTTTATATAAATTTTATGTTTACATTTACAAGATGATAATTTATATAGATTTTTTGTTAATTTTCTTTCTCACAACACTAATTAAACAGCATCTCTAAGAAAAATAAATATTTTGGCATTAAGTATATTTTTGTTCAAAATACTTTTTTTTTTTTTTTTGAAATTATGTATATTTAATTTACGTAGTGATCTCTATTTAACCAATACGATAATTAAATTTATATATGTATATAATCAAAAAAAAAAATTAAGAGGAAAATTCCAATCTCCCTAAATTTAATAATAATAAGAAAAAAAATTACAAGAGAAAAATTTAATTATAAACCAAAAATAACTTGAAGACTTTCATTAACACAAAAATTGAAATTCATCAAAAATATAGATTTATTTTTTTCGAGATGTAATAAATCGTAAAAAATGGTGTTAAAAGTACATAATTAAAAAAATGTTTTTATGAGGACAATTGTGAAATTTCCATGAACCAAAAAAAAAAAATTCAAAGAACCAAAAATTGGGTCAAGTCAAAAATTTATGAAAAATGCATTTATTTTTTAATGATTTATTTAGGGACCAAGTTTTAAAGCTGCAAGTAATTAACAGAAAAAATTAATCAAAAAAAAAATTCTTTACTAATTGAAGAAAATGGCATAGAGAATAGAGAATGAGGTTAGGTATTTTTCGTACCAGGTTATGTAAAGGAGGACTTTTTCATTTAAATCATAATTATATTAATATATACTTTCAACTTCGAATATTTGAAGCAGACTACTTGAATTTGAAGCTGATCAAAACAAAATGAATTGCGACATTGAAACATTATGTAATATTGGAGTTACTACTTACTACCTACTAAGATAATTGGTGGATTACATTATCTGTCTAAATCTGAATAAATTGAATTTAATAGGTGTTAATTTACCAGTTTATCGACGTTCATAAAACCACAACACTTTCACTTTTTTGGTGTTACTATACAAAACATTGAATTTTCCACCAAAAAAAAATTTCTTATGTATACCATAATAAATATTAATTAGCAATTTATCTGGTAAACATATACATTAAAAATTATGAAATTAAACTCTACGTGAGTTTTATAAATGATAAAAAAAAATATAATAATCAATAATTTTCACTTGTTATAATAATGAAATCGAAATCTCATATTTAATAAATTCTTTTAGAATCTTCTTCTGGCTAACTTTTAGTTTTTTTTGAAAAATATTATTATTAATTTCGAAATTCCATAGTAAAATTGAATTCTTGCCAACAGAAAAATAAGATTTTTTTGTTGTTTCTGTTTTATTGATTATTTTTTCTGTTCTCATAAAATTTCACTAATTTATCTTTTACTTTCTATCATGACATTTTTTTTTTATGTTTTGTCTCTCCGTCTGGTCTGGATTGTTTTTAATTTTATTTAACCAAAAAAAAAAAATATACTTAATTTCGTGCTGATGGTAAAAAAAAGAATATCAGGGGGATTACATACATACATAAAACATAAATTTGACTTTTTTGACTTTATGTGATTCAAACGATTTACTTTTTATATAATATGAAATTTTTTATGGAAAATATATCGTAAACCATTAAATGAAAATGCAAAATAAAATTATGCGTAAAAATTTTATGTGACTTTTATAATGATGGAAAAAAAAGAACAAAATAAAGAGAATAATTTCTTTAATTTATTATTTATTATAAGTAGTAAAAAAAAATTGTAATTAGTTACGGAATTCATTCTTTTTAATGGATAAAAAAGTTTCCCATATTAAAAACTGCAAAAAAAATTGTATAACTAAATTTTATAGTAAAAAATCATATATAGTAAAAATAAATTAAATTAAATCATCTGTAAAATTAATAAATTTATTGTTTATTTGAATTAATCCAGTCAAAAATATCTGTACAAAATGTTGCAGATAGTATAAATCTAAATATCCTCCTTATATGACACAAACATACATAATAATTTTAACAATATTTGAAACCAGATACAAAATTATACCACTTTAACTTTATTTAGCATTGTATATAATTAACTTTTATGTGTGATAACATATTTCACAATTCTAAATCCTTTTATTTCAATTATACCATTATCCTTCCAATCTTATAAACACTTTGCTGAAATATACCAAAAATTTTCAATTATAAATTTAAATTACCTGATATTTTCCATTATTTTAATTATTTATTTTTTTTAGTTACATTTTTTTTCACAACTTAACTTATATCCGTATATCCAAAATCATTAAGTTCTGGTAATTTATTCCAACAACCTTTGTTGTTGATAACACAAAAAAAAACCAAAATATATTAAAATAAATAGTCCTTGTTACCTTTTTTAAATTGATACTCAGTTATTTCAGTTATTTACATTTTTAATGTTTGTGTATATAATGTTTTTATATTATTATGTATTACTATTATTATAAAGGACATAAAAGTAAACAAGAGGAATTTTAAAGTTTTTTACCCAGCAATGCAGAGACGAAACACAACAAAAATTTATATTTTCATGACATTAACAACAAAATTTATAGAAAATTGTGTGGTGAAAAATTTTAACATTTATAAAAACATTCAATTTTGTATATACTTTTTACATAAATATACAAACAAATACTGCATTGCGAATTTGTGTACATATTTTTGGTCATTTTGGAAAATTAACTCTGTTTTCTTTTCTAAAAGGGGTGTGTTTTTTTTCTCGTAGGCCACTTAAATATTATGCCACCTACAAATATGCAGACACAATAACTTTTATATTAATATTTGCAATTTGAATAAAGATAAAATTACAAATATGTAGTAAATATTTATGAAAACTATGTAAATTAAGTTTTTAATAATTGTTTTAAATAATTTTTATTTATGTTATTATGGAAAATAATTTGGTTTTTATAATCTACACTATGAAATGTAATTATGTATATTAATTTTAATTTTATATGCAGTGTAATTTTAAATAAATTAAATTTGTATAATTTTGTATAAATATATAAAAACTTTACAATGATAATTAATATTTGGTTGGTTAAAATAATCAGGGATTATGGAAAAAAAAAACAGAGTAACTATCTTTGCTGCATCATTTCGTCCTGAAATTTAAATAAAATTATAATTACTTTTTTGGAGCAATTAAATTGGTAAATTTAGCAAAATAATTTTTAATATACAAAAATTGAATCCTTGCTGGGTTTTACATTCAATTAGAAATACATATTATTACTTCAAGTTGTATGTGGATTTTATATACCCTAATTCCTAAAAGGCTACCGGAATTCAATTAAAATATCTATTAAAAATATATATGTATATTTTTACATATCAAAATGTTAAATTATTACAAAAGTTTTTAAATAATTTCCGTTTTGAATTATCTCTATTTCAATTATATTCAGGAAATTTTCTCGGAAAATTTATGTATATGTAATTTCTTAAATTGATATTATAAATATGTCTATGAATTCAAAATTGTAGTAAATAGAATTCAGAGATTGTTATTTTTATTAGCCCTACACTAATCGAGAAATAATTAAATTGTAATTTTGATATTTTTGGAATTTATTAAAATGGTCTTTAATAAATATTTTAAATTGATGGTACAATTTTTAAAAATTACTACTTGTACAAATCTTGGGGTTTAAAAAGATATTTTTGAGAATAGAAGAACATGCAAAATATTTAATGGAAAATATTTACTTTGCTTATCTAGCGTTTGTATCGTCCTTGATAATTTGACTCATACCATTCTAAATAATAATAATTGTCCATAAGTTCTATTAAAGTGTATCAAAAATTTCATAATTTGTCATTAAATCTTATCAAATGGACGCCAGACTATAAATAACTATAATATTTAATTATTTAAAAAAAAAATATGCTAGAAAAAATAATTCATTAAATAATAAATTTGAAAATATATTTTTGAAAAGTCAAACAAAAAGAGTCCAAAACTTTGTTTCCTTTCAAACGATGCTGAGGTGATTATTATTATATATACATTAAAGTATATATCAAACACATTAGTTATTCCATTTTACTATTTTTTGTCTCTCTATGCATATATATAATTCATAATTACTATTTCAGAATTTAATATTACTTTTCAAATTGAAATTTCATTTCCCATTCAAAATTAATGCCATAACTTTTTAGATTTTCTTCAAAAAATTATTATCCAAAAGAAATTTCTAACCAAAAAAAAAAAAACTAAAATATATTTCACATATGTGTACTCATGTCTATGCGCTATATAGGATTAATATCATATAAACGACACGGCTAGACATCCGGCTTGTTTTGAAGAAATATAATTTTTTTTTCTGTTTTTTTGGTTGAAACAGCAAAAAACAAAGACACACACCGGTTGAAAACAATAATAAATAATATTAATAATAATAATAATAATAAAAAGACCTTTATAGACTATGTGAAACTTTGTAGAATAAACAGAATTTTTAGATTTATTGGTATATAGAAAAAAATATCAAAGCCATGGGTGACAAAACAATATAAAAAGAGTTTTTGATACAAAACACGAAAACTATGTGATGATGATGCGTTTGTCGAGGAAATTAGCTAAAGAAATATTTTTTTTTTAGAATTATGTATACATATATTTACGATTAACTTTATATACATAGTAGCAACGGATGTCCTACTGCGGTGTTTTATGCTCAAAGTGTTTGTTCAAAAATTGAATATTTTTTATATTAAATTCATTTATGACGTCTTTAACATTATTTTTTTCTTCTGAATTTTTGATAAGTAAATTAATCGATGAATATAATATAATATAATCATTGCAGCAGTATGGCTACTTAGGCTTTGTTTCAGTTATCACTTCGAGCTAATTTTCTAATTTTTTTTTAATACATCTTTGGAATACAAAATTAGCATCGAAATCATTGAACTTTTATTAGTAAAATTGACCAAAACTACAATATTTATTTGGAAAATGTAAAATTTGAAAATTTAGTATAAAAAATATTAGAAAAATTTACAACTTTTACCATTTTTTAACAGGAAAATAGTAAGCTTAAATTAGTGTCTTTACAATTGTATAGAATACTGTACCTAGTTTGAATAATATGGTTGGTTGGTTGGATAATACATAATAACAAATTTGAAATATTTTATAAACATTGCAGTTGCCATAAACTTTTCTCTTAATTTCCATTTTTTGTCTAATATTAAATTTTAAATTTTTCATTAAAATTTACTTGTTTGGGAAACCTTACTGGAATATTTTTTGTTTTTGCTACATTGAAAATATACGAACGACTATATAGTCTCCTTTATATTTATAATCATAAGGGAATTTAACCCCACAAATCAAATACATATAACTTTCAAAAAAATTAGAACTGCATAGTAGCAAAAAAAAAAAACAAAATGTCCAATAAAAACCCAATATAAAAATTCAGTTTTAACAATTTTCAAACAGATGAGGTCATATACAAAATTTGAAACCCATATATATATACACAGAAAAAAATTAAGTGGATTTTTCAAACACTCTTCAGTGTTTGAAAAACTTTATATGATTTTACTACTTTTTTCTATGATTTATTTAAATTTTCATTGAAACGTAAAAAACAAATAGTCAAATCAATAAAATTTTAGATAAACCAGTAACATATTTTATTAGACCAACTTTTAAACACAAATTTCAATGATTTATACACTTTTTAGTTGACCAATTTTTTCTGTGTACCATTATAGTCATTTAGTATATTATTGTGCTTTTCAAAATTTCTTGATAGCACTTGAAAATTTCACAATTTGATATGTTTTGAGGGAAAAAAATGGTTCATATGATATGTTTTCAAAATGAAAGTGATATAAAATTATAGATGGTATATAAATATAGCTCTAACTAACTACTATAATGTTACCATACTAATAACCATTTATATAAATTTCGACATATATAAATTTCATTTTTATTTCATCAAAAATACCTGAAGCTATTATATAATTTCACTTTTTAAATACTAACTATATAGACAAAATATTAATAATTTGAAGAAAAAAAAAAATATGATTTATTAATATAATTGATAAATTAGTCAAAATTCCACTTAAATATTTCATTTATCCACTTAACAAATTTTTGTTTTTTTTTATGATATTTCTAAATCATATTGAAAAGAAATAAATTAAAAATTTTCAATATAACAAATAAAATTTAAAGCATATATATATAATTATATTTCATTTTATAGATTAACATTAAAAAAAAATTTCTTTTAAATGTCATAAAATCAAAAGCATAAACTCTTTAATTTCTTCTTTGAAAAGTAAAAAAAAATTACTGAATTTTTAATATTAATTTCAATAATTTTTCATTTTTAACTTAGAAGGGTAAAAAAATGTAAAACATTTTATATGTATAATATTTCACCCTTTATTTATTTTTGAGCTATTTTGCGCAAAAAGAAAAGTTAAGGGTGTCTGCTTCTATAATTTTTTTGTGTTTGGTTTTCTTTTTCAGAAAAAGGAAGTGAGAAATAAATAAACAATTAATTTTCCTGCAAACAAGAAATTGTTATAACACTTTTTCTTTTTTACATAGAGAAGATTATCTTTAGATTAGGGGGTTGGTATATGCACAGCAGTGTTTTTAAGTCAATAATGTAAATATTTTGTTTGTAAATTTATTTGATACACCAGAGATTTACAGAAGATACAAGAAGTTTAAATGGAGATTAAATTTTTTAACTGAAATTTGCAAGTTTGTTGAAATATATAATTTCTAAATTGTATATTATATAATTTTTTTCAAAATGTTTTCATCATTTTTTACCTTACTTAAGAGTATTTTCTGGATAATATGGAGAAGTAATAGTAAAATCTGTAACCGAAATTTTATTTCGGAATCTTTTATACCTTCAAGGGAGATTTACATAAAAAAATGAAAGTATAGCAATGATTTCTTGAGTAATTTATAAGCAATTTTTGAAGGGAAATATTTTTCAAGATATCAGATATTTTAGAATAGCGAAGAATCATATTACAATATTGTTTTTAAAATATAAAATTTATATTGTTTTTTATTGTGTAGCAATCATCATCTTCAAATTGGCCTTACTTTTTTTTATTATGTTTCTGCAGTGTATCATCTATATTTTGTCTTGTAACTTTTCTTTTCTTCTGGGTGCTGCTGATGATATTCTCTATTCGGCACGTTTTTCTGCGTTTGCAATAAAATTCTTGTAAAACTTTGGTAACATTTTCGATTGTTATTGTGATTTAATTTAATAGAAACTTATTCGATTAAAGGAACAAAACGTTTTTTAATACAAAAAAAACCAAAAAAATATTGAAACTTTATAAACGAAATAAGTTAATGTATAAAGAAAGTTTATATTTACAGCAAAAATGAAGGGAAGAAATACATTTTTTAATATTAAGAAATTGAGAAATACTAGATAATTTTATGAAAAAAATACCATGGTTGTTTAGCAACATTAGTAAAATATGATAATAATTTTTTTTGGAATTTCCATTCGGGACATGGTCAGTATAAATATAAGTATGATTTGAGTATGGCTATACTCATGACCAGCTATACGTATACTATACCAAAATGTAGGTATCATTACCTTGAATTCAAGCCAGTATACATGTCTATGCGAGATTCGTAGTCCATACCCAGTTGGCTTCTAGAGCCATTAAATTTTGAAATTCCATGAAATCATATTTGTTTTTTTTTTTTAAATTGACACGTACATTATATAATTTCACTAGTCAAATTCATCAATTATACAATATGCTTGAATGTCATCATATATCAGATTTCACATATTGTACAATTATAATATAATCATCGAAAAGTATATATATGTAATTAAAATTAAATTTTGATTCAATCATTAAAATATTTATGAAATTTTAATCACAATATACTTTCTAACGAAATAATAATTCATTTAAATATATCAGAAAATAAAAAATATAAGACAAATTATGCAAAACATAAAAAATTTCAGTAAAATTTTCCATTAATAGACACAAAAAACAAAAATTATCTGTTAAACATTAAATATCATTGTCTGGGCATAACGAAATTACTTGAACCTGACTACAAACTTTTCTGGCAAACTTATTTGAAAAAATATAAAAAAAAAAAACTATAGAAAAGAAAAATATTTCCTATATGATTTTCCAAAAAAAAAAAAAAACGGATATGCATACATCCTTAAAGCACAATTCTTTTTCCAAAAATAAAATATCATTTAATACGTATAAAGAAATTCCTTGTCTCTCTTTTTTTTGTGCAGGCTTACAAAAACTTTCAGGATGTCATTTTGGGTTTTTTTGTGTGTGTGTGTCTTATTTTCCTAACAGAAAAGTTAAAACTTAGCTCCTGGAACAAAATAAAAATGATAAATTCCAAAAAAAATAAAATGTAGAAAAGAAATAACAAACTTACTTTCTGTTGAATAGATACGGAAATTATATTCTTTTGAGGATGTTTTCTATTCCATTTTTATTTTTTTGCAAGTCCTTCAAATTTTTATACCATACTAGGAAAAGGTATTTCTTTGTTAAATAAGGAATTAAATAAAAAAATTTCTATGAAAATATTTTTATAGTTAAAATGAATTATTACAAGAATTTCTTGAAGTTATTTTTCTAAGTTAAAAAAAAAAAATCATAAAAAATTATATAAAACAAAAGGACGAATATAATGTGTTTTTGTAAAGTATATAAATGGGATTATGTTTTGATAAACTCAAAGGGATCCAATCCCTAATGCATAGTTGTGTGGTAAACTATAGTAAAACTTTGTAATTGGTAATTTAAAGAATTGAAGATTTTTTTTAGTTTAACAGATAATACAACATAATTATTATTAAAAAACATATAGGAATATTTCTAATAACATTTTTTTAGAATAAAAAATAGTAAATTATGTCCTTGTTTTTATTAAAATTATAAAATGTATAAATATCAAATTTTAATTCAAGGAATTTCGGAATGTCCACGCAATATTTTTCCTTCAAAAATATAATTTATATATTATGTATAGTATTTATTGGAGTAAATCTTTAACTCAGTGTACAAAGTATATAAAAAAAATTGTTTCTTTATGCTTATTTATGTATACATTATATTTTTTAACCATATAATTATTTTAAATTGCAATTATTTAATTATTCACAATACAAACATAACCAACAAAATTTACTTATATTTATACTCCTAAAATGCTATTATACCTTTAATATTTTAATGAATTAAATTAACAAGTAATTAAAAATCTTTCAATTACATATTTATTTTTATTCTTCTCTGAAAAACTTCGCTGTAAGTATTATATGAACCCAAGTTTGTTGATGGTCTTGATGGATATCCTTCTGTTAGTTTAAGAGCTGTTTTATATTTTCCTAATGGTACCAAAAATCCTGCCGGTATATAACTATCTTTGATTTCCACATTTTTAACAAAAATTGTACCCTTAAAAGAAAATATCAGAATTAAATGAAATCACTAAAAATATTTTTAATTATTAAATTAATTACATCGAAAGGACAAGAATGATTTAGATTTGAATCTGGTTTTATATATTTATACGTCATTTTCACATAAAAATTACTAGCTTTGCCCATTAAAAATTCACAAATATTTATAGTCAAATTCATCAAATAAGGTCGAAATCCACTATACTCTTTATAGAGCACAGCATTAACACTTATATTTCTTATTGGTATTTTCAAATCACATTTAAAATGCATCAATGCTCTGGTAAAGCTTTTTGCTTCTACTTTGCATGTAAGATTGTCCACGTAATCCCGATTTAAATCACATTCCATTTTGTACGTTTTTATATAAGTTTTTGTCTAGAAATTTCGGATCTTTGTTATAAAAATTGTTAAAAATTAATTTAATCAATCAAATAATTACAATAATTTTCGATATTCCTTCATTTCCAAGTAGGAAAATGATGATTAATCCAAAATGTAATAAAATTTTACTTATTTGATACATGGTTTCTCATAAACTAAATTTTATTTCCATTCTTGCAGTATATTTATCAATTTTAATAACAATAATGATTATTTAAAAATAATTTCACCAATTTTCTGAACACTAATTATGATTGTAATTTGAGTGATTAATTATACATTCAGAGTCAAAGTTCAGTTTAAAATTTTTTGAGAGTGGAATGTAGGAAATGGTCTAGTCTAGATTATTATAATTTATAATTATTATTAAATAAATATTTATAGTTAACTCTGAATAATTATTCAAATATCAAAATTATTGTAGGTAAATTATAATCAGTCGCTAATCCATAATAATTTTACCACATTATACCGTGTTGGTTTATTAAAATTTAAATTTTACCATATCAAAAGGAGCTTTTTTAAAAGTTTTTCAATTAGTTTGTAATATTACAAAAACACTTAAGGGTCGAGGAGCGCCAGAAAAAAGCCCGAATCGTGACGTCACGTCATACCAATGTTTTTTTCTGAAAAAGAGCTTTTTATATTTTTCGTGTGTATGCGTTTGTAATACATTACTTGATGTTTTTATAGGAATGCGGCGTTGCCATATAATGTATATGTTATTTATGTGATGATAAAATTACCCAAAAAATTTTGATTTTTGGAAACGAGTTGACAATATAATATATGATACGTAATATATCTATTATTGCTTGACCAGATATTTATGGGTAACGAGTTCATTTTACTTTCCCTTTATTGAATTTAGAATTATTTTATATAATATAATATGTAAATAGTATATAATATTATCTGATCAGATATTATAATATTATATACTAAATAGTTATACTTATATCTATATACATATTTATATACATAATATAAAATATAATATATGTACATATATATACATATATATATATATATATATTTATAGAGCACAATCCAGGGAAATTGGTATACCAACAGTTCTATTAGCAATTGTACATTCCCATATATATATATATATATATATATAATTGTAAATTCTATAAAGGGAAAGTAAAATGAATTACATTACCCATCAATATCTGATCACATATATTGTATTGGAGGTTATTCTACATAAGGGCGTATTTGAATGAAATACCTTCGTATTTAATTTTTTTTGATGAAATATCAATGTATGTTTATTATCCTGGATGAAGTTATGTATGCCCATATTTTCATCTGGGATTTTCTCTGGCACCCCTGGATGGAATGGGCTCATATTTGGTAAACACATTCATTATAGTGGTCTGGATGAAATGATGAATGGCCATATTTTCATCTGGGATTTTCTCTAGCACCCCTGGATAGATTGGGCTGATATTTGGTAAACACAATCATTATAGTGTCCTATAGTTAACTATGCCAGTGCTCCTCCATTATTTCCCACAAAATATAAGAAATCACGTTTTCATCATATAACCATCTTCCAAATAAAACTAACGGAGGAGCACTAGCATAATTAACTATAGATCACTATAATGAATGTGTTTACCAAATATGAGCCCATTCCGTCCAGAGGTGCCAGAGAAAATCCCAGATGAAAATATGGGCATACATAACTTCATCCAGGATAATAAACATACATTGATATTTCATTAAAAAAAATTAAATAATATCCTTCCTGAATTTTTTATTAGATTTTTTACCTACTTTTTTTTTAATTTCATTTACCTATAAAAATTGAGTATAAATTTGTAATGATTTTTACAATTTTATAAGCCTGAGCCAATTTTTGAAACAAATAAAAAAACCCACACCTGAATCTATAAAAATCTACCTTTTCTAATACATTTTATCTGAAAAACAAAAAATTTAAAGAAAAAATGTAAACTAAAAATTATGTTATTGGTAATTAATATTTTCTATATACTATATCCATCCATATGTATGTACATACGAAGCTATTATTCATAAAAAAAAAAGTAAAACACCTATCCGTGAAATTAATATATTCTTGATATGTTATAAAAATTTCGTAGAAAAAAATGTTCACTGGTGGGCAAAACAATTCCTCTATAAAACACTAAATTGCGCTCCTCGACCCTTAACGACTCTTTCATGCAGTACGTTAACTGATAATATTCTTAATTCATAAACTTTAATATGAAAATGTTTTACAATTTATTTAAAATATGTAATAACTTATAATTACAATTTCGAAAATGTTTGTGGCGTCAGTAATCCTCCAGACACATGTTTTCATTTATAGAGCACAATCCAGGGAAATTGGTATACCAACAGTTCTATTAGCAATTGTACATTCCCAAATAAAAATACAAATATAGTAAGACAAAAACTACACTAGTTTTAATCATTCTTAGTATCTACTCTACAACATCATTTAATTTTTTGTTAAATCAAAGATTTTACATAGCAATCAAAAGTCAGTCAAACATTTATTTTTACTCTTTTCTCAAAAACTTCACCGTAAGTACTAATTGAACCCAAATTTATTGATGGACTTGATGGATATCCTTCTGTGAATTTCAGAGTAGTTTTATATTTTCCTAATGGTGCCAGAAATCCTGCCGGTATATAACTATCTTTAATTTCCACATTCTTAACATAAATTGTACCCTTAAAAGAAAATATCAAATTAAATTAAATGACTAAAAATATTTGTAATTAGAAAAATTAATTACATCGAAAGGACAAGAAGAATTTAGATTTGAATCTGGTTTTATATATTTATACGCCATTTTCACATAAAAATTACTAGCTTTGCCCATTAAAAATTCACAAATATTTATAGTCAAATTCATCAAATAAGGTCGAAATCCACTATACTCTTTATAGAGCACAGCATTAATACTTAAATTTCTTATTGGTGTTTTCAAATCACATTTAAAATGCATCAATGCTTTTTGCTTCTACTTTGCATGTAAGATTGTCCACGTAATCCTGATTTAAATCACATTCCATTTTGTACGTTTTTATATAAGTTTTTGTCTAGAAATTTGGGATCTTTGTTATAAAAATTGTTAAAAATTAATTTAATCAATCAAATAATTACAATAATTTTCGATATTCCTTCATTTCCAAGTAGGAAAATGATGATTAATCCAAAACGTAATAAAATTTTACTTATTTGATACATGGTTTCTAATAAACTAAATTTTATTTTCAACATTTCAATATATTTATTAAATTTAATAAATATAATTATTTATAAATAATTTTACCAATTTTCTGATAATAAATTCAGTGTCAAAGTTTAGTTTAACATTTTTTGAGCGTGGAATATACGGAATTGTGTATAATGTAGAATATTATAATTATTAAATAAATAGATGTACTTAACTCTGAATAATTATTCAACTATTAAAATTTTTGTAGATTTATGATCAGTAACTTCTATATTTTCGGGGTCCATTTATAGTTGCTAATCCATAATAATTTTACCACATTATACCGTGTTGGTTTATTAAAATTAAAATTTTACTATATTAGAAACAGCTTTTTTAAAGATCTTCATTTTAAAAGTTTTTCAATTAGTTTGTAATATTACAAAAATACTTAACGACTATTTCATGCAGTACGTTAACTGATAATATTTCTTATTCATAAACTTTAATATGAAAATGTTTTACAATTTATTTAAAATATGTAATAACTTATAATTACAATTTCGAAAATATTTGTGATGTCAGTAATCCTCCAGACACATGTTTTCATTTATAGAGCACAATCCACGGAAATAGGTATACCAACTACACTACACCATTCCGTTCTATTTGCAATTGTACATTCCCAAATAAAAATACAAATATAGTAGATAAAAACTAAATTAGTTTTAATCATTCTTAGTATCTAATTTTTTGATAAATCAATAATTTTAAATAGCAATTAAAAGTCAGTCAAACATTTATTTTTACTCTTTTCTCAAAAACTTCACCGTAAGTACTAATTGAACCCAAATTTATTGATGGACTTGATGGATATCCTTCTGTTAGTTTAATAGTTGTTTTATATTTTCCTAATGGTGTCAGAAATCCTGCCGGTATATAACTATCTTTAATTTCCATATTCTTAACAAAAATTGTACCCTTAAAAGAAAATATCACAATTAAATGAAATCACTAAAAATATTTTTAATTAGAAAAATGAATTACTTCAAAGGGACAAGAATGATTTAGATTTGAATCTGGTTTTATATATTTATACGCCATTTCGACAAAAAATTTACTAGTTTTGCCAATTAGAAAATCACAAGCATTTATGGTGAAATTCATCAAATAAGGTCGAAATTCACTATATTCTTTATAGAGCACAGCATTAATACTTAAATTTCTTATTGGTATTTTCAAATCACATTTAAAATGCATCAATGCTCTGGTTAAGCTTTTTGCTTCTACTTTGCATGTAAGGTTGTCCACGTAATCCCGATTTAAATCACATTCCATTTTGTACGATTTTATATAAGTTTTTGTCTAGAAATTTGGGATCTTTGTTATAAAATTTGTTAAAAATGAATTTAAGCAATCAAATAATTACAATAATTTTCGATATTCCTTCATTTCCAAGTATGAAAATTATGATTAATCCAAAATGTAATAACATTTTACTTATTTGATACATGGTTTCTAATAAACTAAATTTTATTTCTATTATGTTGTACCATTTATACCTTACTTTAATTGTGAGTTTTTAACAATCAAGATAAAATAAACAATTATTATTAATTATATAACCTATTTTAGATTTTCACATAATATAAATATTTTTTGAATTGGAACAAAAATTTTAAATATATCTTTATCTATGTATGTATATATTTAATTTCGGTTAGAAATAATTATACGAAATTCAACTTTAAGCTAAGTATTCTACTGTGTATCCACTTCAAAAAATACCTGAATTTGTATATAAAATTTTACCAGCGACAAAAATTTTGCTTTAATTTTTAGTAGTTAATTTCCTGAAATACAGGTGGCGTATCTATAATATATCATGTTTGTACTACAAATTTTTATATTCTACCCTAGGTATAGGGTATTAAAATGTGAGAAAAAATTTATTTTACTCTGTCTCTCAAACTGAATTTCCTATTTAAAATTATTTCAAAAATTAATTTAATTTATTATATTTACATTGGCAATTAACTGATTGATTTTCAAATTACAGCCACAGCTCAAGACTAAATTTAATTTTGTCCGATATTTTACTATATTTTTTCACCAGCCTCAAGTGGATACTAGCAGAATACTTAGCTTTAAAACTTATCATAATATAGTTTTTATTTATTTTTATTTTATTTAATTAATTAAATTAAATTTCTTTTATAAATTAACCATAATGTAAAATTATGATATAAATATAATTATATTCGTTTAATGTTTTTAAGTCCAACCAAATTTTAAATGTACAGCAATTAAATTATTATTGATATCCTTTACTCAACGACTATCAAAGAAAACTCGACTGTTTGTCTTTTCTATATAAAATTATTACTTTCAATTAAAAGACAGACATAATCCTTAGTTTATTTTCTGTAAGAAGAGAACGATACTAAATTGTATACAACATTTTTTATGTAGCTTAAAAATCAAAGATATAAAAATTAAGATAAGGAAATAATTATTCTAAAAATTATAATTTATATTATACGAGTACAAAACCAAAATGAAAAGAGCAAGAATAAAAAACAATTAACTGAATTAATGAATTCTAAATGAACTTCTTTCTATCTACAAAAATTTTATTTCTGATAAAAATTTTATTTCTGATATTTTGTTTGTTTTTAAATGGTATACAATATAAATATTTGCGCGATTCATTTTCAAAGAAAACGATCATATTTCGGAAGACATCTGCCTCAAATGTTATTTATTACAAAAATTCTTTCTTTCCTTCATTTTCTTTTTTGATTTTTATCATGTCCATTTTTGATCGTTTTTTAGTCTATAAATATAATTATAAGAATAACAAAAAAAATTCAACCTAAAAATTTGTTTTCATGTGTAAAAACTCAAATATAAAACAAAATAAAAGATAAAAGTTTTTAATTAAATTTTTTTTTTTTTATTTATTTAATTTTAAATTCAACATGAAAATCATTGCAACACTTGAAGGGCGCCAGCACAAAAATTATCTTTGAATGATTTATTCAAAAAACTAATTTTACCAAAAGTTTAAAGTGATGAATTTTTGTGTAAAGAAAACAATTTATTAATAAATTAACAAAGAATAATCATAATATTTATAATTAATTTTTGCTAGATCAATATATCTCAATGATTTATTTTTATTTTGGGATATAATAAAGTAAACTATGTTTTGCAAAAAATATTTAAATTACAAGAAAATATTTAAAAATTTATATCAAAATTCAATCAAAATATGTAAATAATTCAATTGTTCATTAAATAGAAATTTATTATAGTTTCGATAATTTATTATAGTTTTCTATATAAATATGACTATAGTTTATTTTGTTCCAGAGTCTTGACAATTTGTAGAATTATTTAAGTTAGAGTAATATTAAAGTTAGAGTAATATTATTTAACATTGTTAAATTTCTAGAAATTATAAGTGATATAATAGTTAGTAATGTTTCACAAATAATATGAAATCTCTTGATAGCCTGACATAAAATCGATTTGACTGATTTATGTACATGTGACCCTCAATTAATCTACTACAAATTATACTCATAGTTCGGAAATCATGGCGTCATCTTCTTATCAGATTGTACAGCAAATTCAATATAGATTTCGATATGGCAAATTAACAGATTTGCGTGTATAATAATTACTAGAAAAATAATTATAATCCTAATATTTTTGTGGCTAATAACTGCATTATCATCCCTTTAATCTGACTGTGGATGTAACTGAAACTGAAAGTGAATTAACTTTTAGGCGGAAAAAATAAATAAAATTAAACTTTACTTGGAATCTTAATTTAATTTCAAAAAAATATATAATATATCCAAACTCGTTAATAAAATATTTAAAAATTTATTCCCATTTGTAATGTAAAAACTTTGAATTAAAACTAACTTCAAATTTGGAAAGTTTTATATAGTAAAAAGATGTTATAAAATTTTTTATTAAAATGTTTTTCAGATTTTCTATTATTTTATACTAAACGGAAAAGTTTTATCACAACTTTAAACTACTTTTAGTTCGACTTTTGATTGAATTTTTTATTTATTTTACGGGTGTAAAAATAAATATAAATAAAATTAAAAACTTTTATGTACTTTAATCGCAAATTAAAATGTTGAAACTTTTCTGTAAATTTCAATCAGATCAAATATTTAATTTTTTCCTAAAAATAATAAAAAAGCTCAATTATCAAAATATTATAACTATGAATGTACTTATGTTTATACTTTGTAATCAGAAATTATAGTGTACAATTATTTATATAATGTAATTAGCCAAATAACACACAACCATATAATATTAAATTTTATTAATTCTTACTATCCTATACATTTAATTTTTTAATAAATCAAAAATTTTAAATAGCAATTAAAAGTCAGTCAAACATTTATTTTTGCTCTTTTCTCAAAAACTTCACCGTAAGTACTAATTGAACCCAATTTTATTGATGGACTTGATGGATATCCTTCTGTGAATTTAAGAGTTGTTTTATATCTTCCTAATGGTGCCAGAAATCCTGCCGGTATATAACTATCTTTAATTTCCACATTCTTAACATAAATTGTACCCTTAAAAGTAAATATCACAATTAAATGAAATCACTAAAAATATTTTTAATTAAAAAAATTAATTACTTCTAAGGGACAAGAATGATTTAGATTTGAATCTGGTTTTATTAATCTATACACCAATTTGACATAAAATATACTAGCTTTGCCAATTAGAAAATCACAAGCATTTATAGTAAAATTGATCAAATAAGGTCGAAATTCACTATACTCTTTATAGAGCACAGCATTAATACTTAAATTTCTTATTGGTATTTTCAAATCACATTTAAAATGCATCAATGCTCTGGTAAAGCTTTTTGCTTCTACTTTGCATGTAAGATTGTCCACGTAATCCCGATTTAAATCACATTCCATTTTGTAAGTTTTAAAAAAAGTTTTTGTCTAAAAATTTGGGATGTTTGTTATAAAAATTGTTAAAAATGAATTTAAGCAATCAAATAATTACAATAATTTTCGATATTCCTTCATTTCCAAGTATGAAAATTATGATTAATCCAAAATGTAATAAAATTTTACTTATTTGATACATGGTTTCTAATAAACTAAATTTTATTTTCAACATTTCAATATATTTATTAAATTTAATAAATATAATTATTTATAAATAATTTTACCAATTTTCTGATAATAAATTCAGTGTCAAAGTTTAGTTTAACATTTTTTGAGCGTGGAATATACGGAATTGTGTATAATGTAGAATATTATAATTATTAAATAAATAGATGTACTTAACTCTGAATAATTATTCAACTATTAAAATTTTTGTAGATTTATGATCAGTAACTTCTATATTTTTCGGGGTCCATTTATAGTCGCTTATCCATAATAATTTTACCACATTATACCGTGTTGGTTTATTAAAATTAAAATTTTACTATATTAGAAACAGCTTTTTTAAAGATCTTCATTTTAAAAGTTTTTCAATTAGTTTGTAATATTACAAAAATACTTAACGACTATTTCATGCAGTACGTTAACTGATAATATTCTTAATTCATAAACTTTAATATGAAAATGTTTTACAATTTATTTAAAATATGTAATAACTTATAATTACACTTTCGAAAATGTTTGTGGCGTCAGTAATCCTCCAGACACATGTTTTCATTTATAGAAGCACAATCCAAGGAAATTGGTATATACCAACAGTTCTATTAGCAATTGTACATTTTTGTAATATAATTACAAAAATATGGTAAGACAAAAACGACGTTAATTTCATTTGGAGATGATTTAATTTAAATAATAAATGGTGTGGATTATAAAACAATTTATAAATTTACTTAAAAACTTTACTTCCTTATATATATTTTTAATATTCATTTCTCTCTCTTTTTTCATTTCATTTATTATATTTTATCTTGTAAATTTGAACTTTACATGAGATAAAAAAAAATATAAGAAACTTAAATTGCTAATTACATAATATAAAAAGTTAATTGAAAATTGTGTAAATTTTTCTAATTAATTTAACAAATTGGTAAATTTGTATTTTTTGAAAATCTTTTTTGTTATTATTTTAATTATAATGAAATTAAATCGTGTTTTTGTTTTAAATTTATTTTTCATTAAACTAAATGTCGGATGTATGCATAATTTCTTAATAGCTTAGGTGAATCTAAAAACAAATTACTTGTTTATTATGTATAAGCGAATTTATAACCAATCTTCTATCCAGAATTACATCAGAAGAAAAATGTTATAGATTTGTATTTGAAAGAGGACTTAAACATTTTGAACAAAGGATTAAGTATATGTACGTCAAGAAATTAAGGATATAACTCTGTATCAAAGTCAAAATCTAAGCCGATACTTTCAAAATTGTAGATCTTATCGTGTGGAGCAGATCACACTGAGTGCAGTCCTGAAGAGCTCTCAGACTCTAATCATTACCAACAACGAATTTTAATTAAACAAAGCATTCCGACAAACAACCATAAATTTTTTTATAAACCAATATAAATTTTGGAAAAAAAAAATTGAAAAACATTTAATTACCAAATTGTTTGACCAGGTCAATTTTCGATACATAACTTTAGTACGTATACAAAAGCCGATAGTTAAATTTGCATATATTTACTATCCAACAACAACAAAAAATAACATCCATACAAAATAATTTATAGTCAAGTATTTGTATAAACGAGATAAATTGCAAAAGGATATAAATATGTCTGAAACAGATTGTAAATTTTATTTAATTCGTTTAAATTCTTTTTCTCTTTTTTTATTATGTTGACTATACAATTTTTATTTTTTGGAAATGGTTAAAATACCAAAAAAAAAAAAAAAAAACGATATGCAAATAAAATTTATATAAAAAATCTGTGAAAAAGTAATTAAAATAATCTTATAGAAATCTGGACATTTCAATTAATTGAACGAAATTTTAATTTAATACTGATAATTTATTATTTCAAGTACATAATAAGCATATAGTAGTATAAATACCTAATTTTGAAATGGTACTCTAGGTACCATATAATAGACGCTACCTCTAAGCTCCATATGCACATCATACATGATATGTTAGCATCTATGCTCAGTATATTGTCAGTTTGACATATGGCTGTAATTCCTGTCCGTGCTTGGGCGAGAATCACCAGTACCACAACATCACGCACTTTCGCAATTATAGTCACTCTGCCTCCGCTCGCTCACTCTGCCAATACACGACAAAAGAGTGAATTTAATTAGATAAATTGATTATTTAGAAAGCTCGATTTACAAAAATGGTTTATGCGATAAATTAACTAGGAATTTACAAATTTAATTTTGTTAGTTTATAAACTACAATTTATAATCAAATCCTTTATACAGAAAAATGAATATCATTGTACCAAAATGGAATTTTTTCAAATGCGAAATCCAAAATTCCAATTTGAATTAATTTCATTACGTGCATTCTTTACACAAATTTCCGGTTCCATCTACGAAAATGCATCTCTAACACAGAAGATTTTTTTAATAAGTACAAACCATTAAGCTCACCAGCTAAACTTGGAATAGCCATTGACCATATAAAAAATTCCATTATAAATGTAAAATTATATTTCTGGGTTTCAAAAATAAAAACATAGCAACATTAATTTCATGTGGCATCAAATTATAATACATCCTCGTCCTCATTTTAATGGTTGATATGTGTGTAAAAAATTAAAAAATAGCATTATAAAATTTTGTATATTTTTTTAATGAATTTCGTCATTACTACAGAATGTCGTATAAGGATTATAATGGACAAGGCTTAAAATATAAATTTGTCCAAATGTACATATATATGATAAAATAATATCAAAAAGAGTTGACAATAAAAAATATTTATTGTCAAAAACAATTATGAATATCAATTATATTTTATTATTACAATATTGTTTCCGACAAGATTTTTTTGGGTATCCTTAATTTCTCCTGTTGCAGGGAGTCATCTTTTCAAAACCTAACTTAAAAAAATACTTTTACAAATGTTTTACATTTTATCTATACGCAATAATAAATTCGATTTATATATGATAAATTATTATACCCAAGAAATTTTTTGTTCCTTTTAAATTTCATATTATACCCAGGTATATCCTTGTAACACTATCGTATAAACATAAAGCATAAATTTTTCTGCACAACCAATAATTCAAAAACAATTACATTATCATTTTTTTCTCCCTTTCTTTGGAAACATAAATAAAATTGATAATTGAAACATCATCAGTTTTCTATTTTCATTTATTTATGATTAATAATTTTTATCATAAAGTTTTTTTTTTTTTTTAAATAAATCTACAAAAATTTATTTGAATATCATAAAATTGTTCAATAAAATAACTAAAAAAATGTATAGATAATATTTTAGAGTCTGAGAGAATGAACATATTATTACTACTACTACAATTTTTGTCCAACTTAAAAAAAAAAAAAAGGATTTTGAAATATTTCCACTATGAATTTTTTTCATATTATATCTACATATTTGTAAAAAATGTGCAGCTAGAAATAACATTAATCGTACGTGATGAAAATTTCATATATAAATAGAATATAAATAGAATTTTCCAGGGAATATGTAGTGTAAAGGCAAGGGTAAGTTTTTCGGTTTGGTACTTGAATAAAAAAAGTAAAGTTAACATTACTGATTTAACCATTTTCTCTATTTATTTTTTTTCTGCTAGGATATATTATATATATAAAAGAAAAACGATATGAAATGAATTGTAAAAAATAAACTTGCATCTAAAGGATATTTAAGATGTGTTCTTGTGTAAGTGTCATCCTTAAAGCAACCAATTGTGAAAAAATATATATATATATATATATATATACTATGAAAGGATATTAAACTTCCGGGTTGTTGGAATATCATTGTTTGAAAATTTCAAAAAGAAAAAATCTTCTTTCTGCTGTGTAATCTTTTGAACAAATAAATTATTGTATATATAGAAAAAAAATTGAAATTCTTTTATTTTTGTAAGTGTTATAAAATCTATATACTAGCATACTAGACTAGGAAGGAAAAAATATTATGATTTATTATGATTATTTTCAAATATAATTTCATATAAAATTATTTTCCTGATGGCTATATATAATATATAAAAAAATTGCAGACGGAAATATGTTTGAATTTTTTATATATTTTTGGAAATTTAAAATGGAATTTGAAAGAAATATGTTATTGAAAATTAAATATATCTTTTTTATAAAATTTAATAATAAAAAAATCAAACTATGAAATTGAATTTATGTATAGTATATAATTTATTTAGTTTTTCCCCTAAAAAATATATTTCAAATTCAAATTACAAATACGTGTACAGAAAGTGTTCTCTAGTAATTTATTGCTGAACTAAAAAGATTAATTCGAATATAAATTATAGACAGCGCCACCTATTAGTGTATAGTGAAATTGTAATATGTTGATTTCGTGCAGGCAAAATTTTCAAAACTACTTCCGGTTAGAATTATTTTGTTATATTGATATTATGAAATGTATTTTGTTATAATTTAATTTAGCTACTAAAAATAATACCATAAATAATGTTAAACCAAATATTGTAATTAATTTCGAAAGTTATATTTGAATTCGTTATATTAGCCGATGGCCCGTGACTGGATAGACCTAAAAGTTTAAACATAAAATTACAAATATTTATATAACAAAATGTTTTAGAAATATTCTATTAAAAAAATTAGTTCATTTTTCGATATTTGGATTTTACTTCCTTCTACACAAAACTTAAATATTTTCACAACTATAAAAATTAAATTTTCATATTTGTTTATTTAATTTTTGAAATTAAGTTCTTTAAAACTATCAAATTCCAATCTATATTTCAATAATTATAAATGTATATTTCTATTTTTATATTTTGTTTAGATTTAAATTTATGATGTTTATAATTTTATTTATATTAACGTACAAAAATCTCTTTGATATAATTAAACAAAAATTGATAGATCAGGTACAATCGTACAATAGTTTAATTTGTATATTTTAAAGAGTATACTAATAAACTAATAGAGTATAGATTATTATTAATTAGATTACTAATTAAGAATTATTATTGGTAACTTATCCAAGTTGCAAAAAAAAAATTAACTAATCTAACTAATTAAAATAGCTAATATAATCTTTCAAAATTTATATACAAATTCTAATCCTATTCAGGACTTCAACGAAATATCCTTCGTATACATATACACAAAAACAAAAATACTACAAGGACATACTATATAAAGAAAAGAGCAACAACCGAAATTATATTATATCAATCTACTTGAGATGAAACAATTTATTAAGGACCACATGACAATATTATGTTATGTCTGTTGTTGACTTGAAACAAGAAAAATCAATGAAATTTCCTTTTTTTTTTACTATAAGTAGTTTTTGGCGCGACCTCATAAAATTTTCTCAAAGAAAATACCCAAGGACAACAAAATTGTATTAAAAAAAAAGGAGACTGGATATATTAAACAAAGAAACGAAAATGTTACAAGGTTAGATTAACATTGTTCTTATGAGATACATGTGAGATACATAAAAAATCTATCCAGACAAAGAGAAAATTTTTCGTATTAAAAATGGTATAATTTTAGGTACTTATAAATATTTTATAAATTTGTCTTGCTTTTCTAATGTAGAACAATCATATTAAAAAATCTTTAAATCCATCATGTGTTAATTTACCTAACTTAACTTATGACAGATTCATTTATTATTTTTTTCACCCTTAGTCCTGGGAAAATATAATATATAAAAGTATTAATTTTCCAATTAAAAGAAAAAATTAAATCAAATAATTTTATATTCATTTATTTTATATGCTAGAATAATTTAAATTTCATTAATTGTCAATCATAAAATCAGATTATCGTAGCAATAATATGCCTAATAGAATTATACGCCAATATTGTACCAAACGTCAAGGACAATTGAGTTACCTGGCCAATTCTATTAATTACCATACATATTGAATTACAAATTATGAGAGAAACCAATAAACATACACCACCTACAGTATTATTGCCCTGAAACATAAATAATTGTAAAGTAATTCCATTATTATGATTTAAAAAAAAAAGTGCTGACAAAGAACAAAATATCAAACAAACTCCATAATTCAATTATAGCTTTTTTAAAACATTTTCCAGACTTTTAACTTTCACTCTATTCTCTACTTACCCGGCAATTACTACAATCCTCCTTCCAACCCTAAACAAAAAGAAGAAAAACAATGCTTTTCTTTTTATGCATTTTTATTGCATATTTCTTGGCGCATGCGCAATTCAATACCAAAATATTTGTTTTTTAATTCTATTTAGATGCTAAGGTAAACTTTATATTATTTTTTACTTTCAGTTTCAGTAGCAAATAATCTTTCATCTGAAACGCGTAGTAACCCCATAAAAAAATATAAAAATAATTTATTTGAAATTTTTTTGTTTTGTTTACAATTTGATTTTTTTAAAAAAAACTTTATCAATGTTTTAATTTTTTTTTTATAATTAAAAATTATGATTATCAATTTATAAATTTTTATTATAAAATTTTTAATTTAATTAAATTTTAATGTTGTATAAATTTAAATCAAAAAATGAATAAATTAGATTCAAAATTTTTAATAACAACTAAAATTAAAATCAATCCAATTATTTTACCAGATAAAAATAATATTAAAGAATTAATATGGAATGGAAATGATGATAATTTTAATAATAAAGATGAAATAATACCAATAGAAAAATCATCACAAATTCATCATGATGATACAACAACCGAAACAAATTTAATAATTATAAAAAACTTACCGCCAATAATTCAACCAATTAAGAAAAATAGAATTTTTGATAATTGGAATATACCATGGATAGCAATTTTAACTGGAATCATTCAGGTATCATTTTAATATTTGAAACTTTTAAATAATTTAAATTTTGTCTGTTTTTTTTTTGTAAATGATCATGTACGACGAAATAAAAATCATTAAATTTTTTTGGTGTATTATATTTCAAGATATATAACAAAAATTTTTATGTGGTTAATTTTGATATATAAGTAATTTTTTTTTACTTATGATTTGTTGATTTTAATTTTACGAAATCGCGAATTTTTACTTTTTTTTTGTTAGATAATTTTTGTTTTATAGTGACGCAAGGTTGATTGAAAACCACGAACTATGGTGCTTAATTACATTATTACATAATTTTTGTTTTCTAAGTAATTTGATAGTAAATAGAGAAGATTTTTTTTTTGTAAGAATTAGATTTATTTTTAGATTGTTATTAAATTTATTTAACTATTTTTGTGTATTAACTTCTTACTTCAGATAGTTTTCTTCAAAATGTAATTTAGAACATTTCAAATTTTTGGCCACTTGGTCAACATAAATTTTTGAGGGGAATTTGAATTATTACAAAAATTCTATAATTTTTCTGTTAATAATTAGAGAATTACTCCATTATTGAAATGTAATTTTCACTATGACATAGATTCTAGACCCATGCAATCCATCTACTATTACACCATTTAGAAAAGATAAACTTTTTATATAAATATTTTTATTGTAAATTGCTCAATTTTATTTTTCTGACCCTATTTTCCATATTTCTTCTTATATACAAAAAAATTATTGTATACTAAATAATTTAGTGTATACTTCACTAATAAATTAAAATATTTGCTCCACAAATATACAAAAAAAAAAAAACAATTTATAATTAAATATCAGACATTTTACTCACTCACTATTATATTAGAATACAAAGATTTTTCTTTAAAAGAAATCAGAAAATTTAGATCGGAAAAGCTATAAATATTTGGAAAATTAATATCTATATGTACACAAATAAAAATAATAATAATAATGAAGAAATTCGTGCATCTTGTTTCAACAAAAAGATAATATAAATTTATATTTATGATAGTTTTTTTTTTTTTTTGAAAAATAAACATATGTAAAAAAAGTTCGTGTTCTTATTGGAAATAAATTACATATTATAGAAATAAAATATTTTTGAAATATTTTTAAAATAAAATGATTTAACAGTTTACGATCGAAAAATGAATTTTGTAAAATTTAATATTATGATTAAATAATAAAATAATATTCTTTTTAATTGAAAATTTCATATTTTAATAAGGTCTTCGTATATTTAGATACCAATTTCAATCTCTCAATCTATAAAAAAAAATTGAGCTAAATAGATTGAAAATAAAGTATTCAAATTTCTCCATTTGTAGCCTCAAATATTTATATCATTTTTATAAAGAATTTTGTTATCATATACAAAAAATTTATATTAGAATTTAGAAAATATTTTAATGGAATTGAGTAAATAATTAATTTTGCTTACATAATTTTAAATACTGACAAATGACTTTGAATAATTTATAATCTATATAAAATTTCTAACATTTGACTTAAAAGAGAGATTTTTCAAATCAATTTTATAGAATTATTCACACTTATATTAATTCTGCCATTCATTTTTAGTATATGTGGTTAAACTAAACTAGAAAGATTAAAAAATAAATTAATCAAATTTATGTTCTTTGACAGCAACTGACCTTGTCTAGTTAATATTTTCGAAATTGCACTGTAAAAAAGTGTTAAAAAAAAACCATAAACAAAAACATAATTTTGTAAAATAAATAGAAAAAATAATTTAATTTATAATTGATGTAATTATAAACAAAAAAAAATTTCAATATGTAGATTCTTTTTGTTGTCAATTAGTAATAACAAAAAAATATTATTATAAAGGATGCTATCAACCATGAAATTAAATAAACTTAATCAAAAATAAACAAACTATTTTTCGATTAAACAAACTATTTCTTTTTATACAGAAAATTCAAATATAATGTTTGTATAAATTTCATTTAGTCTGACTAAAAGTGTCATGGGTCAGGATATAAAAAAATTTGTATTACCCTCTAGTCTAGTCTAGGACCTATACATAGGCTCTTTAAACAAGAAACTTGAAATATTTTTGCAATGATTTTTGTAATCATAGAAAGATATTATTCAACTTTAACATAATTTTAGGCGTCATAAAATTGAATTAATTTATTTCTTTATAGATTGCTATGTTTATATTTGCTACAGATGAAATTATTGGTCTTCTTCTATATACACCATATCGTAAATTTGAAATTTGGAGATTTTTTACATATACATTATTACATTCAGATAAAGTTCATCTTCTGCTTAACATATTACTACAGGTAAATATTATAATTGCAACAATTACCACGATATGTTTATAAATGAATAAACTAATAATTTTTTTCTTTAAAAATAGTTTTTGGCATCATTTTTTTTAGAAACTGAACAGGGTCATATAAAAGTTTTCATCACATATATTTTAGGTGGTATATCTGGTTCATTAGGTACATCAATATTTCAACCAAAATTATTAATGATTGGATCTAGTGCTGGTGTTTATAGTTTGGTAATAAGTCATATACCTCATCTGATATTGGTATTAAAAAATTTCAAACAAAAATTTCAATTTCAAATTATTACTATTTTCTTATATTTTACAGAATTTTAATAATTTACGATTTCGATATTTTCGAATAATGGCTGTGATAATATTATGTGTTAGTGATGCTTGTTTTTCAATATATCATTATTATTTATATGAAAATCGTAATCCACCAATTAGTGTAGCTGCTCATATGTCTGGTGCCTTAACTGGTCTATTAATGTTTAGTATATTTTCAACTAATAAATATGAATATAATAATTATAATATTTATTTCAAATTTATTAAATATTTATCAATTATTTTATTTATTATAATTTATTCATTAAGTATTTATATTAATATAATTTGTGAAAATAATAAAAAATGTTTTTTACGCTTTTTAAAGTAAAATAAACACAAAATTGTATATTTAAATTGCTAAGAACCCAAATCACCAATTTTTTTTAAATTAATCCCGAAAATATTTTTTTTTACAAGTTTTTTATGAGATTTCTTCTTATTAATTATATTTAATTAATTATATGTTTTTAATTATGAATATTTTTAATTTTTTAGTAAACAATCAAATATCTATACTAATCAGATTGTTGATAATTGTTATATAGTATTACATATTAAATGTAAGTAATATTTGAATTATAACCAATATTATATATATATTTAATGTTCTCTATACTAAAAAAATATAATTATTTTTCTATTTGAAATGAATTTCTTAAATTTCTTAAAATATTTACTATGTACTTAATGTAAAATTAAAATCAGTCTGATTAAAATTATTTATATATTAAAATTAAATATTATTTCAAAAATCAAAACAAGAAGAAAATTGATTTTCGATCACTGATATTAGTTTTGAAATAAATAATTGTTCATTCAGAATTTTATTTCGATTAAATTAAATGAAAAATTAAATAATTAATACAAATTTAAGTTCGTCATAATTTCACTTTTTCTATGAAATTATTCAAATTCTTGTGACAATTAATTTTTGAAATTCGCTTATAAATTTTCTTCTGAACACTGTCAGCCAAATGTAAATTAAATAATTGGACGGATCAACTGACAAAAACAAAAATATTAAATTAATACTTTAATTATTTTCATTAATTTTTAAATTATTATTTTCGAAATTTTATGCTTCTTGAAGATAATTGATTAAATCCTCTAAGATCTAAGTAATATAGAAGGAGATCGAATAACAAATTTGCTTACGAATCAATTCTTGCAAATCTATTTACTTAGCTATTTTCTATTTATCTATTTGAACGGTTTAAACGATTTTAATTATCATATTATTATAATATATGTTGAAATAAATTTTCTTTAACCTGTTGTTTCTACACATTTTAATGATATACAACTAACACCAATTTCAGTACATTTACATTCTAAACAATCATCAGATAATTCTGATATAATTTTACCAACACGATACATACGACCATATATATTACAACCAGCTAATAATATACCAGCTGGATCATTAATACTATTATTTGTTGTTGATTTAGATGATATTTGTGCTGGTATATCACTTTTATATTCTAAATGTTGTTGGTGTTGTTCTTTTTTTAATATATCAACATCAATTGGATTTATAACATATGAATCTGTACTTGATATTGTTGCATCATTTGGTATTAATTTATATGCACCAACTGTATATGTAGCACCTTTAATATGTGATTTTTTATTAATTTTCGATAAAATTATATCTAATTCAGTTTGATATTCATCTTTAATAATTTTCTTTTCAATTTGTGGTTTAACTGGATAACTTTGTGTTAATGGTAAACCTTTAAATGGATCATTTGTTGTTGATGATGATGTAGTCATTATTATTGTATTTTCTAATTTTTGAATTGGTGTAATTTTACGTTGTGGTATTGGTTTATATAATTCAGAATCTGGTACAGTATATTCAGTTTTTAATAAAAGTTTTTCTAAAATACTTAAATTATCGGAATTATTTGGTGTAGAAAGTGTTAATGTTGCCGGTGGTATAGTAATAATATCAATATTTGAATTTAATTCTAATGGTTTTACTTGAATTATTGTTGGTGATGGTTTTTGTGTTGATTTACGTTGATTTAAAAATTTATCAAATTGTATATTAGATGGTAGATTTTTAAATGGTGGAATTGTTGTTGTTGGTATATTATTATTATTATTACCATCAATAAAATATTCAACAAAATTATTATATATATTATTATTATCTTTATTTAATTTACTATCAATTGAATTTTCTAATTCAATAATTGAATAATTTTTATCTAAATTAAAATCAGTTAAATTAATTTTTTCAAATAATCCCATTTTTTCAGTAAAACTAATATTTGATATATTTAAATTTTGTCCATAATCAAGTTGTTCATCAGCTTGATTATATTCTGGTGTTAAATTATAATTAGAATCTGTTGTAATATGAATAATTTTTTTATCATTTTTATTATCATTTTCATTTATATCAAATGATGATGATAAACGATTTGATTTTTGATTTTCTTTATCTTCAATTAATGATATTAAATTTGGTGGTGATTCAGTTTTTATAACATCTTTAAATGGATCTGTTGATGTTATAGCTGTAAAGAAACAGTGTATACATTAAGTTAAATAATAAATAAAAATTTAAAGCATAATTTTTTGTTTTACCTATTATTTGATTATGTTCCTGATTATTATTTTTAGTTGATTGTGTTATTGATGAAAATGGTGGTGTTGTCGTTGTTAATTCAATTATTATTTTCGAATCATAATATAAATTACCACCAACAATTGGTTCTTTCGGTACAAAACCACCTTCGGTTTTAGTTGGTGGTGAAAAACCATTACGATTACCAAGATATATAATTTTTGAATCAACATTATCATCATCATCATTATTAATATTTTTATCAGAATATGTTATTGATGGATAACGTTCAGAATGTTCATATGGTTTAACTGATTTGACGATATCATCTTCAAATGATGAACCACCTTGAGAAGACCATGACGATGATGAATGTCTATCTATTGATGATGGATATGATGAACCAATTTGTCTTTTCTCAGTTGGTAATGCATCAACTGGTAAAAATGGTATAATTTTTAAATTTGGTAAACTAGGTGGTAATGTACGATGTCCATAATCATATGATAAATCAAGTATTGATGGATTTGTTTTAATAACAACAGCTGAATTTTCAGTTGTAACCGAAACTAAATTATTAATTTGTGAAGCTGTTTTAATATTATCGATAATTTCAATTTGATTAGTAGACTTTTTATTATTCGGTGTTGTCGATTGAATTTTTCCATCAATATTTTCTGTTGTAATATTCTTTTCAGATATTTTTTCTTTCGTAACATTAGTTGGTGATGGAATGAGATTATTAGAAATTATTATATCGGTTTTATTTGGTTTTTTTGCAATATCATCACCTAATAGATTCGAAAGACCATTTAAAAGTGATGTAAATAAATCATCACTAATTTGTTCATTATTAGAATAATCAGGAGTAGTGGTACTTGTTGAATTGTCATCGTTTGATGGATAACGAATTCTATTATTATTATTATTTGTCGAATTATCCATTGTATTATATTTGTTATTATTTGTCAATTCATTCATGGTATCATTCCCAGAATATGTTGAATTACTAATTTCTAGTTTATTAGATTCTAGAGGTTCATCTGTTGTACTTATTACATTTTTCGTAGTTCCACTAATTTCGGAATTTATTCTTAATTCTGTTTGGGAATAATCATCATTTAAATATGTTGAAATTGTTGAATAAATATTATCATTATTATCTGTTGTTAATATAGTATTCAATTCATTATCATCAGATCTAGCAGTTTCGGAATCTGGAATATTTTCTGTTGTGTGTTCGGTATCTGCTGTACTATCTTCAGTTCGAAACATACTATCATCTGTTGTACTAAAATCTTCATCTGTCCAATCATTTAAATTTTCTGTTGTAGTTGATATTGAATCTGTAGTAGATTCTATATCATCGTCATTACGATCACTAGTGGATTCTTCATCAAATTCTGTATAATCATCAATGGTTGGATCATTTTCTGATTTACCAAAATAATCTATATCATATACATTTGTTGTTGTTGTGATATCATTTGTGGTTGTAATATCATTTAACAAAGTATTATTATCTTTCTTTAATTCTTCCATTGTAGAATTTGTACTTTCTAAAAATATATCAAAAAAATCATCATCATAATCTTTATAGTTGTCATCATTGACTACAGGTTTCTTATTTGAATTTAATATTGTTCCATTTGAAGTTGAATTCGTTTTTGGTCTACCAAGTAACATATCTAAGAAACTAAAACTATCATCATCTTCTTCATCATCATCTTCTTCTTCTGCTACATGTCCTAAAATTGGTTTCTGTGTAATAGGATTAATTGTTGCGACAGTTGAAATTGTTGAGGTTGATATATTTGATAATTTACTAGAATTATTATTTAAATTATTTGTTGAACTATCGATATATTCTAAACCTTCACGAATAACATCAAAAATACTTTTTTCACTTGTTGTTACAACTTGACCAATTTTAACATTATTATCAATTACCGTCGAATCAGTTGTATTATCATTATCATCTGAACCAAATATTAATGAAAATAAACCAATTTGACGTGATTTATATGAACGATTTATATTATCTCTAGATGAACCACATTCATAACTAGATGGACAACATTGTCCTTTTGGTATTACCGGTATACAATAACGTAATGATGGTGTACATTTTTTTGGTGCACATTTTTTAATACCACGTATACAAAAACATATATCACATGGTAAATCATTTGGCATTTTTTGTCCTTCATGATAAAAATCATTACCAATTGTACAACCACGATTACGTTGATATCTTTGTGATATACGTAAATAATGTTTATTACTTGTTTTCCTAGCATGACTACGATGTGCTGATTTACCAGATGTTTTTGATGAACAATCATATCGTACTGGACAACATGTTGAATCAACAAATATTGCTTTACATCCATCTAATGGTAACATACATTTTGGTTTAACACATTTTTGTTGACCACCTTAAAACCATAAAATTAAATATTTATTATTAAATATGTATTTTGATTAATAAAATCATAATTATGATTTACCTATACAATAGCAATACGAACATAAACTAGATGATGACATTGCTGATCCTGATTTATAAACAGTTCCATTTTTAATACAAACTAGAAAATTTTTTTTGTAATAATAATTTTTAAATGATTAATTAGAATTTTTTTGTTTTTTTAGATAAAATTACTTTCACCCGATCCATCCATATCAAAATCATCGGATCGTCTTTGTAAGAAATTTTCATTTACAGCACGATCAATACTTTCTCTTTCATAATGATTTAAATATGATACAATTTTACCATTAAGTCCATTATAAATATTATGAATTTTCAAACATGATAAATATGGACAACATGAATTTTTACTATGTACTAAAACACATCCACGTGGTGGTGGTACTGGCATTTCTGGGCATACTTTTAAACTACAAATTAACATTCGATTATTACATTTACAACTTAAACATGGTTCCATTGTGGGAACAAGTGATCTATCAGCATACACAGTACCATTATGATAACAACCTGCAATTAATATATATAGAAAATATTAATAGAATTCGTCACAATTCACAATTATTATAGTAAAATATAATTCCTAGCCTGTAACACGAAGGGTAATATAATTAATTATATTTACAGATAGTAACCATTATTATGAAAGAAAGTATAATAAATATAAGTAATATAACATTAGGTAAATATATAAATCAGGTTAGGTAATTTTAAAAATACATATAATTGCTCGAAGCAAAGGTAAATGTAGTAGGTTTAATAGTCAAGTTCTTTCAAACCCGATGGGAAATAACTCAATTAAATTTATGGGAAATAAAGAATTACTATACGAACCACCGAAGCCTGGGAATTTATATTAATTTAGACTCCTGTTTTCAATGAGAATTAATTACGTAATATAATAAAATTAATTTTTAGTAATCATTTTTAAATATAATCAATTACATAATTAAATTATTATATATCCTCCCAGTCTTAGAGGGAAATAGTAACCATATATTTCCTTCTTGCCCAACCAAAAAGACTATTTGCGTTTTAAGGTTTTCACACAACAACAAAAATTGTTTGCAAAAAGCTTCTTAACAACTTTCAAAAAGATCAATTCAAAATTAAATGGAATTAATCTTGAAATATTATAAATTACAAGACTTAGATATAATTGGAACATTCTTGATCTATTTATGTAGATCAAACAATTAAAATTAATAGCCTCTGGCATGACACAATTTCAAAAATTGCTATATATATAATCCCCAAATAGTAGTATGTAATCGAAATTCTTTTTAACAAAGCAAAATGATTAGCTAGAAAATTTCATTTGGTAATATAAAACAAAAAAAAATCAAAAAAAACTTCACTTATATAACAATTATCGTGTCATGGTGAAATTTCTATTTTAATATCGCAATTTTTTTTCTTTTTACATCATTTTTAGAATTTAATTTTTTATTTTGGCTTGAGAATTAGATGATAATTTCCGAAACTATAGTCAACTACACACTAATAATGCTTCTTGAAACAATTTGATGATATTTTCTCAGGTAAAAATATTTCCTTCTTAATTTTTGGTATTATATAAAAGTGTAGGAGGTGAAAATATAAAGACTAACATATAATTACATTTTACAGTTATATGTTTCAGCACTTAATGCTATAAGATAATTTGTTCATCATACATAATATAAAGAATATTCTCATAAAAGAACAGAACTATTTTCCTTTCCAAAATTTTCACAACATAGCAAAAAAAAAAAAATTTCTTCTTTATGTTATTTGTTTGTAAGAAAAATAAAAAATGGCAATAAAAAATAAATTTTTATATTATATTTACTTTTTCCAAATCATTTTTATGCTTCTTTACATTAATAATAATATTTTATTTTAATATAGGTACATACATACATATATGTTACCTATATCTATGGCTCAAAAATAAAAAATTGGGAGTGTTTGAAATAAATATGTTTGGAATTTATTTTATGCTTTTGTACAGATGCAAAATTCTATCTAATTATATTTTAGAAACATATTAAAGTATATACACTGTCATTTTAAAATGAATGGAATGAAATATATATGTGCATAGATATTTGAATATTAAAAATATTCTGTTGCATTTGAATTGCATCACTGGAAAAAAGTCGTTATATGAATTTTTCAAATATAAAAAATTGATTCTGTTCCAAAAAAAATGTACACTAATTTACACTTTTGAACTTTGTTTCAAATTTTACTTTGACTAATTTTTGTTTCCATAGAAATTTAATTGTACATATAGAAGATCTGGTATAGCGAAGAAAGTCACTCAAGGGTTAATTAATTTATATAGTTCAATAATATGTAATATAATTATTTTGTTCATTTTAATGCGATATTTTTAGGTTTCATCACAGGTCTCTGCAATGTGAGGAAACACACCTACATACCATAGGATTACCCCATGAACGGATATGCAGATTATGATGAGGATAAAACGGTGAAACACTTACTATATGTGAATGGCGATGTTTATAAATGTAGACGGCTTTTTTTATTTTCTTCAAAATTCTTGGAACATATCTCTGTTAAATCTGTATGGCTGTATCAGCAGACGAGTAACTAAGAGCTAAGAGGCATGTCACAAGAAGCCTAATGGTTGCAGTGACCATCAGGCGCTCATGTATCGTCCCTGTACTTAAACCTAACTTAACCTTACTTAATGGTATAAATTCGTTGCAAATTACTTTTAAAATGCTTGTCGAAAATTTCCAATCTATCTTTTTACAACATTTTTATCTAAATTATTTGAAATAAAAAAAATTCGTTTTAAGAACGGAAATTGTTAAAACATATTTGAATGGTTACTAAAATAATGTAACTGATTCATAACTAATTCGTGCAAGTATTTCTTTTGATTATAATATTTTCATATATAGATAAAACATTTCATATAGTTCAAAATAGGTTAATTAACTAGGTTACTAGATAAATATATATTATAATAATAAAAACCTTACCTGACGCTTCTATAATAGCACCATTAATATTTTCTATAGTCCATTGAAAAAAACTGATATATCCAAATATTATCCAATATAATAATTTCGTTTTAACAAACATTTTTTTCAATTGATTTTGAATTTTTATATTTTCTATTTTATCAGCGTGTATTTTTTTTTTTATTTATTTCTTCTTCAAAAATTCATGTCACATTAAAAATTCTTTAATAAAAATATTTTACTGTCCGCACAATAAATAAAATAAAAAAAACATTAATCTCTTTTTTTTTTTTAAGTCCAAAGTAAAAGTTCTTTTCGTTTTAAGTAAAATTTAGATTCAAGTTAAATACAAAAAAAAAAGACCCTAAAAAATTATATCTAAATAACTGTATAGAAATTTTCTAGCATATAAAAATGATAATATGTATATAGAGATAGATAGTTCAGGTCTAGTGGATTAGCAAAGCCAACATATTTAAATAATAAAAAATTCAACTCATATTCTATTATAAAATGTATAACGAAAGTCTAAAATGATATTAATTGTAAAACTAAACTTTTAAGCATATGGAGGAGGGAATTGGTTTAATTTATTATCAATTGTCACTGCATTCTAGTAAATCAAAATAATTAAAGAATTTTTATGAAAATTAAAACTTTAATATTTAAATTTTGTTCATAATTAAATTATATAATTGGAATGTGTTGTAATTATGAATAAATTTACATCTTTAGAAAAGCCACAATAATTTTATTACCTATTTCTTATCAACAATCAAAACTAGGTGGATCAAATTATTATAATCTGACTGATGTTATATCTGATTGATGATCTGATTGATCTGATCTGATTGATGATCAAATTATTAATCTGATTGATATTAATCTGTTCTGACAATATATGTATCTGGTGAGATATTACAAGCTAGTAAGATCACAAAAAAATATTACAAGCTAGTAAGATCATATTATTCATTATAATCAGCTATAAATTTAAATATATAGTTATAAAATTAGTCTTAAATTCTCTCAAAAGCAAACTCTATAAATATTTTAAATATTTTTATTATCATTTCTGAAAAATCTAACTCAAAAATTTGTATCTACAATGAAAAACCGAAAAACCTGATTGGATTACGCTTAAAGACGTACACAATGGCGTCACAGTGTCTCTTTAAATCATAATGAAATTAGTGTGTAAATTTTACAATTTATTCTTATTTTGTCTGCTTTTATATACCATAATAATTTTCTTACATGCAATAGCAATTTTCTTTTCCTTTACACTAATATATATATTAACTTTAACTCTTGTCGCATTTTACACTTTGTCATCGCATACACATTATGTATATAATGTATAATGTTGTAGTTACTTACTATATCATTAATTTATGTTTAAAAAAAAAATTAATTTAGAAACGGAGAGTTCATCATTATCGTATATGTAATATAATTTTCAATTGTTGTATGTAGTTAAATAATAATGAAGAGTAAAAAAAAACTAGGTTTAATAATTATTCATTTATTCTTTTTCCTTTTGGCTTTTTGATTATATTATAAAATGAAAAAGAAAACTTGATGTTCTTGTTTGGTAACTTAGAAAGCCCAAGTATAAGCATTATATTTATTTCTATAATAATGTAAGTGATGAACTCTAAAAAGTGAGTCTGACAAAACAACATAAATATCAAGTTTATAAAATAATTATTCAAGCTTGGGAAAATCATTGTAATAATAATTTCTAATAAAGAATTGTTTAGTTTGCGTAATTTTAATTTATCCAATAAACAATTATATCTTGTTTGACTGGAAATTCTTGAAGTGCAAGCTTTAATCAATATTATGTACTTATATACATATGTGAAATTTAATATTATCGATATAGAAAATTTGATATTGTGATAATGTAAAATAGATTTTATATTATTTTAAGGATTTTACGTAATTACAAGTCACGATAAATTGTGGTTTTATTATTCAATTTGTATTAATTCTAGAAAACATATAAATAAGTATTTGATTGCTATACAATCTTGGAATGTTTTAGTAAATAAATTAGAACTAGTTGATTTAATTATCCTGTTTTATGTAGAATAACTACGATGATCGTTTCAATTTGGGTTAAATGTAAATTAATATTAAGATAAATCAAGTTTTCAGCAAGATATTTACTACTACCAATATATTGCTGTGTTATTACAGTAATTTGAAACATTTAATCTTTACTATTTGAAATTTAATTAGGACTTGAAATTAAAACGACAATTTTGAATAGAGATTTTTTAATGAATTAGAAATCTCATAAATGCGGTTTAATTTAATTTTATAATTAAAGTAAATTTATTTAAATTTTCGCTGTGTCTGTCCGTTTATCTGCCCTATATTCAATTATTTTTAAGATTTTTAAGGAACATATGTAGAAATAAATTACTGGTAAACTAAAATTTTAGTACCAGAAAAAGTATTTAGAAATTCAATATTAATTTATTGGATGCAGCTAGCTTCTCTTTTCGATAATCTACAAAAAATCCCAATAAGAAATGAAACTATTCGGTCTGTACATTTTATACAGGCCCCTAACTATATAAATTTACTTTTTGTGGTTATTTTAATAATTCTAAACATCATTTTTTCTTTTAAGTTACTTTATACTAATTGTTATTACCTAAACAATATTTTATACAATATTTTATACAAATAATCATAAATAAAGAATCTTTAACTAATAAAAATTTAAAACATAATTTTTATTCATAAAATTATTATTTAAAAAATTTCTTAAAATCAATAACTATAAAAAAATTTTCTATGTATGTTATTTTATTACCACATAAAAACCAATTCTATATGAAATTTATTTAATCTGACATAGTTCTAAACTATATAGTCGCACTAGCAAAATCTAGCAAAAAAAAAAAAAAAATAACATATTTTACTTTAAAAAATCAACATAAAAATATCCCATAAATAATATCGTTAAAATATAAACACCAACAGGCAAAAAAAAACAAAAACCAAAAATTATGAAAACAGTTTTTATCGCAACAAAATCCAATTTCAAATTTGCTACAAAAAAAAAAAACAACATTCGCATTGGAAAACATTTTTTTTACCATACACAAAAAAAAAAGTTAAATAAGAATTTTTTTTTCAATATTCTTCTGTTGCCTTTAACATAAATCCACAAAAAAAAAAAAAGTTTTTCAAATTCAAGCAAACGAAGAACAAGTTGCAAAAAAAAAAAGATGATGAAAATCTTTATATACCATAATCATAATGATCGTCAACCATAATCCTCAAAAAATTATAATCCACTCCACCGTACCGTATAACAATAAAAAAACAAAATTGAGACTCTTCAATGAAGTTATATGTAATAAGGTAAAAAAAAATTCTATATATAAGATACAAATTGATCAAAATTATATTTTATAGCATATATATTCAACATAAATAATATTGCAACTATAGAACACTATAAAAGAGAGGAAGACACACCGTCGTACAATACCAAAAAAATAATAATAATTTAAACAATTTGACCGATGTAACAAACAAAACAACCGTAACAAAAAACGCACACACAAAGTTCACGATTTCTTTAACATATATATAAAATGTATCTTTATTTATATAACAAGTATCTTTTCTATAAAATAAACTAACTTATTTTTTTTTATTTTTTTTTAAATAAATAAACAAAATCTTTCACTTGAACTATGTTTGCGATATGTTTGCAAAAAATTAAATTGTTCTTTTTATATTTAGAACTTTTCTTAAGAAGAAGAACCGAACACGACGATAGTTACAACATAAACTGAATTCTAATCAGGCATGTTGTAAGCTTTTAAAGAAAGTTTTTCTTCTTTACTATATACTATAATATACATTCTTCAATTTGGATAATAAGAAGAAAAAAAAAAAAAAACAGAAACATGGAAAAAATGGAAATGGTTTTATGAACTTGTTTTTTATTCAATTCTTTTTTTCTTCTTCTTCAAGAACTTTCAGGTAGGTAATACATGGTATATTTGGTGATATGGTATATTATAAAACAGAATATTATTATTGTTTTCTTTTTTTAAGATACAAGAGAGAACAGACTATTATGGTGGTTGGGCATATGATGATGACGATAATGATGGTTACTTTTTTTTTTGGATTATTTTAAGTACACACCAAGTTTTTCATTTTCTCTGTTTGATGATGACGGTTAATTTAACATTTTGATGACTGAAGAATTGTTTGTGTTGTTGTTACAAAAAGAAACACTTAAAAAAAAATCTATATTAATATTTCAAAAAAAAAAAAAACAAACCTTATTGTACATAATTAAATTTGACCTGCTTTTTTCGTAGAATAGTATTTTTGTATAAAAGTTTGTTCTTCCAAATTTTTTAATATCTTTTGTAAGATCTTTTATGGATTAATTTTTTTGAAATTGAAACTTTAATCTGTTGCTATTATATTTTTGATCTATGTCCCCAATCATTTGAAATTACCTGAATAATCATTATATTGTTAATTTTACTCTTCGACTATTGTTGACATCTCAATAAGGTTTAAAAATGATATCTTAATAAATAAATATTAGTCTATAAATATGCATTTCCTTCCGATCATTTAAATTTTACTAGTGGATTTGAATTATTTAACACTTCTTCTATCTCAATTATCTTCGATCTAGTAGACTATAGACATACACTGCAATGCAACATGTAAAATTAAAATTAAATTAAAATTATAATAACAAAAGTGTAAAATAAACAAAGATAAAAAATTTTTCTATTTATATACCATTTTTTTTTTATTTCATTTCCTTCATTCGTAATTTCTTAACTAATGACATTATTTTTTAAATTAATATAACTTATATTTAAAATATCTGTCAGAATTGAAATAAACACTAATAACTTTTTAACCAGTAATTTTTTTTCCTTTTTTGAATTTATGGTTATTGATTTCCATCACTTAATAACCATATTTTTAATGTATGTACAAGAATTTTTGCAAAGGCATTACAAATTTGTATATACAATCAATTTTCTTAACACGAAATTATGAGAGGAGTTAAAGTGTAAAAATGTTAAACATAAATGATTGTTATTATGGCAATCGATTTAAAATTTTTAAATTAATTGATTGATTCATTTGGTTTTGTGTAAATTACATTTATAAGAATTGTAATTAATAATATTATATTATGAAAAAAATTTACATTATTATTAGTTATAAATTACCTTTATATGATTTGTAATGATCCTCTTTGGTGTGATTTGCCAGATTAAATTTGAGATGAATAGATGTTTTGATGTGAGCATCAATGATGTGGTACATGTTCCGAACATTTCTAAAAGATTATATCAAAGTTTCTTGATTGATTTTCTTATTCTTCTGATTTTTCTCTCTATTTTTTGTTTTAAATTTATTCAAAAATTATATTGAGAAAAATTATTTTCCACATTGTTATTTTCGATGAAAATTAATCAAATAAATTGATCCAATCCAATAAATATAATTTAATTATGTGGTTTTTATGGATATGATGGTGATTAAAGTAATATATAATTAATTTATGACACAGAACCAATCATCAACAATTTAAATATTTAATTATATATTTTTTTTTATTTAAATTTAACAATTGAAAGTGTGCTGGGTGACTAACTTTTATGAAATAAATATACTTAAAAAATAATAATTAAATTTTCTACTATATTTTTTACCTTTCTAATTAAATTTGTATAGACAAAGTGCCTTTGAGGATTCAATTTGGACATATGCAGATCCATAAGATTGTCATACTTATGTTGTATAGTAGATGCAAATAGAAAAGAACCTTTGGCATTGGCAAAGAACCCAAAATTGATTATAAAAAAGACAAGCATACAAATTTCAATTTGGCAATAAATTTTCAATTTAAATTGTAAAAAAAAAAAGACAAATTTAATTTGAAAATTCTAAATAGAATATTAAAACAAAATTATTAATCCTATTAATTTTTAAAAATTTGTATAAATATTCAAAAATCATCCCTAAATATTAGCCTTGAAAAATAAATAATTAATATATTATTTTGTAAAGATCCTAAAATATAAAAATAAATAATATTTGTGACGTAGTATATTGTTATTATATATTTATTTACATACGCATAATTACATTGTAAAGCGTACTCAATTTTTCATTTACATAACATTTTTATTGAATGATTTATGAATTGGAATGAAGATATTTTTTTTTATCAAGAAACAAAAATTTATAGTCTTTCATATTTATTATCTCTGGTGGTCTATAAAAATATTTTCATGATAATTGCAGCTTGTTTGACCTCTCGTTTTAGCAACAAAAAAGAAAAGAAAATATAAATAAAGCAAAAAAAAAAATTTGCAAAGCTTAATATTAATTTGTTATTGCTATTTAATTAGGTTTAATTTTGATTATTATAATAGATTAAATAGACATAAATATTAAATCAATGTTTTATTATTAATTTAATAAATAAATAATTAATTTAAATTTTATTTCCTTGTTTATTAGATTTTATTAGAGTTTATTTTAATAATACATTTTTTTCTATATATGAGAAAGAGAAATTGAAAATGTTATCAATTATATTTTGAATCTATATATACCACCAGTAACAGATAACAAGATGCAATAATTTTAAAATTTTTAGTATGACAAGCAAAATACTTTCGGATGGAAAGGACGATTATAAATAAATTAAAAATTAAAAGTTGTGTAAAACATATTTATAAATAATCATTTAACACCATTGATTAATATTTATTTGAATACAAATTTAACAATAATTTTTTAAAATTATAAATTATAAATTTAATCGTGTTTTGAATATTCATAATTTTAATCAAATATTTTTTATCTCTAGTATCAAAAAATAAATTTATAGGTAAAAAATCTATAGTGCCTTTTTAATGTTTACTTTTGAAAAATCAGTTATAATTCAAGGCTGAAAAATATCTGATTTTTCTTAATCATTTTAAAATATTTCAGTACAAAATTTATATATGCAAAGTGAAGGATGTACTATCTATTATATTATAAATCAGTAATTCAGTACCGCATATGTGCAAACAAAATAACAAACTTTTATAGCCTTAAATTAATCTAGTATTATCTAGTCACAATATTAATGAAATAATTTTTATTCTATAGAGAAATAAAATTAAATAATTAATTTAATTAACTTTTAATTAACTTAAATTTCTATTTAATTTTTTTGTTATAGTATACAACAAACAAAAAAAATCTTTAAAAGATAATTAGGTCACTTCCAGGTCAATAATGGTACATATATGTACTTTTTAAAACTAAATTATTTTTTAAACATTTTTCGTAGTTGGGCAAAAAAAATTGTATATGTAAAATGAAAAAACGAAATTGTATATTAAAATAATATTAAATTTAAATGATAATGATTTCTAAATAAAAGTTTAACTTTTTGAGATGAACTTTTTGTTGATAATGTCAAACAGAAATTATAATAAATTATGAGAGAAAAAATGTAAATTAATATGTATATATATATACATTTGCTATTATATACATATAATATTTTTATTAACACACACGGTAAATAGTAATTTCACGGTAAATAATTAATTATTGAAAATATAAATTAAATGTATTTTTTTGTATGGATTCGATTTAACAGAAAAATTAATAAGCAAACTTCTTATTCGTAATAGAATTAAGAAGAAATCCTAAAAGTATGCTACAAGTTTTAAATCCTACACAAATTCTATCTAAAATGACACTTTAATATTTACATTATTATTGTCTATTTAATAATTATTCTTATCATATTTTTATAATATAACAGATATTCGACCAGAAATATACGTAATCACTTTTTCACAGTGTATACAGTTTAATGTTTTGTATTATTTAATTTAAATTTTTATAGTTTTTTTTCTCACACTGATTACACAAATTAAATAATTTTCGTTACTAAGGACATTCAATTTTAGTTTATAAATTATTGATAAGATAAGAGAATTTGAAGATTTATGAATTTCATTTACGGTAGAAATATTCATTTACCGCGAAACGTACCGTAATTTATCAAATATGACAATTACAATTTTCTACCGATAACCGGTAACTACCTTATTTATACCTATGGACAAAAGTCAGTAAAAGTTTTGAGTACTTATTACGTCACAAATATATACAAATTCCAAATGTTCTTCCGATAATTAGCCTTAAAATATTTTCATGATAATTGCAGATAATTATCTTGAATTATGCTTTTCAACAAACTTAAATCTATACGTCCTTTATTTTTGTTTTTGCAAGTCATTTAATTGTATAAACTATGTCAGTATTGATGATATTTGCCGTTTATTTTATGAGTCGGAATATTAGCAAATTACCAATAAATTAAAATATATTTAACATGTAAAGTATCTATATTATTTTATATAACTTGTGACCGCTGAGGTGCAGGCATTCTAGATAATTTAAAATAAAAATCTATAATTCTAAGAATTAGTACCAAATGTAGACACAAATATGACTCGGGCTGCCTTAGTGACACACATATTAATTTGATCAAAACGCAAAAAAAATCAAATTTGATTTTTTGCAGTTAAATTTCGTATATTAACCGATAATCAAAACCATAAACAATATTTAATTATGTATAATGACAAGGCAATTATTAAAAAAATTACAAGTCATTCCTTAATCGATCATTGCATATCAATCAAATAAATCTCAAAAAATCGTTCTATAATAACCAAAACAAAATGAATAGGTATTTTTCACAGTAATAAGACGTAATATTTGTAAAAAATTTATTAGTAAAAATGTCAAATTAAATATAAATTATTAATATTAATAAATTAAAGTGTCATTTAGATTAAAATAGATCAACAACAAAGAAAAAAAATCTCGCGTGAGTGCCATTCAGTGTGTAGTGACGTCATTTTTTTATAATTTGGAAAAAGGTCGAAGGTTAGTTAGAGATTACGTATTAGAAATCAATCTCATATATACACACTAAAATAAATGGAATTTCTATAAAAAAAAAATTTCTTCGAATTTGTCCCATTTAATATACGAAATTTCACCCCACTCCGACTCCATGATGAAGCTATATAATAAAAAAAAAAAACAGTTTCAGTGATAAAATTAAATTTTAAAATCATTATTTTCTTAAGTTTCGAAAAAAATTTCATCATTCTTCAAAGAGCATTCAACCAGTTCAGTTTTTAATTTGTTTTCTTAAAAAATCTTTTAATTTGTAAGTTTTGTGAAAATAAAGAACAGTTAAAAAAAATAAAACCAAAAAAATATATCAATTAATTAATTTGAAATTTATGTAACTTCGTTTTTATGTTTTTTTTACAATGTTTTTATTGTAAAAGTGTATTTTTATTATAAATAATAATTCTGAACTTGTAATTCGATAAAATACGGAATTGCGTTCTTCCAGATATTTTTTCGGGTTTTAACTTTATTGGGTTAATATTGACAGTTTATATAATTTTTATCAGAGAAAAAGAAACTAAAAAAATACAACTAATAAATTTATCAACTAGTTTGTTTTGATTTATGGGATTCAAGAATTCAAGTGCGATTTTAAAAATATTGAAATAAAATTTTCGTAAATTCGTCGGTACATAAAATAAATAAATATTATTTTTGAGAATCACATATATTTTAAATTTACAATTATCGTAACTAAATTTTATATACTCGTATATGTATATACGAGATATTTCATCATGTGATGAAATTAATTGTACAATTTTCCTTATCATAATATTTTGTGTTCTCGTAAATATATTTTTTGCTTTCTAAGCATTATTTTATATATAAATTAATTAAATTTAATTAAATCTCTATATTTAAATCGATTAAATCTAGTTCGTTGCCTTCATTTTCATACTTTGTTTCAATTTTGGCATTCGTTTATACTGCCATTCATTAGTTGTTTTTTCTTCTAAAAATAACTAATAATCGTCTTTCGAGTTGTCTGTCATGTGTCATTTTTCTTTCAACATCCTTGCGGTAGAGTTCACTTTTGTGCGCTGCTCTATACAACAAAATCAATCAAAAAAAAAAAGTTACATAAATTAATTTTTTTGACTTTTTCACATTTTTTATTACTAAATTAATTCGAAATATATTTTTAACTTTAAATTATTAGTTTTTTAAAATTTTATATTAAAATAAGTGATTTTAATTTATTTTTATCACATTTATTATATACACAGAAAATTTTTCGTAATCAAAAGTGTTTACTCTTCCCAGGAACAAAAAAAAAAAATTTTAAAAAAAATCACCGCATTAGGAAATATATATATTTTTTTATATACTATTATTAAAACAAAAGGAAGATTTCTTCAATTCTAAATTAAATTTAACCAAAAAAAAAAAAAGAAAAATCAACTACAAAATATTTTTAAAATGCCACAAACAAATGGATATACCAATGGACATAATAATGGTGATGTTTATGATATGGAAGATGGTCAAACATTCCTCTTTACATCAGAATCTGTTGGCGAAGGACACCCCGGTAAGTGTACATTAAAATCTGAATCATTTGATATTATAATAAAGTTCTGTTCAATTTTTATAATCAAAATGAAATTTTAATGGAAATTTACTACGTAAAATTTTAAAATAATATAAAAAATTATATTTGAATTTGCTGACAATTGCAAGTTTTTTTTTTGATTTTGACTAGACTATGTTATAATATCATATTTCTAATTATTGTTTTGCTGGCTCGCGACTTTGCAGTTTTTTTATATGATATAATAAAAATTAACGAAATTGCGAAAACTTCTTAAAAAACAAAATTTATATGCCTGCTCCTATTACATGAGGAGCATGAGGAGTGAGTATATAAATTGTAATTTGAAATAGGTACAAAAATATAATATTTGCTGTTAACAAAAAAAAACCCAAAATTATTTATAATCGTCTAATTTCTTCACACGATTTACTTAAATATTATAGTACCTATATTTTATTTTAATGTAGACAACTTTTCTGTCTAACAAAATGGCGTCATCAGTGGTGTACATCGAACCACGCGTTTTTCTCTCATTCTTCTCCTTTTTCTTTAATATATATTTGAAAAAAATTCTAATTATAAATTTTTTCTTTTATACAGAAACTAAAAAAAATCAATTTAAACTATATTCTTTGCTGTTGAATTTGATCTTCTTCTTTTCAATGTAGAAATTTATAATTTATTGTTCAAAAATCAAATTCATTGAACTTTATTTACTTATATAATATTATATTTCTTGTTTATTGCAAAATAATCGATATTTTATTTAGCTATATAAATGTATACTTTATTATATTTCTTCAATATATGTTGAATGGAATGTGCATTGTGTAAAATGTGATTGCTAGTAAAAAAAAAAATAACAAAAACACCTATAAAAACACGTGTTTTTAATTTACTAAACTGACAGTTTGTACAGATCTCTTCCGTAGTTGTCATTACACATTTTTTGTATAATTATTTGATGGAAGCATGGCTCCGTTTCGGCTTTATTATGACCTCATGATATTTTCGAAATTATTTTATGTTTTTAGCTTTTTGTTATCTATTTCTGTTTTTGTTTTTTATAAGTTTCAAGTAATTTTTTTATTCGCCATAAAAGTTGAAAATTAATGCGATTTATTTTGTTATTTTTTGTTGTTGAAATATTGCGTAGTTAAAGCGAATAGGAAAACCAGGGCAGGTTGTTTTTGATCTATAGTCGTGGTTGATCATTTTAGAGTAGTAAATTTACATTACACATCCATGTAGAATTAAAACTTTCCTTCTATTTATAAATAAATTTAAATTAAACCTAAGTAATATAAAATTAATCATATAACAAAAATTCAATTTTGATGTTATTGAGACTTTCATGATTGATTGATAAGAGATAAGAGAAATATTTTGAAACAGAAAGAAATATGATAAATAAATTGCAAATTGTCAATTATTATGAACTCGAATCTAAATTACTTAATTTTTTTCCTCTTAATTTATATTCGTATATTAACTGTAGAATCTGTTTAAAATATATGAAAAATTATAAATTATGTAAAGGAAACTTGTAATATTTTATCCTAAAACGATATTTAAATCTAATATCTTCCCATACATTATTATAACTGATCATTGGAAAGCAATATATTTGATGATTTCAAGTTTAAAGTATGGGTAAATAGATAATGTTTCATATTTTATTGAGCTGCTGAAACCTTCATTTTTGTATTACATATATATACGTACTTATATTTATAATTTTAAAAATTATCAGTAATTTATTTTTATATATTTCCTAAAAGACCAATAAACTTGTACATTGCAATATTATTTGCAATTGACAACACGTAGATTATTTAATCTATTTTTGTAACAGATTATAATGCAAAAATATTGATTGAAATTTTTTCCGATTTATTTTTTTTTTATACTATGAAAAAAAAAAATGATTTTACATTTATTTTTCCAATTCATAAAAATATTTTCTTCAATTACCAAAACTTAAATTCTAGTATCTATCTATAATTTATTATTTGTTTAAAATTGTATTATAATAAATTTGCTGATATAGCCAAAATGTTCTTATTAAGACGCCAGACTATTGTTTTTATATTTTTTGTTCGAAATGATAATAAAGTTTTAACTTCAACAGTGGCCGACTTGAAAGATTTGTGTTCATCACATATATCATACATATAAATTCAATCTTTTAAAAATTACTTCGGACACGTGCTATATATATTAATTTTTCAACAACCTCAAATAGAACATTTATATATACATATATATACTTATTTTAGTTATTTTATTAATAATCCTAATTTTTATTTATTTATTTTTAAATCGTTCAAATTTCAAGACACTATTTGAAATCAAAACTTTTTGATTTTTGTTTGTTTTTTTATTGTACATATATGTATATGTTGTCTATAGAAAGATGATCATCTTTTCTTATCTGTTAATATTTTTTTTTGAGTGAAAATGGTTCGTTTCTTTGTGCTTCTTTAAAAAACAAAAACAAATTTATATTAATTTTTTAATATTTTGTTTATTTTCATTTACAGATAAAATGTGCGATCAAATTTCAGACGCTATATTAGATGCACATTTATCACAGGATCCAAATGCTAAAGTTGCTTGTGGTAAGTTGAGTATTTTTTGTTATTAGAATGAATTAACAAAAAAAAAAAACAAATTTATATATTTAGTCTATTTAATTATTTACGAGTTTCATATTATTTTTGGGTTATCAAATTTTAATTATTTTAAATAAGTTTAGTATTTTTGATATAAGTATAAACTAAAAAAAAAAAAAATCCACTAAAAGCTAAAAATTTAAAAGAATTAAATTCTTGAGTAATTTAAATATGAAAGAAATTTCATTATAATTTTTTTTAGATAATTTTCCAGAATCTAAGAAATTATTTCAAGAATTATGTAATGAATAAGGAAAAAATATGTAAAATTATTTAGAAAATCATAATAACGAATTTACTAAGAACAACCCACGAAAGATTTTTGTTTCCTTTTATTGATTTTTCTACTTAAACATTTTTAATAATAATAATAAAATAAACAACTCATCCTATTTCTTCGACCTACATTATACATAATTTAATTTTATAAAAAAATGAATCTTTTTCGAAAGATCAAAAAGGAAATAAATTTTATCAATAAATAAAATTGAAGCTAGTACAAAAAAAAGAAAGATTCTTTATAAGAATTTAATTTATCATCAATTTTTCAGACATTGTCCTAAATAAATGATTGATTTATATTTAGTAGATGATGGTTATTAGATGGCAAATTTGAAAATATATTTTTTTGCTCATAAATTTCTACAATGATAATAGAATTATTATCATTTTTTTTTTCATTATAAAGAATGATACGAAAATTATAGTTAATCTATTTCAAAAAAATGTATTTATCAAATTTTGAAATAAATCAATAAACTCTTAATTTGATAATTTTGATATTTTTTTTAAAAAAAATCTTATTTATAATAATTTTTAATTAGAAAAAAAATATTTTAATTCAAATTTAAAGAAAAAGGTGCATTTTTGCTTGTCTATTTTTAGATTTCAAGATTTTTGTCTACTCGTAAAAGAATTTGTCCCTCAAATATACATAAAAACATGAATAAAATTTTCAAATATTTTTTTTCATGTTTTTTAAATATATTTTAACAATGTTTCATTTAAATCTGATTAGAATTTTTGATTTATAGCCTAGATAAATTAATATTAAAATGATTTCTCAGTTACTATATGTACTTACTTATTTTAGTTACATAATATGAAAAATTTATTAATCATTTTATTACAAATTTCTGAAATTTACCTTTGCTTGTACCTTGGATAAAATTATATTTACTTAATTATTATTTTTGTTATAGAAACTGTTGCTAAAACCGGTATGATTTTATTATGTGGTGAAATTACATCAAAAGCTGTTGTCGATTATCAAAAAGTTGTTAGAGAAACAGTACAACATATTGGATATGATGATTCATCGAAAGGTAATTATATATTTGCAAACAAAGTGTTTGAAATTCTTATTTTAAATTAAAAAAAAAAAAAAACAGAAAAACAAAAAAAGTAGATTCAGACACTTTAAGTTACTGCTAAAAAACATCTTTTTTACATTTTCAAATTCAAAAAAAAACAAAAAAAATTATTTTCTTTATTTATTTATTTATTTTTTTTTTCTTATAAAAAAATCCCTACACAAAATCGAATCTTTTTGTTGTTGTTGTTATGTGATACAAAAAAAAAATACGATTTCCATAAAAAAAAAATTCTATAACCAAATTAAAATAGGATTTGATTGGAAAACATTAAATTTGCTGGTTGCTCTTGAACAACAATCCCCAGATATCGCGAATGGGGTACACGTTGATCGTGAAGAAGACGATATCGGTGCTGGTGATCAGGTACAGAAAAAAACAAAAACAACAAAAAAAAAAAAGCATTGCCATTTACAAAAAAATTGCATTTTGAAATATTAAACAAAAAAAAATTATTTGCTACCATATAAAAAAAAAATTAAATCTAAGAAGAATAAAAACGTTAATTTGACGAATATAAAATTTTCAATATTTCAAGAAACTTAACGTTGTTATAAATATAATTTTGGGATTTTTTCAACATCATTTATTTGCACGTGGGATTTTCGTTTTAAAAATATTTATATAAAAAAAAATATTATTTTTTTATTCATTATTGTGTCATATATATCAGTATTGTTAAGATGAAATGGGAATCATTACGCATGTCTCTGTAATATCACTTTTTTTCAATAAACATTTTCTTTTTTAAGAATATTAGTCTGAGAGAAGAGAGAGCCACAAGATTTTAATAATATAAAAATAAAATTAAATGTATTATTTATAAAAACTACTGATAGTAGTGCATATTTCTATTTAATTTTTTCTATGATTAAAGAATTACGTTAGTTTTTTAAATATTCACTTTAAATATCAAATAAATACATAATTACATTCTAGTAAATTTAAAATAATAGTATAAATAAATCCTCATCCAAAAAAAATAATAATAAAATTATATTTCTTTCCAAAAAAAACAAAAAAAATGATGATTCTTTATTTAAGATTATTTGCTACTCTTGAAGAGTTGTGATGAAATTTATTATTATCTGATTTTATGAATGAAATATAATTATTTATTATTTTATTGGTTTGCATGTCTTATATTATAATATTAGTTATATAACTATAAAAGAAATAAAAACGTCGTCGCTCCTATTTATACGAAGAAGATTAAAAAAAAATTTTTTTTAAAAAAATATTTAAAAAAAAATATTTTCTTAAAGGTTTTGATTATAAAACATGTAATGTTTTATTAGCATTGGATCAACAATCACCTGAAATAGCAGCCGGAGTACATATAAATCGTCCAGAAGAGGAAATTGGTGCTGGTGATCAGGTCAGAAGAACAAAAAAAAACACACATATGTACAAAAAATTCATCGTTTTTTCTTCCAACACTAAAACACTATTTCTTTTTTCTTCTTTTTTTTTTAGTTATTATTATTTTGGTTGCATTCTTTTTTGGTTCTTTTAAAAAAATTAAATTAAGCTTTATATTTTCCAGGATTTTTGAAAATCCTATTTATATATTATTTAATTGGCAATTATATACTAACTAAATAATTTTTGCATGCTTTTTTATTTATATAAATATTACATTTTCTATCATTTATAATATTTTAGATTTTTCTCATTACTAACTTCTATTTTTTTTAATATTTTCACTAATTTTATTTGCATTGTGATTTTTTCTTTTAGAAAATAAAAATTTGTAGTAATAAAAAAATTTATTTATAGGGAATTATGTTTGGATATGCTACTGATGAAACAGAAGAATGTATGCCACTTACAGTGGTATTAGCCCACAGATTAAATCAAAAAATAGCTGAATTAAGACGATCTGGTAAATTCTGGTGGGCAAGACCAGATTCTAAAACACAAGTAAGAAATAATGATCACACTAATGTAACAATTTTATAAATAAATAAAATAATTACTTTGATACTACAATGATGTTTATAATCATAAGATTATTTGCTACTCTTGAGAGATGATGATGTTAAAAAAATATTAACTGAGTTTTTATATATTACATATATTAATTTTATATTAAAAATATAATTTCTGAGCATATATTCTTGAATTAAAATATTTTTTTTTATTACCATTTTAGGTTACATGCGAATATGATTTTCATAAAGGTGCATGCATTCCGAAACGAGTTCATACAGTTGTTGTATCATTACAACATTCAGAAAAAATAACACTTGATGATTTACGTACCGAAGTTATGAATAAAGTAATTAAAGAAGTAATACCGCCACAATATTTTGATTCAAATACAACAGTACATATAAATCCATGTGGTTTATTTATAATTGGTGGACCAATGGGTGATGCTGGTTTAACTGGTCGTAAAATTATTGTTGATACATATGGTGGATGGGGTGCACATGGTGGTGGTGCATTTTCTGGTAAAGATTTTACAAAAGTTGATAGATCAGCAGCATATGCAGCAAGATGGGTAGCTAAATCATTAGTTAAAGCTGATTTATGTAAACGTTGTTTAGTTCAAGTATCATATGCAATTGGTGTGGCCGAGCCATTATCAATAACAGTTTTTGATTATGGTACATCGAAAAAATCACAAAAACAATTATTACAAATTATTAAAAAGAATTTTGATTTAAGGCCTGGTAAAATTGTAAAGTAAGTTTTTTTTATTATTTTTTTTACCAATTATCAATTTTTATGCTTTTCTTTGATATGATTAAAAATTATTAATTTCTGTATTTTCTAATATTTTTTTTTTTTGCAGAGATCTTAATCTACGAAAACCAATATACCAAAGTACAAGTACTTATGGTCATTTTGGACGAGAAGGTTTTTCTTGGGAACAAGCTAAAGAATTAATTGTAGAAGATTGACTAGGCGATAATAATGATATTGTTACTAATTCTAATAATGCTGATAAAAAAAATTATGTTGATGTAGATTTAAAATGTTCTAAAAAAATTAAACTGACTATTGAATAATATTTTACCATATATATATATAAATATTTTTACAACCAAATAATAACAAACCAATTACTTTATTATACATAGTCCATAACAAAAAAAAAAATAGTAAACTCAAAAAGTCAAGAAAAAAAGTAAAATATTTAAAAAAAAAAAAGTAAAATAAAAATTAATTATAAATAAATTAAAATTTTTCAACTTTTTTTGTGTTTTTTCCTTGTAATTTAGTTATTCAAATTTTTTTATTATTTAAAAAAAAAACTAAATAAAATAAAAATAATATTTTTGTATAAAAAAAAGAAAATAATGAAATAACATTAAAAAAAAATAATTACAGGTAGTCGTCGTCATCGTTGTCAGTATATATATATATTTTTTTTTAAAATCTTATATTATATTTTAATTATGTAATTATTGTTTCGTCATTTTTATTATAAATTATATTTTGTTTATTTTTATTTAAATATTTTTAAAAATGGCTAAAAAAAAATTGTAAAAAAATTTCTTTACTGCCAACCCCGAAATAATTTCTTACATAATTATTATTATATAATTTTTTTTCTCTTTTATTTTATTATTTTGGAACATTTAAAAATTGAGAATAACATTTTTTTTTTTTTTTAATTTAGAACAAAAATTTATAAATTAAAAAAAGATTGTAATTTTACTATTTTTAAGATTAGGTAAAAAAAAAAAAAACAAAATAAAAAAGAAAATAATACAAAAAATCGTAAAAATTATAAAAAAACAAAATGATATAAAAATTTAATAATACCGTAGAATGATTTTATAAAAAACGAAAATAGAAAAAAAGAATCTACAGAAAAATTATATGAAAAAATAGATAAGAAAAAAAATATGTTTACAATTTCAGGATATATATTTCTAAATCATCCGTCATCCTGGACAAAAGCACACACAAATAAGTCGATTTTTTTTTTGCGTTTTTGCCATCAATTTTTCCGGTTTTTTGTTTACCAAATCGTAAGTCGGTTTAGTTAGCAATTCATAAAAGTATAATTTATGTTATCACACACATATATATAAAAAAACTTCCTACTAATATTAAATTCGTTAGACTCTTCTGAAATAATTGAGAAAATTGACTTAATGCATGTTCTTTTGTCCAAGATTTTTTTATTATTATTATGAAAATAACAAAGTTTTCTTTTGTGTCCCCCATTTAAAATATTTAAAAAGTTTTTAAATTTTACTCGAGCATGACTTAAATAATAATATATTATTGTACTTTTTAAGAATTACATTCAAAAATAAATAAATACAAAATAAAAAGTTAATTATGAAATTAACTTATTTAAAAAAATAAAATGTTAATAATTTTATTAAAAAAAAAACCAAACTTCTTTCTCATACAAAATTAATATTACAAAATATAAATCAAGAAAACTGTAATAAACAAAAGCAGTAAAATAAATAAATTAGAAATATAAAAAGGATTACATAGATTTTTTTTTTACCTTTTATGATGTTTTTTAAGTACATTCAAAAGAGAAAACAAGCAATTGAGAAAACAATTGAAATTTTAGTAAAATTTTCAATTTAAATGAAACGCTAATAATTTATGTTTACTATAATTTTTTGTAAAATATAGAGAAAAAATACAAGAGATTAGTTTTTGATTATTATTATATTATTAGTACCATAAAAATTATGTTTAATTATCAATTTCGGTGATTATTAGACATGCTATATAATAATTTACTTATATTACATTATAGCAAACTTTTCTACTATTCTGAACTTTAGATTGGACGTATTTTAAACTTCTGTCAATTGCATTAGGTTCATCAAAATACCTCAACCTTTCCAACGAATGGTTCATCCTTAGAGTAGTATATCATGGAAAAAAAAGTGAAAAAAGTCTGTAATTAGGGAGCCACCTTCTGAGTGCGCCAATGTACTAAAATACAATAAAAAACCATATATACTCTGAAAATAGAGATTTCAATCTTTAATTTCGTATATAGTACATAAATATTGGACAAAGATTTCTATATTTTTAACCAACATGAGAAAATAGTTTTTCTGAAAATAAAATTTATTGTAGGTTTTTTGCTATAACTTGGGCAAAATAAAAGATTTCTCAATTCTGTTTGCATAATTTAGTTATAAATAAAATTCCCCGTCCGTCGCGTCGATAGACACCAAATTTTGTCGTAAGACATCAACACTCCAATATAGGTGAATTTGATGTCTACTTACAGTATATAATGGTTCATCATAAATTTGTGTTTACGTTTAGTATACTTAAATAAGAGGTTTCTCATTGTTTACTTCGGAAATACTGACTGACTAACTGACCGACAGAAAAGTGTTAACATTTATATAACGATTTTCTTTTAAAAGCTTGAAAAATATTAATTTTATGACCCACACTGTATTTGTGGTCTCCGTTAAATGTAAAGCAACAGGATTCCCAAATGTAACGCAACACATTGTCAACTTGCGTCATCTGTGCAGTCGTTCATTTTAATGGAAATTGTTTATTATAAAGGCTGATTTCCAGTCCCTTTTTATATGAGACGCAGCTGCGTCACACAAAGCCACAAGGCAGATGTTATTGATTTTGTTGTTATTAGAATATAATATTAAAAATCTGTCAGCGTCGTTCAAAATCAAAGATCTGTGGCTCTGGGTCTAATGAGAAGTTACTGAAAATATGATTTAAATTGCGTTAAAAGTTATTTAAATACGCTACTAGAATACGTTAATAAGAATTATTAAATTGACAACTTAACTTAGTAAAGTGATAAAAAATTTACTGGGTACAATTGCGCTTTTTGCAACACGTCAGTGCGGTAATCGGTAATATGTCAAAAATCATTTTACTTTTTTTCTAGTGTACTTGTAAAATTAATTTATCTCAATTTTTAAATAATAAAAATAAATTTAACAAAAAAAGAGGCTCAAAAAATCTAAAAAGCATATTTACTATTTAATATAAATAAAAGTGTATTTAATAATACAATGCATTTATTATTATTAAATTTATATTATCCATTATTTATTATAAACGTAATAATCCTTAGTTCTGTTTATGCTCAAATTGGTATTGTACCAAAAAATCTGGAAACAAATAGTAAAGAAAAATCAACTAATTTACCGCCTTGTAAATCATGTTCTGTTCTAGTAGAATCATTTAAAAATGTATGGTTTATTTTTTTTTATATATAAAATTATATACATATTTAAATTTTTTGTTGTTATTTATAATTATTTTATTCATTTGCCCAGGGAATGGAAAGAACATTACGTGGCAAGCATGATGGTGGTGATGCAGCTTGGGAAGAAGAAAAATTAGGTAGTTATAAAACAAGTGAACTAAGATTAGTTGAAATACAAGAAAAACTTTGTACGGAAATAAAACGTGGTGAAAATCAATGTCATAATTTAGCCAATGACAATGAACAATTAATTGAAGATTGGTGGTTTAAATATCAAAATGAATATAAAAATTTATTTATATGGTTATGTATTGATCAATTAAAAGTTTGTTGTCCAGATAATCATTATGGTCCAATGTGTAATGAATGTTCAGATTGTAATGGAAATGGTATTTAATTTAATAAATTTTTTCGTATCATATAATATCAAAATGAAAATTTTAAATAGGAAAATGTAAAGGTAATGGCACTAGAAAAGGAAATGGTAAATGTACATGTGATTCAGGATATTCTGGTGAATATTGTAATGAATGTGGTTTAGAATTTTATGAATCATATAGAGATGATAAGAAATTATTATGTTCCACATGTCATTCAGCATGTGGAGAAGGTGGTTGTACTAGTGGTGGTCCAAAAGGTATTTAATAATATTATTATTATTTTTTTTTTTTGGTAAGAGAATGAAAATAATTTATATAAATATTTTTTTGTAGGTTGTCGAAAATGTAAAAATGGATGGGCAATGAATTCGGAAACTGGTTGCTTTGATATAAACGAATGTTTAGATATGCCAAATATTTGTAATAGACAACAATTTTGTATTAATAATGAAGGTTCATATAGTTGTTTAGATTGTGATAAATCTTGTGATGGATGTAGTGGTGATGGTCCTGATATGTGTAGAAGATGTGCTATAAATTTTGAAATTAGAGATGGAAAATGTACTGGTAAGTGAGATTAGTTTTTATTTCAACTATTATATATCTATTTATTAAAACGTACCCGCCGGTTGCCGGAATCATATTAAAGTATAATTATAAAAGTAATTTCATCTAAAAAAAATCAATCCAAAATCGTGCACACAAATGAAATTTAATTCCAACAAATATAATTGGGGGGAATATTGTACAATATTTTTATGAAATCGAACAAATTTTTTAAGTCAATATGTTTGATTTTCGTAATCTTTGCTTTCGGAACGATACTAATTAAGGAAATGCGTTTTTTTATTGTAAACAACTATAATTGAGGAAGGAACTAATAATCAAAAGAATGTTAATAATATTGTTAAAGCTAATATTTTTTTTTGCTACTAGATGGATTCACCGCTTTTAGCTATAAGATTACAGAAATAATTATTTCTGTATACAAATTTTAATAATAATTATGGTTATTACTTTTTTTTTTGTAGATTTTGTAGATTGTAAATCGATTAATTTCTTTTATATTTAATTTTAAGTATGTAGAAATTTAGAATTGCATGTTTTTATTATTATTTTCATAATTTTTTAGTAGGTGAAATTATTTGTGGTATATTTCATTTTCATTTTTTTTTTTTGATTTTGCATGATTTATATTTTTGTTGTGTGATTTAATTTTGATTTTGATACTCAAATATTAGAATACTTACAAATTACTTAATATAAAAACATAACATATACTAATATCCGCTCATAATCCTCTATTGGCCTATATTTTCAATTTGCTTCCATTTAATAATTGTTTTAGTAGGAATTTAGAGGTGTCATATATAAATATAATTTCATTCTTCCTTAAAACTCATTAAAATATTGTAATTTGTAAATATAACCCCAAATTGTTGGTAAATCGTTTTATTAGAAAGAGTCCTTACATATAGAACAAGATGAAAGTAAATAATTTGACCTTAAATTAGTACCAAATTAGTTGATTTGATTTATTGATATACCTGACATTATTTATTGGTCTCTTTTTCTTTTGTCTATCAATCATCTCTTTTCCATAACTTTCATGATTTTGTTTTATAGATCTAACATCTGAACATCGTGATCAATGGGTAGTTTTTACACGTTTTCTAACATATTTGGGTTTATGTATTGCAACTTGTGCTATATTCCAAAGTTCAACATATTTAGCATCTATTGTTGGTATTGCAGTTGCCATTTATATTGCATCATCTGAATATTGGTTAAATACATCACCATCTAGCCATTCACCAACTTTTGATACAAAAAAATTAGAAGAAATGATCAAAAATACTTTATAAAATAAATAAATTCATATAAAATTAATTTATATACCGTAATTCCAAAAAAAAAAAAATTATACAACGTAGTGCAAAATTAGTGAATGATAAATTATCAATAAAAATTAGTTAAATAATATCTTATTAATTAAAAAATAAATAGAATTTTCGTTTTTTATATAAAAAAATAAATAATCAAAGTATTTTTTAAATTAAATTAATTTATCTATAAAATAATATAATTACTACAAAAAATCATATTTTACAGCTGATAACCATACGGAAAATGGTAGCACATCGTCTAGTCCGGAATTATTAATAAATGATAGTAGCATTAAGAATGAATTGTGATTAATTAGTTTCTAAATTAAAAATTAATCGACAATTAAAGATTTTTTTTTTTTTTAAACAAAATATTCGATTTTATTTTAAAGTAATTTTTTTTTATGTTTAATTTATGCATTTCTTACCAAATAAATAATTAAATAAAATTATGAAAAAAGACGAGATATATATATAATTTTAATCGTTAAGAAGCATTTTAAATAAAATTTATAATAAATGAAAAATGTTTTAAAAATATAATAAATCGTTTTTTTCTAATTATAAATATTTTTATGGTTTTGGAGATTGAGAATGTGTTTGCCTTCACACCTAAGGTACATTATCTCCAAGTGAAAAATTATATTGTATTATAGGACTAATAGATAAGTAGCATCCTGAGATGGTTAACTCATTCTATCGCAGTGGGTAAGGACATTAGGCAATTGGTTGTCTAATCATCAGATTACCAGATTTATGGATTACTGACAGAAATGTGCCAGTCACAAATATTAAAACAATAACTATGAATTATAATAAGATTAATTTGATTCAGCAATAACTGAAATAATGATTTGGCATGACTCAGTCTATATAATATGATAATGTGTGACAAGTATTGAAAGGTTTAATCACATACTATATAAATTTATATTCATTTTGGTTTAATTATTATTTTTTATACCTACTACCATTCATTTAAAATGAATTTTAATTTTACTATAATAATTTATAGTGTTTATATATAGTTTTTCAATGACAGTGAAAACTAATAAAAAATTTTTGCGGTAAACATTTAAATTTATTATCCATATTATACTCTATTTATTCTATCCAAACTAAAAATTATATACTCTATTTTATATCGTTTATTAATTAATTAATTAATTTCTAATTAATAACAACAACAAAAAACGATTGGAAACTGGAAATTATATTTCAAATCAATATGCTGCCTTAGGCCAAATTTATTGGGGAACATGGGGAAAGTCTTGATAAAATTATAGTATGTATATAAAAAAAAATGAAGAATATCGAAAAAGTAAAAACTAAAATATAAATTTATGTATCTATATGTATATAAAAAAAAAATATAGAAGGAATACAAGATGAGCTGTGTGGTTGAAGGTGGCGGTTTAAGTTATCAAAAAAAAAAACTTAAAATTAATTAAAGGTGGGGAATGAATATAAGTTGAATCTGGTTTGAAAATATTGAACATTCAATATCCGAATCTTCGCTTGTGAATATAAGTTTTGTTTTTTTTAAAAAGATTTTATTAAATTATTTTGAACTATTAATTTTAAATTATTTTTTTATATATAAAGAAAAAGGTGAGTTTTTATTTAAATTTATAAATTGAAAATTTTTGTAAATTAAATTTTTAATATTATTATTATATTTTTTTCCCTTTTATAGTAAAATAAAAAAAAAATGAAAGTTATTTTCTGTTTATTGGTAACAATTACTTTAGTAATTGCATATCCACAACGTGAAGGTGCATCATATACAAATGAAGCAATACGACAAGCACAACAAACATTTTTAATACCAAAAGATGCTCAAATTCAGCAAGTACAAGAAGGTATTGAATTAGGTGCATATGAACAAATACCAGGAAATCAAAGAATAAATTTATTTGAAATATTGGGTGATCAAGTACCATCAGAAGTTATTAATAATTTACAAACACAAGTTGATCAAATAGGACGTAATTAAAAAAATGGATATATACATACAATTAAATATTTGTATATAATTATTTTATATTTTAGTGATTATTAATTTTGTTATTAATTATGATTTATAATTGTGTTATTTTTTTTTTTAATAGTGGTTTGTACTTACATTCAAATTTTTGTTAACTATAATTATTTTTCTTCTTTATTTCTATATTTTAATTTATTTATAATTTTCTTCTCATTTTCTGTAAAAAAATATTCTTGTTAATTCTTCCATTCTAAAAAAAAGTGCCAGGAATTTCTAATAACACAAATATCATCAATAGTATATTAATTGTTCATTTCATTTTCAATATTTTATAAAATTGTTTAATATATAAAAAAAAACTAGGAAAAATACACTTTTCTTTTTTATACATAAAAAAAAAAAATCTTTTATTTTGATTTATTTATAATTGAACGGACATAAATCATGAATTAAAAAATATTATCACGTAAAGACAACAAGAAACGAAAAAAAAATACGTAAATTACAACAGACAAGGAAATTTTATATATAAACAAAAAACCACAGAGAAAGTTCAAATGATTACGTTGTTGTCAGCTATATAAAAAAAAATAATAATAATATAAACTTCTGTGTTATTTACCTGGAAATTTGAACTTTCAATTATGCAATTTAATTATCAATAATATATACTTTTTTTATATATATATTTTTCTTTGGTTACCATTAATGTGACAAAAAGAGAAATAATAAATCAAATGAAAATTTATTTATACATAAATATGGAAATATTAAGTCTTGGAATTATTTCTCACAATTTTGATCCGATTTCGTGTACCTAGGTATAAACATTCTGAATATTATTTTAATGATTTTGGAGCAGAAATAATTATTTGCTATAATAAATTATTTCTTAGTTAAACTATTAATTATAGACCTTGAAATTGACTTAACGTTGGATAAGAGCTGAGAAATTTAATTAACAAAATTCTTTTAATAAATAAATTTAGAATTAATCTTTATTAAATGAATTGCTTATATATATTTTGAATGTTAAATTTTTGATATTTCCAATTGGTTAATATAGAAATTATTTTATATATATTTACTTTCACTCTTTTTCTTGTTTTTTGTAGATCAACCAACATAACAAACAACCAAGTCACACTATTCTTTCAATTTCGTCGCCTCCTCCTGTAAAAGATTTATAATATTATGCTATATATATATATTTTCACAATTTACAATGTTGCTTAATTAATTTTAAGATTTCTGGTTATTTTACATTGTATTTTTTTATTTGAAATTTTCGTTTATCTTTTGCTAAATTATACGGCAAGTTTTTTCCTTAAAGGAATTTATCTTCAAACTGAAAGAATATGTTACTATTCATAGTTGAACACTGATGTGTTTAATTATAGCTAGTAAATAGGATATTATTTGTATTCTTGCTGGAAGAAGTATTTTGTATTAAAAATTATCATTTAAATGTTTATTCTGGTATTTAACATACTCCAATTTTTGCTCAAGATTTACTACTGTTAAATGATTCATGGTATAAATATATAAGCAATAATAAACCTCAATCAAATAAACCACATTTTTTTTCCATTTCTTAATTTACAACGAAGTGCGACAATAAAATATTTCTTTAAAATAAAAATAAAATTTTGTAAAAGCTGTTTTAAGTGACGAAAATATATATATATATATATATATATATATATATATATATATATTAATTTGGTACTCTTTACTTATAAAACTAGAAAAATATTTATACATGTTTTTTAACATTCAATAATTTTAAATTTATGCCGGCATATATTTTAGGCTTGATAATTATTGTTTATTGATTTTTTTCTTAAATTTACCATTAAGCTTTTTTCTTTTAAATAATGAAACTTATAAATGATTGACAGTAATTAGTGGTTGATGGGTGTAATGATGCAATATGTAAATTTTACCTAATTGATTTTGGGAAGGTGATTTTTTTTTTGCTACCACAAATTTTTGAAATAAGGTTAAATATTAGAAGTGTGATTTTAAATATTTTTCTTATGTGAATTTTACAATTTTACTTTGCTTGATATTCGCAAAAAAAAATTAAAATACTTTCTACGAGAATCAAAACCTTAATATTTTTTTCTAACCGATGGAAAAGAGTTTATAATAAATTTTGTATACCACCAATACGACGAATATATCTACTAATTAATAGTGAAAATCATGGAATTAATAAAATATAATAATCATAAATTTATTATAATTTCTTAATTTACATAAAATTAATATTCGGAAGCTAAAAAAGAAATGTACATAATTAAAATATGCGAGAAATGTGAAATAAATTAAAAAGTTGGCGCCTCTTTTTCTTTACAATATTTTATAAACCATAGTCGTACGCAGTGAAGGAGTTTTTTTTATTTCTGATAATTGATTTCGAATAACTAAATAATATCTGGAGATTATCTTCTTGAGATGAATATTTATTAGTATTTACAAAGATTTTTATCTGCTTTGGTGAAGGTAATTAAGTGGCAGAAAACTGCTCATATCTACCTAACTTATGGTATTGTAACAAAATGTCCTTTAAAATATATTTTTATTTTAAATTTTTGAGATTTATCTGGCTCATTGTACACTGATTCATTACACACTACACAGAACTAGTATGGTTGTCTATTTCAAGATAAAATATCAGTCGACAATCTTATTCACCTTGCACAATTTTGAGTTGATTTTCAATCATTCTTGAGTTGATTTTCTATTTGTATTTGGTTAATTATTAATTATTCAACTCTTTGAATCATTTACCATTTCTGTCGTAGGCAAACTTGACCCAGAAAACTATTCGAACATTAAAATGCTAAAGAAAATTTATGGTACATTCTAATTGGAACAAAAAATAATAATTGTACAGCAAAAATTCAATAATTATAATTAATACAATTTTATTTAATAATAATTACTTTATTTTTTATTTTTTTTTTGATTAACTAATTTGTAATTTTAATTAATATATTTTTATAGTTTAAAATTATTCTAAAAAATTATTTCAATTTATTTAATTAATAATATTTTTAAAATATTTTCTTACATCCAAAAAAGTCTTGTGGCACGACTTAATCAAAAGAACAAAAAAAAAAAAAAGGATTTTTTTTTTAAATATTTAATTTGAAAATTTTTTTATTATAAATTTCTAAATAAATATTTTTAATTAAATTTAATTAATTAATTATTTTTTTTCAATAATTTAAATTTAAATTAATTTAAAAAAAAAAAAATTTGTAAATTTTTGTTTATTTTCAAATAAAAAAGAAAAAAAGAAAACTTAAAACAAAAAACGAGATGGCGCTGTAAAAATATAAATAGACTCTTTTACAATATTTTTTTCAAATTTAAACAAATCTGATTTAATAATAATTATATGACTTTTAATTAAAAGTAAAATGAAAAATTGATTATTATTATTTATTTATTATAATTAATAATTATTTAAACAGTTACATTATCAATAGTTCGACTATTATTACTGTCATCATATTTAACACTTTCTGCATCATCTTTTGGATTAAAACTATCTGAAGAAGAATTTAATGAACTATTATTATTATTATTATTATCATTTCCAATATTTAATTCATCAATATCAATAATATTTGTATGACGTGTTGTTGTTGATTCACGTTCTTTTAATTGTTGCATCATACCCATACCACTACCACTACCACTACCTAAATCCAATTCAATTGATTCGCTACTACTTCTCCATGTATCTTCAGTTTCATTATTTTTTAATATACCATACATAATAACATCATCATCATCATTATCATCAACATCATTTAAATTATCTGATATAAATATATTTGATGATGATAATATGGAATTATTACAACGATATTCTGTTAAATTTGTTATTGTTAGATTACGTTCCCAATCTGGTATTAAACATGGTTCACCAGGTGCTCGTGATTCTGGTAAATCAAATGTTAATTGAAAATCATCTGCTGAACCTTCTGTTGATATTAAATCATCATCAATTTTAATATTATCTAATGATTTTGGATATGTTGATGATGATGATATATTTAAAATATCTGATGGATTTTGTGATGATGTTGATATTTCCATTGAACTACGTGGTTCTTCTTTTAAATGATTATGTTGTTGATTATGATGATTATGGTGTTGTTCCAAAAGTGTACCAGATTTTGTCCATTGTATACCTTCTGGATAATCTTCATTTTCAATCTAAATTAATAAAAAAATTACTTATTTGATTTACAAAATCATTTTTTTTCTTCTAAAAAATTAAACTTACTTCACGTTGATAATTACTCAAATCTTCATCTTTAATAACTGGATATGCTGGATTTTCAATTGGATTTGCATCATATTCTAATTCAACATTATGACCAATATGATATGTATCTGTATCAATTGGACTAATTGATGATGAATATGATTCATTTAATATTGTTTGATTATTATCATTTTCATGGTAAATTGTATCATAAATTTTATCATCATCATCACTTTCACTACTACTATTTGTTAATAAATTTTCAGATTCACCAGTATATAATATTGTATCATAAACTTTATCTTCTGATAATGATGAATTATCTGTTGTTTCTGGTGTAGAACTAATTACAATTTGAAAAAAATCACTACTAGCATTTGGTATTAAATCTAAATAACTATCATTTAAATTTGAATCACTATTAAATGATAAAAATTCTGTATTATTATTATTATTATTATTATTAATATTTGTATTATCATAAATTATTTCTGATGGTGATATTAATTCACTTGGTTCTTCAGCAATATCACCACGTTGTAATCCTTTTGTATCAAATACTTGTATTGTTTTTGATTGACCATCTTTATCAATAATTATTACTTGTTCAGTTACTACTTGTTCTATATTTGTACTATTCTCATTTATCTCAATATCAGTTGATTCTGATATTAAATCAATTTCATTTTTAACTGTTGTTGATGTAGTTAATTGTTCTAATTTAGTTGTTTTCTCATTTGATCCAGTATGTCTGACAATTTTTGGACTATCATCAACAGGTGATAAGATAATTGTATCCGGAATATCTTGTTTAATTTCTAAAGTATCTGGAAAAAATATTATTTAAAAATAACGATTTATTTAAAAAATTTGTAAAATGCGCCACCTATGCGTGAAAGATAGCAGTAATTGATTTAATATTCACCATTAGGTTTGTGTCTTTGCATAAACTTACATAGTTGTGAATATTAAATATAATAGTTATTGAAATTTGAAAAAATCGTTTGGAAATTTGAATTTGTTTGGAAAAGGATGAAATTGGTTCATAATTCAAAAGAAAACTTTCTATAACTTTATAAATATTTAAATTTTAAATTTTCTACTTACTTTTAACATTAATTAGATCATCAATTTTTGGATTATTTTGTCCAACAATTCGTATTTCTTCTTTTTTGGTTATCTCTTTAATAGTAATATTTAATTTTGGCATCATTTCTTGCTTTATTTGCGGTGGTTGTAATTTTGAATTTGGTATTATTGATTCTGTAGTTGATTGTTGTGGAGTTCCTGTAATTTTTGTATCTGTAAATTAAATTTTTTTTTTAATAGTTTATACATCTATGTATAACAACTTATAGAATATTTTTAAAACTTACCAATAAGTGGACAATTGTCATATACAGGACAACATGTTCCATTAATAAATTTCGGTTCACAATCATCACGATTATAACATGTTACAGTACTGCAAACAATTTCACCACCTTTTTTGAAAGAAACAAATTAACATTATTTTAAATATATAAATTTTTGAATTAAGGAATCTAAATATTAAGGACACGATTTTTTTTTGATATTTCTTAGAAGATTTAATTTTCAAACTCTACTTATCAATTTTATGTTTAATTTTACTCATAAATTATTTAAATATCAAACGATATATTTTGAACTAAATAATTTCTATTTATTTATTTAAATAATTTTATAAAGAAATAAAAATAAATTTTTTGTTTTGATGTTATAACGATAAAATCAACATTTGTTCAATTGATTGGCCTTCTTTTTGGTCTTCTTTATTAAATAAATAATCATTTTTTTTTAATAAGACTTAATTTTTTGCCATTTTTTTTTTTACATACCTCGACAAGAACAAAAATTACATGGATCTATTTTATCCAATTTTGCACCATCCGAATAAGTTTTACCATCTCGTTCGCATTCTATATAATCATAATAAAAAAAAGGATACAAAAAAAAAAAAATTAAATTAAATAAAAAATTCTTATTTCCAATTTATATTTATTGGATCAGGAAAAAAAAAAATCAACAAACAAAAATTATTATTAACATATAATTATTATATATACCACATTGATATTCAGGACAACAGTAACCAGTTTTTTGTATTGCTCGACATCCTGGTTTTTTTTCACAAGTCACAGATGCTTTAGATATCGTTTGACCATCTAATAAACAAGTAGCAGTCGATGGTGGTGTATCTATTTAGAAAGAAAAATAATGAAAATTAGTAAATTTTGTTGTACAATTTTGTGTATAAGTCATAAAAGAAAATAGAGTAGATTTTTTTCTTATCAAAATAATTAATTGTAAAACTAAAATTATATGTAAAAGATATTTCATTAATTTTAACATTATTTTATGGAAATTCATTTCAAAAGACTTATACGCACTTTTCCACAAAAAAAAATAAAATTTTCTCTCGTTGGGTATACTGTCTGAATACGAAATTCGTTTCGAATTTAGTTGAATTTTAATTTAATTTGAAGTTAAAGGTTTAGGATGAAATTGACAACAAATTGTTGGTTTTTTAAAGTAAAAAAAAAACAAATCCTTGCCGAACATAATCAATATATTGCTCTCTATCATATACGTAAAAGTTAAAATTCATTAAAATTAAAAACAATTGACGTAAATTGAATCACATTTTTTGATTCAAAATCATTTCTAAAAATGTCAAAAACAAATATGTAATAATCTATTTTTGTTGATTAATTTTTACAAAGCAAAATGAAACAATTTATTATTATAACAAAATGAATTTAAAAATTATATTTCAGTGTGTCAGGTGCTGAAACATTTTCTATAAACTATTTTTGAGTATATATCAGAAATAGAAAATTATTTTAAAATTTTTTTATTTAAAAATCATTTACTTTATTAGTAATTTTGTTCATTCAACTTTTAGTTGTTCAATGAATATAAATACTAATCATGTGGTGCAATAAAGACTCTACATGACAGAAAAACATCGTTTTTACGATACTTTTTGTTTGGAAGTGCATAAAAGAATTATGTTATTTATAATGTAGTATAGAGAATAGTCATAAAAATCAACAGGATATGAAAAACTTTGCTTTTATTGGACATTATTTAATTTAATATTGATACATACGATATTTTGGATATAATTTTAAAAATTTAAAATGTGCTAAAACAAAATTTCGGTCTAATAGAACTAGAAAGAGTCAAATTTAGGACATAATTGAGTAAGGTACGACAGTCAATCTATGTAAACTTCATATGCTTACCCAGTGTATGATTTTGCGGCACTGTTGATAATTCTGTAAAAGATTCACGTATCATTCGATGATGTCTAACATTTAGTGGTCCTGAAATAAATAAATAAATTTTATATTTACTTAAATTTTTTGAAATTTGTATATACACATCAAGTAAGAACAAGTAAGAATTTTGAAATTATATCAAAATTTTATTAAAATTTCACTAAATATCCTTAAATTATTATTATGCTGTAAAAATAATCCTTTAATTTAATTTTGATACAGAAGGGAATTTATTTTGATTTACTAAATTATTTTACCATTAAAAACAATTATTTAATATTTCAATTTTCCAACTGAATTACAAAAATTTAAATTGTTAATTTTTATTCATGTTAAATGAATATTATTTTTCAGTATGTTCGGTAGCATACGTAAATAAATTAATTTAAATTAAACTTTGTAAATTAAAGTAATCCCTGTAAATAATAAATTAAGTTGCTAATTTTACCACAAAGTGTAGTTGATATGATATTTTTAACATTAAATTTTCATCCTAACAGTTGTAAAAGTCTTATACAAAATTGTTACGTTTTCCTAGGAAAACTATATTAGAATTTTAAATAATTTTTTATTTTATTTAAAATTATAATTAAGGTAATCGAAGAAAAAATAACATCTGAATTTGAATTTACCATAAAAATTAATTCTAATTATTCTGAACATCGAAAATACACTTGTCTTACAGAAGTACTACTTTTATTACTACATCACTAATTAGTGCACCAACTGATGCAGCATTAAATTTTTAGTTTAAGAAAGTTTTAAGACTATTAAAATTTAAGATAAACTCAAGAGGAGAAGAATTTTCATAATTCATAATTTTTAATTTTTTCGATTTCACATCACATCAATGTTTTAGCTCATGCTTCATGCAATAAAATAAAATAGGTCAAAAGTAAAATAATTCATTTAACATTTTTAAAGCCAACTTGGTAATCTTCTGATGTGTATAAAAATTAGAGAAATATATCAATGAACTTTTTCCATAATATTATAACCAATCAACTTTGTCAGATTTTTTAAAAATCAAAAATTATTTACGACAAATTTTCATAATATTGATTCTTTTTATTTATGATTTTCTTTCATATATGTATATAGAGGAGATTGATTCATAACAGAGTCATATCTTAGAATTAGTACAATTTATTGGTTAGAAACATTGTAAGTTATAGCTTAGACGTAGAGTAACAAAAATTTCACAAGTCTGGACAAGTAAGAAAATAGTTTATAGTAATTTATTATCAGTTTTTTCTACTGTAAAATATTAAAATATTCAAATAGAAAAATTAATTTAAACTGATTTTTTTGAGTTAAATTTAAATTACATTTAGAATATTTGAATTTCATTATTTTCAAAGCAAATTTTATTATAATACAAAATTAAATCCAACAAAATATTTAATCTTTTATGCGAATTTAAATTTAAAATCTTTTACATCGGGAAAATAGGATATACAAAATTGAATTTATTTTAGATTTATAGATTCAATTCATAATTATATATATGATTGATAAGTCTCAAACATTATCAATCATATATAACTCTATTTGTACATTTTCCATTATATTTTTTTTCTAAATATATTTTAAAAAATTGGATTTTTTGATGGTAAATTATAAAATTTTTCAGTCTAATTATAAATTCTGTATGAATTCTAAAATTCTGTCAAAATGAATCTCTATATAAAAATTTTCTGTGTTCATTTTCAATTACCTTAATATCTCCAAATTTTTTTGGATGTCTTATAAATTTTTCCAATTATATGTAAATACATAATTCTAATCTAAATGCCTCCAGGAAAATTACAATTTAAAGTCATATATAATCAGGTAAATGTCGCAGGTTCTCTTTTAGTTTTTTGAAAATTTCAAATGGTTCTAAAAGTTGTGAATGATCATATGATTTAAACAGCAAGGACTACTCTCTTTACCATATTCTCATTGTCTTCTGTAATTTTTCCTCGTAAAAGATTTCTATTAAATTTCCCTATAAATTCCCATTTGAATTACATAAAATGTTATTCTTAAAATTTACTAATTTTCCTTTTTTTTTTACTATACACATAATTATTATTTACCAATATGATGGTTGTTGTCACGTTTTAATCAAACTAACATATATATATGGTGATAATTTATACATTTTATATATTTCTACATTTTATATCGTTAATTTTGTACATGTTAGCAAAATATTTTTAAATATATGTATCAAGAAAATGTTCAAAAAAAAAAAAAAGGACTATCATACCACAAATTCTTTTTTAAATATACATATATATTTTATATACTAAAAAATTGTGGTTAAATGTAAAGTGAACCTATCAAATCATTTGTTTCCATTTAAACGTGACTTTGGGTCCGAATATGTATATAAACATTACATAAAATTCAAATGAAATAAACATTTTTATATATACATTATAATAAAATCACAGTGTAGTTTCACATTCAGACTCATTTTCCGATTTAACTTACAGAAAAATGACTTTTTAGCATAGTATGTATATATGTAAAAGTATAAATATCTTTTAGTGGAAGGTACTATATGGGTGAGACGATGTCACGTCTTTTAAACGACAACGAAGACTTTGCACAATAATATTATTTTTTTTTTCCTTTTCTATATGTAGGAGGTAGGTAGTATGAATGATCATTGTCATGGTAAAGGAAGTTTTTCTTCATGTTTTTTTCTGCATTTCTTTGGTTTACTATTTTTGGTATATGTGACTATTTTAAAATAAATATTTATATGTAGAATTATATATGTATAGATAAATTTTACATAATGTTTGGAATAAATTTTATATAGCATTAAGCATATATATGTACATACATATAATACGATAAGAAATAAAGTAAAAAATAAAGTTTTGTCCTCTGGGGGCCAATTATAAAAGTAACGTGCTTTTTAGTACATATAGTGTGTAGTATATGGACCATATATGTGATGTTTATATGAATATATTTTAGAAAATGGGCAGAATTATGAATTACATATATGAATTTTAAATCATAAATATTCTGCAGGTTTCCTTAATTTGTATATATATAATGTAAATGTAGACATAAACAATTTTAAAAAGATAATTTATAAATATTGAAACTAAATCTATAATTATTCCTAAAACATGGACCTATGTAAAAATAAACATGGTCCATGTTTAATACATTTTAAATCATTATATTCATTATAATAGATCAGAGTTAAAAATTTGAATTAGATATTTCATATTATTTTTGGGAGACATATCAGCTTTGGAAACTATGGCTTGTTAATGAACCATTTTCCAAAATCGATGGATTAAAAATATATTACATTAAGAAATTTAAATACATTAGGATTTAAATACATTAGGTTAACATTAGGAAAATTAAATACTCATTGTCATTGGTAATATTTCCAATTTATTGGCAATTTCAGGATGATACGAGTACAAAACTCAGATCAGTTTATATTGTGATGATCTCTTAATAAACATGATGGTACATAGATAGGACAAAGCTTACTGTGCTTGCTTACTGTCTCTTTACTATGGTAAATCTTAAATTTTCTTTTCTCCAAAAAAGTTAGCATTTCTCTACAATCAGAATTATTGCATTTTTGTAGGCAACCAAAGCAATTATAACAAAAATATTTCAAAATACAAACTATTTATATTATTAAATTTTACTATTAAATTTCTTATTAAATTATCCTTTTTAAAACATTAACACAAAACTATTTAAATTACAGTTTTTATACTCTGTAAATAATTTCTAAGAAAAGAATTTTGTTGTTGTTGAAAAATCATGATTTGCAATAAAAAAACAATATTTTTTTTTAAATTTATACTAACAATATTTGTGTTTGTCCATAGTAGAAATATCTAGAAACAAGTACCAAATAGAAAGTATACTACAGAAGAAAGAAAAAATCTATTGGTTAAGAAAACTTTTATTACATTTAAAATGAAAAACTTTTTCTCCAACTAAATTTTATATATAAATTTCTTTACCTCTCTTAATATCCATTTTATATAATATTACCAAGAGTCAAGAAAAAAAAAAAATAAGAACAATTTATACAATTTATTTGGTCATCAAAAGTTTATCAAATTCTTTCGTTTTATGTTATAGCTATAAAAATGTCTATGCATTCTCAGGTATATATATAGTCAATTTCTAACTTCATCATAATAATATATTATTAGATTTACAGAGAAGACACAGTGATTTTGATTAAGTTTACTTAAGTGAATTGAAATTTTCACACAACATATTCCAAAACACAAAAAGTAAAGAATATAAATTTTTGGTATACAATATTTTTGTGTGTGTGTAGAAAATTGATATTGTAATTTGAATTTTCTTTTACATATATACGAAAATTTTCCAAACTATTTTTTTTTAGAAGAAAATAAATGTGAAAAGTCTTCTAGGAATTTTGTGTCTGTAAATTAACAATTTTTTTTCTGTTTGTCATCATCCTTTGGAATATATGGAATATAAAAAGGAATTTAAGTAGACTGGTAATTAAAATTAAATATTATTGTATTTGCATATACATTTATTATTATTATTGTTATCCATTTGGGATACAAATATAATATTTTAATTTAATTTTAAACAATTAATAAAATTGACCATAAAAAAAAAATATATATAATTTTAAAAAACATTATGTATAAGAATTTATAATGTTTTGTTGTTAAAACATTCTTTTTAAAATATAGAAAACATGCAACAATAATAATGTTTGTGTAGAGTATTATACGTAAACACATCCTTTTTGGGAAAAAAAAATTAAATTGAAGTGCTATAAAGAAAATTTCAATTATAAATAACTTGTTATTTGTGTTATGGTATATGATGTAGGTATATATATTTTTTGGTATATATTAGTTCATGGAAATAGAATTTTCATTGCATGTTTAGTTTTTCTTTTTAATGTTTATTATTTTTAGTTTTCGGTGTTATAAATTTTTTAGTTAGAAATTATTTATATATTTATAACATAGTTTTTCAGTTAATGAATTGAAAATAGTTTAATGGAAAGGAGAAAAAAAAAAGGGGGGTAATATTTTGAAATTTTTAACTGTTATTGGTCAAATTTAATTTGTAATTCTCTAAGTAACTATATTTTTTTTTTAATTATGTATTTAAATAATCAATTAACCCTTTGAGTCGGCACACAATTGCGTACATAACTTTGTATGGCACGGTAGAATTGAAATTTTTTCATGTTGGACTCATTCAAATTGGTTATTTTGTTCTTTGGAGGGTTCTCTATGAGTTCTTACACATATATGTACTCCAAAGAAGAAAATTACCAATACAAAATTATCAATGCGCCATACAGAGTCATGTACACTATTGTGTACGCGTTGACTCACAGACTTAATGTACAGATCTAAGCCCAGATAGCCTTAATACCACAATTTTATATAATTCGAATTTTTAGTATATAAGTTTACCAATTTTTGGGTTGGATTTTGCTAGTGTCTTAATGCCCTTTCCCAGAGGATTCTGATTCAGAAAAACGTTTTCCAATTTCGACAAGTGATCCTTAATGATCATCTTATTAAATATTAAATTTGTCGGAAATATTAAATTTAAAAAACTTATTTAACTGTCGCTATTAATTATCCTTGAAATAATTACCGCAAAATCTAATAGAGTTATAACCTCTAAGGAATTCTCACTTATATTATAATTTTTTTTGGGTTTTCCTTATGAAATTTTCCTAAAAATTTTCCCTTCAATCATTACAAAACTATTTTTTGCTCACAATAAATTATAATATTCAAACAACATTGAATAAATTATTCAAAAACGAAAGAAAGATGAAAAGTGTATTTGAAAGTATATTCGGCGTATAGTGTCACTTAAAGTTGCATATATTGATTAAATCCTTTAAAAAACATATCCAAAAATTGTTTATATTATTTTTCTTCTATTTTTGTCTTTTTGCGAAAAATTTTCTGAAACGTGCACATCAACTGAATTTCACTTTTTTCTTGTGTGTCAGTTGACTTTTTTTTTTATTGTTTATCCTTTGGAATCCTTAAATATAAAACTATATTCTATATACAATATTTTAAATGCCTCCAGTTCATCAGTATTCCAAGCACATTTTCAGTTTCTTTTTACAAAACAATATTTTTTTTTCCTTCACATAATTTCATAATTTTCTCATTTTTTGTTTTGTTTTTGTATTCACAGAATTTTCCTTCTTCATTTTTTTTTTTTTGTGTAACAAAACAATTTTTTTTGTTGTGCCTTTACCTTAATATCCTTTATAGAGAAAAATAGACTTGGCAAAAAAAAAAAAACTAAGTATAAATTTTGATTTCAAAAAGAAAATTATGAATTAAAAAAAAAAAAAAACTTTCAACAGATGAAAATTATGCAGTTAACTTTTTCCCTCTGTGTTTTGTAAAACAACGAAGAGTATATAAACTAAAATGACGGAATTGAATTGAAAAAAATGAAAATGAATTTTCTATTTATTATATTCTTTAATGATGAAAATTTTTGTAGCCATATCGTAGTCATAACAATTTTGTATCTCGCATCAAATACTTATATAGTATAATAAGTTCTTCAGTAGTCATTTTATTTAAAATAATAGAAATAAATTTTATTATTGTTGTTTATTATTATTGTAAACATTAAAAACAAAGTCCTTGTTGTCTGGATTCAAAAGAAATTTGATATAATTTTCTATAGTTCTCATCATATATAAAGAATTTTACATATTTTCATTATTATACAAATAAATTTGGAATTGGTTTTGATTAAGTAATCACAGACTTTGATCTTCTAGATTTAATTTACGAACAAATATTTGCTGTCTTAATTTGGAAGTGGTAGATAAAAAAGTATTATTGTATAAGTAAAAAACAGTAAAAGATCTTGTAATTGTAATTTTTCATTACCCTACCGGGTGATCCTCGATAACTGCCCAAAATATTGAACTATAAATGCTACCAAGATGTTAACAATTACATAAATGAATAGACCAATTTGACCTCTAATCAACATTTATTTAAAATGAACTGTTATTAAACCAAGAAATTCACTATGATAATACACGTAAAATATTGAAAATCACCATTTCAACATTTTCACAATAATAATTCTATGCTTTTGTTATTATAGATATAGAATTATAAAAATGACAAGCCGGCCCCCTTAAACACCATATATATTCAATAATAATATTTAATTTAAAAAATAAAAAAATTATAACGTTTTGTCACTGTCGTCTCATCCAATCCAACATGCGATATTTTGTAATAAAATATGATAATAAATAATTATACTTTTTGGTTTTTTGAAAGAAACTGTTAAGTAATTAACCACATGTCATATTTTCCTGGTCAGACATTTTTTTTAAAAAAAAATAGTTTTGTCATTTCCGTTTGATGGTTGAATTGATTTTGATGCCAAAAATTTCAATTATTTATAAAACAATATCAAAATTTAATTGGGAAATTTGTGGGTTTTTTTCTTAGAATAAATAAGTAAATTAAATTTTAATATAGAAAAATACTCCTATAGTTAAGAGTTATAATGCAGGCTCGTTTATGGTCCAGTCCAGTTTTACATAACTTTTACCTGTGATATTTGTTATGAATCTATTATTTGTGCCTGCATCACAGCACATGCATTCAAAAAAAAAAATTATAGACTAAACAAAATATTATTGTATAGTGTAAATTTTGTTTTAGCACATCAATTACATTAAATTGTATATAATATTTCTGGTATATAATAACATGTGCCAATAATAATATGATCTTTAATTACACTGTTCTGATGTAATTATATTTTTGCACAATATATAGAATTTCATTTTGATTTTATATAATAATATTTTAAATATTATATATATTTATATTTCAATAGAAAATCACTCAAATTACAGTTAAAGTTTCATCAATATAAAAAATATACTAAAAATATATATTTAAAAATTGATTTCTACTATATATATATATATAGTATATAATCGCGTTATAGTAATTTAATTTCACGGAAAATAAATATTAATATTTCATGTTGACCTTGTTAATGAAATTCACCTGCAAAATAATTTAATTTTTTATATTGTAAAAATATAAAATTATTAATATTATTTTTGATGATGCACAATAATTTTCTACCTCTTTTATTACTATTATTACTACCCCTTTTATATTTACTCCATTATTATTATTTCATCAAAACAAAATTTTGGTTTTTGGTTTTTATATTATTCCTTTTATTTTTATTTATACCAACAATTATGAATATATAAACAACCTCAAGTGGGATTATATCATATAAAGAGGAGAATATTATATATATGTATTTATATATAAAATGGTAATTTTTACCCTTCCGAATATAACCTTTTGAAGGGATATATAAACTTTGATTCTTTAAATTGTTTGGGCAATTTCTCTTATATACAATAAGTATATACAATACATAATAAAAAAAAGGACACTCTATGGTCCTATAGGTGAATACAGAAGAAAAAAAAACAAACCCTTGTCACATAAAAAAGCATTTATATATAAATATTTCTTATTTTTGTAACACAAAACAAAAAAATGAAAATAAAAAAAAAAACGTTTTACCACCCTCTTGGGAAGAATTACAAAAGCGTGAAAGATCCCATAAATTTTTCAATAAATTTATAACAAAAATAATAATAATAAAAAATACAAATCTCCTTATATCCTTCTTTTGTTACGATTTTGAAACCAAAAACAAAAACAAATAGAGTAAAACAACAAAAATAAAAATAAACAAGTGGTTTGTTAAAAATATATAGGATAAAATTAAGGTACACAAATATTTTTTTTTTTTGGTTTAAGTATACGTTGTGTCCGGACATCATATCCAAAACACTATAAAACCATAGAATAATCATTAGATTGGAAAAATTAATATTATAGTTCATTATACATTTTATTTTCTCTATCTACAATTTAAGGATTTCTTCTTTTTTTTTGGTTTATTACAGAAAAATAAAAGGAAATAATAGAATTTTTTTTTTTTTTTGTGGTATATAAGAGATGAGGTGCAAAACAGAAAATATTTTAATTTATAATATATTCCTAATTTATATAAATTTTCTCTTTTATTTGTAAAGATATTGCAAATGGAAAAATATATTTCGAAATTTTTTATTGATTAAAAAAGTTTGATCAAGTTGTGGGAAAAAAAAGGTCACCTTTTTTAAATCTTTAATAAAAAAAAAATCAATTGGTATACTAAAACCTTTCATCATATAAAGAAGATTACTGAGCAAGTGCGTATACTGCAGGGCTAATTCAAAATTAAAATAATTATCATTAATCTAATGACAAATTTAGATATTAAAAGATGTGAAATTCGAGATGACAAGATTTACTTTTATATGACAATTTCTACAATTAATGTTTCATATTTGAATTGGTGAAATATTTCGATATAGAAAACATTAAATTTTAATTGATAACTTGGTAAATATTATGAAGATAATTCGAACATAATTAAGTGGCAAGAACTAATTTAGTACCAAAATCTATTATTATAATTATTAAATTTTAAATAAATCAAATAATTTTTTCAATATAATTTTTTATAAATCTCCCTTCATTTTCTTATTAATTTCATTTTCTAATAATTTCCTTTTAATTTTTTTTGTCCATAGAAAAAATGTCAATCAAAATTATACAAAATAACTTTTAAAAAGAAAACGAAAACTTTTCATTTTCCAAATCTTGAAAATGCCATTTTAAATGTCCAATTTTTTTTTTTTTTAAGATTTTTCAAAAAATATCCTTAATTTATTTTAATTATAATTTGATTAAGTAAGGCGATTGATTTCTTCTTAATTCTTTATAATTTTATAATTGAAATTCTTTTATTCCAGTTTTCATTTCAATATTTAAGAAAAAACAATCGATAATGCGAAAATATAATATTTTTGTAAGTAAATCTTAAATTTGATCTTTGATGTTTTAGGGGGAATCACCATAGTCACAATTTCTTTAAATTATAATTTAAATTACGGATAGAAAAATTAAAGGAGAAATTAAATAAACAGAAAATAGTTTGCCCAAAAAATATTTTACATGACTCAAAAGGAATTTAAAGTTTAAAAGGATTTAAATTTTAATACGTAAATAATACAATTTAATTTACATATATCCTTTCTATTTGTGAAGACATTGTAAAACCGCATTGTATAAATAAAGAAAAATCAATATTTTTTCTATTTCAATTTATGCCGCATGAATTTTGATTGACATTTAAAAACTATTATAATCCTTTGTACAAACAAAAAACACAACATCTAATTTATTTTTATGATATACTCAAAACAGCAAGGTCAAACCCTAACAAAGTCCTTGAAATAAGTAGAAACAAAAAAATAAATTACACTATTAAATCAACTAATGTCCTTTAATCATAACACAAAACAAAAAATAAAGGACAAAAAAGTTTAGAACAGTCAAGTAATCATTCTATTTGTCGCTTAATGAATAATAATAATAAAAAAATAAGGCGTTTTTTCTTTCATTTCCCTTTCATCCTTGCCATTATCTTGCTTCCATAAAAACAATTGCTAGGACATTCTATAAGTTATTTTTGTATATAGGAACACACACAAAATTAAAATACATATAACAAATTTTATTTCAGCACGAAATGGTCACAAGACAAAAAAACTTTTAATCACATTTTATTTCTATATTATCCTTATGCTTGTTTTTGTAATTTCAATTTGTATAACAACGATTTTTTTCTTTCTTCTATTTTTTCCGTTTAGTTATGTTGTCACCAAAACTAATATTAAAAAATTTATTATTTTCATCATAAAAAGGATATTTTTTGTTTTATTAGTTCAACATGAAAAATGTAAAATAGCAAAAAAATAAGTGAAATTGTGTAATAAAATGTAATAAATTTTCGCGGTAAGACAAGAAAGGAACAAGAAAAAAAAAAAGATTATAAATACTTATACAACCTTTAATTCCTTATACGCGATTTACTGAAACCATGAATAATAAAAAATATAATAATGGATTTTTTATATTATTTAAAAAATTGTTATTTTAGCTAATTTTTTACTTTAACTATAAAGTGAAAGAAAATTTTTTATAATTCGCTGGAAAATTAGAATATTTTGTATTGTATAAATATAAATAGTTTTGGTGCAAAAAAAATAGGTTCAAGGACATGACACAGTAATATATTTTCACGTCAGTTCGAAATTAAAACGTGTAGGAGTTTTTTTTTTATTCTATTCACAATTTGCGGAAAAACCACAAGGACTATTTTTATAAATCAAACATTTTTAGTTTTTCTTCTGTTCTTGTTCATATTAGGTTTTTGCTTTCGTTTTCTTTACAGTTTTATTTATGTAAAATAGAAAATTAAAGTAAATTTGTTTTTTTTTGTTTCTATTTTATTCAAAATGATACGTCAATTACCTAATATTTATTTAGTCGTAATACAATAATTGTTTTCATTACATAATCTACAAAAAACTTTGAATTTGGTTCGTTAGAAAATTTCAAATTATAAAAGTTTAGTTTTATATTTTTATATATTACTATTTTGCAATCATAGAATTTCAATTTAGTCGAAAAGATTTCTTAAAGGTTTTCTCTATTGTAATATACTAAAATATTCCATTAAACAAACCAGAATACAACAAAAAAAAAAGGAACCTGTACGTAGGTAGTAGAAAAACTTCATTGGTTACTATATAGTTTTAGATTTTAGATTGTGTTGTGCATTTTTGTTGATAAGAAAAAGTATATAAACTTTCATATATTGTATTTTAGTTTTTCTTATGTTGTAACTGATATTTTATCCTTCTTAAATTGTATATAGTAGAAAAGTTTTTTTTACTGTAAATTAGTTAACTAACAAATTAATTTGTTAAATAAAGTATATGTGATCAAAGTTATGTATATATGTTTATTGAAGGATATTCTATTATATGTATCCTTTGTTGGAGAATTTAAAATTTAATTTTGGAAAATATTATTATATAGTATCATTCAGGGATATTTAAAACTTTTAGTGGATAAAATATTTAAATATTTCTAGATAGTATAATTTTTTTTTTGCAATCTACTATATTTCTTACATACTAACTATAGAAGAGGAGAGTTTTATACTTCTACTTTAGTTGTGCATACGTTAAAAATTATTAAATATTCAAAAAAAAATAAACTTTGAAAATTAAATGTTTTATGCATATACTGGAAATAATATCAGTTTTTTTTTGTAAATCATTAAAAAATATTCTTTAATTTACTTTATAACAAATATTTTTTTTATTTTTTTGAATTATTTAACATATTTATTTCTCAATTCATGAAGAAAATTCTTTAAAAATTTTGTTGAATTTTATGAAATGTAAAATGTGAGAATTTATAATAATAATTTTCAAGAAATTTATTTATATAAAGCTTGGAAATGTACAATATATATATATATATATATATATATATATATATATATAAGTAACAGCTTGAATTACATCCTTTTATACCTAACAAAATTTATGTTTCTTCCATTTTTTTTTTTGTAGCCATTGATATTATCTGAAATCTATTGGAAATTTGAAATGATCAAAACTGCAATATCAATGAAGAAATCATTAATAAAAAAATATGAGTACTACAATTTTCAAGTAATTACTAAATATCCTTTTTTAATTTATATTTTATGAAATAATTTAAAAAAAAAAAAAAAAATCTGTCATAAAATTTATGCTGTTCTGTGTCCCAGTAGCATTAATAATTATGCGATCCCTTAAAAAAATGGGAAAAATCTCTGTAAGGCTTAGTGTAAGGTCAAGAATTTTTTTTAGATTTTATTTACTAACATAAAGGACGACACAAAAAAAAAATTATGTATGTGACAATGTTGGGAAAAAAGTTTTAATTTGTCATGATTACGAATTTCAAAAGGAAAGAAGAAGAAAAAAAAATTCTTTAATTATTTACTTTTTGTCTTTAAATTTCCTAAAGGGAGTCACAATTTTCGCCTTTTTTCTTTTAATACTCTAAAGTCTAAATAAACGTTTTCATTTAAATACAAAAAAAAAAATGGAAAACATTTCTTGTCCTGTTCTGATTGACTAATATAAACAACAAAGAAGGATTATGACTTGGAAAAAATTTTTATTCTATCATTTTTCGTTTGTTATTTTTTCGGTGTCCTAATTGACCGTTTCGAATTTTTATTTTTTTAATTACCTATATAAAATTCAAAAAGGACTCACACAGAAAAAGTTAAATTTCATCAAAGATTTTCATCTTTTTGTCATCTTTTTTTTTTTTGTTTGTGTGCTAAGGAGTCTTTTTTGTTATTGTTTTTTTTTTTTTTTGTGTCCTTTCGCCCATTTATACGCCTAATTAAATATCCAACGGTTAATCGCTTATGGTTTAATGGAAAAAATTTAAGATAGAAGAAAAAAAAACAATTTCTGTTATCCTTTTTTTATATTATTTTAATTTTAAATATATTTACATTAACCAAAAAAAAAAGGAAAAGATGTTGAGAAGAATAAAAAAATGGGATTACTAATTAAAAGCTTATTTTCTGTTTTTTTGAATAAATTTGAATTGAAATAATGTAAGTTTGTGTATCATTGGAAAAGTGGAAAAATGTTGTTTATCATGATTTTTGTAATCTGAACGATGAGTTTTCACTGTTTTATGGTTTAGAAGATGAAATTTTTTTGGGTGCTCTTATATGATTCTAATTTTTTAGTCCTTGTGTAATGAAAAATCCTTTTTTGTAAATTGAAAGATTAAGTTGTTAATTAATCAAAATGAGTATTTGTTGCGCACAATAAGGGGAATTTTTGGTTGAAAATTTTTAAAACATTAAAATGACCGACTATAAAAATTTAATTTGATGTGAAAATATGATTTTTTTCGAAAGTGATTTAATATAATTAAATAATAAATCAAAATTGTAATTAATAAATTAATAATAATCGTTTTATTAATTTTAAAGGTTCTTCTGTTCAAAATTGAAAAATTTAAAATATTTAAAATCTTGTGAGCTTGTTAATGTTAATGAAGTTTTGGAGGATGTCCAATAATCTTCAGTTATATAAGATCTATTATTGGTATTTACGCCTATACTTAGTAAAATATGTCGAAATTATGCCAATATTTATAATCAATTAATCAACAGACGCATAACAGTAGAAAAATATATATAACAGAAAATTAAAAGGACAATCAATAATGTATTTTAAAAACAATATTTGCTGGTATAAATAATAAAATTGTCGTAATTTTTGTGTAAAATAAACACTTTTAAAGCATTAAAAAAAACCCCTTTTTTTCTATTTTCAAACAGAGTATATAATATTTTTAAGGATATTACGACATGTAAGTATAGTTCTACATATATTCCTTCTATACAAAATTCATGTCACATGCATTCGTGCACGATAATCATTAATTTTACAGTCTTAGAAATTGAAAAAAAAAAAAATTACTAATACAAAAAAAAAATTTGCTGGAAAATTTAGTTTTCTATTTTAAACTTAGAATTTTTTTTTTATATTTTATAGAATTTTAAGAAAATCATTAACCTTGATATTTTCTACAAATAAAATTATTGAACTTTAGGTGTTATTAAGGTCACGCGAATAACATATTCAATCATTTATGTATGTATATATGTAGTTAAACATTAATTGGGAGTGAATTATTTTAAATGCTGATTTAATGATTTCAAAATATAAATCACTTTATTGCTATACTAATTGCTATTAAATTATATAATACATTTGTTTTTATTATAGTATCATGATTTAAGGAAATATTTTGGAAATTTATTAGAATTTTAGTATTAGTTTAAATTGATTAATAGTTGGATATATTATCGATATTACTACAGTCTTAGTACGACAGTCCAACATAATTTTAATGATAAAAACATTATAATATTTCCATTGATTATATTCTGAATATGCATAATTACTGATTAAATATGCATAATTATATTACTGATATCATATAAATAATTAATATATATAATTGAATCAATTGCAAGAATTTTGCAAAATACATTTACAAAAATGTAAAATTTACTATATATAATTATATTTCACAAAAATTAAAATCCAACAGAATTTATTTTATCGTAATTCCAATTTTGTTAAAGTAAATTAAATTAAAAAAATTAAACCCCAATAATTATGGCAAATATATTAATGAATTAATTATCCCAAAAATAAAATTGTTACATTAATTCACACTTTTTTATATTATAAATTATTAAATTATTTTTTCTGTTAATTATACCAGAAATATAAGTAGCATGTCAATATTGTCACGTTTATTATATTTTTGTTGTATATATAACTGACAATATATCAAAACATTTAATTGGTGATGATATTTACACTATATAAATATTCAGACATAATTATTTTGTCATTATTAATTCATAATAGTATTATTTGATATTATAATTTTACTCAGTATATATGTATTTTCCATCCCCCCCATATTTCATAATTATAACATTGTACATTGTGTACATTAATGTTAAACATTAAATTATCTGATGGCGATATTACAATACAATTTAATTGTATATATAAATTTAATAATTTGTTACAATCTTGTTTTATAATTAATTTTTAATTTATTTCATGCTTTACTGACACTTTAGTCAATATTATTAATATATAGAGGTACACATAATATAAGTTTGCTTACCTGCATATGTTACTTGTAGAAGAAACTGATGAAATATTAATAATATTAACATTGCTACAGTTGTAACTGAAACATTATTACTACTATTATTCTTATTATTATTTTTTATATTTAAACCTTGCATAATATTTCCGTTTATTGATCTAAATTTATTAATTATTAATGATATTAGATTTTTGATTGATGATGAATAATTTAAATCAATTATATATTCAGTCCAGCTGATTTTTTGTTGTTGATATATTTTATTTGATATTATTGAAGAAACTGAAGATACTGATGATGATGTTGATAATAATGTTAATGTTGATGATGGCGTACACCTTAAATATCTGGAATTACATCGCATTTCGTATAACTGCAAAAATTTAATATATAAAAAATAAATATTACCGTTTTAATAATATATTACATATATACATAAAAAAATAAATATATAATAAATTTAAAAGTCATTAAAATTACTTTAAGTAGAACAAACTTTGATGATGATTAAAAAAAAAAGTTATTTAAAAAGAATTTAGCACAAAATTTTCGTATTTTATTTTTTATATGTTTTTTTTTTCTTCTCTTCATTTGCCTTTTAACTAAAGCAATTAAGGATAATTAAGATAAAATTAATTAGGTTTAATATTATTATATATACACAAATAACAGGAATAAAAAAAAACAGAATGTTTCCATTAAAAAAAAAAGTCATATATATAAAGATTGTGTTGCACTTCAAAATTGCATTCTTCTTCATATAGTTGTAATGTTTAGTTAGTACTTTTAGGTTGATTACTTTTTATATATTAGGAATTTCTTTGGAAATAACTAATAAAAAAAAAGAATAAGTTAATTTTCTTAAAAGTTAAAATTCAATTAAAACTTTATTTTAAAGAAAAAAATTTAATAATTAAATTTTATAGTCTTTCCACTCCTGATTTTGCCTTAATAATAAATTAAAAGATATTATTTTTCTGTTAGTTGTATATACCAGAGACGCATGAATATTAAATATTATTTATGGTTTTGTTGGTATGTTAGAGATAATCAGGTCATTTACAGTACAAATTTAAATAATAATAACACAATTTTACTTCTACCATTTACCATTTTTCAATTAAAATTTTTTTGTTGAAGTAGATGATAACTTTAACAGATTTTCTGTTTAAATTTTTTAACAGATGTGTAGTTATATCTTAATTCTATTTTATACTCATTTATCAGTTCATCATTTAACGATAACATTTATCATATTTATTGAAAAACAATTCATATTTACTATAATATTTAATGCATTCAACACTGCATGGGGAAGTGAACCAAATAGTAATAATTTTAATTTTGAAAAAATTTATGACAAATGTTTGCTTTAAATAAATATTAAATATAGTATAACCTGTAGAATATAAAAGTTCATCATTCATGGGATTTCATATAAAATTCAAAAAAAATAATTCAATTTCAATATTTTGTTAAATTTACATACAATATCAGTTGCCTTGACGGTTTGGGTATTTCGCTTGACTTATACTATCGTAATGTGATAAAGCATATATTTATGATAAATATGACAAATTTTTATCATAAAATTTTATTTATATATTAATTGAAAAATATTATTTATAATTATTGAAAATTATTTATATTTGTTTTTTTTTTATATACATTCATCATTTTGATTTATGGTGTAATTTTGGGGGAAGAAAAATATGCGAGAAGTATATGACTTCCTTCAACTCATTATTTCTATAAGTAGTTCCAAAAATATTGATACAAAAATGACGTAAAAAGTTAATTTTATTATTTCGTTTATCCCCAAAATGGGTTAATTACAACATAATTTTATTAATATACTCGTATATACACAGTATATACTGATTATGGTCATGTCATCATAACAATTTATGGCAATGGATACCAGAGAGACCAAGTTTACATTACGCATTTTATACGAAAACCAAAAATTCCCAACTTGAAAAACTCATAAAAAAAAATTATTGCTATAAAAAAAAAATGTTTTTATTTTTAATATTAATTTTTAAATATTTTATTTTTTTTTATAGTTTTTCCAATTCTTAAAAACAAATATTACTCATATCATATATACCTTAATTCTACATTATAGCAAATGAATCGTATATAAGGTATATATCTACATATCTATACGTTATACGTTTAACATACGTCAATAAAATATATCATTTAATTTTATACCAATTTCAAGTAAAAAACATTTTTGTCCACATTGGAAGTTTTTATTTTATATATTATATTTTCGTTTCTAGTTCGTTGTATTATAAATATTATATTTACTGTGTCATTGGAATGGAGGTTAACTTGATAAAAAATAAATAAATAAAACTATACACAAAATATATATGGTATAAAACTGTGCATTGAATCTTAAAACATAATATATACACTAAAAAGTATATAAAGACAACCTTAGCAACAAGTTTATAAATGTGGTTTAAAATAATTGTATTTATATATTTTGGTCAATTTAAATTTTGAATTCGAGGAAAGTGTGCATGGTCAGTACATAAAAAAAAAAGTGTTTATATTATAACCATAAAATACATAATACAAAAATATAAAATCAGTGCAATGGTTGCTGAAATTCCAAAAATTTACTGAGAATTTTAAAAGAAAAATGGAAAAAATATATATGTATACCTTTATATAGTATACACATTATGTAGAGTAGATAATATAAATGGTATAATGTGGTTTAACATTTATTTTATTCAGGTATTTTATGTATTACTTTATTTATTATGTATATCAATTGCAACTTTTCCGGTACATTTAGACAGCATAATTTAAATATACATATATATAATAATATGGTGGTATATTTGATATTTTTAATCGAAATTATAATATGTATAAATAAAATTAATTGATGTGTAAAATTTAGTTATTAAATTTCAAAATCTAATTGATTATTTTCTTCATTTCAACTGTCACATTATTAAAATATTTAGTTTAAAAGAATATGTTTATTGACATGACATTTAAATTGCAAGAAATTTGGTTACTAAATTATAAAATGGCAAAAGAAATGAAATTTGATATTCAAAAAAAAATTCTAATTAGAATTTAGTACAGAAGAACTTGAACCAAAACAAAGATGATTTAGATTAGACAATGTGAAACTAGTCGAACATAAAATACTAAATACTAGAAGCTGGAAAAGGAATTCAGAAAATAGAGTTGAACTAAGATGATGACTTGAGCTTGCCAAAACTCGATTTCGGTTGCAGAGCCATTGAAGAAGAAGAACTTGAAGAATGTGTTAGAATTGTGTGGTGGCTTATATATTTTCTTGATCGTTTGACAATGAGAAGGAATTGGGTCCTGACAGTTTCCACTAATTACTACCAACTAAATATTGCGATTATATAGTATATTAAAATGGTTATAAACATTTATTATTCACTGAAATATTTTAATTGTTTCACATTACAATTAAATCCCATAAAAACCTTTTGAGTTTAATTATTTTCTTTTAATTGTACATAAAAAAAATATGAAAATTCTATCATTCTTTCACATATTTTGTATCTTTTATAATTATACTTCTCTGATATGAAAAATATTTCTCAGATGTGAATAACAAAGAAATTGACAAAGAACTTAATGCATAAAAGTCTATCGTTTTATATTTTTTCTAACTTTTTTCCTTAATAATAATAATACAAAATTTTTGCCTTAAAGGTAAGATAAACTTTTCAACATAATTTTTCATAAAATTTTCAACCTATATATTAATTTCTAATGACAATAAAAGTGTTAACTTGTTAAAGTATAATTTAGAAGATAATTTTTTTTTGTACAGATTTGAATTTAGGAAATTGACGGAGATTTGGTTTTTGATATAAAATTTTAGTAGAATATTTTGATCAGTTGAACTTCAATAAAAATTTATCCTGATCTAAAATAAAATTAATAGTATCTGAAATATTCTGTATTGATCAAATTGAGATTGACGAATTTTTTTAGTAATCATCCTTTTAGCCTTAAAAATATAATCTGAATTAACATGCACCTGACTTATTTTTCATTTTGTAGTATTTTGCCTTAAAACAATAATTACTGAAAAAGTGGAATTCAATATTCTTTCAAATTATATTTTTACTTTATATAAGTTTTTACTTTACAAAGAAAATAATTTAGTATACAGAATATTACAAAGTAGGATAGTAAAAATATAATTCTATAATATGTTTTTGGTATATATAAGAAACTAAACATACGAGATATTAGAAATGATTTTACAGATGATAAAATTTAAATAGTATCATTTAAAATTCGTTTTATCAGTCAATTAAATTTTGGATAAATGGAAAAGAAATTAAATTACCTCATTAATTCATTCTTGACACATTCCATAATTTGAACTATTAGATTGAAATTTTGAATTTATAGTTATATGATCTTCAACAAACCCATCATACAATATTAATAGAATATTTTTTACCATTAAACACGATTAAAACTATCTATTAAAATTTACATAAATATTACGAGTCGAGTATAAATTTTACAAAATATTATAAATTATAAATTTCTGCATATAAGTTTTTTTTGAGAAATCAAATCATGACATAAACTTAGTGTCAATACTCATGCTATAATATACAAAGTATAATTTTTATAGATTCTTATGTCGTTATGGTATATTAAAAATTTTTTTTTTGTTATTGCATTTTATTTTGTATATAAAGATAATTTTTTTTATTTCGATTATCAAAAAATTTCGATCAAACAAACTTTATTTTCCATAAATTCGTGATTAAATAATTTTTTTATTATTTGTTATATCATGGATAAAGTTTTTGTCATTTTGTTGAAATATTTTTGATATTATAAAGTAAATTTAAAGGGTTGCAACTTTTATGAGAATAATTTAATTACATCATTATAATAATGATAGAAAATTTTCAAATGATCTAAAAATTTCATCTTTACACCAAAAAATTAGCTTATTATAATATCAACAATTATTTAATTTTGTTAAATTTTATTATATGACATGTTACTTTTAATTTTGATGAAAATTTTTTGCTACAACTGACATAAAACTTTAACTAATAAAAAATATCTTTTGAGTTTAATATTATATATAAAATTTTTCCAAAGTGAATTTACAAATTGAGTTTTGACTAATTATACATAAAAATGTATATACATACTTATAATAATTTATAATTAAAATGATTATATATGGAAAAATGGCGCGCAAAATAATATTAATAAAATATGAAATTTTATTAAATTTAAAATTTTTATAATTGAATTTTATAGTTTTTTAGTTAATTAAAATTGAATTATTAAAATGTTATATTCGTGCTTATAAAATACATAATATGCTTTTTAAGATAAACGTAAGAAAAAAAAGTTTTATATAACTTTGAGAATATGGAAAAAGTTACAATATAAAAATGATATTAAAAATTATATTTACAAAGTTTTATAAATATGAAATAAAATATTGCTGATATATTTATTATTTGTATTTGAATTTCGGTTGATTATATTAGTTTAAAAAGAATTAATTAAAGAAATATATATTTTTGAAATATTAAATTCAAAATATTTTTTAATTAATCATAAAAGGTTCAAAAGTTAAACTTAAATACTTGAAATTTATTTGTAAATATTTTTAGAACAAGTACCGTACTATTCCGTATAATGTACCAGTCCTAATAGTGTACCATTGGTACACTATTAGGAATAAATAGCCCGAATAGTGTACCATGATATACTATTAATTCTTCATTTATGCACAAGTTTTTGTTTTGTTCCTTCAACAAAATGTATTATGCAACGGGATTTTTAAAATGAAGCTAATCATTGATGAATTCAACGATATAGAAGATATATGGATAGGGCATAAATGTTCCCTCTCTTTTTAACACATTAAAATTTTAATATATTGAAAAATTGTTTATGAAGCCACGATTTTGGTAGTTCTCTTTCCTTTTGCTCGCCGATGTGTCAAATTAAAAATATGAAAAATATTATAACAGCTGATTTTAGATTTACAGGGCTGGCTTATTTTTTTAAGTTTAAGAGTCTCAATATAAATTAACAATATTAACTAGCTAAACAAATTACTCTATTATACTTTCCATTTGTATAATTATCGTTGCGCGACCTAAAATATTCCTTAGGATGATCTTTACTTGTATTTTTCAAAAAAAAAATCTTAAAAATTGATGCCCGAATTAAAAAAAACCTAATCCGCCCCTAATTTCTCATTTTTATATTTTGACAATTCGGCTAGCAAAAAAAGAGACAACTATACCCGGCGTGGCTTCAAATTTTTATATTTATGCCCTATCCATATATCTTCTATATCGTTGGATGAATTCCTTCGTGTTTATTTCGTGTTCGGGCACTAAATATGTGTTTTTTTGTTCGTTTGGCGCAAATAAAAAAAAACGAAATTTTAAGTGGAAAAATTCCATTTTTTGCACAAATCAATAAAAAAGAAATTTTTTTAATGCGTATTTTACTTTTCTATTTTATTATTATGAGAAAAACTGGTAACATTTCAAATATTAAATTAAGTAGGCTTTGATTTTAAGATTTAGAAAAAGTTCATCGGAAAAAATTTTAGTATCTATTTAGTCATTTACTAACTAGTTAAATAACTAAAACTATCAAAAAGTGTACAAATATAATTTTTTTTATATTCAGTGTTTTTTAATAATATATTTTTATATTCAGTGCATATTTTATATTCATATTTTTTTAATTGGACTACATAGGTAATCAATAAATATTTGTTAATAAGTATTAATATTAGATAAAAATGAATGTGATTTATTAAAATAGGATATAGACCTTCAATCGCGATGCCAAGAAAATGTCCAATCTCTGTAGATGAAAAATTAAAAATCGATTCCCAAATGAAAGAAGGTGAATCCTTGAATAAATTGGAAAAGCTTACAGGATATCAAAGGTCACAAATAAATTCAAATTAAAATGCCTACTACTACAACTCGATGAGTAATTCATTTTTTTTGTATTTTTTAAAATATATTTATAACCTATTATAAAGGAAATAAATTGAAATTAATGAATAAATAAAATATCTAACTAATTTAGCTATTATTTCTTTTACTTAATGTTTTTTTATGATCTAAATAATATACCATTGGTACACTATTAGGAATAAGCTTTCCGATTAGTGCACCATGGTACATAATAATTTCTCTATTTTCAGACTTCAAAAGGTATAAAATTCGAATAGTGTACCATGCTACATTATACGGAATAGTACGTAGTTCATATTTACCAAGTTATGGTAAAAGTTGTTCTTGTTTCTATCAGAAATGTGAATTTTCTGTTATTTGTCTGCAAAGTTATTGTAGAATTTTAATTAATTTTTTGAATAATCGTTTGCAATGTGTTAACAACAAACAAGTAATTTGGTAACGCACTGTAGACCTTCTGTTAAACAACTGTTACCCAAATATGATACTTAAACATGAAAAACTTTATTGGAATTTTGAAAAATAAATAAGCTATGTAGTCGGGGTACCAGATGAGTGGTAATAAAGTTTTGCTCCAGAATTAAATTTAATAAGAATTGACTCAGATCAAATTTCAAAATTCATTTCTCAAACTATTTATAATCTCAATTTTGAACCAATTGAAATCAAAAACACAATTCTTTAATTTATTTAAATAATTATATATACAAAATTTTCATAATTATTATTATAACTACAACAATTTTTGTTTATCATATTTTTGTCATTATTACTTTTCTACTTAAATGAAATAAGTATAATTAGTGTATCTATTAAAAGTAGACCATGAAACGTATTATAAGACAAATTTAAATCAATGTCAATGGCAACCGCAAAATATCTAGAAAAAAAAAATTATATTATCTTTTATAATCATAAAATTTAAAGAATCTTCCGTACCAACAAAAAAAAAACCATAATTTGCTCATGAAATAATTTTTTTTTTTCCTATTTCAATATTAAAATAAATAAATGTTTTAAAATGTGTAACAGAATTGATTGTTATACATGTTTAAATACATAAATCATAAAAATTCAGAAAAAAATAAATAAATAAAATAAATATACATAAATGATGAGGAATTTCGCACAATCAAAAAAAATATGTATATTTATTCTCACCTCTTTTTATATTTGTTGCTATTTTATATATTAGAAAAATGATTATGCAAATTACTACCTAGTTGAACTTATATACTACTACCGTAGTCATAGACATATATTTTACAAATGAGACGATTTTAATATTATTCATACATATTATATTAATAAATGAAATGGCCCAAAAAAAAAATACAACATCAAGCCGTTAAATTTATTCAGTCTATAAGTCATCCGTATAAATGTTTATTCAAATTTTTATATATATAAAAAAATGATTTATTGTGTCTATAAATTTTAGTTTTTCCTGTGAATTAATAAAAAAAAACGTTTTGTTAGATGTATTTATAAAATATAGAAAACTTGAAATATTAATCGTGTACTTCCAGTTGGAATTTTAAAAAAGAAAACAGATTTATATATAATAAAAATTGTTACAAATTTTTGATTTTTCCCGGTAAGAAGTTGTCAAGAATTTGAATTATGACAATTGACAATATTATTTTGAATTAAGTAATTACTTTTATGTATAAATTACCAAAAATTATTTATAGATTATATTTTTATTGAAAGGATAATTTTCTATATATATAAATTAATAGTATATGTATTTCCTTATTAACCAGTTTACGAAGGACATACTAACACCAGCACTATCTTGTTGTCACTATATGGCTTCAAACATCAATTACTATTTGCAAATTACAATTAATTGTTGATCAAACTGTTGGACATTTGATTGTGAACAGTTTTTGGGTCAGACATAATATACTTAGCTACCTGTAAACAGATTGTGATCGTAATAACATCAATTACATTTGCTTCAAAACTCCAAATATGTATTGCGAAACACCCTGTTAATTCCCAGAATTTAAAATAATATTATTTTTACAAAAATAAAAAAAATTTTAATTTTGCATAAATAAAACTAAGCTTTTTTTAGCGAAAAATTTATTATAAAAACAAAATAAATATTTAACATTTAACAAGACTTTGGGAAGTGAACAATTTTTGTAGTGTTTATCTATGATTTTTAATTTTTTTTATTTTATGCAAAATTATTTCGATTCTTGTAAATCATTTTTTTTTTGTTTCTTGTATTTTTAAATGTCTTATTTAAGAATAAATAAATTATTGCTGATGATGATTTATATTTATATTTTTAATATACAATTTTTTATATAAGCAATTATTTTTTATGACTTCCAATTTAAATGAGGATTAAATTTAAATTTTTTGGTTAAAATATTTTGGTAATTATATTGAAATTCTTCAATATTTTGGTAAACAAGTGATTTCATTTAAGGGACGATAAGGATCACTTTGAGCCTTACACATGTGTGTGAAATATTTCTTACTACTTATTTGTTTATATTAATTTAGTAGTTGGTTTATTGTTAAATTGCCTGAAGAGCTATGTACGTACAGTATTAAAGCTCCTCTTCCTCTTACAGGATTGGTTTGATCAGTATTTATATTAATTTATCTTTGCCCTAGTATTTCGTATGGCATTGGAGGAGTAAGCTACTTATTATAGACTATTTAATTTCTTATTGAACATTTACCATAAATTCATCGCTGAAACTGGCAAAGATCTACTTTACTTTATACACTAATTATATAGAAATTAATTGGTTTTTGAGAAAAGTAAAAATTAAACAATTAACTAAAAATATAATAAGTTTTATATTTGAAATACTCAAGTATAATATCAATTACTTTCATTTAAATATTTTTTGCATAACCTAAAAAATAAAATTAAAGTTTGTTTAAATTTCATTCACAAAATTTATAATTTTATGTATGGTATATATAAGTACATTAGCCTCGTGCACTTTCTTTTGTTGTGTCGGTGTTTGCGGCTTCTTCCAAATTTGTCATTTAGGTATATAATTAAAAGAAACGTTTAAGAAAAAAATTGCCCAAAAAAACAAACTAAAATAAAACTTATCAACATTATAATAAATAAAAAAAGATATATATAAGTAATTATGTGCTTACATATTAAAAAGCTTTTTACTATATACTATTTTGTCTGTTTGTTGTCTGGGCATATTTTTTTTTATTTAAGTTAAGGAAAGTTATTGAAACAAAAGCGAAACTAGTTTCAATACTGTCTCGAATATTTTATTATAAATATAATTTCAATTATTAGATGAATTGTCAAAGTGTATATATAAATGACGAAAAGTAGTTCAATTTATTATTTAAAATATAATTTATGGGGTTTGTTGACTGGATTAGGTAATTTAATTTTATTGATAACAATAACTTGTCAAGGTAATTAAATAGATTCTTTCAATGTCAAGTGAGTAATTTTATTATTATACGTTTATAAAAGTGAATTAATATAATTTGATACAAAAAAAAAATTCTATTTATATTTTATGGGAAATTATTAAAAATATGGTAAAACAACTAAAATTAATCAATTTTTAGTAATTAATTAAAGTTATACTGTCATGTATCTCTAATCAATTCAATTAATTTCATCAAATTTGTTGCTCAGAGAAAGTAATCTTTTGGATAGTTCACCATATTTGAGCCAATTTGTGACTACCAGGGTAGACCTTAAACCGTAGCCTAACTTACTATTTAATACCTATAGAAAGTCTCATTGGATGCATATAAGTTATTTCTATAACAAGTGCAAAGCCTCCAACTAAGTGATCTCTGTATATAAGATGAACCAAAAAAAAAAATCAAATGAAAAATAATCTAAATTGAAAATTGATTCAAATAAAAATTATTATACATATACCAAAAAAAGAGAAAAGAAGCAACAAAGTATAAAGCACAAGAAAACATCTTAAATATTTATTCCACATTTTTTTTTTAAGTATTTTAAAAATTTTGGTATGCGTGGACAATCAATTCCGTAAAAAAACGAAAATTTTAGCTTTACATACAAAAAATTTTATGCTGAATATTAACTTATAAGAATTATTTATTATGTATATATATATTTTTTTTTTAATAAGTTCAAGTACTTGGATGGTATTTGTAAGTAATAAAAAAAAATTATGTTTTTTTCTTTTTTAATATGAATATTTTTTTTTTTTTTATGAAAATCATAAACTTGATTTTACCGTTAAATGAGCTATGTAAAGATCTTTTTTTTATGTATCTATAAAAGCTGTTGATGGTACTGTACATACTCACATAATTTGCAAAAAAAAAAATTATTTGCTTATATATAAAAAAAAACCTGTCACTTTAAGAATTTAATTAAATTTTCTGAAATTATTATTAATAAAAAAAAAAAATTGTTTTTGATGTTCTTTTCTTGTTAATAATAATAAATATGAAGTGAACATAAAATAGTTTTTATGTTTTTAAATATTAAATATGATTTTTTTTTTAAGAAGCTTGCAAGATTTCTTTTACTAAAATTCATATTCAACATTATTATGTAGTTATGAAAAATCTAATTATACCGAATTTGCATAATTTATAAATAGAATTTTAATTATTATAGTGTTAAACTAAACAAGTACAAGTACAAGTAGTATTTTCATTTGATATGAACTATTAAAATTAGTTAGTAATATTAATAGAATTAAATTTCAGACGATTTTAGTAAATAAAATAGAAGAGAAAAAAATTTTACTTTTTATATTCAATTATTAAAAGAATATTATTTCTAATTGTAATTTAAACTTTTGGATAATCAAAAAGAGTCAAATAGAACAGAATTGTTTAAAAATTTTTTACTAAATTTTCGATAATTTAGAATGTTTAGTAATAATTAAGTCAATAACTTTGCCTAAAATATCATTTAAATATTCAATTTTATATTGTTGAAATAGTAATTCGATATAAATAGAAGATGTTATACAAAATTAATATCTTATAGTGTCTTTGATTTATATCCTATAATTAAATTCTGCACTGGCACAAAAAAAAAAAAATTCATTTTGGTATAGTAAAACAATTCTATAATTCATATTTATTTGATTTTTAGTCATAATCATAAATTAAGTAACTTTAATCGTTCTTGGATAATTTAACACTCTAATAATAAAATTATTTAAATTTTCTTAAAACAATTTTAACTATGGACAAAATTTTATTAAAAAGTGTAATCATTCTTATGGAAATAAACAAATTTGTTACTTACATAGAATTATTTCTGTATGAATTTTGTTTAAGTCACCAAAAATTAGATTTTGCAACAAGATGTTTTAATTTACTATATAATTATTAATAAGTAATTTGTCAGTTATTAGTTATAGTTGACTTCTTACACAAAAATTTTAATACAAAAAAATTATAAATAAAAATTATTGTAATATAAAATTAAATTATTCAAAAACGTGAAAATATTTTTGGACTTTATATTTCATTAATTTGTTAGAATTTTTTTATTGAAATAAATATAAATTTAATTAATGTTTCCAAGTTTCAAATAGCTTCGAAATTAGTTGGAAATTTTATATTAATGAAATTAGTAGGAAATGAAATTTTTTACATGTTTACTCACCTTTTTCAAACAAATGTAATTTATAAAATTATTGATTTAAAATGTTAATTAATTCATTAATTAATTCATTTAGTAGGTTTACTACTAATTACTATATTATAATTTAGAATTTACATAACAATCAAATTAATTTTTTTATTTTGTTGTAATTTTTATAAAAATTAAATAATGTTGCACTTCACTAATACAGTTTTTCTAATAACAAAATTATTATTATTTATTATATTTATACTAAAATATTAAGAATTTTATCGTTTTTTATACATTTATATTATTTGTTAAATTATTAAAATTGTAATTAAAATTCTTTTTAAAACAGAAAAATAATTAATTTGTTTAAAAAAAAAAAATATTTACTTTTAAATGTTTCGTTTATTAGTAATCGACTAGATGTGACAGTTTATTATATTATACACATATAAAAAAATCAAAAATTGATTAAACAAAATTATTATTGTTATCCTTGTGCAATTTAGTTGTCCTTAGATACGAATTTTTTTTTTACCCTAAATAATTTTCTTATTTAAATTTGTTTTTATTTTTGTTTTTTTGTATTATATAAATATTAACCTTAATTTTGGGTATCGAAATGTAATTTTTCATTGTACCTATACGATTTTAGTAATGCTGATATATTATATTACCAAAACAAAACAAATATTTACAATTTGTACTATTTTTTGGGTATAGACTAAATCGAAAATTTGAATGTAACTTGTCATGTTTTGTTGATGGTAATTATAATTTTATTGAAATGTCAGAAAATACAAAAAAAATTTAAAATTAAATTGTAAAATTTTTAAAATATCTTTTTATAGACTAGTCATTTACGATATAATTTAACAATATATTATTTATTCAATTTTGATGATATACTTTTAAACTTTCATGAGATGAAAGATGATAATTTTATACATAATTTGTTTAAATTAGATTCAGATAATTTTGGGCATTAATTCGTAAAGATTTAAAACAGATAATCATATTTTCATTGTTTGATAATTTTTTTTTTTTGGGGGAATTTCAATTAAGGTGAATCTCAGAAATGTAAATATAACAAAAAAATTTATATAAAATAAATTTTGCATGACTGACTTTAATCTAAAAACGATCATATTATTTTTTTTTAAAAAATATTATTTACAACAAATCTGATAACTGATTTTAAATTCTTTTGGTATTGTTATTTAAATTAAGTATTTGAAAACTTTGTCATTATTTTTAATAGTTTTTGTCAACCTGATAAATAAATTTTGACACGAAATTTATTTTTTTTGTGGGTGGACAAATTTAATGGTTCACAAAATCAGTGATTAGTTTAATTAATTTCATTTTTTTTTTATATTTAAATTAATTGATATTAGATGGAAAATAAATTTTGTATAATAATAATATTTATTTCGTATATTTTGTTAATTATTTATCCAGAATCTTAAATTATCTATTTCTAATTGAATGTTATTAATTTCCATAAAATATTTTTGGTATTATATTTTATATATATATTCAGCAAGATCTGTTTTATAATTAGTTGTTTATGCTTATTTTAATATAATTAATTGAATTTAATTGATTACTATATGTGTTTGCTTAGTAATAAGGGTAAAAATTAATTAAAAATTTATTTAGTAGAACGAAAATTAATACATAACTGATTTTTAAACATCTGTACTTTTGGTTTTTCCGATTTTTATTATTTATACATATTTTAATATTAAAATATATTATATTAAAAAAATTTTTTAACAGAACGTAATTTAACTTTTGAATTTTCAGAATTCTTGTTATAATTGTCGAGATTAATTTGTTATGCATTATTTAACACTATTATAGTTAAATGACTAAATGGTTAGATATTTTAATGGGAAAATTAATAAGAATAATAAATAATTAATCTTATCATTTAGAGAGAATTAAAAACGTAAATTAAATACCAGTGAAATAGTGTCAGCAAAAAATAAAAATTCAATATAATTGATGGTATTTAATAAATTCAATAATTTAAATTTTTCCTTGGTATTTTCTTAGTATAATTTTCGAGCAATTAAAAATATCAAAATTACTGTGATAATTAATTATCAATTAAATTTCAGTAAAATGATTAATGTAAGTAAATGATTTAAAAAACTCTATCATATAGTTTTTATATCAAAAACTTCTTTAATATCATAAATTTTCTTAATCTAAAAATTCTACTTAATTCTGTTTTTCTTTTAATTTTCATTGCGAAAATTTTGTATAATTAAATTCGAAAAAAAAAATATTTCTTTCAAAGTTTCTTTTCCTGTTAAATGAATTTCCACGAAAGCAAGTCACGAAAAGGATTATATAAAGCTGAGCTAATATAATATTTTTTCGAAAAACATTAAATAAAATATATATAAATTTTTCGAAAAATCGCGGTTTGATATAATTTATTATATTTATATATTTTAAAAATAAACTAGCAATGATATATATTTGTAAAATGAAAATTCTAAGAAAATATATTTATTATTTATAAGTTATAACTCTTTAATTCATTTTAGTCTCTGTGGCTAAAAACGAATTAAAAAATTATGAAACTATTTTATCATAATAAAATAATTTTGTACTTTTTGTAGACTAAAATAATCTATAAAGTTCATTAAAAATATTCTTTTATGAATAAAGTTTTGTATTTGTTTGAAAATTTGAAGTAAAATTTATTGCATTTTTTTTGTATATAAATTCTGAAAATGATTTTTCCTTCGTTTAACAAAAGTTATTCCTTTTCAATTTGTATAAAATTTATTTATATAATGAAAATCATTCTTACTTTATTCTGGTAAAAAAAACTTTAAAAATTAATTTTATAAATAATTTTATTGTTTTGTTTAAAGATAAGAATTAATACTTTGAAAACTATATATACAAAGCTTTGTGAAATTAAAATGATTTATTTTAATAGTCGTGAATGATGAGTCTATGTTTCAAATATGTAATATAATGTTAAATGGTATATAAATGTACACAATATTGCTATAACAATTAAGACAAATGGGTCATCATTAAGAGTGCTATTAGTTAAAGGCAAATACTATACTCTTATATTAAATTAGTCTGTATACAATTTAATCCCTTCATCATATATATAAAAATAGATTTTCAATTAATAAATTATCCCAAAAATATCCTATAGAAATTTATCAATGTTTTTTTTTGTAATAAAACTTTCATCCTGAAATAAACTAATTGATTTTCACATACATAAGTATATTCAGTTTATAAGTTCATAGACCTAATTACAAATTATATATATTTTGTTAACAAATTAACCGAACAGATTTATTTTACATTATACATTATCAATATTAAATTGTATATACTTAATACTTATATAATTTCCAACTTAATAATCCTTACAAGCCAAAATTAGTCTATATTGATGTTAAATCCTTATTAATATTATTGTCAATAAAGTTTTTTATATACATTATTAACCATAATGAAATTGACCACAATTTGAATTCGGAAATTGTTTCACCACAATTTTTGGAGTTCATGTTTATATAAAATTTATCTCTTGGATTTTTTTGTTTGTTTTTTGACTTGCAAAAAAAGGATCAATATTAAATATTATATATATACACAATAATAGTCAGGAAAAAATATATTTTTTTTTGAATATTTTGTTATACCAAAAAAATGATAAAGACAAATAGAATAAAATATGAAAATATAATTATAAGTAGTTCAGATTTTTTAGATAGAAAATTAATTATTTATTGCAATAAAAAAATGATAAATGGAAATTTTTGTGTAATTAATAATTATAAAAATACCCAATTCCTTCCTTGATAAATGATAAATCAAAATAATTTTTCTCTAATTCAATTTATAGAAGTGAACATTCCATTTTTATATTCTCTAATCAATAATTTATCTTATGTACATTATCAGTTCAAAATATCATTAAATTGTCTTTAAATTATAATTAAAGTTCTTATTTATTTAAAAAATTATCTTTTTACTAATCATTTTTCCATTAATAAGCAAAAAAAAAAAAAAAATAATATCTGATGTAATTCAAGAAAACCTTTTGAACCTTTTATACAAGTTGTAAAAAAATGTAAAAAAAAAAAAAGAAATCGCTTAAAGAAATTTATCTTCGTTTCCTTTTCTTCCCCACAAAAAAAAGAAGAAGATCAAAAAAAAAAAACAAAACTATGTTATAATAATATCAAGTTTTTTTCTTCTTTCTTACATATATTTATGTTACCACTTATTATAACATACCACAAATTTAGTCACGGTTATATCCGGAGGACGAATTCCTAAGAAATGAGCGATAAAATTATAAAAAATGTTGTTGGTAATTTTATTTTTTTTTTTTCAATTTCATATCAGTAAAAATTCTTCTTTCTGACATATCCGCACGATTTTTTTACCTTTTTTTTTTTTAAAAAAATTTTTCTTCTTCTTCTTCTGTTTAATTTATTAACTTGTTACTTGTTGTTCTGATGTTGTATAAGTATATATACCTTTAATAGCCACAAACAGCATAAATATAATACAATTGCATCAAAATGAAAGAAGGAGATGTGATGATTTTTTTGAAATAATCAAGAATAACCACAAATAATACCCAGGCAATGTCCTTTATATAAGAAATATTAAATATCCCAACCAGTTCAAGTACCTAAAGATATAATTTTTAAGTTCATACACCTAACAATTATTTTAATATTTTTTATATATATGTACATAAGTATAGTAAATATATTTTGAAGTTGAAATTGGAAATTGCATTAACCAGAAAAATCTCTTAGGGATTTTGGACTTCAATGTGAATGGCAACTAAAATAAACTGAAGAAAAATATTTTTATAGAAGGGCATATTCTTTCTATTGGGAAAAATTACATTCTGGTAAAAGAGATGATTGGAAAAAGAATAATAAAATCAAATGTTAATAAGACAACGAAAAAAAAAAATTAACTTATTGCATGCAATTTTTTTTATATAAATGTATTTTACTTTATTTCATCCGATTATAATAAATTTTATACATAATAATAATCTTTTTTTTTTTCGTTATTTCTTTAATGTTACTTCTTTTTATAGATTACAAATATGGACGCATTCTTTTAATTTTTGCTGCGGAATTTTAAACCGAATAAAAAATGTATTTTACAAGTGGTAATAATATAATGGTTGGTTGGTTCTCTTTTATTTGACCAACTATTATAATATTATAATGGTAGGTTCTATGATTTAATATAAAGAATGGTTAGCACTATATATGATAATAAATATTACTACACTAGTAATTTTATGTATGGTTTTTGATGCGCAAAGAAAATAAAGTGAATAATGATTAGGTAATTTTTCAAAATTATTTTCAAGTATAGAATTATTAAAGATTCAGTTTGTTATTAAAAAAGACTATCATAATTTAGCTTCCTATTTAATACTATAATTAGAACAATAATTGCTAATTTTAAAATGCTAATTTTATGCGGAATTGATTTTATTCGTGTTTTCTGGGAAGAGTTTTGGCTACTGAACACTTCTGTCTAATATATATGCATACATAAATATTCAAATGAAGTAAGTAAATTAATGATAGACTATACTGTCATAGTACATATTTTAATTTCAATTGCTTTTATATATAATTTTCTGTATCCAACTATTTTCTTGATAGTTCTTCCTTCATCAACTTTTTTCTTACCAAATTTCTAACAGTGTTCTGTCACAGTGTGATCAAATTATCTAAGATCCTTTTTTCATGAGCATTTTTTCAAAGCCTCTTTCGAGATTTTGACATCTTTTTGACACTAATAGTCCTGAAATTGACACTAAAAGTTTTGAAAATTTGAAAAATTACAAATTTTGAGTACTTTTAGTATCAAAAGGATTATCAAAATCACGAAAAGCTTTGCAGAAATGCTCATGAAAAAAGGATCTTAGATCATTTGATCACACTATCCACCAAGTAACTTAAATGAAAACCATCCTTAATTCAATTTAAATATTTGAAAAAAAAATTAAAATATGTAATCAAAAAAAAAAAAAAAAGCGTGATGATAAACTTCACACAAAATTTCCGAATAGCATTTTTGATTTCTATATAATTTTAAAACTCGCAGCAGGATGGAATAAACGCACCAACACAAATTTTTCTTTTCATTTTTGTGTATATAATTTAGTTGAGTTTTTGAATTTCTATATAATGTTGGTATGCGCTAAAAGACAGAGACCGGAATTTACTCACGTGCCAATACACTGAGTCACTTATTTTATGTTGTTTTTTTTTTTTTATCTACAACTTCCAAAAAGGTTTTTATGTTTTTATTTATTTTCTTGATTTTATAATGTTCAGATATTTTTTTTTTTTATGTTTTCATATTAAACATTGACAAATTTTGCAGGAGAAGATAATGGAATTTTAGTAAATTAAGGAATTTAGATATAACTAAAATTTAATAATCATTTATTTACTCTTATATAAAAATAAATTTTTTGGATTATTTATTTTTGATGAGTTTCGTTTCTTAATAATAATTGAATTTTTAAATAGAGGATAATTGTAATTTTATTGATTTTTATTACAATAACCATGAAATTTTTCCTTATTTAATATTTATAAATTTTTATGATTTTCAATTTATATATAAAAATTAATAATTTATAAATCTTTATTTATGTATATCGTGCTTTGAATTTGTAAACAAACAAAAAAAAAAATCAATCATGGATTGAAATAAAAATTAATTTTTGGTTTTTAGTATAAATAAATTTGATAATAATCTAAAAAAAAAAAAAAAAATTAAAAAAAAAAATATAAAATTTAGAATTATTGGATTTTATGTTTAAGTTTTTTGTGTTAAAAAACATTTTTTTATTAATATAAATATTTATACAATTGTAACTTTTATAAATTAAAAGATTTTAGTCAGCAAAAATATTTCATTACAAAGGAAAACGTGTAAATGTAAAAATATGATTTTTTTTTTAACATAAATAAATTGTTTTGTATTAAAATATTATAATTTTAGATTTATAATAAATATTTATTAACTCATTAATAAAATTATAGAAAATGTCACGTAAGAAAAAAAAACACCCCAGATATCTTTACGTTTTGTTTTTTAAGGTTAATAGAATTTAGATAAGGAAATTTGGTATATTTAAACATTTTAGTAATTTATTTAAGTTCAATTTGACTTGAGTTTATAATGTACAAAATGATAAAAGAAATTTTCCATATAAAAATTACAAGTTCAAGTATAAAGTTAATAGCAAATTATATAATAACAAAGATTTATTTATCCCATGTTTAATGTAATAAAATTTATGTACAGTAAAAGCCCTTTAATTCGGAATTCTTTAATTTGGAAAATTCGTTAATTCGGAAAGACCTTTCCCTCGACCATTCCGAATTAAATGGCTTTACTGTACTACATTTCTCTAATTTTCTAATGGTAATATTTTTTCTGTACATTTTCTGTAAAATCTCCCTTAAATTAAAAGTGGAATTACAGTGTGGTTTACAACCTGAATTAAATGGCATATGAAATTTAGTTTATTTTACTAAAAATAGTTTTTTTGACTATATACTTAAAGTATGAGTAATATTACGAATTATAGTACGAATTATTTTGTTAGTAGGTCAAAATTTATTGGTTTAATGTAAAATTTTATGTGAAAAATTAATTATAGAAAAAATTAAATTGTTTTTTTTTTCAACTTACCAGACTTTTTTTTAAAAATTATTTTTTTTTTTTTTTTTTTTTTAGATTTTTACTTATTATATTTAAATATAAATTATAAATTGCACAAAAATATTTTCAATTTAATTATTTAATTAAAATATTAAACAAATTATTATTGTAGTGATTTTTTTTTTCTAAAGAAGTATTTATAAATAATTTTTAAATTATTTAAATTATTATTTTTAAAATATTTACACAAAAATTTATAATATTTTTTTGTTATCTTTTGAAATAAATAGTTAAAGTATACAAAAAAATGGTAAAAAACAAAACTTTCTTAAAAATATTTTCATATAAATACTAAATGAAAAAAATGTCGTTTTTTTTAATATAAAAACTACAAAAAAAATTATGAAAATATTTTTTTGTTAAAAATTTGTAAATTTTCCAAAAAAATAAATGAATTTTTTTTAATAAAATGTAAAATTTTTTTTAACAACTTTTCAACTAAACAAAAATTAATTACCGGTAAAGGAAATAACGATTAACCACATTTAAAATGATTTAAGATTTTTATTAATGATTTTTTAAAGTTATTTGTGTGAAAAAAATTTATTTTTAAATTTAAATTTTTAAATTTTTTTCCACTTATTTTTTTCTTAATTTTCAATTTTTAAAAATATTCACGATTTTTTTTTACATTAAAAATGTTTATTTTTATTTTTTTTTTGAGTATGTAAAACCGTCGACCCACCACAACATCTGAATTAAAGTAACAAACTGAAAAACTCTGACTTCTAAAATAACAAAAAAAAAAGTTAAAACAAAAACACAGAAAAGCAAAAAAAAAAAAAAAAATTAGTCAGCAGAACTTGTTGTCGTTGACGTTGTTGTGCCGGTGCTGCTGACATAAATGGTCGCGCTATTAAGGTGTCGTAAACGTTTTAATAAAAGCTACAATCGTGGCTAAATATAAATTTTTTTTTGTATATAAAAAAAAAACAGTTCTTTGTAAAAATATACCTACATAAAATTCTTAAATACTATTTTTTACATGGTTTCGTAGAAATAAATAAAATGAATATTAATAAACATTACCGCCACTAATATCTATACCTATATTTTTTCAATCTAACACACCCAACCCACCCCTCATGGTAATGTTGTCAAGCCAACACTAACAACAACAACAACAATTAACTTACCTACAAAATTTATATAGGTAGAAGAGGTGGTATAGCTATTCCACACAGCAGAGAAAAAAACAAGAACCACACGCGAACTTAAACTTGGACTTGGATGGATTTTTTTTTTGGGTAGCATATGAATAACAACAACAACAACAACACACAAATAACAAAATTATACAAAAAAAAAAAAAATGAAAAAAATTGTTAGTTTGGTTTTATGTTGTACTTGCATTAATGGTTTTTGGTTGAACTATGTTTAGTTTTGTGCACAGTCAAAATGTATTTATATACCAGGTAATAATAACTGGTATATATATATGTATGTATATAATCAATAGGTAATTTTTCGCGATATACATTATAATTACATTGTATACATACATACATTAAATAGATTTTATGTACAACATATATTCTTATAGATGTTTTTATTTTGTATGTTGTCTTTAGTAATAGTAAATACAAAAATTTTTATAGAATTTTATTTTGCGATGATGAATTTTGTGTATACTTATATAAAAAAAAAATATTTTAAATATTTTTATATTTTTTTGAGGAATTTACGAGAGGAACTAGTTTTTTTCTTAATTTCTATAAAAAAAAAAAATTGATTTAGTTTCATTTTAATATAAAATTAATCATAATATAAAATTTTTTGTTGTTATATTTTCAATATAAATTTATACGTCAGTCAAGGTAGAATCGTATAATTTTTTTTTAAGTTTATATTTAAAATGAATTTATCAACGATTTAGTTAACCCTTTGACCTCATTTGACGTTTCAGAACGTCATGCATTATGTTGGGCAAAATCGATTTAGACGTTCTGGTACGTCATTGAAACTGAGACAATATTTAAATAAAGTTATCCCAATATCATTTATGAAATAAATGAATTCTTGCATAAAATCTACTGCTCTTACAAATTACTCTATTCTCTAAAAAAAATTCGTATTATGAATGAGTTTCGCATTTGAATACGAAAATATATAGTTTTCGTATATGAGTTTCTAAATAATTAAATGTGCTCTAAATGCAAAAAAAAATTCACAAAATGTGCGGCCAAAGGGTTAATTATATTCGATTTTGTTTAAATAAAAATTTACGAGCTCGACTATTTTATTTAATATTTTTCAGATTATTAATTTGACCTTTTCTTATCTCGTATCTGAATTCAATATAATTTTGTTTTTTGGATTTCCCGGCGCCTTATAACTCTTAGTCATTCATTAATGATGGTACGCAAAAGCTTTTATCATTGTTAAAAAAGCTTAATTTTTTTAAATGTCTATTTTTATTAAAATGCAATTATGGTGGGGCAAAATGCAGAGCGTATATAGCTAAAACCAGATAAAAATATACGATAAATTGAAAATATTACATTTTCATAGTATAATTAATAGCTGATAGTTTGATACTATAATGTGTTGATGAAATTAGCCAAAATTAAGCTATGAATAATTGCATTAATGGAGGTCATATATTAATTACGACAAACTTTTCTTACAATTATCTATTTAATACTACTATTAAATATTTATTATTTCGGTGAAAATATTAATAATTCCATCTTAAAAAAAATGAACTAAATAAATATAAATTCAATTTAAAAGTAGGTACATAATTGGCTATGAAATTGGTTACATTTTTTTTTTTCAAAGTTATACATTCGTCTATTTATATGCTAACAATTTAAATATACAATTTCTTCAGAAAATATAAATTTCTTCAGAAATATTATAACTTGGGAAAGTTTAAATGCAAAAAAAAAAAACTTTCAATTTTTTTTTTGTATAAGTTAATCAGTAAAAATACTTAAAAAACTTTGTTATAAAAAAAAATTACTACAATATTTTATAAGAGTAAAATACAATTAAATACTATTATATTTATTTCTCTTATATTTTTTCTACATAACAATTTTTAAAATATTGCCAATAATTCTACATAATTTTTGCTTAACATAATTAACATTATTATTTTTTTTTATTGATAATTTTGTAATTAAAGAAGTTTAATTATTGCGAATATTTTGAATGTAAAAAATTACAAAAAATTCTATAAAATTTATATAATTTGTGTAGCTATACTTTTGAGGTTTTACATTTTAAGTAAAGTTATGCAAGTTTTTTTTTTTTTTTTTGAAAAATTTTAACGTAAACAGAAATTTTGGGTCATAAATTTATTTATTTATTTTGAATTTGTATAAAACAAGTTTTTTTTTAAAAAAAAAAATATATATATTTTTTTTTGTATATTTTTTTATAATCTACGAACAATTGAAATGACTAATTTGTGATATCACCTCTATGTCCAGATTAAGAGATTTTTACTCTGAAAAAATGTTATGATTACGTTTACTTGGCCCAACAATAAAATTGTTTTTCTTATATTTTTTTTATGTTATATTTTTAAAATAATCTTTTTGCGCTATGATTTCATGACACAATAATGATTTTAATGAATGAAATCTTTTATATATGCCAGCTATAAGATTATTATTTATTATTGAAATGAAAATCTTTTATTTACATGTTTTTCGGTCATTATCATTTAAAAAACATAAAAAAAAAAAAATATTAATAGTTTTTAATTATAAAAATAGGAGAACAACAAATAATAATAATTAGTTGTAATTTTTTATTTGTCCAGTAAATAAAATATCTAATCAAATTTTTGGTAAACTAAAAATATTGTTGAATTAATTTTATTTGGAATTTGTTGTTAATCTTTTGGTTGGTTAACGAAATTTTTTAGTGATAATTTAATTTTTTGAATAAGTTTAGAGATATTGTATGAGAATTTATAGCCTGATTTCTATTTGGAAATGATTATAAACTATATTGAGAGAAGTGTATACTGTGTAAACTTTTAATAGTTTCACAAAAAGAACTAATTAAAATTTTTATGTCCTATATTTGAATGAAATTTTAAATTATTTAAATTTCAAATACATTAATTTAATTTTAATTATTTTTAAATTCCAATTTTTTTTTTGCAAATTGAAATGTGTAAATATAATATTTTTCTACATTTTTCAAAATTATAAAGAATCCTTAACCTGAGTCAAATGAAGGACTTATTCAGTTTGTCAAATAAATAATTTCAAAAAAATATCATATATATTTCATAAAATCTGTTTTCATTTAATTAATAAATAACGACATTTTATTATTTAAAAATTTAAATTAAAATATAATCAAAATCTGAAAAAGATAATTTTACACTTATTGCATATATTTAGGCACAAGGTTAAATTTAATCTCGTGTAAATAAATTATCAATAAAAAAGAATATTTATAAAGGTGATTTTTTACATTATACTTCAAATAGATTTAATAAATACTAAAAAAATCTATAATGATTCTCAATGTTTAAGGTTATTTTTCGAAATTCAATTTTTTTTTCGAAAAACAAATAGTTTGTAATAATGATGAACATAAAAAAAGATTCAGATGATTTGCTTCCGTTAAAATACTTATAGAAAAAGTTAAAAATTGTGCCAAAAAGATGTCATATCATTCTTATCTTTACAGATTGTTAAACAATTGTTTTCCTTTTTTTCTTTACCCTATATTAAAGGTTTCTAATATATAACTTGAAAATTAAAGAAGAAATTTTCAGTTTGTCTTTAAAATCCGTTGCCAGATATTTAAAGAACAGGAAAAATAATATTGAAAAGTAGATAATTTTCTCAGTTCAAAAAATATTTATACACTAATTTTGAATTAAATTGAAATTTTAATTATAATTAATTTATAAAGGTAATTATACTTAATTTGCAGAAAATAGTAAATTATACATATAAATATTTGAAAATAATTTTAATTACCAAATCAATTATTTTTATTCAATTGAACTAATTAAGAATTTTTGTGGTTTGAGCATATAATTATTTCATCAGCTAAAAATAATTTATATAAAGTCTAAAATTAGGATATATTTGGTAAATGCTTTATTAACAATATATTTTGTGGATTAACATAAATATTTGTGGTAATTTTTCATGAATATTATGATCTCCTAAAATATTTTGTTCCTAAACACTGAATGGTGATTAGGCTTTGACTAATAAGAAAGTTTTGCGCAGGAAGAAAATATACCAACTTATGGACAGATTTAATTCTTATGTAAAAGTAAATAGTAAATGTAGACACAATTCTAAATTTTCTGTTAAAGTATCATGTCAACTTTGCAGTAAAAAAAACTCATTATAATTTGTTTTTGTTCTTGTTGAAAGGTCCTTTTAGATTTCACCAAAAAATTTCATTTGTCATTCATTACCATATAATATACTATCAATATATTTCCAATTACCAAAATCATGAGGTAGTAGAATTTATATTATATTCAATTTTCCTCTCTTAGCTTTAATTTCAACACCTGTCTATCAATTAATGATTTTCGTACAAAATTAGTACGAGTTTTATTTATAATTAGTTACAATGATCTGCCACTTAAATGAACCTTCAAATAGTATTGAAATAATCAAAGTATAAATTTTGTAATATAAAATTGTTAAATGATATTATTGAAAATTTGATTGTTTTTGCATTAAGGAATAAACTGAAATTGTTATAAAATATTTTTTTAAATTTTTATATCTAACTTTAAATGTTACCAAATGTAATGTAAAGACAAATTTTCAATTTGGTGTAAACATATATCATAATTTATTCTAATTTAAATTTAATTAAGTATTAACAATTCCTTCTTTAAATATACTTATAATATACTAAATAGAATTCCAATTTATTTTTTTGGCATATTAAGCATTTTACAAAATTAATTATGCAAAGATTTTCCCATTCTATTTCCCATTACCTTTTGCAAAAATTTACTTTTTTTTTATTGTATCCGGCCGCGATATTAGAGTGTCAATTAACAAATATTATGTCGTGTGTTAGTAAGCAAATTTCAATTAAAAAAAAAAAAAAACATTCTATTTATTTATCACTTATTTCAGCAGAAATTTGAAACAAATTTTTGAAAATAATTTACTTTGTAAATTAGGTAGACCGAATGTCGATAATTTAAATTACAATATATTAAAATTTTTATGTGAAAGGAAATGAATGTGTTTTGAAAGTTATTGATCCTTTTTTAGAATTAGGCAAATTAATTTTTATTATTTCAACATTTTTAATTGAAATTTAAAACCGTCAATTTTATATAGTAAAAATAATAATTAAGTGAAAATTATGTTAATTGTATTATTTTATAAATTAAATAAATAAATTATATTTTAATTAAATACAAAATTTAATTTTACAATAATATTTCTATTGCCAGACCAGACGAGACATAAATAATTTAATTCTCTAACAAATTTTAATATTAACTAAAACATTGCACGCCTGAAAGCATGCTATAATTTTAATAAACAGATAAAATTTTCAATTCAAGGTTAGAACAAGCAGATAATTTACGTGTAAATGTGTAATTTATATTGAAAATATGGAAATAATTAGATAATTAACTTAATTTATATATGTACAGAAAATTCGAAAATCAATAATTTTGGAAATATTTTTCAATTTTAAATTATACAGAATTTAATTTAATATTAAAATGCAATCATTAAAATTTAAAAATTAACAATATTATTAGGGGCGAAATGTGACCAGGACATGACAGGATAATAAAAAATATAGTTATTATTGAGATTTAGTACTTTGTTGCATCTGAAAAGAGCTTTTTTACAATGTTGAATACAATATCCGTTTTTTTTTGTTGCGTTAGACATAAAACATAATAGAATATTTTAAGTAATATACTTTTACAGGATAATAAAAATCTCAGTTTTGTGTTGGGAAAAAGATTTATGAAAAATTATCACAAAGAAGAAAAAATATATTTTATTATCTATATATTTTCGGATTTACAAAAAGCTAAAACGAAAATTTTATTATTATAATAATCATTTAGTAATTGAGGTCCTTTTTAGGTCTATATTATAAAATTTGTATTTGTAGGAATTAAATAGAATATTATTAAGATAAATTTGTTTTCTTGTATTATTTATATAATTAAATACTGAAATACACGTTTATCCCCGATATCCTGATTTCGTTTATTGACTTATGAATCCCTTGGTATTGATATCAATGTGAAATTAATGGATATAATTTGGAAACCTACTGAAATGAAATTTGACTCAAAAAATTTGTAATATATTTTCATAGATTTCAATAAAATAATATAATTTTCAATGGTTTATTTTCTACAAATTAAATTTACATATACATATACCAATTTTTTTATTACACTTTATAAATATAATTGAAATTCTAATTAGTATCACTAATATTTTTCTTTTTTCCAGTATTCAATAAAATATTAAATTAAAATATCTCAAATATTTTAATTTTTTCATTAAAATATTATAATTTTATGCATAAGTATAATATATTTGAAAAATATCAATATTTTTGTTTTTTGGTAACCTAAATTAAAGATAATTTATAAACAAATATAATTTTTATTATTCGGTATTTTTTAAAAAAATATGAGAAAGAGAATTTTATTTCCTGTTACAGACATTTTTGGAAAGTAACTTTTTTTTGAAAATTCTTATATTATATTTAAATAATAAGAAGCTAAAAAAATATTGTCAAAGCCTATTAAAGTAAATGGGATTGAAATACGCCCCAAAGGCATATACTCGTTTTCCAGTTTAAATTTATGCGTGTTGTATATATATAAGTAAATAATATTGTGCAAGTGAAACAATGAAAATTTTCTCTCTTTTCCAGGACCAAAAGAAACTTATAATACATTTTTTTATTTATAATATTATTTTCCTACCCAAAAAAAGGAAAAATAAAATATGCTGACATGAACAAAAAAAAAACAACAAAATATTAATAATGTTTACCAAAAATATCGAAGAAGTTTATACTTTTTAGTTAGTAAAGGGAAAAAATCCAATCATATATTTAGGGAGCTTAAATGATGGAAATTCTAAACCAAATGAGGCAAATGAATGTGTAATAGAATGTTTATTTTTAAAGAATTTTTTTTTATTATGAGCTTATATTAAAAATTTATACATAAATTTCTTTTTAGTTCATTTTATAGAATTAAAAGAATTGATTTATACTATATAATTCCAAAATAATTTTATAAAGTTCCTTTTTATTTATAGTAAACTAATGACAATTTGGAATTATATAAGAAAAATATCATGAATATAAGTTATAAATTATTTTAATTGGTATAAAAACGTAGAAAATTACAAAACAATTACAATGTTTAACGAATTCCTAACAAAATTAATTTTAAATTACTTACTACAATAATTATTTCAATGCAAATTTTAATCCCGTTCCAGCTTCAAACTAAGATTGATTTGATTGTGGGCCTATATAAAAAATATAATATTTAAAAAAATTATTTTAAGATTTTTTAATCAAGAAATAAAATCGAAATCTGCAGTTTTCTGTGAATTTTTATGCTAAATTGAATATTTGATTTATTTTTAAAATTAATTTCTTAATGTTATTATTATAATAATAATTAAATAATAAAAACTAAGCTTATTTTAGTGGATATTATTTTAAGCCGAAAAATGTAGACCAATTCTAAGTAAGTAGGTAACATAAATAAACCTATCATACATACTATAAGAATACTTACACGTAGTTACGCCCTGAACATAATCCAATGATTTATAAGCAATAATTTAGTTTCGATAAACTGTTTTTCGATGTTAATGCTGTGTATTGGTGAAATTAAAGGATAAAAAAGTCATTGAAATAAAGATATCCTTAATTTCGTTGAATTATGCTTTAGAAAAACGATTTCATTTTTATTTTTGGATGATAAAATATCTATGTTCTAATAGAGTTCACTTTCTGGTCAACATATTAATTTAAATTTTGAAATTTTTGTATTTTAGAAAATCAAATCAAATTAACTTCAAATAAGGATTTATATATAAATAGGATAATAATAAAACAAAAATTAATTTTATTTTTTTTCATATTTTTTATTTCCTTTAAATATGTAAATTTAGACATGATCTGAGACCCCAAGCTACTAATACAGACAAAAGACCCCAATCTGCTAACTCCAGACCAGACCCAAAGCTTGTAATATTTCGGTTATTGAAATGTATCCATTAACTTGTTTATCGAAATAGATAAAAGATTCTGGTCTAGAAGTTGCTGGAGCTACGTGAAGATTATGAGATCGAGCAGGTGGTGGAGTTATATAATGAATATAACCATAATTTTTTGCAATTGCTATTGTTGAAATAACAAGAACTAATAAAAAGATTTTAATAATATTTGAAGTCATTTTTTCCAATTTTCAATTGCCAACTGAATTTCTAATTTTGAAAATCACTGTTTTTATACACTTTTTTCCAGTGTTCAAATTATTACTTACGCTTTTCAAACTATGAAAAAAAAAATTTAATTTCTTTGTTCAATTAAGTTTTTTAATAGGAAAGTTTTGTGCAGAAAATTTTTAAATTTTGTAAAAATAATTGATTATAAATACATAAATTTCTTTTTAGTTAATTTTATAGAATTAAAAGAATTGATTTATATTATATAATTCCAAAATAATTTTATGAAGTTCCTTTGTATTTATAGTAAATTAATGAAAATTATATAAGAAAAATATCTTGAATATAAGTCATACATTATTTTAATTGGTACACAAACGTAGAAAATTACAAAACAATTAAATTTTTTAACGAATTCCTAACAAAATTAAATTTAAATTATACTTACAATTAATTCAATGCAAATTTTAACCCTGTTCCAGCTTCAAATTAAGGTTGATTTGATTGTGGGCCTATATAAAAAATATAATATTTAAAAAAATTATTTTAAGATTTTTTAATAAAGAAAATATCGAAAAAAAACGTCATTGAAACAAAGATGTCCTTGAATTATAGTAGAAAAACGATTCTATTTTTTGGATGATCAAAATATCTATGGTATGCTATAGTTCATTTTCCGTCAACATATTAATTCAAATATGGAAAACTTTGCTTATTTATAATATAGTTTCGTAATAATAGAAAATCAAATATTAATTGAATATCTTCTATTCAATTACATTTTTATTTTGAATTTTTGGTATTTTAAAAATTGAAATCAAATTACAAACTTCAATATTTATATATAATAGGATATAATAGAAATAATAGGACAAAATAAATTTTTATTTCCTTTAAATTTGTAGATTTAGACATGATCTGAGACCCCAAGGTGCTAATACAGACCCGACTCTGCTAATGAAAACCCCAAGCTGCTAATAATTCGCTTATTGAAATTGAGCCAGGATCCGCATCTGGTAGATCTTCTTCTGAAGATTTTGGTGGAGCATCTTCTGGAGCTACATCACCATGATGTCTTGCAATTGCTATTGTTGAAATAACAAGAACTAATAAAAAGATTTTTATAATATTTGAAGCCATTTTTTCCAATTTTCAATTGCCAACTGAATTTCTAATTTTGAAAATCAATGTTTTTATACACTCTTTTTCCAGTGTTAAAATTATTTTTTACGCTTTTTAAACTATGAAAAAAAATATTAATTTCTTTGTTCAATTAAGTTTTTTAATAGCAAAATTTTGTGTAGTAAATTTTAAATTTTATAAAAATAATTGATTATAAATACATAAATTTCTTTTTAGTTCATTTTCTAGAATTACAAGAATTGATTTATATTATAATTCCAAAATAATTTGCTGAAGTTACTATAATTTTATTATAGTAAATTAATGAAAATTTGGAATTATATTTATAAGAAAAATATCATGAATATAAGTCATACATTATTTTAATTGGTACACAAACGTAGAAAATTACAAAACAATTAAAATTTTTAACGAAATCCTAGCAAAATTAAATTTAAATTATACAAAAAATATACAAAAAATCTAATATTTAAAACTGCAGATTTAACTTCATAAAATTATATCGAAATCTGCAGTTTTTATGAATTTTTATGCTAAATTTAATATATTTTGATTTATTTTTAATTAAATAAAAAAAACTAAGCTTGTATTATTATTTTAAGCCGAAAAATGAATACTCGTATGTAGACCAATTCTAAGTAAGTAGGTAACATAAATAAACCTATCAAGTGCAGTGCATTTTCGCCCGAGGAATTTTCGCCCGAATCGTTAATTTGTATAGGTTCGATCCCAGTATGATCGAATCCCGGTATTGACAGTCCGATTCGGGCGAAAATGCACTGCACCACCTATCATACTATAAGAATACGTACACGTAGTTACGCGCTGAACATAATCCAATGATTTATAAGCATATAGTTTCGATAAACTGTTTGTCGATGTTAATGCTGTGTATTGGTGAAATTAAAGGATAAAAACGTCATTGAAACAAAGAATTATGCTAGAAAAACGATTTTATTTTTTGGATGATATAAATATCTATGGTATGCTATAGTTCATTTTTTGTCAACATATTAATTCAAATATGGAAAACTTTGTTTATTTATAATATAGTTTCGTAATAATAAAAAATCAAATACATATTAATTAAATATCTTCTACTCCATTATACATTTATTTTGAATTTTTGGTATTTTAGAAAATGAATTCAAATTACATACTTCAAATAAGGATTTATATAATAGAAATAATAAAACAAAAATTAATTTAATTTTTTTTCATATTATTTATTTCCTTTAAATTTGTAGATTTAGACATGATCTGAGACCCGAAGCTACTAATACAGACCCCAATCTGCTAACTCAAGATCAGACCTAAAGCTTTTAATATTTCGGTTATTGAAATGTATCCATTATCCTTGTTATCGAAATTGATCCAAGATTCTTGTGGAGCATGTTTTGGAGGTACTTGAAGATTATGAGATTCTGGTCGAGCAGCTGCTGGAGGTACTTGAAGATTATGAGATTCTGGTCGAGCAGCTGCTGGAGGTACTTGAAGATTATGAGATTCTGGTCGAGCAGCTGCTGGAGCTACTTGAAGTTTATCAGATTCTGGTCGAGCAGCTGCTGGAGCTACTTGAAGTTTATCAGATTCTGGTCGAGCAGCTGCTGGAGCTACTTGAAGTTTTGTAGGTTCTGGTTCAGGGTATCCAGCTCCTGGAGATACTTTAAGTTCATCTGCGTTTTTTGCTCTTCGAGGACGTTTTGCAATTGCTATTGTTGAAATAACAAGAACTAATAAAAAGATTTTTATAATATTTGAAGTCATTTCTTCAAATTTTCAATTGCCAACTGAATTTCTAATTTTGAAAATCACAGTTTTTATACACTTTTTTCCAGTGTTCAAATTATTTCTTACGCTTTTCAAACTATGAAAAAAAAATTTAATGTCTTTGTTCAATTAAGTTTTTTAATAGGAAAGTTTTGTGCAGAAAATTTTTAAATTTTGTAAAAATAATTGATTATAAATACATAAATTTCTTTTTAGTTAATTTTATAGAATTAAAAGAATTGATTTATATTATAATTCCAAAATAATTTTATGAAGTTCCTTTGTATTTATAGTAAATTAATGAAAATTATATAAGAAAAATATCTTGAATATAAGTCATACATTATTTTAATTGGTACACAAACGTAGAAAATTACAAAACAATTAAATTTTTTAACGAATTCCTAACAAAATTAATTTTAAATTACTTACTACAATTATTTCAATGAAAATTTTAACCCCGTTCCAGCATGAAACTAAGATTGATTTGATTGTGGGCCTATATAAAAAATATAATATTTAAAAAAATAATTTTAAGATTTTTTAATCAAGAAATAAAATCGAAATCTGCAGTTTTCTGTGAATTTTTATGCTAAATTGAATATTTGATTTATTTTTAAAATTAATTTCTTAATATTATTATTATAATAATAATTAAATAATAAAAACTAAGCTTATTTTAGAGGATATTTTTTAAGCCGAAAAATGTAGACCAATTCTAAGTAAGTAGGTAACATAAATAAACCTATCATACATACTATAAGAATACTTACACGTAGTTACGCGCTGAACATAATCCAATGATTTATAAGCAATAATTTAGTTTGGTAATATTATTTTTCTATGTTAATGCTGTGTATTGGTGAAATTAAAGGATAAAAAAGTCATTGAAATAAAGATATCCTTAATTTCGTTGAATTATGCTATAGAAAAACGATTTAATTTTTATTTTCGGATGATAAATTTATCTATGTTCTAATAGAGTTCACTTTCTGGTCAACATATTAATTTAAATTTTGAAATTTTTGTATTTTAGAAAATCAAATCAAATTAACTTCAAATAAGGATTTATATATAAATAGGATAATAATAAAACAAAAATTAATTTAATTTTTTTTCATATTTTTTATTTCCTTTAAATATGTAGATTTAGACATGATCTGAGACCCCAAGCTGCTAATATAGACCCCAAAATTGTAATATTTGGCCTAGTAAACTATTGGCTGGAACAAGTGGATTATCTTGTTTTGGTGGAGGTTGTGGTGCAGGTTCAGGTTCAGGTGCAGGTGCAGGTTCTGGTTCTGGTGCTGGTGCTGGATCTGGTGGAGGTGGTGGTGGAGCATCTTGTTGACCTGCACCTCCAGGACGTTTTGAACTTACTATTGTTGAAATAACAAGAACTAATAAGACGATTTTAATAATATTTGAATTCATTTTTTCAAAATTTTCAATTGCCAACTGAATTTCTAATTTTGAAAATCACTGTTTTTATACCATTTTCCCAGTGTTTAAAATTATTTTTTTACGCTTTTCAAACTATGAAAATATAAATTTAATTTCTTTGTTCAATTAAATTTTTTAAATTAGTAAAATTTGATGTAGAAAATTTTAAATTTTGTAAAAATAATTGATTATAAATACCATAAATTTTAAATTTGTGGGTAGAACTGATTAACTATATATAATGTGACTACACTCTAAAAAGTTTTTTTTTTGTTGAATTGCATTACTAATGCCTGGTGTATACAACAACAACTACGCTCTAGGGCCTAGGCTGATGATTTAATCATATTGACATAATCTTCCCATCTTATTACGAATAAAATAATTTAAATCATTTATTTTTATTTTGTATGTTTTTTTTTTTTATTATATTATTATTAACATTTTGATTATTAATAATATTTTTTAATCATGAAAATTATGTAAAGAACATTTTTTATTTTTCAAAGAATTTCAAAAATTTAACAATTTATAAATTTTTTTTGTATTTTTAAATGCAAATATTGAAAATTTTATTTATATAAAAAAAAAAGAAATGAATAAAATTATTTTTGATTTTATTTAATTTAATTTATTATTGAAATTTTCAAAATTGTTAAATGTAATTTTTTTTTTATAAGGGTGGATTTTCACAATAGAAAAATTTACTATCAGTCCAATAAATTAAGTAGAAAAAAACGAAAATTAATTAAGTAAACTAATCCGTTGACAAAAAAAAGACAGAATTATTTATTAATAATTTTAAAAATTTTGATTAATGCTTAAAGAATTAAAGTAAAAAGAAGAGCAGAATATAAAGATGTCAAAATTCGCAAAATTGGCATAAAATGTCAATGAACACATTAATTCGAAAATTATATTTTAAATAATTTATCATTTTTTATATTTATCATTTAAACATTTTAACTATGCCCAGAAAATTAAATTATGAGAAATTTAAAAAAAGCTTTTCTAATCAATTTTTGCTAAAAATTAGAGTCGTGGCTTTAAATATATGATCTTTAGAGTAATTTCAGCAAATATACAAGTAAGATGAATTTAGAGTGACTAAAAAGATGGGAAAAGCTGTTGTTCCTCTTGTTTTACTTTAGAGCAAATAATTAAATGATGATTAATTAATAATTTCCCATATTTTTTCCAATTAAATTTCGTGTTTTTTTTGTTAGAAAATGTTTTTATATGACAGCAAAAATTTCGTTTTTTGGTATAATTTCAATTATATCCACTCTTATAAATGATATGATTTTCAAAATTTTTTAATGATAATTTTCCTTCATTATATTCATAATATAATTTTTTTAATTATTAAATTTAAATATTATGATAAATTTTGCATTAAAAAGATTTTTTATATAATTTTTATGTAGGCAATTTTAAATTAAAAGATTATTTTGTTTTTTTTTTTACAATTTTCATTTATGCGATTTCAGAATGTTTTATTTATGTACAATTTTGGTTTTTTTTTATTTAAATATTAAAAATGTATAATAATTATAGAAAATTTATTTAGAATTATTTAATTTTTTTTTAATTATTGATAAAGAATTTTTTTTTTAATTGGTGTTTTATATAATTTTTTTACAAAACAAGTTTTTATTTTGAAAATTTATGAAAATTAGCTAATTTTTTAATTTAAAGAAAGCTTAATTGTTTGTTTTGTGCTTCTAAATTTTTATATTAAGTTTTATTTATTTAATTATTATTTTTTTGAAAATTTGGTGCAATAATATTTTTTTTTTGTACATTTTTTTTTTATTTAAAAGTTTTTATATTTTTTGATTAAGTGAATGTTAAAGAGGTAATTTTATTTGAAAATTAAGTAAATTTATTAAATATTAAAAAAAATTTTGAAAAATAATTAATCGTATACAATAATAATTACAAAATTTTAGATAATAAAAATTGGTATATCTTATTTTACTTTAATTATTTTTGATTTAATTTTTGAAATTTAGTTAAATTGTTGATATTTTTTTGTTAAATTTTGATTAAAAAAATTCTATAATTTTACAAATTTTTAAAGTCATTTATCTTTTGTGATGATTCCAGGTAATTACTTTTTTAGATAAATATTATTATGTTGAATGAATTTCTTTTGGGATATAATTTTAAATTTATTTTTATTACTGAATAAAATTGAAAATTCATTGAAAAGACGCTTCATTTTTTTTTAAATATTTAAGTCTTGAATTTAAATAAATTTATAAGTTTTTAAAATTATGGAATATCGAAAAATTTTAATTTTTTAATTAACGTACAATTCTGATATTTAATTTTGTTGCCATTTAATATAATTTCCCTTGTATGTTTTTTAAGTATAATTTTTTGTTGAGAATTTTTAATAATTTATTTAAGATATTTAAAAGTTTTGTATATATGATAAATTTAATTTAGCATAGACTTTTATTGCTAAATGTACTATAATATATATTACTTTGATATTTTATTCATATTTATCGAAATATTAAATTTTATATAGACATTATATTGATTAAAAAAAATATTTATAGGACATCATTTTTATTGTACTATATTATAATATAAATAATAATCGGTGGTCGCAATGCGGTTGATTCATAGATACATAATGAAATCTATGTCAGAAATTGTTTATTTCCGTTTTTGGAGTTATTTTTAAATTATTTCATTCCATTTTTTTTTTATATTTCATTACATTCAAAAATTATATAGTAAAATGATTTCAAATTTTGTGGTAAAAATATTGTATTTAATCTTGCATAGAGTGGCCCCTTAAGTAAAGCGACATTAAATAGTAAAACTATTAATTTTAAGGAAACTATAGAGGATGTACTTCGGTATGTACTATGTCAGTTTATAATGAAATGCGTTGTAATGATTATTTTTTTGTCAATCATAGATTATCATAATTATCAGCTGTTAATATTCTTAAAATTCGATCATATTCAACCATTTAATGTCACTTTTACATTAAAGCCACACTAATATGCCAAATAAATAATTCAATTTTAAACTTTAAACACCTTTGTAACACAATCCTATTTAAAATTATATTAAAACAAATTAATTATCATTACATTTTCAATTCCACATAATATAAAAGATAATTTACCTCAAAATGAAAAATTTATATTATAAAAAAAAGAAGAATAACTGAAACAAAAATTTAATTTCTATTTTTTTAAAACCTTTCACATTTTTTCTTAATATTTTTTTCGTTCATTTTTATATATACCTTAAATATATTTTTATTAGATAAAATAAGTATTTCCTTTCTTATATATATATTTTTTTTTTTGAAATAATTAACAAAATGTCAACATAATAAATTTAATAATTTTACTTTTATGGTTGAGATGCCATTCGAATTCTAGCTGTAGCACGAGATTTATTATGGACTTCTGCTGTACGTAAGGTAATTCCAAATATATCTTCATGATATCGATTTTCATCCTTAATATTTATAATATGAATATGATACATAATATGATACAAAAATATGATGAAGTTACACACCACCCCCCCAACAAAAATAACAAAGTCAGCATTATAATCGTCAACAAAGAATCAACAGCATGACATCAAAATCATATGTGGAAGAAAATTGTAAAAAAAAAAATAATAAATAAACGAAAATTTAACATAAAATGTCACCAGGAAAATATATTAGAAATTTTTTAAGCACATTTTTGGCTAACATTAAATTATGTTTTTAAAAAAATATGTTCAAAATATTCAGCGTGAATATTGTTAAGTAAAATATAAATATACCTAGATATCTGTTTCGTGTTTCTCTACAACAAACTCTTAAATTACAAAAAATTGTCTTCTTATTATAATGTCATATCAGTTAAACATTATACCAATCAAATATGAACAAGTTAACAGTATAAATAAGGACATGTTATAGAAAATTCATGCAATTCAAAGTGAAATATTATGTATTAAATATAAATTTTGTTATATATAACATAATTCCATTATAAATATTCTGGGAACTTTATATTTCTGTCTCAGATTTAAAGAAATATCAAAAAGTGCTGAAGAAGTAAAAAAATTTTTCAAACTCTTAAAATAGATAAAAAGTAAATTTTATTACCATTGATTTTTATTTATTCATATTAAATTCAATTATTTTTTTAAGGTAGAATAATTAACAGACAAAAATTTAAAATTTAATTTGTTATATATTCAAAATTGCAATAAAAATTATAAATAATTATAAATTTTGAAGGCAATGTCGGTTAATGACACAAAAAAAAATTGTGGTGGTTATAAACAATAAAATTATTGATTATAAAAAATGACAATGTGAACTTTTAAACTCTCTGATGGTCAAGGCGTTTTTTGCAATTCAATTTATTTATTTGATAATCCAAAATTTACTATGTGTTTTGATTTTTAATTAAATTTTAAAATGATAATTTTATTTTTGGGGAAATAAATTTTGAGTAATATTTGTACGTGGAAATATTACAATGATTTTTGATTCAAAATTATTCAAAATTTGTGACAAAAATTATATAATTTTACCATGTTTTGTATACTATTAAATTTTCTACATTCATAATGTTAAAATGTTATCGTCTTTAAGGGATTTGGGTTAATATTTTTGACAGGATAATAATAAATTTAATACTTCTTTTGTAGACTAACTTGGTTCAAGTCCCAATTGTATAATTATAAAAATTACGTAATAATTTTGAAACTAAATATTATATTAAATTTCTTACCCTTAATGATAGAAGGTACTTTTCCACTTCAGCTTCATTTTTTTGTTCTTTTTTAGCTATAATTTTCCTAATAAGAAAAAAAAACATTATTTAGTTTTCAATTAATTTTCATTTTTTTTTTTCAGTTATTATTTCTAGTATTTTCTAATTATTTAACTTATATCTAATTTGAAATTTAGGTCAGCTAATAATAAAACAAACGTAAAATTAACAAAACATGAGTAATTTTTTTTTTACCTGATAGTTTGATAGACATGTTCAGCCATTGTAACATCACCGCATACATAAACATGTCCTTTTTCTGTGACAATTAATTTGTACAAAGCATCAGCTTCTTGTGCAGCTAAATCCTGAACATAAGTCTGCAAGGATTTTTATTTTAATTTAAAAAAAAAACAACATATTTTGACATATTTTTTTTCTTCTTTTTAATTAATATATATATATATATATTTTACCTTTGGAACATCTGGTTCTCTTGATAATGCTAAAAATACTTTATCAAGGACACCAATTTCTTTTAATTTTGATTTTTCATCACCATATAAATCATATTCTTTTAAACGACAACCAAAAAATAACCAAAATTTTGGCATTATTCGATTTGGTTCATCTAATTTTTGTATTTCTAATTCTTGCCAAAATGATCGGAATGGTGCTATACCAGTACCAGGACCAATAAGTATAGCTGGTTTTGTTTGATCTTTTGGTAAATGAAAACTAGTTGCATTTCGTACAAATAAATATAAATCATCTGATTCATTAAGACCTTCTAAATAATTTGAACAAACACCATAATGTTCAGCACCAGTACCATCTTCAACACGATATAATACAACACCAACAGTTAAATGAATTTCATTACGATGTTTTTTTAATGATGATGATATTGAATAAAAACGTGGTTGTAATGGTGTTAAATGTGCTAATAATAATGCAACAGATGGTTTACATGATGGAAATTCTTCTAATACATCTAATAAATGTGGTTGTTTCCAATGTCGCCAATCTTCATATGCTGTTGATTCATTTACTAATATATTAATACGATCTTGTTCAATTTTATTTTCACAAAATGTTGCTAATAACGTTAATAGTTGGGTAGATGGTGGTGTTGTAATATCAAAAAATCGTGTTAATAATGTACGTATTGAACATGATGGTATTTTATCATGTGCATCCCATGATTTATGAATACCATTTGCTGTTTGTTTTTCAGTTAATAATTGTAATTGCATTATTGCATCTGGATCATCAATATCAGATAAACGTTTTATTAAACCATCTACAATTTCGGTACGATTAGCTGGTATTACACCAACATGATCACCAGGATCATATTTAACATTTGGTGCTGATATTTCAACTAAAATTGTTGCCCGACCTTCAGTAGTTTCATGTAAATGTATTGGTCGTCTTTTAATTTGATATTTTGCTATTTTTTTATTATGATATTTCTTTAATAATGCATCTAATGGTAATGTTTGTGTACCATTTATAAAACGTACTGTATTTATTGTTAATGATTCACCTTGTAATGCTAATGATGCATCTGAAAAACTTTCATCTGGATCTAAACAAAATGTTTCACATGCAAATTGAAATACTTCTGGTGCCCATTTACGAAATGATTGTTCTTGACCGCACATTTCATCACCAAATGATACTTTTAATAAACGTTCACCACCTAATTCACCAAGTACATTATCAATATATTTAGCAAATGCACAAAAATTTGGATATGCTGATGATCCTAATCCAAAAACAGCAAATCTTTGGGGTTATAAAAATAATTATATAAATAAATAACAGAAAAATTTATGTATATGTATTAAAGTGCATTAAAATTTATCATGATTTTGTGTCAAAGTTGTTGGGATCAAATACATCTCATCGACCTGAGACTATAATTTATCTAAATACGTCACTGTTACTAAGTCATAGTCATTAAAAGTTTATTTTTTGTTTATTTATTTTGTGAAGTGCAATTAATTAAGCTTTTCCGTATCTACAATTAAGCTCTTAAAAGCGCACTAATGATAATACACTACATAATAATAATTAATAAATCATTTAGTAAACAATGTTGAGCTTCACAAAAAAAAAATAAAATATGTTGATTTTGTAAAGTGTAAATAAACAAACAAGAGAGAGAAAATTAACAACAACAACAATAAAAAAATGAATAAAGTTTATTGTACTTGAAAGTTAAGTGAAGGATTATTATAGCTGGTCACGTATAAAGTTTTTTGGTGTGTATATATTAAATATATGTATGTAACTATAAAATAATGTGAATTGCCTGCTGGCTGTTTATGAAAATTTTGTCATCTGTCGACGGACGAAAATTTATTATTATTTTGTTTGTATAAGGATAAATGCTTTTTTTTTATATGTTCATTAATTAAACATAAAGTTTTATATAATATTATTCAAAAGGAATTTCCTTTCATTCAGGAATTTCATCCTTATTAAGCTACTTTATATATAAAAATTTTACCTGAAAATATTTGGTAAATACTATTACTCCTAATAGATTAATATTTATTCAGTGATTCAAATAAATTTTATGCATATAATAAAAAAGATTGATGCATTTGCAAATGTCAAGTTTCAAATATACCAAATTGTGTACAAAAAATAGGTTAAAAAGCACTTAAATATTATACTATTTTTTTATGGTATCATTTAAGAATATTATTAAATGATTATGGTAAGCTTTATAATAACAGCATTTTTGGTCAATTTTTTTTAGACAAATTTGATTTAGAAATTTAAATTAATTTAAATTGTAAAAAGACTAATAATGATTTTTTTTATTATTCATTTAGTTATGTTACTGAATTTTTAGGAATATATTTTCCAATTTATGTACAAATACGTATAATATTTTAGATAAATTATTTTCATAAATTTAGCTTTGAAACAATTTTGATAATTACCCTAAGGATATTTTCATTTTCAAAAAAAAAAACAATTATAGTATAGTGATTCAATATCTGGCAATAGAAAATTTGTTGAACAGATGTGAGAGACATCCAGGAAAATAATAGAAATTTTGTTATTTTTACATCAAGGAGTTTTTTTTTCAAAAAAAAAATGTTTTCCAGTAAATTATAGTTTTAACATAATAATTTGATTTCTATATTATCATTTATAGGGATTTACCATTTACCACAAAACTTAGATAAAAATTCAAATTTACCAGCTAAAAATTATATTTTACATAAAATTAATATATTTTTTTTTTTATCTTACCTAACATTCGATAATGGTCCAAATGTTTCATCTGTAAATGTATCTGATGTTGAACCACGTAATGTATCCAAACGATCAATTTTCTTTTGTTGCAATACCATTCTACCTAATTCCTGACGTGAATTCACTTTCATAAATGATTTTGATGATGACACTGTAATGCTATATACACAAAATAGGAAAATTTATTAAATTCATTAATTATAAAATACATAAATAAAGTTTTGGTAAAATAAAGATGATGAAAGTTGGTGTTTAAATAACCAAAAAATTTATAGGAAAACTAATAAAATCGGAAAACCGATGTTTAAATTGATAGCTTTATGTTTTTTGATAGTTTATTTTAGAAAATCTATAAAAGTTTTTTATGGTTTTTTTTCCTCTGGAAAACTATATTGATTAGTGTAGTAGATGATCACAGAAACATTTTATCGGTTAAAGTTTTTCTCTATATGATAGGAAAAGTAATTTTTTTTTATGACTTTTAAAATTGATTTTAATTTATTTTGTTTAATAGTTTTAAGAGTTTCTCTTTTATAATAAATTTATAACGAAATAGTCAATTCAAAAAACAAATTAAGGGTAGAAGGACAGAAAATTTTAATGCTGTAAGAAATTGACTTAAAGATTTCACTAATTAATTAAATAAAGGATGTGAAATTATGGAACTATTTTTGATAAGACAAAGTGTGCATATTATAATTAATTAAATTACATTGAAGTTTAAATAATATTTTAATGTCTTCTAGTAGAATTTATTTATTAATATAATAAATTTTTCCATTTTAACTATAAATTTGCCCCAAAATAATGAATAATAAATAAATGAGTTATTTGTAATTATCTTATAACATTTTAGTAAATAGAAAACACTATCAACAATTTTGTTGCAATTAAAATACTATATTTCTCTTTAATTGAAAAATTCTCTTTAATTAATATTATTTTAATTTAATTTAAATACAAAAAATATTTAAAAACAATTATTTTTTATAAGAAAATTTAAAAATTTTGATAATAATTTTGAATTACGCCTGAAAGTATGCGATTGAATTTATATTACAATTTTTTAACAGGAACTGTAACAGCAGTGTTAACATAGTTTTTTGTAATGATTTTCAACAATCAGTTGTATAAGTAAATGATTGAAAAAAAAAGGATTGAAATATCTCCAAAGAATTTATTGATATAAAAAAAAAGAAATTCTGGTAGTCCTTTTTTTTTTTAGTTTTAATAAATAAATTCAAAAATACTTTACATACATAATTTTGTTTCACAAGAAAATTGATATTATTTTTCCAAATTGATTTGAAACATGCTTTTACATAATCAAAAATATCTTAATTAAATTTTTTAACCAAAGATATTTATTAAAATTTGAATTATTATTAAGAAAAGCATAAGATTTTTTATTATTTTATGTTTAATATAAATTTAAATTGTTATACCTTTTATAATGTTTATCAATTTAAAAATTTTCTTCAAACAAAAAAGTCATAAAACAAAAATAATATTAAAAATAAAAAAAATCATTCAAATGAAAATAAAATTTATGAGTTCATCGTTAAATAAAAAAAAAACATTTCAAATAAAATGTATAATAAATATACCCATAAAAGTCCATTTAAATTATAAAAGTTAAAAATTTTCTTATTGAAAATACTTTAACTTTATTTGTCAGTTTGTATTAAATTATACTTTGTATATATCCTAATGTAAGTTATTAATTAATTATCGAAATTGTTATATTAATCGACAAGTTCTTCACCAAATATAATCCAATTAATGAATTTTTATTCTTTCATGCGATAAACTTTGTGATATATGTACTTCAATATTAAGCTTTAATATATAAAAAGGTCTATTAATTCTTTATGAGGAAAAAAATGTACTTATTAATTTTGTCCCAGTCGTATAGTTGGGATAATATTTAAATAAATTTGCTAACAAATTTCATTTCTATGTCAACATGTTTTATCATTTTTTTCTTAAGTTTTAAATGTTTAAAATAATTTAATTACAATTTATGGGAATGTTTATGTGAACATGAACATAACCGACAAAATTAAATTAAATTTTTCAAATATAATTTAAGTTTTATTTGCTTTCTTATCAATATTGAATTTAAACAAAAAAAACTTATATTCTTTTCAGTTATTACATAATATAAAAACACAATGAAAACACGTACTATAAAACATTTAATATCCTTTAATACTGACTACTATTATAGTCAAGAAAGGATGTTATAATATTCTAGTAATCCGTCACACATTAAAATATTTATTATGTGACTGATATTCATTTTCAATCTATGTGTGTATATTATTATGCCATTTAAATTCTCTTGAGGTTATAACCCGCATAGCACAAGGATATAACGTAAAATAAACTTAGATTTTTTTGGAACATAAAAGAGTTTTATTATATAGATTGGATTTTGTAAGATTTTTAATATAAAATTGCTTCGTAAAATAATAAAAAAAAAAAACTTTTTATAACTCGTTAGTTTTCATTATTATATTTCGAACAGTTAGCTATAATTTCCAGTCCCAGTTAGGAGTTTAGTTTTTTTTTGCAAATATATTGTCTCTATCAGTCTCTGAAGTTAACAAATTTTTAAGGATTACGACAGAGTTTTGATAAGAATGTAAAAGCGTCTATTGATACAAATTTTTTGGTTAAATTGCTTTACAATATAGACTATCAACGGGGAATGTTGTCTATCGACGGGGAATTTGATTTACAAAAAAATTATGCAAACAAAATCGAAAAAACGTTTAATTTGTTCAAGTTATAGCAAAAAAAACTAAATATAAATTTAAAATTTTTAGCTATCAACAAATTTGTATAATAAATTAGAGCAGTATTTTTAATATAAAAACGAAAATTGACCCAGTAAAATCATTTTTAAAATTTTAAACATATTTATACCCTTGTAATGTTTAATCAAATAACCATTTTTCTGATTGCTGACCATTGCTCCAACTCCAACTTAATTATGTAAATTTTTTTCTAAATAATGTAAAAGGTTAAATAATATTCTTAAATATCATAAATATTAGAATTAATGTAGAAATTGAACATAGTATTTACCAGAACAGGAAGAACTGTGTTTAAATGCGAGTTTAAGCTTATTTTTTATTTCTTTAATAGATAATAATTGATTTTTATTGATTTTTTTATAGTCATTTATGTATAAATTACCTTCCTTAGAATTATTTTATAAAATTTTAAGGAAATAAATAAATATACATAAATATTAACTGAAAAAAAAAGGTTCATAAAAATATTATAAATTTTTTATTTCTATATCTTATTTTCAAAATCTATAAGTTATAAGTTAAGAATTTTTTTCTTCCTAAGAGTCCTTTTATAGTGTGAAAGCCACAGGAAATATAATGTGAAATGTGTCTCAAGCCTCTACCAAACACAGTCTATAATGGAGATAACCGTATTATACATTTCTCAATAGTGTAATCACACCAAGAAGCACACTTAACCAGCAGTAATCCAACTATGTTGGTTAAGTTTGCCTGGTGTGATTAGTGACCTCTGATTTATTGAGAAATTTCTCCATTTCCCTTGTGATTATTCCTGCCAGTATTATCCTTAAATAATGAACTCATAATATTATTACAATTTTCCTCTAATTTCTTCCCTTTTCAATAATTATTCGTCGAATGTGTATTGATAATTCTCATTAAATTATTTCAATTTGTTAAGAATGGTTTCCCTATATCTTCATTTACTATAACTGATTTATGATTTATTCCCTATCCGCATTACTACATTCCTTCCCCGATACAGAGAAATACTTATATATATTAAAATATTTGTGAAAATTGGAAAAAGATAATAATAATAATAATAAAGAGGATGTCATAAAATTTGCTTAAAAGCAAATAAACATTTTTTTTAATACCCTCCAAGATTTTTTTTTTTTTTAATGTTGTTCTTACCTGGAACAAAAATAAAACCTTTAAAAGAGGTAAACATAAAGAAAGAAAATATGAAAAATATTTATCTGATTAATTTCCTGTTAAAATTATTTATGAAAATCAAGAGTAAATTTTTATGCTATTTGTAAAAAAATTAAAAAGGTAAAAAAAATTCTAAAAAACATAATTTGATTATTTTGAAATTATATTTTTGTACATTTCAGTTAAAAGTTTATAGAAATTTCAAAATTAAATATTCATAAGAAACTTTTTTTTTTTTATTGTAATTTTTGTAATTTTTGCATTTCACTAAAAAAAAAAAATGTTCAAAATATTTTTTAAAGTTTTTTGTATTAAAGTAAAATTGAAGAAAATTCAAATGAAAAGAAAATTATTATGTTTCATGATGTTCTAGTTTTTATGTTTCTTAATTTTTGAAAAAAACAAAAGGGAATTTTTTTTTTGTTTTTATGTAAAGTGCGGGAAAACAATTATTGAAATAAAACAAAATTTCCATTTTTATATTTACATATATGAAAGAATTTTCACTAAGTGCAATACTAATTGCATCCTATTGTTTCGTTTTTTTTTTATGGTGTTGTTCTAATCATCAAAAATATAATATAGTTTTCTATCTAAAATTGTAAACCATAAAATTTATGGACTTCAAAAGGACGAAAAATTTTAGGAGGAAAATTGTTTTTTTAGATAATACAGAGTTGGGATTTAATATACGAGTAGTTATATAAATTTTAGGTATATAAGGTATTTCATTTTATCAGTTAATCCATATTACAAGTTCTCTTACGATATAGAATTTTACTTAAAATCTTGGTGCTTCGATTTAGATGAAAAATAATATAATAATTATACACTACTATAGTAACTTTTAGCCAGAATTGTTGAAAATACAGTAAAAGCCCTTTAATTCGGAATGGTCGGGGGAAGGTCTTTCCGAATTAACCAATTTTCCGAATTAAAGAATTCCGAATTAAAATGCTTTTACTGCATTCTTTAACACAAAATTTTCAACCTACTAAACTAAAATTACATTAAAATAATATATTTACTTATATTTCAGTGATTTATAAAATTTCATGAAATAAATGAACTATAACCTTTTAAAATCTCATTTAAAAAAAAAAATCATGTGTAACACATTAAATTACTTTGGATACTTTTATAGTCTCAACTGAGATTTTCTATATTTTTTTTCCATTTTCAATTTTTCCTTATTCCCTACCTTATCAAAAAAAAAGCAAAAACAAGAAACAAAGTTATACGAATTATCTTCTTCCTGCTACCGGTGGTTTTTCTTGTTCTACCCACACGTGTAAACAAAACAATATGATGTGTGTGTATACAAAAAAAAATAAAACGTACGCTGTAATTAAGCCGATTTTGTTGTAAACAAATGTGAAAAATTTTGTTTTCTGACTTCAAAAAACCAGAAAAACAAAAACCAAATTGTATACCGTATTTGAAAAAAAAATATCTAGAGGATTTAAATTACATGAAAAATATTTTTTTTTTGTAAGGTTTCTTTATTTTGGTTTTTTGTTGCCAGGAAGGATCAAAGATATAAAGGATATCAAAGTTACAAAAACCAAAAAAAAAACAAAAACAAAAACCAGGTTACTTAAAACAGTTTTAAATGAATGGTGCAATTTATTGCCTTGATGTTTTTTTTTTCCTGGACTGAAAACAAACATACTTTTTTTTATACTTCTTCTGATGTATAATGTATTTATGCTTTTTTGAATAAAAAAAAAGTGGTCTTTAGAGAGATGTGAAAATGTTTTCTTCATTCCGTTTTTCTTTTAAAAATAATTGTACATAGTTTTTAAATGCATTTCTTTTACGTACATATATCTTTACAAGTATGTACAGAATTTGAGACTATGATAATTTATGGTTTTCTTCTTCATATAGCTAAGAGTAGTAAATTGGGGTCAAGGATTAGGTAAAAGGTTTATCACGAGAAATTATAGTTTCTCAAATATCCTCAAAATTTTTTTTTCTAGAATTTAATATAATTGAAATATATTACAAGAATGTGTCATGAGAGAGTTTTTAGTGTAAATTACAATAAATTTCAACAAAAATATACTTCAAATTAAATTGAATTAAATTTGAAATTGTATATCGATATTTTTATCAAATTTAGTTGATGATGATTAGAGTAAAGCATATTTGAAACTTTTGATATTACAGTACAATTTTGTGCCTTAACATTTAAATTGGATTATACTGTAAGTAAATCAAAATTCAATTAAAAAGTTCAATTTTTTTTTAACAGAAATTTTCTACTAAAAAAAAAGGATTTGTACTAATTGATGAAACTTGAATATATAGAAAAAAATTTATTATGAAACTTATTTCCTATGAAAATTCATAAAATTTTCTATCAAACGAAGAAGGATTAATCGATTTAATTATGGAATTGATTGAAATATATCTGTCAATTTTCAATTTTTTATATCTTTTTTGTATATCTATTTGAATATAAGTCCTTATTAAAAATAAAAAATAAAAATTTTAGTCAAGATTACGATTTGATTAATAGGAAATTTGATTTTTTTTTTTTTCGAATTTACAAAATCAAAATTATAATTCACTTACTTTTTCTCAGTAAAAAAAAAACATTTTTTGTTGAAAAAATTAATTAAAATTTATATCATTTTAGTATTTAATTTAATTTTACTCTTTCAAAATTCAAAATTCACTGGAAATATTGTTGAATTAAATAGAATTTTCAATTTTTTTTTCTAAATGAGTTCATATGCGCCACGATTACCAGTTCCCGCTGATTGTAAATCCAATTGGTAAACCAATTTATAAATATAAAGAAAAAATTGCGTTTTTAAATGTTAAACCAATCCGAAAATAAAAAAAAGAAAGTTATCATCTATAGGGAAATTTCTAAATGTACATACAAATATGAATGTACAAATACTAAACTTTGTTTTACAAGAAAATCAACATTGTATCTGAATTGGTGTTTGGTATTTTTAAAGTAAAAGCCACAGGCAGGCAGGCAGGCACCCCTTTAATTTGTTCAACCATATAAGTGTTTTACCAGTTTTACTTTATGTTTCATTTTGTTTTCATTTTTTTTATGTTTCAAAAATTATGTAAATAAAAACATAATATAAGTTAAAAAGCATATATTTAGTAAGTATAGTACATAGAAAAAGCTTAATGTTATTTGTAAATGTGAATATCCTTTTGTACAAAAATTGTCAAAAACGACAAAGAGGGTTCAATAATGAAATCTGTTCTCTTGTATACACAAATGTTACTAAAAATCCTATGAATTTTTTTTATAATGTTTTCATACAGAAACAAACATAATATCATTTATGAAAGTGAAATGACAATTTTTTTTATTATATAGTTGTTATTTTGTTCAATTTCGTATATAAAGTGAAAAGGATATAAAGTTTAAAATTGACAATAAAAACAATTTTCTTGATAATTTATTAACCAAAATGTTTTTTTTTTTACTAAATTCATTGAAATTTTAAGCACGATTTTGCAATGATATTGTTAACAACGAAAATATGTAATGAATATACTTTTATATAACATAATTTTAAAGTGCGTGGGTGGTTATTTAAAGAATTTTAAGGTGAATTTTGTTTTAGAATCTGTTGACAATATTACAGATTATAGAAATAAGTCATAGATTATTTACGTTAAGATGTCAATGTTATAATATTTCGAAAAAATATTTGTTGTTAGGATTTAAATTTTGAATTTACCTTTTATATAGTAATAAACTATTAATTTTTTTATTGTAGTGGGATTTTATATACTACCTAACTTAGGAGCCCGTAGACCCAATATTTTAGAGAAACTAAAATATTTTATACAAACCTACAAATTCAGCACAAAGTTTAAATTGATATATCGACATAAATGAGTTTTACTCGAAGTGGATCAGTGAATTAACCTAAATTTTTGGTATTTCTTCATTTTTATGACAATAATTCCTTCATTTTCCGAGAGAAAACTATTGTAAGTCCTTTGAAGGGTAGCGGAGGTCCAAATTATTAAAATCTCATTAAAATTTTCACCATGTCTCTACAAAAATTATAAAATTCATAAAATTTTATTCGCAAAATAGATTCATTTTATTCCATAAGATAAATTTGAATAAGAGAAATGAACTAATTTCTATGGAAATGTATTTGAAAAATCGTCCTAAATTTGCTAAATGAAAAATAATTTTTTTATTTAAATAATGTAGTCCTTAAAATGTCACTCAATTTTCTATATATGTTATTATAATAAATGTACATTTTATAAACGCAAATTTGAAATTTTTGTATATTTGCTTTTATTTAAAAACAAAATTCATCACAACAAGAAATTTCTTTATCCATTATTTGCATTTAAATGTAATTTATTATTCATTTATTTATACATCCTTACTATACAATATCCTGCTTCTTATTACAAAAAAAAATTAGAGCTGCTAAAAAAAAATGACAACCAATTTATATAAAATTTATTATTTGATTAAAAGATTTTCCTAATGTGTAAAAGGCGTAATGTATATATTTAAAATAAGAAATAGTAAGCAAAAATAATATTATTTTCTATAAAAATCTATTGGACAATAAATATGTTAGAGGCAGAAATATTCTGAATATAAATTATAAATAATTTAAAATTGAATTTTGCTTAGCACAGAAGAAAGAAAGTGTAAAATATTTTAAATATGTCTTTAATAAAAAAATAATTGAATAATTGAATGAATCATCAATAATTGAATCATATTCGAAAAGGATTTAACCTATATATAATTTAAAATTTGAATAAAGAAAAGTTGTTTGAACGTTATTATACAAGCCAACCTCAATATTTGCTTTCAAATATTGAAAATCTATTTAAATTATTTTGATTTAAAAAAAAATAACTAAAATTAAATTCCATATTATTAATATGAATTAAAATCTTATCAGAGAAAATATTTTATTCTATCTGATAATTATTAATATTCGTAAAATATTCAAATTACATATTTCTCCTAAAGGTATGCAATTAAAAAATTTTTTTTATAAATACATACTAAAAATTACAGATATATTAAATTATGTAAAATCTACCAAAGGTCTTATGGTTCAGATAAAATTTAGAAATTGTAATTTTTGTAAATATATTTTTTTGAAAAGATTAAAATAAACTTTACAATTTTATAGGTTAATAAAAATTCTATGTAATAGAAAATCTGTTAAGTAAATTTAATTTACTATACGTTTTTACCATTCATTTTCTTATTTCAATTTAAAGAATTTTAAATATTTTATGTAAGAAAAAATAATAAATAATATTTCTCCATTTTTTATATTTGAATAAAACACCATTAACTACATTATATTTCAATGAGAAAATGTTAATATTTCTATTGCATTAATTTACATTTATGTATAGGTAAGGATATTTTTCATTATGTTAAAAAAATGTGCAATTTTTCTATTAATGATTTGATCAGTATGAGTTGAGTATGGCAATGCTTTTTACAATCTATTCGTATACTATACCAAAATATAGGTATTTTCATTACCGTGAATTCAAGCCAGTATACATGTCTATGTGACACTCGTAGTCCATACCCAATGAATAACATTAAATTATATATTTCAATTTATATTTCAATAAAAATGTTAGGTAAATTTTAATAATGTTTCTTAGGTAGAACATTTTTCATTAGACAAATAAATAAATGAGGATACGATATTTTATTAATATATTTAGAAAGAAACATTTATGTCTACTGTTAACAACCACTTTTATATTTGAATATTTAAATAACTAAAAGTAAATTAATTTAAATGAACCACCACAAATTTTTAAAATTGTCGAACTAGTTCTATTAAAATATGTTGATGTAATCTTTGTAAATAAACAGATATTTCTGATATTAATTTAAAATTTGTAATAGAAAATTTTTATATTATTAATCTTTCATTTCGTATATTGTAGTATTAAAAGCGTATTATCTTTATATGTAATACCATAATACCAAAATCATGGAAATTATTCAGTCATAAATTAATTTTCCCATAGAATAATTTTCCATTAACGCATATTACTTTTTATGATTATAATTTTTAATTACCTACAGAACCTACAGACCTACAAAATTAAAAATATTTTTCAGATAATAAATGAAATAATTCAAAATTGATTTATGTATTAACAATTTTGAAAATTTATTTTTGTATTAGGTGAAAAATATTTAATTAATTTTTATATAAACACAAAATTTTCCTACCAAAAAATTTTTGATTTATAATCTCTTGTTATCTAAAGAAAATATTAAAAGCGCAATTTTCCAAAGAAACTTGAAACTTATTAAATTAATAGTGTATATATACTTTAGTTCATTATCTTCAAAAGTTCAAAACTTTTTAAATTTATATCTTTCAAAAAAATTGTACCAATATTAATTCTAATTAATTCCAACATAAAACCGAAATTTTTAACTAATAAAAATTATTCTTTCTTGTATAAAGATAATTCAAATATAATAAAATAATATTTACCTGGAATTTGTATCTACACCTTCATTTTCTGATTTCAATGAAAATAAGTCCTGTGCAAATTCCTAAATATACATAAAAAGTATTATAATGTATACAAATATTACTTATATATAGACTTACTTCACCATTTTCTGGTGGATCACCATTACCAAATGTTGAAGCCATTACGATCAGAAGAGCTTCATGTTCAATTGATGATATATCGTAATCGGACATGCAGTACACCTAAATGGAAATATTTTTTTTATCCTTTTAAAAGATTAAAAAGATTTTTCATATAAAATATTTAAAAAGGACGAAATTTTATTGTGCATGGTTTACAATTTATATTTTTATTAATTGAAACTTTATTTAACAATAATTTGATCGTTTTCATATAGAATTATTTAGGTTTCATAATAATTTAAATTTAAGGTCCTTAATGTTGTTTGAGTGCATTAACTATTTACTCATTTTAACTCTTACACTTTTAAATAATCAAAAATCCATTAGCAACCAATATTTTTTAATGGTAATATAGCTTCAAAAAGGCTAATATGGTTGTTAAATTTTTTTTAAATGAAGTTTTATAGAAGAACTTTGAAAGTATTTTTCTATTATCCTAAATGTATTTTAAAATATTATAAAAATATTAATTAAAATTAGTTACAATATATAGTTTAAAAAGTCGCACATTTCTATAATTTTAATCATTATTTTTACAGTATAATTACTAAAATTTAAAAAGTAATTTTGGATAATAAAAACTAGGTACGCTATAATGTACTATATAATGTACCAAAATACTTGCTAAAAATATTTTACATTTAATTTAATTTTATGGTATTATTAAATATGAAAATGTAGTTCAAACTTTATTAAATTTAAATCTAAAATCCTTTTTTTTTTTACAGACAAAAAAGGAAAATTAAAATTGAAAATTTTATTAATTTAATTTCAAAAGTTTATTTTACATTTTTTTTTAGAAAGAGATTATATTAATCTGGTTATAATTTTCTGGATATTAAATGTCAATATTGTCGGGTGTTAATCTTTATCCAAAAATAGTTTTGAACAAAACTTTTTCTTTAAGAGAAAATATCACAATTTTTAATAAAACAAATAAAATAAATTTTAAAGTAAATTTGTAAAAATTAATTAAATTTTTATGTGCTTAAATAAAAATTTGGTATATGAAAATAAATGTTAATATTATTGCAGAAATGTAGTACATAATAGTGTTTTAAAAAAACTAATAATGTAAATCGGATTGTACTGCACTATGACCTTCAGATTTATTTCCTTTTTTTTGGTGAAAACTTATTTTTGACAAGATTCCTTGTCAATCCTTTTTTACAACCTACATCATTTTTTTTTCTTCTCCATAGAGTCCTTTGACAAATAATAATTGTTAACATTGCCACATATTATTCAACAATATAAATTTAAGCTGTTGACATATTTGTCTCGCACCAGAATATTTTAAACATACAAAATTCATAAAAAAAATAGAACAATTTTTCTTTAAAAAGATTGTAAGAGGAAAATGAATGAATGTTTCAGCACTAAAAGAAGTTTTTATATTACATTCGCTGCACATGAATAAATAATAATACTCAAGTTAATTTAAATATTTTAGTATTTTTTTTATATATATATGTTTAAGTATTCCGTCATTTCATGTTTCCGTTTATCCTTTTTATTTCTTCATTGAAATATATATTTCTTTATTTTATATGTAAAACTTTTTATATTGACATTATTGTAAAATTTGACATTTATACAACTTTTTACGATATACATATTTTTTGCCAGAAAAAAAACTACATATTTCTAAACCAATTTAAAGATTTATCAAGCATACAGATTTTTTTTTTAACACAAAATATAATGAAAAATTTAAAATAACCTTAAGGAAATATAAAATATGTTATAAAATTTTCTTAACCAAATAATAAATTCAAAATGAAAATTTCTATTTAAACCGCAAAAAAAAAAAAAAAATTTTGAATGGAAATTTCTATTTAAATAATTTACATTTTATAATAAAAGATAAATATTTATGTAGCTTACAACCAAAAAAAAAAAGGAAAACTTTTGGAATTTAATGTTTTTTGGTAATATACTTACGTGTGCATTAAATGCATGCGACAATAATTCACAAAGTTGTTTAGCATATTGTTCAGATTTACCAGTTTCTGTAGCATATAATACAGTTGCTTTTATTCGGCGTGATAATGCACGACCAAATAATTTTGATGTAAATTTAACAGCTCTGTAAACAAACAAAAAATATTATGGTAACATTTTAACAAAAAAAATGTTTGTTGTGTAAAAATGTTAAATATTTTTTTGGGTAAATAATAATAATTTATTTTGTGAAAATATTTTTAATATTTTGATATGCAATCTAATAATATTCTTAGTATATTATTCAGACAAAATTAATTTAAATAATGTTAGAGTATTTAGTGAAGATTGAACTTGAAGCCACTTTTTTATAATTCGGTGACAAAAACTTGGTAAAACTATTTACAGAATTTTATGCAATAATGCAAATTGTAATATTAAAATTTGTAAATTTAAATTTTACTAAATTTAATAATTTTTGCGATAGTATTAAGTTTTATTCAACATTATTACAAGAATAATTACTAACAATATATCTATGGAGGAATCTCCATGCTGATAATACAATTTTAGATATTTTAGATTATCCCATATTAATTTTAATACAACTATAATATCCTTTTAACCTCTCAAATATTACTTTATTATCCCATACCAAAATAATAACACTGCACATCATTAATTTTGAATAAACAACTTTATAAAAAAAATTTAACAAAAATCGCACTTATATAAAGTTTCTTACAATAATAAATTGTTTTCTATCAAAGTTTAGATATTGATTTAAAAAATTTCGAATTTATCTGTAAATAAATATATATAAAAAATAAATCGAAAACTTATTTCGTTGTATACACTATTTTTGGTGTAAATCATTTTAAAAATTGCAACAGCTTCTAGTTTGTAATAAAAGTAAGGATTTCTATCTACTATTTTCTACTATGCAAAATAATTCAAAAAAATTTCCATTTTCTCTTTTAAAAGATTTTAATAGAAAAATACTTAAAAAACTTTTCTCTATTTTATAAAAAAAAAAAACAAAACAAATAATTTTCGATAAACATTTTTCATTCTATCGAAATATAATTTTTTTCAGTTTAACTATATAAAGTTACGAAAAAAAGTTTAATGCTCACCTTGCAATTTGTTTAAAATGAAATTTACGTGGTGGTTTTTTGCTTTTTCCTTGTTCTCGTCCTTTTTTCCATTCATGTGTTTTCCATGCTGCATCTTGATATTCAAATGATGGTTTTAAATAATATAATGACATTTCTTGATGATAAACTGGTGTTATTGAAGATGATAATGGCGGTACAATCCAAATCCAATCCGCTGGACAACCATTTCTAAATATATGAGTGTAAATTAAATATATAATGATATGTTACATGAAATAAAAATATATAAAGGATAATTCAAAGTCTATGACAGTAATAAGGAAGACATATTTATAAATTATTTTCCAAATTTCTAGTTGTTGTCAATTAAAACTTTACTAAAGAATATAGTAAAGATTTTTTGCTATTATACTTTGTACAAGGATTTTGAAGTTATCAGCAAAGATTTTTTTAACAATTTTTCATCCATGTCAGTTTAAAAAAAAAAAATATTAAATGAAAAAAATAATAGAAAATTTGTTGCAGAAAGTTTTTAAATTTAGTGTAAATTTATTACTTTTTTATTATAAACGAAATACCAAGAGGAATCTTTACACTATCTAAAAAATATGGTAAGATTTATTATGACTTGATAATTACACCTTTGAAGATTTACCATAGTTCTATAATTTTAAATTGCGTGCTGCATTATAAATTATTGAAGAATTTTGGAGAATAAAATCTGGCAGATAAACAATACAAACTAATATTTTCATTTCAAATTAAATTTCCTCAAATTAAAGAGATACTATATAATCCTTTTTGTATAAAATTGGTTAAGGGACGCATTCAAATGTAAAGTACATAACGAAATTAGAAATTTTGCATAGTTACTCTTTTGTAATATTAAAATTTTTTTGCTAACAATTATTTAATTTAACTAATTTTACTAATTTACTAATTTTACAAAAGAATTTCCTTTAATTTAAATTTGGAATAATTATTCATGTTTCGATAGTCACAGTCCAAAAAAAGAAAATTCATATAATAAAAAGTATATAATATAAAATATAGCACGTAAAGTTGTCTATGACCTTCTGAAAACGAGACACTATCGTATCTATATCGGAAATTTCCATCATGGGAAAACTATTGTACAAAAAAAAAAACTATCTTTATATTTTTATCTTTTATGGGCAAAACAAAAAAAAAAAACAAATACTAAATTAGTTTTTTACCTTAGTTTCGATTCATTTTCAAAATGTTTCATAAAACTTTCGCTAGCCGTATGATGATCAACTATTGTTATATTTTTACTTTGGAATGAATGTAATACAGCAATATTTGTTTCTACCAATGCTTTATCTTTCCAAAGTGTTGTAAGTGTTCTAGTGTCTAGATTCATTTTTAATGCAATTGTCTGTAATGCAAAAACACAAAAAAATTTTTTGTAGAACAATTTCATCTTTAAATTTTATTTAAAATCACAATTTGTGGGTGGGTTTTTTTTTTATAAAGTAGTCTCTCTATTTTCGATACGGAAAGGTAAATTTTCAAATATAGTAATACGGTATAAAGAAAAATGTATTTGTAAAGGATCTTTTTTTTTTCTAAAATTATCTGAATGAATATAAATTTTTTTTTTGTAATGGCGTTCCTTTTAAAATTACACCAAAATTTCATATTCAATGCATAAATATTTACATTTGGAATAATTAATTAGTTTTTTTCTAATAAAAATTTTTTTATGATAGAATTTTCCAAGATAAAATTTATATATTTTAAAGAGATTTTATTTAAGCACTACAAATGATAATGCTAATTTATTTATGGAAGTTTATAAAAAGAAAATTGGGTTCAAAGAGAAAAAAAAGCTCACGAATTTTTAGGTTAAATTTAGTTTTTGAAAAATAAAATTTTAAAGCCAGTTTTGTTGTGTGGCTTGATATGATGAAATTCCTTGAAATATTTAAACTTAAAAGGCATCAGAATAAGAGTGATAGTGCACTATATGCACTGAATGAACATTCACCTATGTGAAATTGGGTACAAAAATTTAATTACATTGAGAGTAAGAAAATACTAAATTACAAATCAATGAAATTTTTTCATCATAAATTAATTATAGTTGATTAAATTAAAGAATTTGTAAATTTTGATTTATAGAATTTTCTGTAAAATTTTAAGATTTTTTTATACAATTCAAAAATGTAGCAATAAACACAACATAAAATTATTTACATTATTTTATTTGTTATTCTTATAGAAAATTAAGTAGTTAAGTTACAGGAAAAACCTCTTAAACTTTAATTAATTAGTATATCAATAAATATTAAATTTACAAGATTTCTAAATAAATAAATAATGAACTTCAATTTGTATGCTAACAGTTATAATTATACATTTTAATATTTACTTTTCCAATAAATCTATTTGTAACATTATTATGTAATAATATTATAAATATAATGTTCATTTAACATCATTTATAATATTTAAAAAGGATTAAATCATTATAAATTTTTGATGTTAATAACTAAATCCACTTACCTCAAGCATATTTCTACGACTATAATCACAGAGATTTCTACAACCAATTTCCGTTGACATATACCAACCACTAAATGATGTTGCTGGAAATTGTATACCACCACAATCAAACATCATGCCAGATACAGCTGGTAAACAATACCATTTTAAATTTAATTCAGCAAACCATTCATATCTGTTTGGGAAAAAAAAATTTAAACATTAACAAGGATATTTAACAACAAGATTAATTTTTTTTTATATTTATTTATTTTCGTATTATGTATATGTGTTGTAAAATTCTTTATAATCTGTTAAGAAGATATTTTATAACAGAAGATATATTTAATTTTTATATAAATAAATGATGTAACAAAATATATTAAAACACTTACGTTGGATGTGATAATGGTACTTCAAGTATTAATTCCGGTGGATAATCAAAATAATCTGGATCATGTCCATTTGCTGATACTACCAATGGTAATATATCCCATGGTGTAAATTTACTTTTCCAACCAAGTTTTAAGCATAGCTAATAATATATTATAGATATTTGAAAAATATATTATATTAATGTATTGAGAAATTTTGAAAATCAATCAAAACGATTAAAATCCAATTAATATTTTTTCGTTTTTGTATATCTCTTACATCTGTAAATTCAGCATTCATTGGATCACCAATATATGTACCATCGCTATTACGATAACCAGCATATGATATTATTTGTGCATTCCATATTCTATAATCATGAAGGCCATCTGTTCGTTGAGGAAATATTGTTATTGCAGATCTATAATAATAAATAATCGGTATGGTGTCAAAATAACTATAATAATTTTTTAATTTCTTTTAAATTAAATATTATTTTCAGATTAAGTTGTTCAATTATTTCAAAAAAAAAATGTTTTAATCATTATATTATTCAAAACAATTTTTTTCCAATTAAATTTTTATAATCATTTTGGACTACGAATTTGTTAATATTAATTTAATTTGAAAATATCATCATTTATTTTTATTAGAAAAATATATCTACTTTACCTTAGATTACCCTTGTTTGTGGCATATTTAATATGATTACAAATTGCCTCAAACATTCCACTTGTTGTTGTAACATAACGACAATCAAATACCTAAAAAACAAAAAACATAATTAAAACCAATTATTATTATGTCTATTTTTGAATTAGTTTTTTTTTTCTTTTTTTTTTTTTTTTTGGGTAAACCGAAAATTTTTGGAATATTTTAAAGATATCCTTTTAATTATGTTTCAAGTTTTATATAATAGAACAAATTGATTTTATGAAAAGGTTTAGCATAAATTTTAAATAGATTTTTTTACACTATAATTTTTTTTTCAGGGTCAGGAAGGCAAATAATTGAATAGATTATTATTATTATTATTTTTTTGATTAAATTTACTATACTTAAGTGGATTTTAATTTAATTTCAGAATTTTTTGGGGCTAAAATTGTGTTAAGGGTTAATTGACAAAAGCCTAAAGATTATTGAAATTTTAGGTCGTATAATTATATATTGAAATATTGGGAAAATATATAATGAGATAAAATTTGTATAGTTAATCGATTATTAGTCAAAAACAATATTAATAAGAAATATTAATATTAAAATTTAGGTTTCATTATTTAAATTACTATGTGAAAGGGTGAATTTTCTGAATTTAAATCTTTCTTACTTTTTATATTTATATATAAATTAAATGGTTTCTACTAAATATAGGTTTCTCTACCAACATTGTATACCTAAATTACTCCTTATTAAAGTCTATTAAAATACTATTTAATATTATTATAAAATGAAATAAAGAATCACAAAAAAGTATCAAATGTTCAAAATCGATTTATAAAATAATCAATGATTTTTTAAATTGTTTTTGTTTTGTAGTCTCCAAAATTTATCAGAATAAATTTTTGATATATTATTGACAAATTGACTTTTTCATAGAAATTGAAAAAAATAATTTGGTAAGTCATCGTCAGCAAATTGTCTCTTTTTTTTTTACTTATTTACGTATTTAAAAGAATTTTGATGTTATACAAAATTGTTATAATAAAGTAAAGAAACTTTTATATACACACAAAAAAAGTATTCAATTTAATATTAAAGTTGTTAAATTTTTTGGTTTTTTATATACCAATGAGAACATAAAACAAAATATAAAATGAACAGTCGTTTCGTTACAAGGATCATAAAACTGATATGATACTTTTAGAAATAATCATCAGACATTTTCAAATACGAAAAAGAAGATGAATTGAATTACAGCAAAAATGAAAATATTTAAAGTCCTTTATGATGTTAAAAATCTTTTATTGAAAGTGAAATCATTTTCTGGAGAAATCATTTTCTGGATAAAAATATAAATGATATATTAGTTTGTATAGTAGAGATGAAAATGCAGTTATACCTGGAAATGTAGCAAAGGAAAACCCAAAGAAAAAATTTTATCCAGAAAAAATTTAAAGTTTTTCTTTACTGTCAATAAAGGATATTTTTATGGTTTACGGTTCAGAAATTCTATGGAAAAGTATTATATAACTATTAATACTTATTGTAAAAAAATATTAAATGTCAACAGAATCTATAATTATTTCTTATATAGAAATTGATATTGAAATTATTAGATCATTTATCTTGAGAAAAATAGCGAAATTCAAGTGATTAAAGTAATTAATGTAATTATCTATAAAATTTCTCATACTTAAATGTCAAATTGCTAATCTAGTATATTTTACTATACAATTAAAAGCTTTTTTTACAAGATGTACAGAATTAATACATGTTATTGCTAGGATAGTTCAAAATTACCTGAATAAATAGCGATAAATTTCGTCATTAATATTTAATCTTAATCTTATAGTACTATACTAACGAAACTGAAATAAATATGTGCAGTAAAGAATTGAAACTACCTCATTTAAATTTATTAACAAATTTTTTTAAAACAAACTTCTCATAAACTTTAAACACAAAATCAAAACTTTTGATATTTCTATGTATAGTACAGTCTAGAGAACGATTAATAAGACTATAAATAAACATCTAAACATATGAAGATAAAACATTTACCAAAATTATCCACTTCGTTTCTCTCTAAAGCATTAAAAAACTAAAAAGCCATCATTGAAATAATTTGCTTTTTAGTCTATTTTTAAATGTTTGTGCAGTTTTTACTATAATTTGTCTTATTTTCTAGTAGAGAGTGCAATTTTCATTTATATACAAGAATTTAACTTTTAAAACTTGCAAATAAGAAGAGTTAATTTATTGAAATTTTTGTGTGTACACATTCATTAAAAAATGTAGATGCTTTTATTGTGTATACAATTTCCATTTGAAAAGTTAAAAAAAAAATACTTGGAGATTGAAGAAGTAGTCCTTTTTTCCGTTCTGGTTAATATAAATTTTTAGTTAAAGTATTAAGTGGATTTCTGGTTTATGGTCAGGAGTCCATTTTCAGTCTTGTTCAACTTAGTTGATTTGATGCTGATCAATTGATTAACCTCCCAGCCTAATTAAAGTGTGGTTAAACAAAAGATGCGGAAATATTATTTATGAAAGTGCCATTCTATATAATCCTGAAATTTAAATTCAAATTTACTTATTTCGCAATTTTACATAGTTAAGTTTAGCGACATTTCAACGACGATAACTTATCAAATATTTTATAAAACCACAAATTTCTTTAAACTTATATATATTTTCCCAAACCAAATAATTTAATAATTTAAATAATAAATTTTATAGCTACTCTAATGTTCTAACAACTTTTACAATTATGATTCCAGAGAGGAAATTTGTAATATTTAATATATAATATAGAAAATCCAATAAGACCCATGTAAACTTTTATTTATTTAGAGTAGAAATCTGAAACATCTTTTGTGATAAGTTGAAAACTTATTATATATTTTGTGAAATATGAATTAAATTAAACTGTCACGTAATCGTAAAAAATCCCTTCTGTCAGTCCTTTTTTTATAGAAAATAGAAATCAGAAAAATGAGGATATATATTTTCATTCCATAGAGAAATTAGGGTTTGAGAATTTGTAAATTAGTTCTTTCTTTTACAAAACAAATATAAAAAATCTGTTATAATTTTAAACTATTTCATTGTAACATAAAAAAAGTAATACAAATACAATTTGTAAATATGTATATAATATAATTTTTAAATTGACTGTGACAATATATATATAAATTTTAATTAAAATAATTTACAGACAACTATTTACAGATTATTTTTGTATACATGTTAAAACATATATATTAAAAAATTACGAATTCAATTACTATATGTGTATTTTTCTTTATATATATTTTATAGATAATTTACATATTTTTATATAATGCAATTGCTTAATGTGTATGTAGGGAGAGTGAATTTTCCACACACAATTTATTTTGAAAGTTAATTAACTTAATATAATTTTAATTGAGAAAAAACTTGCAAAACTATCAATGATTTTTTTTGTAAATTCAGTGAATTTTGAGATGAGAAATTCCTCAGTTTTATATGTATTTTGCTTTGAAATGCAAAATTTTGTATACCACCATAACTACATAATAAATCATTTTAAAAATTAGCATTAAAATAAAGAAGAAAATAAGAAAACATGACATGATGTAAATTAAGAAAATAAATTGGTATATATAATAATTTGCGTAATGTACGATTTAAATTTAAATTCTAGATCTGGATTATGATGGAAATACTTTATGTACATTACATTGGTAATAATAATATACATATGTCGGCAAACTATGTAATTTACTAATATAAAAATATAAATATATTGTCAATAACATTAAATGAAAATAAGAAATAAAATATATAATTGTATAAAATTTATGAAAAATTACATTTCATAAAATTGCAACAATATTCTGAAATTCGATGGCCCCGAATACTACTATCGTAAGTCAAATAGAAATATTGCATTGAACTTACGATAGTAGTATTCGGGGCCATCGAATTTCTTCTTCGTTGCCCAAGACTAAATTACGTTACCATAATTACTCTAAATATCGTCTAACTTTGTCATCAAAAATTGTAGTGAAACCCCTTAATTGTCAATATCCTCAAAACACATTTAAAACAATTAAAGTTTTAAGAAGAGAAAATAAGTTTATTGATAAATTTACCAAAAAAAAAATTATTCAATTAAAAATACTTTTTTTTGTCTTGCTTATCTAAAACTTTTTTTTTTTTACTTAGGTCGTTCATATTTAATTAAATGTCAAAAGATAAGGAAAACTCTTATTGCCCTAAAAACATTTTCATATATTATAATTTACAAAAGTAATTTTTTTCAGTCAGCTAATATTATCTGAAGCGAGAAGATCAAAAGAAATATTAAAATATTTAAAAAAAATATCACATCAAAAATTGAGAAAATATTTTGAAAATTTATCGTTTCTGCGTTATGTTTTTATTTAAACATATTTTTGTTATTATAATAATTTTTAGTATTATAACAATTTCATATCAAATTGGAATTTTACCATCAAGGTTAAAAATTTCTAATGACGATGATATTGTTGATGGTAGTAACAACAACGAATGTAAATCTGAAAGAAAAATCATTTTTCCCCGAAGCATATTAACAAAAGATAACAAACACATTAATATTGTCAACACTGCAGATTATACACAATCTTTTGCAATTGAAATATGTTCAAATTTGGATAAACCATGTAATATTAACTTAAATGGTAGTGGTGGTGGTAATTTTATACAACCAAATTATACAACACAATGTAAACAAAAATATATTTATAAGGAATTATTAAGATTGGAAAGGATTGATGATATTGATAATATAAAATTAGTTACAGATTTATTTCGATTACCATCATCATGTGAATGTGCTAAAATATTTAAATTTACATAAGAAAAAATTAAAGTACATATATTTAAATTTAAATTTGTGTTTTTTTTTTTTAAATGTGTAACTTATAAATTAATAATAATATTTTGAGAATGTGATAAAATAAAAATTAATTTAATCAAAATCTGTTAAAAGATAAAAAAAAAGGGAAAAATTGAAAGATTCAAATTCAATTAAATTCTTTGAAAGCCAACAAAGCTCTAATGGAATTATTTGTATTTCTAGTCTAGCGCTAGTATATATAATAAATCAATTTATTATATAGAAAATTTTATGAAAATTAAACTCAATTATATATAGTTTTTCACCTACTATGAAAAAGTATAAAGGGGAAAAATTAATGTGTTCAATTTTTCGTCATTCATTCAATAAAGTGTTTATAAAGAAAATATTGTATATTTCATGGATATTTTCAGTTAATTGCTAAAATTTAATTGACACTACTAAAAGCCACTGATTGACTATCAGAAATTTTTTTTGGAAAGAAAATATCTTTTATGTAGTCTATGATAAAATTATAGTATATAGCAGCAAAATATGTTACTATACATTTCACTAGAATATTCAATATCGAATTATTTTTACCAAAAAATTCTGATTTTGGTTTTTTTTAGATTTTTTTTAAATGATTTCCTTTTGCGGTTTTAAATATTTAAATAATTTCATTTAAGTACCATTAAATTTGCCTATAAATGAAAGTAAAGTAACCATACCTGCAATTTAGACCATTGTATTCGTCCTATACATCTTGATGCATTACGCCATGCTAATTTCGCACCATAAATTAATTCAGTTTGGGTTAACTGATATGAACCAGTAACTTCAATTTCTTCTTGTACTTCTTTCCAACGAGTATCATGTGCAACTGATGAATGTCTGGTGATATTTATGATAAAGAAAATTTAATTTAAAAAAATTTGAATAATTTTTTTTTTCAAAAAGAATTTACCTTCGAATTGATGTAAAATATTGATCTAGAAAATCTTTTGCATGATCTAATAATGCATCAGTTTTTCTTGGTTCATTTCCAACTATATTGAATCCCATAATGCTTCCAAGGCACATTGATTTCGAGCATGATAGATTCTATTTATATAGAGAAAATATATTAGAAATGAAAATTATATTAAAATTCTCGGTTTATATACTAAGCAGAGAAATTATATTAGATAGTCTACAGATATAGATAGACAATAATGGTCTTTAAAATTAAATTCAAAATTATTTCCGTTGTCTACATCTATAAAATTGTATAAATTTTAGTCTATTTATTATTATAAATTTTGTTAGATTTTTGCTCTTTTTGATTTTTTTTGTAAATTTTAGTTAATATAAGATAAAACAAGCGACCTGGAAAACTTAAATGAAAAAATTCTTTTTCTTTTCCATCGTTTTGTTGTTGTTGAAAAACAAATGTAATAATTTTTAATAATATATAATACAACATACAACATATTATGCACCGGTGTGTGATATATTGTTGACAAAAGTAATTTTTCTTTTACCTTTTAGGCAGGAATTTTACTAAAGATTTACAGACTTTCCTTTTATAATTTATAACAACAAAAAAAAAATATATATTTTTAAGTGAGGAAGAATTATAAAGGTAAATGTAATATGTTTTTTTTATATATATAGATTTTGATCCTTTAAATATAACATTTTAAAATTAAAAAAAAAAATTTATGTATGAAAGGATATACAAAAGTGTGTACAGACTATTAAATTTTAGGATATTATTTTATGTAAAATATTTGTTTAGCGAATTAATGTGATATGTTTTTTGTGTAAAATATAGGTAAAATCTGTTACAAGAGGATTTAAAAAAAATCTTTTAACAAATGGTATGTAAACGGTTTCAGCAGGGAGATTGATATACCAGCTTATCAGATATTTATAAAAAAAACATCTTGTATATATATCTATATATATATATATTGTAGAATCAGCTGTATTTGATTTTCTGTAAAGCAATAAATAATTTTGACAATTATATATTCTATACTAATAAATTAAGTTTAATAAATTTTCTGGATTCGAAGATCCTCTATAATAGCTACTGGTCCCTTCTCTGCTGACATATTTTCTAATTATTACAAAATATATGGTAAGTATAATTTAATAAGTGATGTAACATAAAAATTAATTTAAATTTATAGGTCAGAAAACTTCTTATAGGCTGGAGCAAATTAAGGTTTCAAAGAATTAAAATTATTATTCTTATAAAATTTATAACCATTTTCATAAATTCAAAATTAATTTTAACACAAAATTAAAATGATTATATACATATAATTATTTTAACAAATATAAATTTGTAAATTTTTCATCTTCCTTCTTCTAAAAAATATAATTATATATTTTTTTTAAAAAATTTTGTTTAGCTATAAAAATTACACGAAATAATTTTCTATTTTATATAAATCTACTCTATATAAAATTGAACAGAATAAGTGGCTTTTTTTTATGATCCCATTATCGTACTTTAATAATGTTGTTCAACAGACAGATAGAGAAAAAAAATATGACTATACTAAATATTTGAAATTTCATTTTCTTAAATTAATTAAAATAGAAAATTCTTGTATACCAAAAATTATCTAATTTAAATGTTTTTTAATATAATAAAAGGATAATATTTATGATATTACAAATAATATATTATATTGCTACAGTCAAGTAAATACAATTTTATAAAACATAAACATTACATACAACAAAAAATGGTATTAATTCAAAGTAAATATCTCTTTATTGATTCAAAAATTATATTTTTAGTTTTTGCAAATTTTGTGAGAAAACAACCCTTATATTATTTTTTTTTTTAAATATAAATAATTTTTCTATTTGCTTATATTTTTTTTGAATGGTGTTAGAAAAAATATAACCTTTCTATTTACCCCATATACTATCTACCATTAGTTAAGTAACTTTCTCATTACAACTACTATACAAAATTCCTACACTATATATTGTGTGTTTATAATCCATATAGGGGTTGGAAAAAAAGGATATAAATATAAAGAAAACAACATTGTTTTTAATATTTATGAAGATACTTAGAAGTCTTAATTTGTTTTTTTGTATTAGGCATTTATCGCCGCGGAATTTCTATTTAATTTTTTTGTGAAATTCTTTTTGGTTGCGATTTTTTAGTATTATATAGTAAAAAGAATTAAGCTTACAACGATAATATAAAGTGGGAGAATTGTTTGAAAGATATTATTTGTCTTTTTATTTAGTTTTTGTTTACATATACAAAATTTATTTTTCAAAAACAATCCTTTTTTTAAAGTTTATTTAAAATAAGATTAAATGAATTTTTTTGGAAATTTCAAATATCCTGGTATGAAAGTTTTCCCTTTTTTGTTTGGGTTTTTGGTAAATAGTAATTAAACTTATAACACTTTTATAGATATTAAATTGAAATGAAAATTTTTTTTGAATATTTTAAAGCTTTTCTAAATTGGAATTATATTTTTCCGTTTATTTAATTTTTTTTTTTTGGTAAGAATTTATTGACAGTAGAGAGATTTACAATATTAAATGGATTTTTGTTAACCAAATTTTTTTTTTTTGGATTATAAGATTTAATTTTTGAATTTTTTTTTTTTGTTATGTAAACACAAATCGAAATTTTTGGATCAATTTTTAGTAATGGATTTCAAATTTTATATATTTTCAATTTGAAAAATTCATTTTATTTTTTTTAAAAAAAAAAAGAAGTTGAAAATTGTATAACAAAATGACAATGTTTTTATTTCCAAATATTTTTATATAATTGAATTTTTTGACTATCTGTCAGGGCAGGCAACATAATGGATGAAGGTAAGCTAAGGATTTTACTGGGCTGTAAAAAGGAAAAACAAATTATTGAGATTCATTAATTTATAAATTCTGCTTGAATTTTATAATTTTGGAGCCATAAATACAGTAGTAACGCTACAGTTGATCCGTTTGTAATTAATTAATTTCGTTAATAATTTTGTGCAACAAAACATGTCAAAAATTTTCTCTTAGACTGCAAAAAAAACTACTAATATAATTTTTCTCAAATTTTCTTTTACATTCGGACCATTTTTTAAGTCCATCCCAGGATTGAATTTTTTCAAATTAATTAAAAGTTTCTCCCTAAACAAACTAAATAAAATTCTATACGAAAATAATATATGAAAAAACCATTTTTTTTTTCATAATTCAATTAAATTATGCATGTAAAACGAATTCATTAAATGTCCATTCAATTTATACAATCAATTGTCTGTCAATTACACAGATTTGAAACCATATATTATACAATAAAAATGTTGATATGCAATCTGTATTTTACAGAAAGGAAAACCAATTGAAACAATATACATAAAAACATAAACACATTTGTACACATTTATTGTTAAAACTGATTCGGTAACAAATCGCTATAGTTATAAGGATTTCATTTCTATTTTTGTTGTCATTTTTAATTCATTTTTTTTTTTCGAAATCATCTCAAAAGTCAAAAAACAAATCAAAGCAAATTAAATCTATATAACTTTGTCCAATCAATTTCAACGAATATTTGACATTATATTAATTTTTGTTTTAAATACTAAAAAGATAATTGATTTTCCAAATAATATAACTCAAAATATAACTCAAAAATTGATTAAAATTATTTTATTTGAAAATTTATTGCAACATTTTGTAATAAAATATTAATGCGAAAATACATAATATACTAAATTTTTAATTACTATACAAACATAAATTGTAATTAGTCTGGTAAAATTATTAATAATTTATTATTTGTCATTTACAATTTTATATTAATGTAGAAAATAATGTATTACATATATACTAACAAAAATATATTGATTTTTATCTGTATACAAATGCGTAAGTACATAAATATAAAAAAAAGATATTGTTTTTTTTACATTAAACGCCGTAGGAGATACAAACAAAATTCAGAAGAACAGGAAAAACCGATAGAAAAACAGAAGAGCAACATTTATTGCAACAGGTAGTTTAAAAGAATATTAACATTATTGTTATTAGTATGTAGAACAAGACCCTTAAACCAAAATCATATCATGTCGAAAGTGGTTATTTAGCAATATGCTTTTAAATATTACGTATATAATTTTCTCCACCTGTTACGTTTTAAGTAATTTTGTATTTTGGTAGTAGAAATTGTATTTATTTCGAAATAATTTAATTAATTTACTAGAATTTAAAGTCTGTATACATCTGAATTTAAGAAGTCATATTCTGAATGCTCACTCTAAAATTGTTACGTAGATTATGTAAATAATGAAAGTAACCTTTAAATTTGTTACATAAAAATTTCCATTCTGAATTTTAATCCATATAAATGTAACAAAAATATATATATAATTTATATTATAATCTTGAAGCAAAATTCGTATATCCTACACATTAAGATCAAAATGTCCTTCTAAAAATAATAAAATTGGAAAATAAAACTTAAAATTCTATCCTTAAAACTGTTCCAAAAAATATAAAAAATCCTTCACGTACTAAACCTAAACTAATAATAATCTCATCTATATTTTTTTTTTTCGTGAAAATATTTTTTAGGCACAGATCACAGACGCACACATGTTGAGTTTAATCACATAATTAAAATGCCATTTTATGGATCTAATTTACATATTTTTGTTTTTTTTATAAATCAAAACTTGTTTTAAAACAAAATATTCCGCAATACTTCCGAATAAAGATTGTACAGCTTATTAAGGACATGTAGTATCAGAATTATAGGAAATTTTAGTGTTGACAATGAAGCTGGATTTTATGGTGTAGTAGAAATATATTTTTTAAGTTACAGTTTGGCTAAAAGAAGTCTAGTTCTTTTAGTTCAACTTTACAATTTTCTATTGTGCACAATATTTGGATCTACACTTCACAGAACAGATAAAAAGTATAACCACCAGAAAAAGAAAATTAAATTCCTTTTAAATCATATTTTCCTCCAAAAAATATATAAAAAGAAAATCATGTATTTCACCATTATGAAAATAACATTTTACTTTTCATACAAATAAAATATTTATGTAATTTTATACTTTATAATTTTCATTATTCAATTATATTACAAAACATTTATATAAGCATAAAGATTGAAACTAGTTGCTCTTTTCTATATATTTTTAGACAAAAAATTCTGTTTGTTTATTTGTTGTCTTTTAAATTCCAAAAGAAACATAACAAAAAATAATAACATGTTTCGAAAATAAAAACAGAAAATCCTTTCTGACAGCAAAAAAAAAAAAAATAAAATAAAAAATATAAAAATCCTTGTATATAAAATATAATTAAAATTCAGTTCACATAACAATTGATCAAAATAACATTATGGTATATCACAATGTGCACATTTATGTATTCACCTTCTAAAATGTGTATAACAGTAATGTTTATTTTTCACATTTATATATCGAAGGAGAAAAAAAAAATTATATATTACCAAAAGTCTTAGAAAGCACTTGAATCCCCGACCCATCCTTGCAACCAACTGTATAAGATTTGAAAATGACAAGGAGTTCTTCTTTTTTTAGAGCGCACAAAGAAAAGAAATTGTTTATTAATTTGTTTTTTTTTTTCTACTTTGCTTCTTGAAAAGGACGAAAATAGAAATCATCATTTTTACAGTGAAAACATAAAGGATGATCACTTGTCACCACTTAATTCAATTCTCACGGAAGTTTTTTTTTTTCCTCTTTATATCATTTTCATAGAGAAAAAATGCCTTATTTTATATACTAGATTTAATGTATGTTTATTATAAAGTGTGTGCACAAATGAAAAATCACTTATACAACAATAGACTAAGAAATATTATTAGTTATATTTTTGTTTGTCTTTTAATGGGATATATCATGTATATATAATATTTACAAAATGATGATATAGAAACTATTGCCAAACACCCAAATTGATAACACATAAAAAAAAAGGCCAAAAGTTTTCTAACAAAAATTCCAAAGATTATCTAAAAAGGATAAAAATTTACACAAATATGTATACATTACGAGTATATACATATATTTATAGATATAGTATAAGAGCCCTACAAAGAAAATAAAGATAAAATTCATAACATTAATGTTTATGATTTATGAATCAACACCAAATATAAATAATGATTTATGAATTGACTATAAGAAAATTGTTTTCCAAACAAAAACAAGAAAATTATTTCTGTGGCTTATAGATGGATATTTATTATAATATAATTATAGTTTAGGATCTGAAAATATTAACACATATATTATGTACTTATTCAGAAACATTTCGAAAAATATTTTTAGAGTCAACTATAATTGCAAGGATGGCAAATGTTTTGGAGAAAAATTTGGATCGAATAATTAACACTAATTAGTAATCTTCACAATATTCTATTAAAGTTTTTGCTTAACATTTTAATTAATTTAATTCATCAGGAAATTTGTCATTTAACATTTAGGACTAATGCTTTATAGCTGAACTATACCAGATATCCTGTTCGAAATATAACATTTTTTAATAAAAATTTATTCCTTTGAATAACAAACAATTTCCATTTTTATTATGATTAGCATTTTTGAAATTTATTTCTGCCTCATTATACTATCGCAATATGTCAATACTTTCACTTTCACAATAATTGTTGATAGCTCTTCGTCTATTTAATATAATATAAAAATTGTACCAGTTAATATTGAACACATTGCGATGAACTTTATACTAACTTAATCGTATATCAAAAAAAAAAAAAAAAATGATGTTAAGGATAAAAATTCAGATAAAATAAAAATTTCTATAAACATTATATCGTTTATGTATATATTGCATATATATATGTATAGGTAATTGCCATGTATACATACATATATATTGATGTTAAGAAGGGATTCTGAAGGAGTCAAGTTCTTTAACAGCAGATAAGTCGTAAATTTAATAAGGAGATAATAAACAAATAAAGTATGTGCTTTTAATGCTTAATTTAGCGAAATAAATGGGTATATATAATAAGTATAAATGTATATATAGAATATTATTTATACATATTAATAATTTCCTTTTACATACATAGATATGTATACACATATGTATATATATATATTAAATAAAATAATAGAATAATAATATAAATTGAAATTTTTGAAATAAAATAGACATAATTAAGATTTATTAATATATATTAACTTTTTAATCAAATTTGAAGATGATATCTTGGAAAATATTTTGTATATAAGAAATGAAATTGTTTGAACAGAAAATGGTAAGAAAATTTTTAATAGAAAAGTTTAAATAAAAATTTATAGAAGTATATAAATGAATTTTTCACATACAATTATAAAAATTTTCAGTAGACAATTATAAATGAATTATATCATTAAGGAAATTTTCTTCATTAAAATATTAATTACCTGATTTATTTCTAAAATAATTTTTACAATTAAATATTTCATAATTTTTTTTTTTATTCCTTAAATCGGGACAATAATAATTAGAATATAAACCCATTAATAATATTTATATATAAATAATAATGAAATGTACAAAAAAGATTTATAATTATTATTTAAAATTACTTTTTGAAAAAAACAAACAAACAAAAAATTTTGGAGGATAATTAATAGTAAATAATTTATCAAATTTATTATATATAATTTAATGTACATAAAAAAAAATTTCAGATATAATTTAAATGATCCAGTATTGGGGCTTAGTAAACATTAGTCCATAAATTTCATATTTTTGGGGCATAAATTTTCATTAAAAGTATCAACTAACGTAAAAAATTTTAGAATTTAGTGAACACTTATTAAAAATATTGATTACAAATAAATATTTTAAGTAATTTATGTATGTATTAAAAATTAATTTATAGTCTAAACTCTAAACTATACTATAAACTCTATAAATATAATATCAGGAGGATAAATATTTGTCGCTACAAAAATTCATGTCTGCAGACCATGTATCCTCATCTTTGTGTTATTTTTTAACGATAAAAGATTAAAAAAAGATTTACTCGATTAGCTTATTAATTATATTTTATTACCAAAAAAAATTTAAGGGCATACTTAATGAAATTAAGGATTATTTTTAAGGGGGAATACAAAAAAAAATATTTCGTTGTGAATTTCTTTAAAAGAAGAATAGAAAAAGAATGGATTTTGTTTTAAAAGGACCAAAACGTTGATTACATAATCCTCTAATAACAAAATCTTAATTCCTTTTTTTTTGTATTTGAAAAAAAAAAAAAGGAAATCAAAATTAAATTTTTAAATAAAAAAAATCTACCACATTTAATATTAAACTAAAATTTTAAATTAATTTTCAATCAAATATTTAATTATTATACGAATTATAAAATTAATTTAAATTGAATTTTAAAATAATTTCAATTTTAATTGATTTTTTTTTTATTCAATTATAATTAAATTTTGAATAATACCAAGATTAGTTTTTAAGTCCTTACACAGGTTCGAGGTTAAATTTCTGTGACTATATAATTCTGAAATATATAAATGAGTAGAATAATTCTATATTTTATGTAAATCACAAATTCGAAATTATACTAAAATTAAAGGATTTAAAACATTAAAACATTATTAATAATATGTTCATTAAAAAATCACTTAAATATTTTAACTATGTTTCCTTTTTATTACACCCCAGAAAATTAAATGACATTAAAATTTCACGCTTAATAAAAAAAATTCTAACAATAATTATAAAAAAAAAAAACAATTTTCCTAACAATTATACAACATAATTTAAACCGAATGAGAATATTATTTTAGTTTTCAAATTTTAAATTGCACAATGAATGAAAAATTATTCTAAAATGAAAAATCTTGAAGGCAAAAATTTCAATAGGAAACGTTGAAAAATTGAAAAGTTTCAGTTGAATTTAATTTTTGTTTGACTATCGAACTAAGAAGGACATAAGACGTAGTTCAATTTGTAGTACACTTTATTTGTAGTTCAATTCGAACAAAATTTTAGCTTTTTTAAGTCACAATTTTGTGATTTATATTTTAAAGTTTAACTCAAATCACTTAAGAAATTTACTGATTGGCAGCTTTTAATTTTCCCAAGCATAAAATTAATTTTAATTTCCCAAGCATAAAATTAATAAATACTCATTTAGTATAACATTGAGTATATTCCTCTATTCCTAACCAATTATTACTTAATTTACCAATTTACATTTTAACTATTCGTATATAATTTTTTTGGATTTTCAAACTTGAATCCATTTAAACTAAAATATCGCATATGAACAACCAAAAAAGCAAAATAAAAATATACGAGAATAATTTTTATTTTATCCTTTTTCCTACGGGTTGGTTACACTTCTTGTTTTATTTGTGCCCTACATAAAACATACATTTAAAATTACACAAACAGCAAAATTCGCCGCTAAATATGAAAATATCCTTTTTTTTTAAAAAAAAAAAAATAATTTTTGTTTTTTAATATAATTTTTTTTTCTGCTGTGGGGTTAATGGATTAACACATTGTGTCGCCCCGAAAAAAAGCAACAGAAAAAAATTGTGTCATAATACTTTTATTAATATTAGTTTAAAATCCGGAAATTCCTTTTAAGATAAAAAAAAAACACTTTATGGTTTGTGTTTAATTTATTACGTAAGTATGTATAATGTTGGGGGAAGGATATATAAAAACTTTGTTTTCTAATTTTTGTATTAAAGATTATTTATATATTTAATATAAAGAGCAAATTTATTGGTTTGAGTTATATTTAAAAATGAAGGTTATATTACTTTAATTATTATGTTGTTTAACATACCTTCAGGTTTGTGGTATATTTAGGGGTGAAAATTTAGGGAAAAAACCAAAAATAATTAATTTAAAAATGTCATATAATAAAAATTAATATGAAACTTGGAATTTATTTAAAAGGATCATATATAATTAACCTTTAATGAATTTTCTGTTAAAGTGCTGTTAAATTTGGCAAAATTTCTAACAGGATAGAATTTCGTAAGAGTTAAATTTAATGAAATTATAGTAAGGATAATAGAATTTCAAAAAGAATTCTAAATTTTTGTGTAAATTGATTTTTACTAATTTTATTATACTTCAAGTAATATTTTTATGGTTATTGTGAAACCCAAATCAAAATTATTTAGTTATTATATTTCAAATAAAATAATAATATAATATAATAATTTCACTTACATCACGTCCTTTTGCATGTAACATATCAAATGTTTCAGCTCGACTGCATACATTTAATAATTTAACTGGTTTACGTACAACACTTATACAACTACCAGCCCTTGAACGTAAATCAGCTGATAATTTTCTTTGTGTATTTCTTGGTGTTGGTGATAATTCTCTAGTACGAGATGATGATTTATCTTTATTATCACCACTATCACGTCCACGTTCATTATTATCATCATTATTATTTGGTATTGCTATACTAGGTCGTTTTTTTGTTAATAATAATTGTTGCTGGTCAATAATATTATTATTATTACGATTATTTTTACCAATATTATTATGATCAATAATTATTAAATCATCATTTTTATTATTACCAATTTTTCGATTCAAATCAATATTTTTATCTTTAATCTGTTGTTGTTGTTGTGATTGTATTGAACGTACAGAACCATTTGGTACTTGAATTGAATCAACAATTCGATTATCTTCACCACCACCACCACTACTACTACTACTATTACTATTTCGACCAGTTCCTGAAACAACAACTTTTGTTGTATATGATTTTTTTTGTTGTTGTTGTGTACTACTAGCACCACTAACAGAATTTACTATCGTAACATTATTATCATCATTTTGTTGTTGATGTTGCTGTTGTTGTTGTTGTTGTCCATTATCATTTGTTGTTGGTAATTTATTTAATTTTTTTTGTCCAATTTTTAAATGTTCTAACATTGAATTTAAATGATGTGACATCATGAGATAATATAATAATTATCCTTTATTATTGAAATTATATACTTCAACATATACCAAGGATATAATAAGAGTATATATAAATGTATTTGTTATTTTTATCTTGACAATTTTTTTTATAAATCAATTATAATAAATTTAATTTAAAAACTTTGCTTTTTAATGTTATCTTTACTTTTATTTACTTTTTGATTTTCTTGTTACAAGTTACAAGACAAAAAAAAAAGTGATGATTTTGGTGTTTTTTCCTGTTTTTTTTTTCTATATTACTAAGTCAAATACTTTTAAAAACAAAATATTCCATTAAATTCTAAAATAAATATACATGAGTTTTACTTTTTTTTGTTTTGTTCTTATAGTCCTCGTTGAATATTGGGTTATTTTAACTTTTCATATCCATCAAATCACGGTTTCAATCACACAATTCTGTATACACAAAAAAAAAAATTTCCTTAAAAAATATAAATTTTTTTTACTCCTTTTTTTCCCTTTTTATTTTAACAATACGCTATAATATTTTATAAGCATATGTTTAAAATCCATAAATTGAAACAAATAAAGAAAAACTTGATCGAAAATCCTTTTTGATAATATTCAAAAAAACAAAAAAACAAAAAGTAAGAAGTAAGAAAACAAAAATAACGTTATTGAAATTTAATTCGAAAGATATTTTTTCCTCCTGTTTTTATTTCACTTTTGATAATATATAATATCCTTTTATATATTGTAGTACATATATTGTTAATGTTGGAAAAATTGAATTTTCTTGATTCTGTAAAGAAGAGAAGAAAGAAAAATAAAATTGAGTAAATGAAAAATTGTTAAAATTATTATTTAAACTTGTAAAAATGGAAAGGTAAAATATATATTTTTTTATATTTGTTTTATTTTAACGTCCTATTAACTTTTTTTTTGTAGAATAAATAATATTTTTTTGCTTTTAGTTTATTGTCTTATACATTTTTTTCTTAAATAACAAAACAACTACAAGATTTTTGCTTGTTTTTCGAAAAAGCTTTATTAATATGCAATAAAAATCAAAAATAAAAACCATCAGGAAGAAAAAAATTGAAAAGAAACAACAATCGTATTTATGAGATAGATTTAAATTGAAGAGGGCAATAATTTTTTTTTGTATCCCCATAAGTATATATAAGAACGAGAATTTACCATCATCATGGTATAATGTGTCATAGAGTTGGAAATGTAAATTGTTATGTCGGCAGGAATTATCTTATTTATCAGCTTCTTAGAAAGTTTAAATTGAAATATTTCATAATTTTTCAAGAACTTGTATGCTTCGAAGAAGATAAATTTATCCTGTCACAGGTATTTCACATTTACATACGTCAAATTAAGATTTAAAATAGCTAATTATTTTATGGTGCAATAAAAGGACATTAAGTGGCGGTCCTTATATGAAAAGTAATAATATCTGTAATTATGGATTAATTTACTGAATTAAATGCCTCTTACTTTTTCTATTATCTTCCAGACGATGAATATGTAATATCGCCACAAATCGTGACATTTATGAAAGGTTAAAAAAAAAACTTTTTTCCTATATTTTTGAATAGAATATTTAAAAGGAATTAGAATTGGTAAATAATTCTAAATTACATAACAGATGATTACACAATTTTCGGTTACCGAATGTTGTCCGTAAAATAGACTTTTAACCTTTTCTACATCTTTAAATAAACTTTACATATAAAATTTTTTCTAGCTCCATTTTTAAAGTAACTTTAACAGTTTATTTTGCCTTATAATATTTTTTTTTTGTAATATAGAAACAAAATGTATAAGGATAACAAGAAAATATAAAATTCTCTGTTTAATGTTTATATTTACGTATAAGAATAATCGTTTTAATTTAACGCATCATATAAGCTATCTAGGGAGCGTGATATGAAATAAATATAAACGCATCAAAAATAATTCTTACTTATATTTTTTTTCTGTGTGTGTTTACGAGTAACATTTTCTTTTTGGACCTGAGAAGATAAGAAATTTTTTTTTTGTAGCTAAAACAAATTCAAAAAATGTAAAACAGTTTTTTTTTTTGTTTGGATTTTCTCTTCTAATTTTAGAAAGAAATATTAAATTAAATCAAATTTTATTTTTATTATTAAAATATGCAAATAAATGAAATTAAATTTTTTTTTTAAATTAATTTTTTTTGATTAGCTCTTTGATTACAATTTCCTACATAATAACTGGTAATTATGAATACTGCTAGTACTTGAAAGTAATGTGCGTGAAATAGACTCTAATTTTATTAGCTCACCTATTATAAAAATATATTTTTTTAAGTATTTTACTGTACAAGCATCATGAAAGATCAGGAAAGATAGAAAATTTTCCATACAATTTGATTTCAAAAAGAAAAAAGGATTTAACTAATTTTACATATTCAAATTCAAATTCAAATTTTACAGCATGTACTATGGGATTGTGAGGATGATGGTCACAATTTTGTAATCGTTCTGGTTTGTTATATATAATTTACCAGTCACTGATTCACAGATGTAATAAAAAATTATCACCTATGCATTACCAAAACTTTTTGCATATAATAATACCACTTCAAAATTTCTAGTCATTCATTACAAATACTAAATTTTTGCTTCGTTCAAAATTATTGGATATAATTTTTTTTTATTTACCATCTCTATAATTTTTAATTTGTAGTTAATTCTGTGAGTATTATGAGATTAAATTTACCACAAATCGGTTTATCTTATTAAAAAAAAGGAAATTCTACTTATATTTATACAAAATGTCTACAAATTATATAAAATATTATATGCCTCTTGCATATTATTTATTTAACCATGTGTAATGTTTTTGGAATTGTATAAAAGTACAGAGAAACATTTTAAAGACCAAAATTTTATACTATGAAATAATTTAGATTTAAAAGAATAATTTTCATATTTATAATTTTTTTTAATCATTCATAATTTATTTAAATACTTCGAATATAAATTTTTAATTTCTATCAATTAAAAATTCCTTTTTAAATATGGAAAATATTTTCAAAAAATTATGACAAACATTTCGGAATAATTAAAGTAAATTTTATAAAGTTTGGTAAATTAAGAAATAAATATATGAATAAATTTTGTACAAATATTTCAACTGAAAATAATTTAATTAATTCAAGGAAATAATTCTTCAAAAATTTCATATAAACTTTTTGACATTTTATATGCTTCAATAAAACTGTTTTTTTTCTTAAATAATATTCAAAATGTAGATTTGATCTTGAAATATATATTTGTCAGTTGGTGATTTTGATTGGAGATTGAATATATATTGATTGCTCTATTGGAAAATAGATTAACATTAAAATTAATTTACAATAAGTTTTTTCCATTTATAATTGATATAGGGGCGATTAAAATTAGAATTTCAAATAATATTTTGTAGAAAATTTAAGGATAATTAAGGGTAATAGTCACACAATATAATAATAATCTTTTCTACATTAATCTATTACTTTATAATTAATTCCTTTAATATATTCCCATCATCCTCACAATCCCATTTTAAAACTTGGATTCTTACTCTATAAGTTCCCTCTAATTCCAAAAATATCCTTTAATTAATTTATCTCCTAAATTCTCAAAATCGTTAGTAATAATTGAAATAATAATTTTTCTTTTTTTTCGGGCTTTTCATTTTATCAAAAATCAAATAAATTTCATTATAGTTAATTAAGTAATTTTCTTCTACGAAATGAATCTATAAAAAATAAAAAGATCAAGTAATTTTGATTTCCGCTTCATAAGATCCTTTAAAAATATAATACATATAAATATTATATAAAATTGCATATTGTCAAAGTCCTTTTTTTTCTGATAAAATATGGTAAATAATTATTTGTCTTTTATTTTCAAATCGATAAAATATAAAATCGAAAAATGAGGGCAAACTCAAAAAAAAAAATAAAATAAAAAAGAAAATGAAAACATATTGAAATTTATTTATTTTTATTTAGATACGCACTTTACGTTTATATATTTAAACTTAAATAATCGTATTTCTTCTCTGTTTAAGTTTATTTATATATAAAAAAAAAAAATTGTGTATGGATTTCAAATTCTTCTATTTTGGATATAAATTTTTGTTACATTGTACGATTTTTTATTCCTTTCTCCGACAAAAAAAGGGAAAAAATCGGAGAAAAATTATTGAATAGATATAAATATATAAGACAGGATGAAAAAAAAAACGGTTAAGAGATAAGTTGATAAATGTATAAAAATTCCTTTTTTATTTTGGAGACAAATTTTTTTTTTATTTTTTTTAAATAAAAGAAAGAAAAGGAAAATGAAATAAAAGTAGGTATATCCTTGCAATTGTAAATAAATAAGAGAAGTTCTTAACCAATATAATTTTTTTTTTCACCAATACGTTTTTTTTTTGTATTTATACCTTATAACATCAAAATCAAATATTTTATATTTGTATCCTTTTTGGGAAATTTCTGATAACTTTTTAACTAAAAAATAGTATGTTAAATATTTTTAGTTTGTCTGTTTGTCTGTTCCACATCAAAATTGCCATTTTTTACTGTATGTAGTAAATGTCAAATATTAACCAGGTAACAGAAGAGATATTCAACATCTAAATATACATAATTAAACATTGAAAACCTCAACATAAATTAATAATTATAATTATTAAATAATTAATTTTGTAAATTTTAATTTTTCAATTTCAGCTTTCACTAATCAAAAAATCCTATAATTATGAAATAACTGTCCCAACTGTGCTATCAAATTTTTATATACCAAGGATTTTAAAATATATTATATAAAAATATAAATGAAAATACAAAAAAAAAATACCTTTTCTGTTTGCTTTACTTTGGTATAGTTTAAATTTTCCTCCCTTTTTTTTTGAGGTACTAAAGTATATTTATAAAAATGTAAATACAATTTTCTTTTATGAGGAAATCTAAAGGAAATTGAAAACATTTTAATGTTATAAATATTTCCTTATTTTATATTACATTTTAACAGAAAAAAGAAATAGTTTACTTTTCAAAAATTTTATTTATAATTCAATTTACTTTAAAATTTACTTTATCTTAATTAAGTAGACAATATTTTTATCTCATAAATTTTCAAATTTTGTTATTTTAAATTGTAACCGAAAATTTGACCCATCGAAGTTAATTCTCATGTATTAAATATCAATTAATTTAAATAAACCAAAAAAATTTTTGTTTTTTTTTATCATTATTTAATTTGCTTACACAATGAAAAGAAAAATGACAGAAAATGGTCAACATAAAAAAGGACACTTTTCAATAAAAGGGACTTCAAAATAACACAACAAAATAAAAAACATTTCAAGACAATAAATCAAATTGAAGTATTAAATCATTTTATGGGTATTTAAATAAGATTAAATTAGATATTTAGTAACAATTTTTGATTATTTAAATACTTTTTCAAAACAAAATAAAAAGTATTTTAATACCTTAAAAATGATTAAATGTTTTTTTGAAATTTATAAAAAATGTGTTTATAAAACTTATTTTTTAAATATACTAAAAACAAATATTTCAGGGAAAATACATAATAATAACATTGAATTGAAAGTTAAAGGAAATTTTTGTGTAAGCCAATCAGGATATTAAAACAATAGAGAAAGGAAGAAAATTGCAATTAGTTAAAATGGTAATAACTAAATTTTGGTATTATTATCTAAGACATTATTTTATGTTTCTTAATTTTGGGTATAGTATGTACAAATTTTTTGAGATTATATTTAATTGTGAATATTATTAGGATGGTATACAAGAAAATACAAATATTTAAATACAATTAATTATTGTCATCCAGGAAAAAGGATTCAAATTGTAATTATAAGAAAAAACTTTAACAAAATAAAGGTATAAATATTTATGTGCCATATATATAAAGAATTAAGTAATTAGTTCAAATAGTTTAAGATCACATAATCATTAGCTAATTAAAAATATAAATATATTAAATATTTTTCAATACAAATAAAATCCTAATTAAACCTGAAACGTAAACGTATATATTTAATGTTTTACAATCACCAGAAACTTTTTGAAATTTATATAGAGTTTAGATATAATTAATAGCAATAAAACTGCTATACTATAAAGTCTTAATTTTAACATTAAAGTTTTCCATAAAACTTATATGTCCATTATGAAAATAATTACTTGAAATTTCAGATTCTATGTAAAGTTAAATCAAATGAAATGATATAAAATTAGAAAAATAAAAAAGTAATATAAATACAGGATTAAAGATAAAAAATTGTATAGTTTAATTGAGTAAATTTTTTGAAGAGTACTTTTTCATTATGTTTTTTATGAACAATAAATAAATACACTGGGATAAAGTTTCTTATTTTTTTTTAATTTCCAAACTTAAACTTAAATATTGTGCAGGTAAAAATCATTTCAAAATATTAAACTACTGACATGATTCACATACGAGTATATAAAAAAAAAGACGCAATTTAAGATAATGGAAAAAGCAAGAGAACAAATGTTTGTTTTATGTATTTTTAAAATCTTTCGTATGTGTTTTCTTTTTTTCAAACTTTAAACTCATCTACTTTTCATTCAATTTAGAAAATTAACTTTCTCAAAAGAATTTTGTATCTTGATTCTTTCTAAATTCTCCTTCATATAATTAAGAAATTTCGTTGAAAAATACATTAAATTTATGAAATAATTTTATACTAAAAGAAGTAAACCTTTAAATTAAATAATCACGAATATGTTTTATATACCAAATTCAAGATGTAATCTATTTAGTTTCATAATGAATTAACTTTTTAATTGTAGTTTTAAAATTAAGGATTTTATGGATCAATATTCAAAATTACTACCAGATTTTGGTGCATTAATTTGGTATATACATGAAATTTTTGAAGACTTTTAGACGACAGAATGGTCTTAAAATCTTCAAAAATTTCATATATATACCAAATTAATAAATATATATATATATAAAGTCTACAAAGAGGAAACCACCTTCTGGTCTCTCTAATATATTCTTATTGATAAAAGTAAATGCATTTTTTTTGTTAATCACAATTTTAAATTAAGCAAAAGCATTATTTGAGATAAATCAAATATCAAGGATATAGTTATAAAAGCCATAGCATAAATTTTAAATTAAAAAAAAAAACTTATTGACTGTCAAACTATTTTATTGGATACTGAATGCAATATTGTTTACACTATATCTAAAATGAAATCAACAAATTATGTGGAGTGTATCTAAGGGAAACTGTTAGCAAATATTTAACTAATAAATAACATGTTCAAATATTTATATAATATTGGCTAAAACTAATACATATGAATTAAATTTAGCTGAAATTTCAAGTATTATGTCAACAATAAATAATAATTTTCAAACCTCTGATATATAAAGAAACAAATTTTGCAATATATTTTGTAATATTTTTCATATATATTATCAAGAATTTCACCAATTTTGTTTCCTATAAAAAAAAATGGAAATATGTATAACATATTGGCATTTATGTATAAAATTTATGTCCATAATTTAAATTTTTCTTGTATATCCCAAATATATCTGATGATATAAAATATGCAAATTCTCATGCATATATCAAAATGTATATTGCAATATTCTAAAAAAGAAATGCAAAACAAAATATGTTAATATGATATTTCCAATTAAATTGCATGTCATATAAAATTACACATTTAATGTTACACTATATAATACTTTGGAAACAAATGATATATAAAATATACTAAATTTTAATAAAATAATCGATTCATATATTTAAAAATATATAATATTTTTGTCTGGATAATTTGTAAATAAAGTTATTGGTAGTACTAGTTATCATCATATTTTATTTATATTGTGTTCAATTTATAATTAAATTATTTAAAAAAATTAATTTATTATCCAAAATTAATATCTCACCTTTGAAAAATCTCTAATAACTCAATTTTTATTATACTAAGTATATATTACAATTTAATCTGATTAATGATTCTAATCATTTAAACTAATTAATTTTGTTATCAAAATCAGAGTATATATTTTAATTAATTTGTTAAAGATTTCTCAAAAAAATATCATTTTCCATTTAATCGTGCCAAAACAAAAAGTAATATTAAAGTTTTCATAACAAATTTTTATCAAGTTTTGTATCAAAAATATTTATTTTTTTATACTACAACTAACAACAAGTTAAAATGATAAATGAATTTAGATTTTAGTATATATACCTAATAATCGTTATTTCATCTGTTTGCCCTTAAAAAATAATTATGTAATAATTACACGTTTTGATTTTCATGAAAAGTATAATTGTATAATTAAGCTTTTAAAAATAAACTTTACCATCCTACGATAAAATTATGTGAGAGTATAAAAATAAATATAGTATATATCGGAGATATGAATGTGTAAACAGAAAATATAGTCTGTAGATAAACAACATCATTTATAATTAATTAAGATACAAATTTTTTGGGATAATTGTATTGAAATATATTAACTGTTATTATTAATTGGCAAAACAAATTATAGAAACTTCCTTTTAGTGATCAAAACAAATCCATGAAAAAATAAATAGAAAAATAGAAAATAATATTTATACATATGCTTCCATGGCATAGAAAATATCTGTGTGTGAAAATCATCTCTGATTTATGGATAGTTGGGAAAAGAAAAAATTAAAGTATGTTTTTGTCTATAAATATATAATTAATTTTGTACAAGAATTTGAATAAAAATGAAATGTCCTAGTTTACTCAATTCTAATGAAACTTAAATTAAATATGGAAATATTGTATAAGTGATAATATGCTTATGGTATTTTCAATATTCTTTATGAAGTTTAGACATATTCGTTAGTTAACTAACGAAAAATCTAAGAAATAATTTTTTGTGAATATAAAATTTAAATTAATTTTTAAAATGAAGAGAATAAAAAATTGAAAAAAGTAATCAATAATTGAAAAAAAATTTAATTATTTTATTACCATAAAAATTAATTGAAAAAATGATTAAATATGTAAAATTCCAACTTAAACTAATTAATGTCAATTACAATACTCAAGAGTTTTATTTAATTTTTCAATATTTTATAAAATTATAAAATTTTGAATTTAAATAAAATTTCCATATTTTTCAAGAATATTTGAATATTTTATAAACAATTTAATCTACAAATTTAAGTGACAGCTGACAAATTGCATTACAATTTTTATTTCATTTATTTTTGAATCAATAAAAAATACTGCAAAAAAACTGAGGGAAAATTAAAAAAAAAAGAAAATCAATTTTAAATTGAAAATTATTTTAAATACTAAATGAAAACTATATTATGTTTGATGTATCACATCAAAACATTTTAATGTACTTATGAAGATATCATTTAAAATTTTAGTATACCAAAATTTTATTTACAAAAAAATTATTAATTATATTCTTGATAATATAAATCAAAATGTTATTATGTAATGATAAAAATCTTATCAATTTTATTTTTATGACATTTTGTGTATTTAAAATAATTTTCAATGGAAAAGAATCGATTAAAATCAGAAATTATATTTTGATTTTCTACATGACTTAATCAACAAATAAAAATAATTTCTATTTATATTTATTTATTTTGGAAATTATTTATTTACTTTTCATTTTCAAAATGATATAAAAAAATTCTGGTAAAAAAATATCATAAATAAAATATGGTATCACATGGGTAATTTGTATAATCATTCACCTAAAAAATAATTGTGAATAAGATCTTTAATTATAATTTTAATAATAATTATATGAACTCAAAAACGAAAGTAAAATAATTTTTTTTTTCCAAAAACAGATTTTAAATTAACTTTGGTTATTTTTTTTTTTTCCAAATATAATTTTAAAACGCATCCAATTAATATTTTCACAATTGAAAAATTTGGTAGGTAATTTAAATCAAAGTGATTTTTTTTGTGGTACAAAATTGATTCCTGAAATTAATTATTTAATATTTTGGTTTTTGGGATAAAATAGCAACAACAAATTTCTTTACTCAATTTAGTAGAAAATATTATATTAAACTTGTTATTGCATACCTTTCGGCACTTGTTAATTTTGAGTTTTCTAAATTGTGAACAAATAAGTACTATAGAGAAATGAAGATCTTTATGCAAAAAGGATAAAAGGATAAAAGGATAGTAACGAAAAATTTTGTTAACTTTAGACAGCACATAAATAATAAAACTCAAAGAAACATAATAAATTTATTTATGTATGATTACAACACAATATTTATAGTGAAATTTTTGTGGTGATTTAGAAACTAAATTTTTGGTATAATAATAATTTTTTAGTTAAAAAATTTTGATAAAAGGAAAAATAAATGAGTATATCTTTTTTTTTTATTATGAAATCAATTTGTCAACAAAATTTTAATCTTATTATTAATAAGAAAAAAAAAGGATCTTTTGTAAAGTAATAAAGATAAGCTTTTCCATTCAAAATAAAAATGTTTACCCGAAGAGAAAATTTCATTTTAGACAATTCTTTTGATTAATTTCAGTTTTTTTTTTTCAAATTCAATATTTAATCTTTTATAAATGTTTAGTTTTTCAAATCCGCACAAATAATAAAAGATACTCCTAATAGAATTTTGTGATATTGCAAAAACTTAAATTTTTTATCTAATTTTCTATAAAATTAATTTTTTTTTTGTAATTATTGTCAAAATTTGATATTGTTCAAAATGTAATATCCAGAAATTGAAATTTTTTTTGGAAGTGATTGAAATTTGAGTAGTATTTAAATTTAGTAAGAATTTAACTTAAATCTTTTCGTACTTAAAATTGACAATATAAACCGTGGTAAGAACACACAAAAAAATTACTTTTACAGAATTTATTCGAATAAATCTTTAAAACACAAAATTAAAATATTAAAAATATTAGAAAATGCAAATTTTGCTATGCTTAAAAAAAATTCCATTTTTCTTTTTATCCAAACACAAGAAAAAAAATCTTTAGTAATTTTAAACATGACATCAAAAAATTCATAAGTAGAAGAAAATTAAAACTGATATAAAATTTTGTGCTAAATTCTTTTTGCATAGTTAAAAAAGGATTTCTTTTTTTTTTTTTTTAATAAAATTGTTCCTTGAGGCGTTTTGCTATTTTCCAATGCCCTTTAAAAAAGTAATTTTTGGTTGTAAAGGTATATTATTCATTATTATGTACCATAAATACAATGTCAAAAATTTTTGTAAGGGAGATAATAAAAATGTCATTGAATGGAAATTTTATTAGTGATGAAAATTTAATATGTCCACAGGCAAATATACTTAGTACTTCTTCTATAATAGAAAAAACTCCCAAGTGTATTTTATTTTTGTTAGTTTTGTGGTCCAACAAAAAATTATATTGGCATTGTAAAAGTGTTTCCAATTCAACTTTCGATGAGAAATAAAATATTTTTACCACATATTTTTGGTATACAATATGAAAATTTCCGGTCTGCAATATTGTAATAGTTTATTGATGTGAAAATTATATATGACATTGTGTTTGGAAAATTTTATAGAAATAATGTAAAAGGTCAAAAAAAAAAAGATCGAAAGTTTTATCTATGCTGGTAGATTTGTAAATATTATTAGTACGAATAATGCAACTTAGAAATTTGGTTAATTACATTTCAAATGTAATGAACAAAATAAATTTTTCTGTGAATTTTCAATCACCTTTATTAGAATTTAATGCAAATTTAATCAAAGTGCCAGTAATTTTCAAAATAGCTGATGATTTTTATATATAGTTGTGTTTGGTCCAAAGAAATGAATAGCACAATTATTCGGAAAGGAAAGTAAATTTACTGAAATATTTATGTGAATAGAGAATATAATTAGAATATACAAAATTTTAGAATATAATTAGAATATACAAAAATCAGAATTTTATATTATTTTCCATTTACTTTTTAATTTAAGGAAATTTATGGTAAATTGAAATCAATTTTACCACGTGTGGCAAATGTTTTTCAAGGCTTATTATTAATATGTTGGTTTTAAAATTATAAAATTTTTTGTTATTGCCCTAAAGCCCAAAGCAGATTTTTCTCCCTGCATTAAAAATGAAATTAATTTTGTGTATAATCAAATCCTTTTGCGTTTGTGTAGGCCGTTTTGTAAGAGTTGTGAACCCGCATAATGTTTTGGATATATTTATTTATAAATTAATATATAATTATAATCTAATTAACATTACGATTACATATTTTAACTGATAATTTTTTTTTTTAAATTTAATTTGATATAAAATTAATCCAAAAATCAATTATTACTTTCAATGATACAATTAATACTTAAATAATTAATGAACAATTTTTATTTATCTCTTAAACACAAAACAGACTAGACGAATAATTGCAAATTTGTATTTTAAATCAATAAAAATTAATCAGTAGACTTAAAATAATGTAGAAACAAGAAAATGTTTAATGAAAATAATTACTAGAACACGGAATTATTAAGGTGATTGACAATTTAAGTTAACAATAAATATAAAATATAAAAGAAACATTAATTATGTAATACAAATATTCAAATTCTTTAAAACTTTAATTCCATTCAAAATTAATTTTTATCCTGAAAATAAATATTTCCTCTTACAAAATTTTTTATAAATGAAAATATATACTTAATATTTTTTAATTAAATATCAATGTCCAAGCATCTGATACTGATGGTCAATGGGCCAATTTAATTATCACAAAATAATATAATGTTAATCTTTTATACAGAAAAATAATAATCATAAATTTAATAATTTTAAATCAATTTTATAACATTTGCAAAGTCAAATTTGTCTTTTTACTTTTTAAATTATTGGTATTCTTGTTCGTAAAATCGTTAAAAGACTGCTATGCATTGTAAAAAGACTAATTTCGTTTGACAATGCTTTATAGAAAATTTCGTTATTCAATTTTTTCTTATAATATTTTTGTAACTAAAACTTATGAAGGGAAACAATAAACAAATACATTTTATTATTATTATTTTTTTTTTAAAGAATATCTTAAAGAATAAAAAAAATTTCCATAGAAAAATCTAATTAAAAATTTTTATATTATAAAAATTAATTAAAAAAACACGTAATCTGATATCATCAACAACAGATAAATAAATTTTAAAGTCCAGTCACATTGTATACACAGTAAAAAAAAAATTGTTATTTAACAGATTAACTGTGGTAAATGTCCTCATAATGAATTATGCGTCATTTAATATTTCTTCTTTCAAAGACAAAATTTTTCGTTACATATTGTTCATCATTTTGAAAACCAAGTTATGCGAACAAAATTGTGTCTCATTCCTTTTATATAATAAGTAGGAAAATATTCAGGAAGAACAACTGTCACCTTAGTATAATTTTTGGTTGTAAAATTATAACAGGGTGTAAAATTTCGTTCAAACATTTCACTATCCTTTTGTTACGATAAATTTAGTTAATATAATTTTAGAAAATACTATCCACTTATGGATATAAAGGATAACAATAGTAATTGGCTGTTGACCAGTTCACTTCATATTACACTTTCCTTAATTTTTGATAAATTGGATAAAATATAAATAAATATAGTGCAGACTTAAGCTTCCAAATGCATTACTCAGGAGATAAATATGTCCAATCATTATGTGTCATATACAATTTATTACAAATTTTCGTCATTTACCAGGACAATGCCTTTAATTTGATGAGGAAACAACGATTTTGTGGTGAACCTAAAAGGATACTTTGATTATCCTTTGATCTCACCTTTATAACTAAATCAGAGAGACACTTTATAAAACTGTTAAACATAATTAAAATTTAAATAGAATGTTTAATTGGTTCTATGTGTTTAAATTAAATTAAATTTTATAATAAATTTTCTTTTTTTCTTTCTAAATTAATCTAAACTCTTCTATGGTCCACAAAGATTTAAATTAAAAAAAAAATCTTCTTCTTAACATAAATTTTTTTTAAATAAAAATTATAGAAAAAGTTGCAAATTAAGTTAAAAGTAATTATGGTGATTTAGATAACTTAGGAAGTGAAATTATTTTTTTTTTAAATTAATTAGTCTATTTTAAAAGTTTACACAATATATTTTATCTAAAACTAATTAAGATAATTCTATATTTTCTTCAAGTTTACTGTAATAATTATAATTTAAAAATTCTTTCTATGTTTAATCATTCATAATTTGAATTGCAAAAAAGTATATTTTTCAATTTAATTATAAAGTTTTAAAATTTCAACTGATTTGATTAGTATAAATGTTTTAAATATTAAATAATAAGCATATGTACCCATAAATATAATTATTAGTATTGAAAAAACATAATAATATTCTGTAAAATGTCTTAAATAAATTGTCAGACCAAAACCATTGTGGTAAAAAATCTTTTTTATTGGCTCAATATTTTATACTCTAAATAGATTAATTTCAAAATTATTATTATAAAATTTAATTAGTCATTAGTTTTTATTTCTATATTTCATAAATTTTCATCCTTATACAAAAAATGTATACATATAGTTTTATTAAATCCAATTTAGTATTATGGTTCATTCGATAAACTTTATCAAACCAAAACTTAGTATTTAAAGTTTAAATTTCTCCTTCAAATATTTATAAAACCTTTAATCGTCTTCAAATACCACTAAAATCTGAATTAAAATCATTGCCATTCCTCATTAGAAATATATATTATAGAGAGGACTTAACTATTTATATATGTAATAATAAAAAAAATATCCTTTTTGAATAACACCAAAAATACCAAAATGAAATTAAACATTTTTTTAAGTAGTTTAAGTAATATTAAAATAAACTTTTAAAGCAAAATATGTTTTTTATTTTCAATTAAACAAAAAAAAAAACCAAAAAAGTCCTTTTTTTACTGTGTTGTCGTTTATAAATAAAGTTTTAAGAATCCCGTTTAATTCATAAATTATATCCTTAAAGTATAAAGATTTTAGGCATGTAATAGGTTTTCTATGTAATTTATTCTGATCTAAATATTTGAGTTGTATACGAAAAAATGATACAGAAAAAAAAATTGTAAAATGTGTAGACAAACAATAACATAATTCCATATATAATAGGTCGAATAACAAGAGGATAAATAAAATGCTATTTTTAGATGAAAAAAACTTAAATTATATCCTTTTAAAATCCTTAAAGCTTAATTCAGAATATCACAAACAGATTTTAATTATATTCATTTTGTGTGTGTGTATAAATTCTCTCCTTAAAGATTAACTTTATAAAATATATATGTAGTTAGTTGGAAATTGCAAAAATGTTTATACATAATATTATATTGGTCCTTAAATTCTTTCACATATAAAAAAAAAATAGAAATGATGAAAAGAATACGTACAAAAAATCTTAATTTTAGTTATAATATTTTACAGTTTTTTTTCTTTTTCAAGTATATATAACAGAAGTTTTAAAGTTATAGAGAAAAGAACTAAATTTCAGGTTAAATTTTGGTTGAAAATATGGAAAAATTAATATTCAAAAGAGTGTGTTTTTTTTTTTGTTATGTAAATAGAAAATGGTTCAACAAGTAAAAAAAAAAATTATTATGTAATTAAAAAGTACTGTGTGTATGTAAAAGACACTTGAAAAATATAATTTTCACCTTGTAAAATTATTATAATAATTTTCGTACAGCAAAAGAACACATTTTGGTGTGGTATACTAGCAGCTGAGCTACTGGTTTTTGGTAAGCACATCAATAATATTGCTGGTAGGGTTTAATACCTAATTTATGTCAAAATTATTTTTTTTAGAGTTTCTTGCGTATCTCATAAATGATTTTCTTTGTTTTTATTTTATGGTAAGGTGTTAAATTATTACATGAAATTTCGTTTTTGTTAAATCTGTTTTTTATGTAAAAAATTATTTTTTTTGTAGAAATTATGTAAGAAAAATGTAACACGGCCTTGTATATTATTTATCATTATAATAATTTCGTTTTTAATAAAATGATTATTTAAATGAATATATGCTTTAAGTGGAAAACGAAAAAAGTATGTGTTAGACAGAGTAAATGAATATGAATACAATTTCGGAACGATTGGTTTTTGAATGAAACAGACTTAATTTTAATTTATCATCTTGAGCTTGAATGAAACAGACTTAATGTATCATCTTGATGGTGTTAAACTGAGCAGTCTCAGTTTAAGGATTTATACATACACTTTTTATGCACGAAATAAGTAGTCCAATTTCATTTATACAACCCACTAAACAATTTTGATTGAAAACATATAAAGTCTCCCAAGAACGAAAAATTAAACTCTGTCTTCAATCTTAATTAAATTCCAACTAAATATTTTCAAAATTTTACATAAACAAATATAATATCTGTCTTGTAAAAAATCATCTTAAAAATTTCAAAGTCCTTTAAATTCTTTATATAAGAATTATATTATATTTTCACTTTCTATATAATATTCCAATTTAATTTTCTTATATTTCCAAATAAACAAGAAAAAAAAAGAATCTGTGTACTTAAAATCAATTTCATTTTCAATTTTAACATTTTAATTTTATATTACATATATAAACTTTTCATTGTTCAAATTGATTTCATTTAATTTTTATATAAAAAAGTTATGGTCATATGTCACTTTTAAAGATCAATAAAATTCAAGTATATTATTATTATTATTATATTTTCTATCAACAATATAAAATTTTCCAAAAAAAATAAAAAAAAATAAATTTAATAGTCTTTATTATTATTGACAATTTTAAAAACGACAGACACAGAATAAAAAAAATATATATAAATGAATTATCCCTTTCAATTTTTTTTTTAAGGATGTAAAAAATTACTATTGTATTATAACTATCCCTATGATAAGGAGATATATACTATCTATATAAATTATGATAAATGAAAGGATCTTTGACCATTAAAATATATAGCAAATATATTAATAATTGTAGTAATACCCAATCGATATTTCAGCATATTTTTCTAATATTTTGAAATATCGATTCTTCAGCATATTTTGTTATATATTTTCTCATCAATGGTTCACATTTTAGTACATAGTTAAAAATATATTTATATATATGAATAGAAAAAGCTTTAGTAAACATTATTATTTTTAATATTTGTATATTTTGTCAAAAAAAAAAAAAACAATAATAGTAATAATAAAAAAAATCTATCAAACAAATATTAATCATCATAGATTTTTTTTGTTGGTATATATACATTTTGTTAGGGATTCAATAATATCCTTGTAATACCCGATATATAGGCAAAAACAAATAAAATATTAGTTTGAATTGTTAAATACATAAATGAAAAATATAATTTAACCGAAATTTTTTACTTTATTTTGGGAAATTTCTACCTTGCGGTGGAAAATCTCGTTATTTATACAAATCCATATAACTAAAACCAATTTTTGTGATTTACAATTTTTCCAATTCAAATTTATTATAAATTTTTTATTAGTTTTTTTTTTTTTTTGGTTGGGACGACGAAAACGTTTAATTTAATTTTTTTTTTCTATAAATTCTTTATGTTTTTATAATAGTATATAAAACTAAAAATCACTAGAATAAAATACATATGTGAAAAATACTTGAAATACAATTTATTTATTTTTGTTATAAATAATAATTAAATTTTCTTTTGTATGATCCTTAATGCAATTTGATGTAGTTTAGTATTATTTGAATTTTTTTGAATTTTATAGATAAATTTTTTAGGGAATTTTGTTATTGATTTATTAAAAATTTAGTGTTCATTATTTTAATTCAAATGATTATTATATAAGTATAGTAAATTTATAATTAGAATATATTTAGAATTCAAATATTAAATAATTCAGTTTGTTACAATTTCAATAAAAATATTTGAAAAATGCAATTAAAATTTTTGGCTAATTAGACATCATTATTGTTAAAACAAAAATGAGATTGGAAAGAATCAAGCATATATTTTATAGTAGATATAATCAAAAATATTGAATATCCATCCAAACAGATGTTTTACTAGCTCAAAAAAATTATAAAATATTTACGAGATTTTATACAAAAATTCAGATTTTTCTAATAAAAATTTGTTATTAAATTAAATTAAATACATATAATAACAAATTTTATAACTATTCAATTTTATTACGAAAATTATTTGTAACCATATTAAAAATTATACTATATAAAAAAAAAAATCAATATTTCACCTATAAAAATGGGGTTTTTGTTTTAATACTCCGGTTATAACCAATAAAACTATTATCATAAAAAATTACAACTTAATTTATATTAACAAGTGATTTTAAACTTCCACTTGAAATTATCCCTCACTAAATATTTTATAGTTGTTCTATATTATATACAAATTTCCTTATTAGGTAAAAGAAAAACAACTAAATTTTTTTTTATGACAAAATTAAATTTCAGTCATAAAAATAAAATATATTTAAAAAAAAAAATATATATAATTTTTATATACATTTACTCTGCTCACATCTGTTGGTTTAAAAGCTTTTAAAACATCTAATTAAATTAAACAGTATACCATTAAATACAGATTTTTTTTTTGTTTTACATTTGGTTCAAAACTAGGTAAAATTTAAATTATTTTGTTTTTCATGTACAAAAGCAACCAGAAATATTGGTTGAAACAGAAAATTTTTTACTAAGGACTTAACTAAAAAGGATTTTTAGGTAATTTCAAATATGTAATAAAAATATATATATATATATTTTAGGAAGAAAATCTATTATACACTTTTAGATATTAGATTAATTTATTACATAAATTAATATATAAATAATAATAATAAATTGTTATGAACAGTTGAACCTTTTTATTTTTTGGGATAAGGATGATAGTATAGATAGATAATATAGTATAAGGATTTTTCTAGTAAGTAATAAAATTTTATAAAAAAGATAATACAAAATTGGTCAATTTCTAAAAATTACCATGGTACTTGAATAAGATATAGATTCATGGTAATAAAAAGATTTTTATCCGAGGATAAATCAAAAAGTATAAAATAAAAATTAATTAGAAAGAAAATTATAGAATAGTTAGACAGGTGTCTTTGACAGTATTAGATTGAAAACTACTATATTCTGATCTATATTAAAGGACGAAAAGTGAAATTTTATTCTAATGTCCTAAACACAATTGGAATTACAAGCGAATTTGTAGCTGTCACAGCAATTAGAAAACACGAAATTAAATGAGACTAAACACAATTAGGCTACAACTACGAGATACAACTACAGAATTAAGTTAATTTCTAATCAGAAAAATAAAAAAAAAAGGAAAATTTCAAAAAAAAACCGTGTGCTTGGAAAGATGAATTTCAAATATAGCAAAAAAATATATATCTTGTCGCTGGTAGTCGGTATTGTGTTTACATCAGTAACGTAGCCGGTAGTTGTGGTACATAGTTGCAATCGGTAGTTCCAATTGTGTTTAGGGCATAATCTGTAAAACGAAAATTACAAATTATCCAATTTATGTCAAGAAATTTTGGAATTTTTCGGAAATTTTTTAAAATTTGAATTAATGTTTGAATATTTTAACTTTACTCTAGACTAGACTGTAGTCAACTCAGTTATCTGTGTAAATATGTAGGTATTATGTACAAATAGTAATTAATTCTTATATTTATTACAGGTGTCATAAATTGATATTTAATTATATAAAGCATATAATTCTCCAATAAGACAAATGACTTTCAATTAAATGAAGAATTCTTCCTTTTTTTTTGTATATTATATTCTTGTATTTTATTTTTTATCAAAATAATTTTAATTATTATCAATTTCCAGTTAATAAAACTTATATGTACAATATGAAATAATTAATAAATTTCCATTAAATTGAAATCCATTAACGACACACAAAAGCATAAAAAATAAAAATATAATGATTAATTTCTAATTTCTATATAAGTAAAACAATTTTTACCGCACTAATATTATACATAATTAATGTAACGAATGAAATGTTTTATTAATTTTTTAGTATTGTAAATATAAAAAAAATATCCTTTTTACTTCTTCTTATAATCATTATTCATTAGATTTTTTTTCGGTTTAATCAAGTTAACTACCAAAATCAAATACGTATATATATTGAATCAATCAGGAAGACTACAAAAAAAAAAAATTTACGCACAAATTATCATCTAATGGAAATTACCATCAAACCAAATGTGGGTTAAAAAAAAGTTTTCCTATTTTTTTTTTGTTAGATTTTTAGTTTTTACTAAACGAGGAAAATTCATTGAATATTTTTAGTGAAAATCAACCTATATAGCTATTTTATATGTACATAAAGATAAATTTTCACTTGTATCCTTATCAGTATTTTTAGGTATTTTACATAACCCAAAAAAAAAACCATAAAAATGAAAAGAAGAAATTTTCACTTACCTAAACGTTTTTTATCTATCTCTCTAGGTACTAAGAAAAAATATAGATTTATTAAGGAAATTGTTGAGATTTAATTATTATTAAGAATCCCTGATTTATAGATCAGTCTATAAAGGAAATTTTGCTATGTAAAAAATTATTTTGATAAATTAGCAAAAAAAAAAATTGTTTTTTCTGCACACACAAAATCAACATTAATTTTCTACAATTTTTTGTTTTTTTGTAATAATGATGGAAGAATTCTACTTTTTTTGAAAATTCTAATTAAGATAAAACAAAATTTGATTGATTCTTCAAAAAAACAAACAACCATTTTTTATTAGTTTTCTATTTATTTGAAATTAATTCAATTCTGTATTCATAATTAATTGCCTAAATAAATTATTTAATTTTTAATTCATTTTAGGCATAATTTTAGTATCTTTTGAATATAAATTTTGCTTTTTAAAAATACTTGCAATTACACTAATTTAAATATTTCAAAACTACCGGAACAAAAAGATATGGAAATAATTTGTTTTTTACTGTCCTTAAAAAAAATGGAAATTTTCTTATTATAAATTTATAAAAAAAATTCTGAAAGTTTTAAAAATTAATGAACTTTACAACCCACGGTCCAGGTGGAAAATATAATTTAATTTTTTTTTATAATAAGCAAGTAATTAGAATGCAGAAAAAATACTTAGATTTCCGTTTTTGTTTGGAAGTATGCCGAAAGGAGTTTTGTAAGTAAAAAAATTTATAATTCTCTGACATTTTATTATTATTTTTTTGAAAATGAATTGATATAATTAATTTGATTAAATTACTTAGAATAGTTTTATTACTTGAAATTATATATTTATAGTTAAAACAAACAGCTTAAAGTATCGAAATTTAACTATTAACATCATGAAAAGTTCTTATTCAATTTACAATAAAATATCCAATAAATAAATCATGGATTCCACTTCAATTTCAAGCAATTAAAAACATATTTATGACCAATTCTAATTTCATTTAATTATTCAAAAGGAAAATTATATTTTTTCTCGTACCACCTTTTGTACAATTTTGAATTCTATTTTGGCGTAAAATATGATTTTCTTCATCTTTTTTATTATAAAGTTCTTCTCAATTTTTTTTATCTTATACTTTGACTTTGACTTTTATGTACATAAATGAGTAAAGGACGAAAGTTCATATAAAAAGAATTATATGGTAGTTTTGAAGATGAATTTTTTTTTAAAATTATTAACTTATATTTTTTTTAAAATTTTCTTATTCTTATAAAAACATATATAGTAAAGGATATGAAAAGGATAATCAAGATTAAATAATTTCTATACACAATGGAATACCACAAATAATTTATGAAAAAGAATAAATATTTTTTTTTTACTAATTGTGGAGTAATTTAATTTATTTGGGATAGAAAAAATTTTTCCTCTATTCTGGACTTTGTCAAATCATAAAATTTATATAAGATGTTTTTTTTTTTTCTTTTAACCACAGAAAGGAGTTTATATAGTTTTATTATAAAAAGGATATTCATTAAAAATAAAATGCAATTTAAAAATTACGAGAATGTTTATAGTAGTTGACATTATAAAAATTTCTATAATTAGAAAATTAACTTTTCTCATTACTATTCACATTCTTCTATTACAGAAGTTAAGTTAAATATGTCCAAATATTACGACATTTGTTTTTTTTAAATATGTAAAACAAAACTGACCACAAATTTTCAATTAACTTTAAAAAAAAAAACCACAAAATTGTTTCTGCAAGTAACACATTATTACCAAAAATAAATCGATTGGATATTTATTTTTAGCATATAGAAAATTGTATCTTTAATATTGATTTTAAAATCTTTCATAGAGAAAAGTTTTGCATTTTAATTTTAAAAATCGAAATTATTGATTATACATTTTCCTTTTATTCTTACCCAATTTTTTTCACTAATTAAGTAAACAAAAAATTGATTATTTTCCCTCAAAAAATTTCTATCACAGTATTCATTTAATTAACTTTTACTATTTCATGCAAAATCTATAGTATATAAGTCCAAATTTAAACAATCTGAAACTGTGTAGTGACAGAGGAATAATTAAATATTGATGTTGGTTTAAAATTTGATAAATTCTCTGTTAAAGACAGTTTTGCTAACAACAAATTATATATACCGCACTATTAAAAAAATATTTCAGAATTTATATTAAATCAATTTACCTAAGGCTTAACAGATTTAAAACTCCCATTACCCAAAAAAAAAAATAGACTTACAATTTTTCCTATATATTCAAAATGAAAATTACTTTACTCTATAAGATTGGCAAGAGAGAAAAAAATTGAATCAAATTTCAATTAAATTGGAAAAGTGTGAAAAAGAATATATAAAAATATTTTGGAAAATGATCAAAAATGAATTTTAATTTAATTTTTAAGATTTTTTTTTTAATCAGATTATGGTATCGAATGTAATGTAGTCACAAGTAGGAAGTAAAATTATCTTTGTTTATTCTACAGAAAAATTATAATATAATATATAGTTTCTAGAAGATAGTTGAAATTCAAAAAAATTATGGTTGTATAATTTTATAATAATATAGTTAAAATTTTCTTGGTATATAATATAATGAAAAGTTTGAAGGTGAAATTTATAATTAATTAAACATAAAACTATTTTGTAGTTAGTTTTATAGATAAAAGGTAATTATTTTTCTATAAATAAAAATTTCAAAAATTTATGGTAAAATTATGTATAATCGAATTATTTAAAATTATGTTTAAAAAAAGTAAATATTAATATCTACATTTTGTTAAAACTTTTATTACCAGATAAACTTAACTTTATTATACCAGTTTGTTGAATAAACATAATATTACAATTACATATAATATTGTAAATTCAAAGAGAAAATTAATTTAATTCTATTTTTTTACAAATGAAAATTTCTTTATTTTCATTTTTGTTTAACAAAGTTTTCTTAATTAGAAATGATAAACTCTAATTATGAATCAAAGTTGCCTACATATGAATGACTTTCATTTTGTTATGATGAAAAATCTTAAAACCTTTTTTCTAGAAAAGTAAATTTATAATTTATGAAAAGTCAAAGATAAATTATTAAATAAAAAGTTAAGAAAAATAAATTACAAAGTCTTTTGGCTATTTTGTAGCAAAATTTTTGATATAGTTAGAAAAAAATTTGCAGACTCTTCAATTTCATATAGTTATTTTCAAATTAACAATTTAAGTTCTGTGTGGTATTACAATTTCAAACTAATATAAAGTTTAGAGAAAATTTGTTGATATTCATTTCTGTCATTAGAATTTTTAACCAGAATATTTTCTCCGAAATAAATTATCAGAAAAGAGATTATATAAGTTTCAAAATAGTTCTTTATTTATATTAATTTTTGAATAAAGTCCTAGAATTAGTTAGTTTTTTGTAATTTATTAAGAAGTAATTATATTAGCACGAAATTTGGCGGATAAACATTATAAAAAAATGTGAAAAATAATATATGAAAGGAAGATAATTGAGTTGAAAAATAAATTCACTGATTAATTCAAAATTAATTATTAGAATAATTAAGAACTATCAGTTAATTGGGAAGTTAAAAATTTATACCAATAAAAGCAAAAATATTAAAATCACAATCCAGGAATTTTGAAAATTTATAGAAATAAATTCCTTGATTATAACTTAAAAATATCGCTCATAAATAATCTTCAATAGTTTATGAAATTATGAAAATTTTAGAAAAAATCAGAAAATTTAAATTATAAATTTGATTAAAATAATTTCACACAAAAAAAAAAATTGTCACAAAAATAGTTTAAATTTTTAGTTACATAATAAATTCGTTTCATGTTTCAAATATTTGTAATATGTATACTTTGTTCAAAACTAATTATACTATGTGTTCAAGTATTCTTAATCACTATAAAACACTTAAAAACTCACCTTTACAAAAAACAAAAAATCCTCTTTGGAACTTATTAAAATCCTTTTTAAGTTTATCACACAGAAATCTACATAATTTCGATAGAATTTAAATTTACAAAAAAAAATTAAAAAAAAATTAATTTAAGTTTAAGAAAATATCTTTAAAAACTATAATAAATTTAAATTAATTATCACAAATTTTATTCAAATATTTTGTTTAAAAACACAAACTTTTATAACAAAAACAGAATTTTTTTTTTACTTTTGCCTAAAAATTTAAAAACTTTAAAAAAAATTCTTAATATAAAAATGTATAAATAATTTAAACACAAAAAGTCTTTAATATTTTCAACGGTTTTTTTTTTTTTGTGTTATTACTCAAACAATTTTCAAAAAAAGAAAAATTTAGAAAATTTCGAATTATCCTCGGGGTTTTTGTTTTTTAGTTAGTTCTTTACTCGTTGAGTTACACGAAACAACTGACTAAAATGATTAAAATTCATTCTGTTAAATATACAGAAATTTTATATGCTGCTGTGTACTGTTTTGGTGTATAATATATTTTAACACTGTAATTTTTTGGGTATAACCAAGAATATTTTTTTTTTATATCATATCTAAACCATCTACCACAATATTATCCCCAAAAGCCAACACTGTTAGAATAAATAATTTTTATTTTGGAAAATTTTTATTTGATTTTTTTTTTTTTTTTTTGGAAAAGCAATAATAAAGTTTATATCATATTCTGTTGGGTTTTGTGAAGAAGTCGGGGACAATATTTTAAATGGAGAGTTTAGGATAGTGGAGATAAATGATAAAATTACGTTAAATATTTTTATAAAATGGACCTACAATTCAAATTGTGACCCTAAGTTTCCTCTGTGAAGGTTTTCCTTGCAAATGTAATATGGACTTACCAATTTTCATATGTAATTTCAAAGTAGACGTTACTTTTGTAGTGTATTATAAACTATTAATTAGTCCGAAAAAGTGTTATTTGTATGAAATAGAATCTTTGTGTAATATTTGATTTCATTTTGCCCGAAAAACATAAGAATATTTATATTTATCAATTTAATTTAAACATTTTTTACTAAACTAATTAAACTATTCAGGAATTATTCTAAAATCTTAATTAAACAACATTTAGAATCAAACATTATTAATAAATCTTCAATTAATATTCAAAAAATCCATCATTTTATAAAAACGAAAACAATATTATCAAAATTTTTTACTGTCATGACAGTAGCAGATAATTTTCTTTTAATAGTGGGTTGGAAAAATTATACAGATTTTTCTTATCACAGATGATGATGTGCAGAGAGAGAGAAAATGGAAAATATTCCAATGAGAATTTGTTATTATTTAAATGTAATAATTGGAAAGAAAGCACGTGGATCCAAAAAATAATAGGAATAATATAATTTATACAAAATATAAATATTTTGCTATAAATAAAAAAAAAAAAAATATATTTATTAAAATAATTTTGAAGGAAAAATATGTAAAATTTAACATAAATTCAATGATTTTCTTTGATTTTTTGTTTACTTTTTTTTAGTTTATTACAGAATCATTTTAATTGCCATGCTATAAAAAATATTTAAATTTTGATTTTAAAATATGTAGAACGAAAATTAAGTTAAAATATTAAGTTAAAATTTATTGTTATCTACCTATAATAATACATAATATTATTATAAAATAAAATAAACAAATACAAAAAAGAATTAATTTAAATATATGAAGAATATAAATTAATTATTTAATTAATAAAAATTATTCTTAGATAATTTCAATTTTGAATTTAATTCACTTAACTAATTAAAAAAAAGATTATAAAATATCGATAGATTTATTGAAAAATTTAAAAGAATTATTAATAATTATTTTAAAATGTTTAATAAAAAATAATTATTAATGTGAATAGAACCTTTTCATATAATAATAATTTAATTAAGTGTTTAAATTATACAAATATAATTATGATTATATTTTAATTATAAATTATATATAAAACTCTTATATTTATATTTAAAATGAAAATTATATTAAAAATTATTATGTAATTTATCTAGAAATTAAAATATATTCTATTATTTTATGTTTAAAATATGTTTTTGTATATCAAATATTAATGGTTATTTAAATTATCAAATTTTACGAAGTAGAATTTCAACTAAAACAATTTGATATACAAAAACAAAATAATAAAAATTAATAATTAGTAAATTATAAATATTTATAAATCATGAATTGGTCTGAATTGAATTAATAAAATATTAGTTTTATATATCAAAAATTAATTTTTATAGATTTTGAAACCAATTAAAAATTAATTTATTATTTACAAATGAAAATAGATAAGGAAATTCCAAAAATTTATTGGTTTTTATATATGCGTTGTTAAATTTCTATATGCGTAAAATATAGTTGATGCTTATAAATACAAATGAAGCTCATTTAAAGCTTGTACACGGTACTCAGTATACTTTTACTAATTTCGTAATAATTCAATAATACTTAAATTGATTAATTAAGACCCAACATATAAATGTTTCTTTTAAATCCTTTAACATATACGTATAATCCTCATAACAGTTCTGTTTTCAAAAAACAAACCGATAAAGCCATCTGGAAAGTTCATTGATGAATAATAATAAATGTGTATAACAACTATCAATTTCAATTCCAATTCATCTTTTAAATAAAAATATAAATTTAGTTGTGTACATATTATAGAAATTCTTCTTATTATCTGGAAAATTTTTTTAAATATCTTTATATTAATATTTATGTTTCTTTTTTTTTTATATACCATTTATAATTGGGACAGTTCATTCCCAATCCCAATCCAAATTTGTCATAATATGACCGATAAATAATTTCTTTTTTTTTCTTTGCAATTTAATCAAAAATATTTAATGTGTGATAAAAATTTCAATTTTAAAAGTTTTTCTCATGTAGAAAATTGAATTTAATTCACTTGACTAATTCTAAAAAAAAGATTATAAAATATCGATAGATTTATTGAAAAATTTAATAAAAAATAATGATTAATGTGTGGACAGAAAATATCATATAATAATAATTTAATTAAGTGTAGTTTTTAGTTTAAAATTATACAAATAGGAAATTATTTTAAATAAAAATTATTTTCTTAAACTATTTTTTTAGTTCTATATTAATGTGGTCATCACTTGCCAATATTGTTTAAGATTGAAATAAAAAAATTATTTAAACTTAAATTTTTTAAGTGAATAAAATCGCCAAGAATATTAAATCTTTGGTGTATATAAAATTTATAAAATTACTTTAAAATTAAATTGGAAACGAAAATATTGTTTAAATTAATTTACATACATATTACATAACATTGTTAATAAAAATATATTATTAAAAAATAAGTCGTAATTTCTTTGTCAATATTCTTTGTCAATATTTTAAAGTTTTTATCACTTTTATTAAAATGTTTCTTATAAACATTATTAATTTAATTTTCGATAATATTTTTATTTTGTCTTTCTCTCTTTTAACCAAAAAAAAAATTTTGAATATGAAATTAAAAATTAAAATCATAATTTCATAATAATTTATATCTGAAACAACATTTATTGTATTATTTATCTTTAATATACATATTTATATTTTTATATTGGAATTTGAAAATTATCAAATCAATAATAATAATAAGATTATATTCCGATTCCGAACTGAATTACAAAGATTTTTACTAATAATAATAATAATATACTTTTTTATGGCATTTGATAAAGGAAAATTTAAATGATAAAGTAAATGATATGTTCGTCCTTTCTGGATCATTTTAAACAAATTGTTATGCATGTATGTATATGTAAATTAAAAATATTAAGATTTATTATTACGCATTTTATAATTATTTAAAAAATTATGTGAGTTAAATATTTATTATTAAATTAACTTCAATATTTTAATTATCAAAAGTTTTTGTAATGTAATTTATTTTTTATTCAAAAAAATTAATTCATTATGACGCGAAATATATAATAAATATTTATGTACATATATAAAAATTTTTCTTTATCATATAAGTAAACATGTGAAAAGTTTATGCAAACAAAATGTTTTATTTTTTATACAAAATTAAAAGTTTAATATTAAATAAGGAAAGTGTTTTTATGTACTTTTTAAAATGTAAAAATTTTGATTAATTTGTATACTAAGTATATACATATTTTTCTTATTTTTAACTTTCCAAAATTAAATTGACTTTCATTCTAATTTGCTATAAAATAATTAACTGCAAAAATTACATTAAAATTTCCAAATAAATAAAAAAAATATGATTAAGAATTTAAAATTTATTAGGAATTTTAAAATATTTTACCATTTTTATTAGTAAACAAACAATTATTTAAATTCAATAAAATATCTTCGAAAATAGTCACGATTATTCGGTTTTTTTTTGAAGAAAAATTATTGTGAGTGAATTTTTAAATAGGATCACAATCAATTTTCAACTTGATAAATAAAATTTAATAATAAAAAATTCATGTTTCGTCTATGAAGAAATAACAATACCATAATAAATATTCTATAAAAGCGCCTATATTTATGCAGCATTTTTTTTTTTGCACAATACAACACAAATTATTTATTAAATAATTTGAAAAGAAATTTTATGGTGAATTTGAAAAAAATTATTGAACACGATTATAGATAATGTTTCATCCAAAACTATAAAAGTGGGTATTTTAATAGCCTCTAATTCAAGCCAGTATACATGTCTATGCGACACTCGTAGTCCATACCCAGTGGCTTCTAGCCACCACATCCTCTTTCATATATTAACATTTGAACTATTAATGATAAAAGTAAACATTTTTCTATTAATAATTAATGATAAAAGTAAGTATGAGTTGAGTATGGGATGGGTATGCTCATTACCAGCTATACGTATAGGTATACTACATCAAAATTAAATAAAGTTTCATGTACATTTATTAGAAGTGAAACCACATTAATTATACAGCTAATTTATAGCGCCTGAAAGTATGCAATCCATTGTTCGTATTTTTTTTTTAAATTTCGCGAGTAGTGTTAATTTCGCGAGTAGTGTGAAATACTAAAATTAAGAACTTACATTTGGTTCTTATACAAAAATACTGAATAATAGACCAAAATTGTATTAAAAAAAAGTAAATAAAGTATATTTATTGATAATTAAAAATATTCTCAAATAACGAAAAAATATTACTATATTTTATTTTTAAATTATATATTGTGCTTCCATAATTTGGTATCCCAACCAATTGTTAGAAGTTCATTATCTGATTGTCGATTCCACATAACATCACGTATAAGATTTTCAGGTTTTTTATTTTTATAAATACATTCAAAGCTTATATCTTCCCTTTTGTAGACTTTTACACAATTTGTATTACCAATAACAGCCATTTGATCACTAAATAATATATTAGAAATATTTGAAATATAATTGAAAAAATTTTATAATTAAAATAATTACTTATTAAATGCAATTTTACGAATTGGCTTTTCAAATACATTAAAATTATTTATAATTTTATTTAACATTCTTGGATCAATTGTTAAAACATTTCCAGATTCATCACCCAAATATATAAATTCATTTTGATGTTTTAAAGAATCAGTCCAATAAACTGTTGTCAAGTCAACATTATGATTTTCATAAATCGCTAGAAACAATAAAAATAATTAATTTTAATTTAAAATACAAAAATATATATATACATAATTAATATATTACCAATTGCTGGTCGTGGTAATCTAGAATCCCATAATAAAGCACTTCTATCTCTTGATGATGTAGCAAATAATGGTTCTTCATTTGGATTTATTGAAATACATGTAATACTATCTGCATGTGCTGCACGCCAAACACTAGTTGAATATAAATCACCTGTACCAGTTTCCCAAATCTATAAAAAAATATAATTTTATTATCTAAATTAAATGAAATAATAAAAAAAATTACCCTGACACATTTTTCTGAACAACCAGTTATAATTTTATCTGTTCCCATAATATCCATTCCTAAAATTAATCCTAAATGCTCACATTTATTACCAATCATAAATAAACAATAATCTGTTGAACATCGAAGATCAGATTTTGTTGACCATAATTGTAAAGTTCCATCTGCTTGGGATACTGCAATCTTGAGAAAAAATATTTGTTGGAATTTATTGATGTTTTTAAGGTATTGATAATTTTTATTTAGAATAAATTACCATACCATATTATCTTTCATAAAAGCCAAATTTGTAACTGGTGAATCAAAATGAATTTTAAAACAAGATTTCTCTTGAACACCAATTGTTTCTACATTTGGGAATCCCCATATATAACCATGCCAAATTCGGTTACGAATATCATTAGTTGCTAAAATTGTACAATCATCCGGTTCATTGGTTGAAAATCTTTCGAAAAATGGTAAAATTTTTGGTGACCGATTAATTGGCTTTTTACGATAATCTTTTGAATTTAAATTTGGATGCATATAATCATGACGTAAATCATGATCTTCTGGTGGTTTATAATCTTCGGGTGATGAATATAATTTCGCATAGCATGGTCTTTCCATTTTTCATATATAAAACTTCTATTTTTTTGTAAATATTTAATATCACTGTAAAAGATTTCGTTATATTTAGATTTATGAAATCAATTTCTTTTTAAATAAAAAAAAAACATACCAAGAATTCAACTACATTAGAAAAAAACTAGGTTATGTTATATGGTTATGGTTCTTTACTGACCTGACCAGCTGAGCTGATATATGAATATGACAATTGACAATCAAACAACAAAAAACCGGCAAAAATAATTTATTTACAGCGGTTTACAATTTTCTCGGATAGTGGAAAGGAAAATGAATTCAATTCCAAAATGTAAGAAAAAGCGTAACTGGAAATTTTCAAAGTCGTTACTCTAATACTTTGGATAATTTTAAGTTTAATTACAATTTTAAAATATAATTTAAACCAATAATTCAAATGTCTTATATATTTCCACAACTAAATTACTGAATAATAAGACAAAAAGGTATTACCATCTTTGGACATTTCTGATACAATTTCCTAACTCGAACATTTCAATCGAATGTATTTAAAGATTCCGAACAGACTGACGAAAATTGTAGGGAAACCGAATTGTCAAAAATAATCAGCTGTTTTTAACATTTTGTAATATTTTTACATACAATTTTTAATTAATATTCTAAATTCAATAAAAGAAAGAATAAAACTGAATTTGTTATAAATAAAGAAAATTAAAATATGGAAATTGCAGATTCATATTATAGTAAAGACGAATATGTTGAGACGGTATAATAAAAATTTATTCTTATTACAAAATAATTATATTCAATTTGAGATGAATGATGTCATTTTCATAATTTATTTTTTAGGCATCTGGAAATAAAGTTAGTAGACAAACTGTGTTATGTGGCTCACAAAATATTGTATTAAATGGTAAAGTTATAGTTCAAAGTGGTGCTATAATTAGGGGTGATTTAGCAAATGTTCGAACTGGACGATATTGTGTTATTAGCAAGGGTGCAGTAATTAGACCACCATTTAAGCAATTTAGTAAAGGGTAAGTAAACTTCTTAGAATTATATTTAAATTTTACTGGAATAATATATAGCAATAATTTGAAATTAGTCAAGTAAATCGTCGCCAAATCTGAAATTATAAGTTTTAATAAAATTGCAGAACAGAAGAGGAAATAATAATATGATGTAGTATATAAGAGTAGTATATGCATAAGATATAGAGTTCAAAATCCATATTTTTCCCTTGAATGGCGGCTGTCTTTAATGTTATGTGACGTTCCTGTGTTTTGTTTACGTTTAAAAACAACATAAGCATAACATATAGACAATTTATAAGCAATTCGTTTAAAGTAAATTTTTGTGAAAAAATACAAATAGTTTATTCATAGTTTTAGAAAATAGTTTGGAAGTTTGGATTTTTTTTTGGAGAAGAGATAAATACCAAAAGTGAAACAATTTGTTCTATAAACATTTTATAGATGATTATTGGCGCTTAAATAATCAAATGAAAAGAAGATTATTAGATTTAAACCGGTATATTCATAACAGTCAGCTTTTCATTGATAGAAAGCAATTAGAATTACCTACTACTATATTTCTTTTATCAGGATTTCTTAGAACAAAATAGTGAATAGTCCATCAGAAAGACATTGCTCATTAGATAATAGTTCACCTTTTGGTATCGAACCATTTGAACAAATTCTTATTGAGGATTCAATTAAAATAAAACACCATTGAAACTAAATTGATATTAAATGTCTCAAATCTTATAATATAACGAATTATAGCGAAGCGAATTAGTGTTTGCATCAAAATTAATCATCTACAACTAAATTAGCTAAATAATTTTACCATACATAAAATGATTTAACAACATCTTTCAAATACGACGATATAAATTTAATTCAACTTAATGAAAAACTCAGAGATTGATAAAACTATTTCTTTTTAATAATAATTTTAGAGTAGCATTTTTCCCATTACACATTGGTGATCATGTATTCATTGGTGAAGATTCTGTTGTTTCTGCTGCTGTTATTGGATCTTATGTTCATATTGGCAAAAATGCTGTGATAGTAAGTTTCAAATATCTTAATATATTATTTACTTTACTAAGCGGTAAAACTTTATTTTAATTTCTTTTTAGGGTCGACGATGTGTCCTTAAAGATTGTTGTATAATTGAAGATGGTGCCATTTTGCCACCTGAAACAACTGTAGCTAGTTTTACACGATATACAGCTAAAGGTACAATTGAAGGTGGACAAGGAAATCCAAATTTTGTACCACCAGCAATGCAAGATCAAATGATAGAATTTACAAAATCATTTTATGAACATTTCCTGAGAGCTCCACCAGCATAAATGATTTAATTCATAAAAAATTTCAGTATAAATTATAAATAATTAATTTTATATCATATTTATATAAATATTTCATTAAAAATAAGTAAAAATATTATTTATTAGTAAACTTATTTGAAATTTGAAATTTGAAATTAATTACTAATATGAAATTTTCAGAACCAATTTTTTAGTTTGCATCAATTTCTATATCAATTTTTCGGTATGTGACAAATTTCTGTTATTAATTAATACGCGAAATTATAATTTTCTTGTGAGAAAGATTTTTCTGGTACTAAGAAATAGGATTTCTTGGTCCAATTTTCTTTTTCAAACACAAATTAACTAATTTTCCCATCAAATTTATTTTTTTTCTTCTAGTTCTTCTAGACTTCTCCATAATTTATGTAAATATACTATCTATTCTATTTTATTAAATACATAAATCAATAAATAATTATATAGCTCTAATGGCGCTACACAAAAATTCCAACAATATAAATTATTACTTTTTGATTATAAAAATTACAAATATATTTTTCTAATACACAATTTTAGCATATATTTTTATGGTAAAAATAATTTGCTATAGCAATTAAACAAATATATATATATATTTTCGAATAATTTAACTAAACAAAATTTTAAATAGTTTGGCTATTTATTTAAATTAAGCATATAAATCTCCATCACGTTAGATGTACTTGATTTTATAGTATACTACACTGACGATTGAAACTATAAGGCAATTTTTTTTTCTGTTAAGGTCATGAATCATAAAGCTTGCTTTGGTGTGCTGTGTGAAGAATTTCTTGTTTTAAAGCTTTATAAACATTTATCCTATATATACATATTATATTAAATTTATCTATATAAAAAAATCTATAGTTGAATAAATTATTATTCAGAAGAAACATGAACTCATGAGATAGGTCTAATAATTTTAATACAATGCATCAATCAACTATGACTTGAAAATTAATAAAACATTTTTGCATAAACAAATTTTACTAATATTATTTAAGAAATTTATGCTATCATAAGATTTATTATCATTTTAATTTATGTAAATTTCTATAATGTCATTTAGCTAAAAGAGAATTGTATAATAATAAATTATCAGAAAATATTTAAATGAAGGCTTTAGAAAAAATTATTTTTACTATCCTCTTATTTCGGCTGGTTTGAGAATGTGTTAGATTACAGAATCAAAGATTGAATAGTTTATCTGAAATTACCGCCTAGTAAAGTAAATAAATTTCAAAAGTATTTTTATACCTATAACACAAATTAAATTCCAAAAAAAAAAAATTATTTACTTTAAATTTTATTATTAAAAAAAATTTTCACTACTTGAAAATTGAATAACGAATTATAAAATTAATAGATGGTCAAACAAATGAACAGCATTTTACATAGGTAGCATGAATCTGGTAATAAAAATTTTTGTTTATATTATTTTATGGTAATATAAATAAGTCATACGCGTACTTGAAAAATTATGTTATTATATAATACCAAATAAAATATGTTATATGCTCTAACGTCTAAACAATGTTGTTTTTATATAAATTTTTTTTGGTCATCAAAAATTGAAGATGAAAATATAATAAAAATTATATAATTATTTGCATATTTCGAATTATTTATTTTCACAGCCTAATTTCCATGTAGTTATGTGATTTTAATTTGTTTTAATAACATAATTTAAATTATATTTGATTATCTATTTTTTACATGAAATTGAAATTTAAAATAATCTAAAATTATTAGCAAAAATTTTTGTAATAATTTTGAATGCAATCTAAAAAGGATTTCTATTAAATCCTTAATTGCTTTCAAAATTATAGAAAATTTTAAGGTTTTCCAATTTAAATTGTAATATAGACAGCTAAAATATGTTCAAGTTTAGTTTTGAACTTTCAGTTTAATAATTAATTAAATAATATTTCATATATTTTTAAAATAATTATTATACATTCTCACACTCCTCCTGAGTAATTTATTGCCCTTTACCATTATTTTCTATAGATTATTAATGGTGATTCATTTCATTTGAAACATTTCCGTATCAAGGTTAATATTTTTATTTGGAAAAAAAAAATCATGATATCCAATAATTTATTAATAAAATTCAATTTAAAATATAATATTTTTTTTTTTATGTAATTAATTTCACCCATTAATATTTTATTCTGCATGACTTGAGGTCAATGTAGCTGAACTGATTTTTTATTTAAATTTTATTGATAGAAAGTGCGGAATATTAATATTTTTTATATTGTAAAAATAATAACTAGAATAATTTTAAAAAAATATTTTAATTTTTATAAATTATTAAACAAATTAGTTTATAAACAAAAAAAAAATTAAGTACCAAAACCAATAAAATATTTCCTATATATTTGAAAATAATTTAAATAAACAAGGAAACAATTTTTAAAGCTGTAAACTGTAGAAATCTCGATTTTCAGAATCTATATTATTTTTATTGTATCTTAAAAATTGAGTACATTAGAGCAACCAGAAGGTGGCTCCATATTTGCAAGTTTTTTTGTTATTCGAAATTCTCCAATATAGAGAAATTTTTGGTATCTATCGACGAGAAATTCTAATTATAACAAAACTATCCTTTAATTTGCCTAGTTCTTATTTCCGAATTTTGTTCTTATAATTATACTAAGAAATATTTCTTTTAAAATCAAAAAAATAATATTTTGTAATATTTGATAATAAACCAAAAAATTTATTAAAAAAAATTATTAATTTTGCCAAAACTAAAAAAAGCTTAAATTCACCTGACCGACCAAACCAACCAGAACAGTTCAAGGTGTCAAATGAAAATGTGCAGTATTACTTATTATTACACTACAAATATACCACAATAAACAAACGAACCGCAACAAACCAAGTCAGTAACCTTGTCAAAAGCAATCTAATTGAATTAATAAAATGTGCTATAATTCATGTTTCTTATATGTTGTTGATTATGTAATATTAGAAAACTTTGATTGTTTTAATAATTATGACGTTTTTATTACTCTATTAATTTAATTAATTTAATTTTATATTAAAGATGTGGTAATTAGAAATCATTTATCACTTATATTAAATATGTTTTTTTGAAAAAAATTAGTTCAAATTGATTTTTCGTAATATTTTTAATAACTATATTTTAGTTTTCAGTTTTTTGGGACTTCTAATATTCCAATATTAAGCATAAGATAATAAAGGTTAGAAGCACTTGCACAAAATATGCTCCAAATATTGGTCTCTACTTTACCTCTTTTCAGAGATTTGATTTTTTCCATAATCTCGAGGTTTATTTCCTAATTAGAATATTCTATATGTGCAAATCCAATGTCTAGCAACATTTTTAGAATTATATAATAGTTCTTTAGCTCTTAGCTACATGTCGCAACATCTGGCTAAGCCTTAAAAAGTCGTTAATAAGGAAGTAGAATTAAATCAACCATAATCATCTTTATCTGAATTTCTAACTGTGCCACAAATAACAATATTGTCTATTATGCTTAAGGATTAACAAAATTTCTTAGAAACATCATTCAATTTCGATTGTTTACTACGAATTTTGACCTAATTATAAAATATAATCGTGATATACAAAATTCTCGTTAATATCACATAAATTAATTTATAATTTCAACTAAAACTAAAATTAAAACTATTAAAGTTACTTTATCATCTATTAACCATTAATTTCAAAAGTTTTCTAATTCATTAAAAATGTTTATAGAATGTCAAATCTCATTGATGTAAGAGAAAAAAAATCAATATTTAAGTAAAAAAAAAATATTTTATAAATGAAATTAGCAACTACTTAAAATAATTGGAATACAAGACCTTGAATAACAAACATAAAAATTATATATGTACATAAATATTACTTGCAAAAAAATATATAAATATTATGTATATTTGTTTAATTAGCATTACGCGTATTTTTAGCAACAACATAACAAAAACACAAAATTTTTATCTATAAGATTACTATATACAATTTATTTTGTTTTTGTAATAAACAACTCATAAATTATGTATATATATGTATGTACATACAATATGCAACAAGCATAACCATATCCATTTCCACTACAGAATGCAAAAAAATATATTAATAATGAAAATGAAAATTTTATTTCATGTTGTATTATATTTAAATAATGAAATAACCTCTCTATGCTTTTTACATTATTGTGCTTGTTAGCCCCCTGTCCGGCTCTCCCAATATTACATGGAATTGCATGAAAATTTGTAAAATATTTAAAAGGCTTGACACTTTACAGTCAAGGATTTCCGGTTTGAGAAAAATAAAAAATTATTTAGAAAAAAATATATAAAAAAATTATTATTATTATTATTATTATAGAATTTACAAGGAAATATATTTAAATATATTTAATGTTTTTTATGGTCCATCGAAAATAATAATAATATTTTTTTTTAGTTTTTCTATTAAATTAATATTTTTTTTATTTGCATATTTAATAGGTTAAATGTTTTTACTGCTATCAATACTAATTAATTTACTAATTTTCATCATAAAATCAATCGTTTCGCTAATATAAGTAATTTTTAAGATTCTTCGTCCTTAAAAATACTTAAATCAATTATTTAATCATTAGAACTGTCAACTATAATCGATAATCAATTTTAATTTTAATTAGATTATGATTTTCCAAAAGAAGATAAAGGACCTAGACCCTAGACTCATGTTCTGTAGATTTAAAAATATGTTGATGCAACATTATTTTCTAGAACATGTTGACACAATTTCTTTCAGAATTCATTCTTGATACTTTCTTCACTTAGGAAGATATATTTACAATTATATAAATGTTGACTTATTTGCTAAGTGAAGAGACTTTTAACTATACCAATATTAAATATTCAAATGAAAATTATTTTTTGGTATATTCTGGTAGTAAAAATCATCTTTTCACTAAGTTAATTTCTATTCAATCAATGATCATTTGGTTACGATTATAAAGCAAATGCCTTAAAAGGATAATTTGAAAAATTATGTGATTAACTTTTTAGTATAACTTGTATAATAATATCGTGATAACATTAATGAGTTATGAAGAATTCTAGACAATTGATTTATACGAATTTATATCATACAAAAGGCCAATTAGTGATCTACAAGTTAGAAAAATTAAAGGAAATTTAATAATTGGACAAACTCAATAATTTAATCCTTTGCTATAGTTAACAAATCAATACTATATTATAGTTACTAATATAATAAATTAAACATTAATAGTAAAATTCCTAAAAAAAACCTTTTTATATTAAATTATATACAAATATGTATATGTAATTAAGGTCAATTTTTTTTTGTTTTCATTAGAATTGAAGGTAAAAGAATAATTAAAAATTATAATTCTAATAAAAAAAAAATCATAAAAAAATTCTATAAATATCTAATAATAAATTTTATTATATTTATAACATTGAAAATTATTTATGGGAGTACAAAATAAAAATTTATATTGAATTTATATTTATTAATCCATTTAAATTAAGTTAATTAATCATTAATTTATAAATAAAAATATTTTTCATTTACAAAATTTTTAGAATCATTTTTAATATCATAAAAATATTCATCAGCTGCTTTATTCTTAATTACATATGCGCATAATTTTTTAAATAGAAACAACAAAAAAAAAACAGTTGCATACTAATAATAATTATAATCTATATAGAAGTATCTGAAACCTAACATTATAAAATAAACAATGCCATAAAAGTAATTAGGTACACGTATTTAATATATAAATCCAAGAGCACGATCAGTAAGCCGCAATATAACAAAACTAAAAACTACTACTATATTATAGCTTATATAGTAAAGTTGTAGATAGAAACTGAGTACATAGTGTACAATACTGAAATTACACCTTTTATTATAATATATAAATATATACTTTATAATGTATAGGAAATCCAAAATTCAGGGGGAATTTTACATTGAAAGTTTTTTCGTATATACAAATTAAGTAATAAAACAAAAAGCATAAAAAAAAATAATCTATCATACAAGTCATAAAAGTTAGAATAAATTTAACATTTATGCTGAGCATATCAATGTTACTATTTTTTTTATGTTTTCACTTTGAAACGAGACAAATAAATTATTTAAATGATATATGCGACAAGGATTAAACAGATTTTGAAAATAATTATTGTTAAATGAAAAAGTTTTATTATAGTTAATTAGAACATTGTCTAAGTATTTTTTTTATATATTTATAATATTAATAAAATTTCCTTTTTAGGGCTTTTTTTTAAAAAAAAAATCCTTTATGTTAACGCTTTTCTGTCCGTCCGTCTGTCCGTCTGTCTGTCCGTCTGTTTGTACGTCTGTCCGTCTGTCCGTCTGTCCGATGTAAACAATAAAAAGCAGTAATTTCACATAGTTACTGTACACACAAGTTCATGATAGACCCACCAATAGAAAGTTTGATTTATTGAGAACTAGATGTAATTGATATAATTTTAAAATTCGGCCGGTAGACGGCGCTATTCACATTTTTCCAAAACATCTTTTTCCGAATAAAAATGTAATTTTATATAGTAAATGTGCACCAAAAATGAAGTTTGACCACTCGTTGGAAAGGTATTTAAGAGTAGAATACGATGTCAATAACCATATTTCAAATTTATACCGCTAGAAGCGCTGAATGGTAAAATATATAAAATGTTAATTTTTAAAATGTGATTTCCAATAGTCAATAATTCCCAAAAATTAGGTTTAATATCGCATATGAAAGGTAGTAAGTAGTAGTATAAAATCACCAGTTGTTATAATTTTAGTTTCTGCCACTACAGGGTGCAACATAATACTCAAAATATGCAGTTACAGTAGATAATTTAAAAAAAGCCCATGATTATAAAACTACTGATCAGTAGTTCGGCTGCTCGGCATTTTTTTTCTGGTAAACGAGAATTAGACAGTAATAAAAACCTTTCCAATATCTTTTGATAACTAATTATGTGCCTTTATATTGGACTAGAAAAATCGGAATTACTATTAAAGTAAATCAAAGTACTATTAAAGTTTTTCGGCAAATTTTTTATTATACTTATACAGTATCCTTTTACAATTTAAAAACTCCAAAGGATCAAAAGATATTATTTTAATAATAAATATGATTTGAATAGAAATAAATTTTCCGAAAAAAATTCAACAATTTTCCAAAAATTTTAACATTTTTACGAGTATAATAAATTTACCTTTTACAATTTCAAAACTCCAAAGGATCAAAGGATATTATTTTAATAATAAATATTATTTGAATAGAAATAAATTTTCCAAAAAAAAACTCAACAATTTTCCAAAAATTTTAACATTTTTACGAGTATAATAAATTTACGAGCCTACCTGAAATTTTATGCTGGCTTTAAACATAAATTGGACAGTGTTTTTTTTTAATGAAGTAATACCGGGAAAATTTTTTATTTAAAACAACAGAATTTAATTTATTTATATATACTATCAGTTTTTAGCTCACAAACATAATCAAAAAAGGGAAATTTTTATTGTATATTATGGGAAATTTTCTCAAAAAAAACAAAAACTTATATAAAACCATAGTTAAACAAGTTCAGTTTTTTCGAAAAAAAAAACGGCTCGCTTAATATACGAATACGAGTATATCCAGAAAAGCTTTCCGCCAACAAAACTAAACAAAAGACAAAAAAAAAAAATCTCAAAAAATATAATAATTTAATTTTCAGTTTTGTTTAACATTTTAACCGAGTCAGTCGAAAAATTTTTGTATATTATAAATTTTGATTTTTTAGCAAACCTAGAAAACCAAACCGTGTGGTGTATAGTATACGAAACGCAAACGACAAATCGTTTTTAATTTATTATACACGTTTCAAACATAACAACAGTAGAAAAAAAGGTGATCATAATAATTAGAAATTAATGACAAAGTAAAAAAAGTAGTTTATTTAAATTACTGTCAAATTTTAAATCTATAAAAATTCCCAAAATTTAATGGATTAGAAATAATTGTCGTTAATGGTAGTGGTGGTATATAAATAAATATACCAGAAAAATTGTTTATCATTTTGTTTTTTGTTTTTTTTTTTACTCGTGTGTTAGTTGTTTGGATGAGGACGACACACAACTAGCCACCACTGAAAAAACCAAAAAAAAACGTGTAATAATATCGTAAACTTTGTAATATTTTCACTTTCTTTTGAGCTGCAAAATTATATATTACTCAGTGGAATTTTTCAGTGTATATGTGTGGATAACATTTTTTATCATTTCTCCATTTCTATTTAAAAAAAAATAATAATACTTGTTTCTTGTTTGTACTGTTAAAAACTGTTTAACAGAAAATTATTAAGTATTATTTTTTTTAATAAAATTTCTTTAGGTGTTTTTCAATGTGGTATAAATGAAAAAATAAAGTGTAAAAAAAAACGAGTGTTTGTGTTTAAATATTATATATGAAGAAAAAAAAATTTCACTTTCTTTTGACGGAGATGATGCAGGCAAACATTTTTGTAGTGTAATAAAATTTTTTTTTAAATATTATTTAAATAAAAAATATTGTATAACTTTTATTTAGATAATTTAAATATTTAATTATTTATAATTTTGTTTTTCGTTAAAATTTTGTTTGGGTTCGGTATTTGAAAATTTCAAATTTTTAAATGAAAGAAAGTGAAATTTTTTTTTTTTTGATTTTTCTGTTTTGATAATTTTATAGATAAAAAATATTATTTAAATTATTTAAGTGATATTATAGTTGAATAAAAGTGGTAATTAAATTTTTGTCTCTATAATTTTGTATATAATTTCAGAATAAAAATGCTGTTTTACTATTTTCAAATATAAAATTTTTTTGCTTTTTTGTGGATACAAAGTAAAAAAAATAATATTACTTAAACGGTGATTACTAAAAAATTGGAATTTAATGATATACGAAAATTATAATTTTTAATTTTTATATATGAAGAAAATTAAATAAATAACAAAAAATTAGATTTTGATTAAAAAACGAAGAGAAAAAATTTTGTTTTGTTTTGTATTTTTGGATAATTTTCAAATTTTGAATATATACAACAAAATTTTGGTAAGTTTAAATATATTTTTTTTTGCATTTTTAAGTAAAGTTAAATTTAATTATACATTTTTTTTTGGTGTTTTTAAGGTTAAAACCTTGTGTAAATATTTAAATTTTTGTTCAATGCTCTCTGTAATTGTTTAGTAGTCAAAAATTTTTCTTACAAAGGTTATAAAAATTGCACAGAAAATTTCTATTAGATTATTGTTTTTTTTTTTTGATTTCTATTTATGACCAGTTATTAGATTCAATTTGTGCTTATGATATTGATCTCCACTTGGCATGATCTTCAGTTGGCATTTCCTTATAAAATTTTTAATTCTATGAGTTTTTTTGGTAATTTCCTTTACATGATACAAGGAATAAACAGTAAACAAATCCTCTGAATTATAACAGATTTGTTCTATAACAGAATAATATCAGATTTATAAAAAATGTTGTGCCAGATTTAGAGAATCAAAATAGGTACACAAATTTCTGAATATCTTTTGGTTTTCTTTATGTATAATATTTCAATTTCTGTAAAATGTTTCACCATTATTTAATATTCAAATTAATCCTTTTTAATCTACTTTTTGATTTAATCCGATAACCAAATAACCTAATTCAGTAACATTCAAAAGTATTTAGGCATTATTAAGAATCTGTAAATTTTTATTACAAAAATTGTTTAAATTTGAAATTTTCCTTAACTGAACTGAATCAGCTAAAACAACTGATAATTTTAATTCTTAAATACATTTCCAAATCTCCATGTAACTCTTGTAACAACCTCTGGCTCTGCACGACTTTTCCTCTTTCCGATTGCAAATGTTACAGATTTCATTAATTGATTCAAAATTACATTTTTTTTTTTTTAGATTTTATTACTAATTTTCTTGGCATGAATCATTAAAAAAAAATTCAATAACAAAAATACTTCAATTATTTAATATAGAAAAAAAATGGATTACAAAAATCTTACAATAATTTCGTGACTATAACATAATCTAAATTACTTTAAAATCAAAAAGTTTCCTTATATTTTTATTTCTTAAATTTGTTAATTACCTTACATCTTTTTTTTTTTACTTATTATATTTAGTGGTTTTTCATTTTGTATAAGCTTTGAGCTCATCAAAAATATATTTAGCTTTAAACTAGCTAAAAAAAGATTTTCATTTTTCTGTAAAAAAAAAAACAAATAAGATTTCGTTTGTTAAGCCAAAACTACCGAATTAAAAATTTACTTCACGTTCTTGAACCCATCATCAAACAAAGCTTATTCGTGGCATGAATCACTAAAATAAAATATTATTATATTATTAAGAAATACGAGAAGATTAAAAAATGAATAAAACTTTAATTTTACTTTATGTTTAACAGAACTCGCGATTTTTTATGTTGCAAAATTTTAAATTAAAACCGGTTATTAAAATTATATAAATTTTATATAAAAAAAAAACTAAGAATATAAATTTGAAAATTTTTATATAAAAGATAAAATGTTTAAATTTATTTAATGATGATGTTATTAACACGGAACTTAAATTATTTATATAAAACTTTAGAAATATTATAAAAATTATTTTGGAAATTCCAAATAAATTATAATTAGTTTTTTTTTTAGCTTAAAAAAATTTAAAAATCAAATAATTTAAGAATATTTAAACATAAGGAGATAAATTCTTAAATGAAAATTAAATATGGGATCCGAATTGAAGTCGTCGAGTGATAATTATAATTTGAACATAAATTTTATAGTGTAGTCCAAAAATTGTGTTATCAAAGCTAAAATTGTGTTATCAAAATCAACTAAGGTCAAATTTTACTATTGCATTTATAGTGTAGTGTATAATTAGTATTTTCCTTAAATTTCAAATATGTTTATTCACATATTCACAAAATTTACAATATTTTTAGGTTGCACATTTCCTTTTATCATATATTTGTGACTCACATTCTTCTTTTTTGCAGTTCTGACTTCATTTTATATAATTTAACTTTTTTTGATCTTCTCTGTCGCTAATTTCTAAGATCATTGACTCACAACTCTTAATTTACTTTAATATTCACTGAAATACAAAATATAAAAAAATGAAGTTAAGTTGAACCATTTCAGCTGTTCCCAATCAAAGTAGAAAAGTTTCTAAAATTGTATTTTTTTTTTTAATAAAATTCAAAAATTCTGTTATTCAAAAATGTAAATTTTTATTTTACATTCTACTATTTTGGAAAGGATGTAATCCATTACAAAAATTTTGCAAATCAATATGTCAAAAATGATTTACATACATCGTTAGTTAATGCAAAGAAAAAGTAGAATTAACTCAGATTGAGCGGCACCAAGCACCTTTTTTTTTAATTAAATTAGAATGTAAAATTTCCACAGAATCTCATAAATTTAACATTTTTATGATTGATATAATCTCTTTAATGACCAATTTAGAATAATATTATATCTTTTAACAGTAAACTATTTTTTTTGTTCTGTAGAAATTTAGCAATAAACATAAAATGCTAATCTAAAATAAAGTATCATGGGTCAACAATCTTTTAATTTAAATAACCAAAAAAAAATATGAAACCAATAATTATTTTTCCCAGTTTTTTTTCGCTATGCCCTTAAGATTATAGCATAAGATTTATTTTAGCTGACAGTTAAATGATCATCTAGGCCAAAAAAAAAAATGATTAATTACTAAAATTTCTGATGGTACAAAGATTCATAATTGATTTGTTATTTCAAATTTTGCAAGCCAAAAAACAAAATTAAGAATTAATTTAGTAAAATTTTAAATCTCATATCTGAATTCGATTCAGAATTACTTAGAATTTTTGATAATTAAATGAAATACCAAAATAGATTGCCAAAATTTATAATTAATGTATAAATTCTTGTTTTTAGACACAAATTTTATAAATTTTTATGTTTCTTGTCCATAAAACTTGTTCTTAAGAATATTTAAAAATTATAAATTAGTAAGAATTTTATTGCTATGCAATAAAAATTATGATCTTAATAAATATCCCATTGTTTTTTCTTAATTACTTAATTTTTTCATTCATAAAAATATAAATGTATTCATTAATTATCATAACCAATTATATCTATCTCAATAATTGTTAAAAAGTAGTTAAAATTAATATCATATTAATGTCTAGATAATTTCTAATTATTATTTCAATGTCTAGAAAAACCAAAGAATATTTTATTATAAAGTAAAAAATTAAAACTGGTAATTATAACCAAAAAAATATTCGTACTTCCGTAAAATTATTCACACACAAATAAAATAATCAAATATAATCTTATGAACAAATCAAAAAGTGTGAATAAGAAGAAAACTTTATTTCGAGGGGAATAAAAAAATTATTTAAAAATTGATATCGACATTTTTTTATATAAAATCTGAAACTTTATATAGTTTTTTATATACTTTATTTATATATATACAATATCTATCAGTACCGGTTTTTGGTCGTGGCTGTTGGTTTATTTCAAGGTCGTTGTTATGTTTATTACACACTATAAGTTATAAATATACTACTTCTCAGAAACAAAACTGAAAACAAAAACAAAAAAAGATTAAACCACTACATAATTATATAAAATTAAATTACGTAATATATTTATATAATAAAAAGTGTAAGTATATTATGTATAATTTTAATGGACGTTAATCATTTTATTACCTAGATAGAACTGCAGTTAGTGGTCAGTTTCTAAATATCTTATAAAAGAGCACGAGTATATTTCTTTAATAATACTTTGATAGTTTTGTTTCTCTGTGGGTTGCTAAAAAGATAATAAAAAAGAAGAATAAATTTAATATAAAAATCGAAAAAGTTAAGGCACAAACTCTATTTTTTTTTATTACAAGCAAATATGGGAAAAGATTCTTTTTGAAATGTTTTGTGAATGAAAATTATAAAAAATAATGATAATAATTTGAATTTTAAATATAAATTTATTATTTACAATAAAATCTGAAAAATAATTGTTTACTTTTTCGCAAATAATTGAAAAATTAAGGTGAGAAAAATATTTAAATATGCAAATCGAAATAATTTAATAAATTATATAAAAAAAAAAATTTTTATATTTAAATTTAATATTTATTTACTAATAAAATTTGGAGGAAAATATAAATTTTAAATTATAAAATTAATAAATTATTGCTAATTGAATATCAAATTTGTGTCGTAAACTTAAAGTGCTAATAAAATGAAGTAGTAGTAAATAATTTTTATTATTTGTTTGATATTAGAATATTTACATACTGATATATAATTAGTGTTTATTGAAGCATTTTTTACCAGAAATACCAATTCTATAAAATATTAATTCATATATTTATGTAAAATTATTCAATAAATATTTATTGAAATATTAAATTAAATAATATATCAAATTTAATTCATTTATTGAGAAAATGCACATATACACATCCGTTCTAAAACCAACAGAAAATATATTGAATATTTTCTTAATAAAAATGTAATTTCTCAATATTGTACCCATAACAAAACTTCTCGTCATATTGAGAGACAATGAATATTTTATATAAGCAACATGTTGCGTATATAAAAATGTTGCAATTTTTTTTAATGCTGATTCATATTGTGAAGAGACAGAATTCCAAATAATTTTATAATCATTATTAAAAATTTATTAAATGTAAAAAATTTATTGAAAAATTAATAATAAATTTTAATTTTATATTAAATTATTTTATTTTACTTCAATTTCCATTAACATAAAAATAATTTATAATTAAATATTTCCATATAAAATTTTAAGGAATATAAACAAATTTTTGATTTGTCTAAAAAAATATTTGAAATATAAAAATTTTCATTTAAGTTGAATTTTGTATTTCTTCACATTTATGATTGCATAAACACAAAAAGTTTTTTTTTTGTTTTTGTAATAAATTCTTAGATTAACTATAAATTAATAAATTTTTAGATACATATATACTTTTTTAAACGTATATATAGTAAAGTTACAGGGATTTTCATTTATATATTTTATGGGCGCGTTTAAGTTAACGAAGATTTTCGTAACAAAAATAGCAAAAAAAAAATTAAATTGAAAAAATTATTGAATGATTATAAATATTTTTAAGTTATATAACAACTAATAAATATACATAATAGAAGAAAAAAAGATTTATTAATAAAACATCAAGTTTTCCTCGACAAACATTATAGAAATAATAATTGAAAAATTTAAATTATATAACACAAAAAATAACTTTTTTTTGTATATTTCTAAGCTTTTCATTTTTTTTGAAATTCTTTTAACACTGCAAGTAAAATTGTTTTTTTTTTATAAATCTTCATGCTCTAAAAATTTCTATTCATGTTAAAGAAGCTCTTTGAAAATATATAAAAAATAAGATCACGACCCCAAGAAGTCAACCGGCGCAAACTATATAAACAAATTTTTAATAGTATTTTTATTATAATGAAAAAAGAGGTTAATATTGTCTCTCATTTATGAAGATGTTAAAACTTCTAAATTAGAGATGATTTTCAATTATATACATTTAACATAAAAGCTTATCAGTACAACAAAAACAAATTCAAAAAATTTTATTTTCTGTATAAAAATGTTATATAGAAAATCAAAAGTGTTAAGGCACAAACCTGTTTTTTTTTTCATAGTACATACATATAATAAATTCTTTCAATTTATATAATTAATTTTTGAGTTACGGAAATATCTTCATTAAATATTATTAAATTATATATATATCTTACCAATATAACATAAATTAATATATATATTATTTTTAATTAATTTTTGATCGGTCAAATTCATGGCCAACAACATTAAAAGCTAATATAATACGGACAATTTTTTTTTATATATAGTGGAACCAAAAAATTATGGAATTTACCATAAATTTTTCTGTGTTTTTTGTTTTAATATATTATATATTTTTTTTATATTCATTTTTGTCATCACAACAATATATATAAATGCGAAACTATTTTAGCAATAAGTATATAACAGCTACTGATGACTTTCATTTTCGATAAAAGTTAAGTTCAGGGGCGGCCATATTTTTATGCATTCAAATTGTTTTTTTTTTTGGTAATTATTAACTATATAAGCGACATCCGCTATCGTCGTCATCAGTTAAGGAGTTTAGAGGTCAATTTATTTATTTTTTTACATACCAAAAGTTTTATTTTTATAAATATAAAGTTTATAAAGTTTATCATTTCATATCAACAGCGTATCAGCTTTTGCAGTTAAACTTGTTATATATATACTTAGTTACTTTTTATTTTTTTTTTCTGTTTAATTTAGATTCAGTTTATGTTTTATGTTTCAATGCCAAGTTAATAAAATATACAACAATATAAAAAAAAAAACAAGCAAAATTTAAAGTAAAGCGAAAGATAAATACCATTGAATATTATTGGTAGCATTATTGTTATTGATATTATATTTAATATATATTAGCTGTAATTATAAATATTTGTAGTATATTTTTTTTTTTGGGAATTTTTTAATGTGCTTATAAATTTTTGAATTGTCAATACTGCATGGAAATAATATGGAGAAGAATTTAATTTGGCAATATAGATAGTATAAAAATTTACAATTGTTTGAATTTACAGAAATATTGTGACAATTTCTATAAAAATTATTTGTAACCAAATTATTGTAGTATTCTCCTGTTTTTTTAAATTCACTTTTCCTACTAAAATTTTAATTATAGCTTCTAACAAAGACTTACATTTCAGTTAATTAATATTTGTAAGTAAATTCTTTGTTTCTGAGTTTGTTGTTTCATGATTAATTTTAACTTTTTACGAAAATTAATTAAGTCGTATTTACATATATACATAAAATTGATTCATTAATAATTTGATGTGGGTTTGTTTGACTCATATCTCAACATCAATCAAATCGAATGGACAAATCATATTAGTAATATTTTAGATTTAAATTTAGTTATTTAGATATCAAACATTTCAGCATTAGAATTTAAAACTATGGCCGTTTTCGTTAACGTCAAATGATCGCAGTACTGCAATATATTAATTCTTATTACTGGTATTTTGACTATCGAGACTTGAAAAATCGACAAATTTAGCTTAACCAATGCTCCTTCTGTCGACTGGTTGCTGTCTCATTGATTAAACTACCATAAAAACGAATAAAAACAGTGCAGTACTGCGATCATTTGATGTTAATGAAAACGGCCTATATATAAGAAAATTCTGATAATTATTCGAACTAATCACATTTTTTTGGTATATCAAAAAAGTTTCCATTCAATTATTTATTAGTTAAAACGATTTGGTATTATAAATTAAATTTGAAAATATTGAAACATTTTTTTTTTGATATTTATTAAATTCATTAATTTTAATTACTATAATAATATTAAATTTTAATATACTCAAACTGACACAATAAAAATATCAAGAAACATTATTTTAATCGACATTTTTATTAAAAAAACATTTCATTTTGGAAAAAAAAAAAATGTTGTAATTATGTTCATTGCAATTTAAATATATAAATAAGTATAAGCATAAATTTCGCGTTTATGGGTAAACTTTAACCAAAAATATGTACTTATATTTTTAAAAATTAAATTAAATTATTTATCTGTTCAACCGGAAAATTATTCAAGATATTATAAATATATAAAAAAAAGTATATTAAGTTATAAGTTTCGGTATATTTAAATTGACGGTTAATATACTTCTTATATGTTATGATAGGGTTGGCACACTGTTAACATTGACTAAAGAATTTACTATGAACTATGACAGTAATTGGTAATGAAAAATATTCAAATTTTGTCTAAACGATATGACAATATTAAATTACTATATTAGTAAATTAAACTCTGTTGCATTGCTAAAAGAACAATTATTTCAACAATATGTTAAAGTGCACAAATATATCATTTTATTAATTGAAGCTATCAATTGATTCCACAAAATAGTTAACGTAATTGTGACACAATTAATTTACAAAACGGTTTAGTTCTCTTAAACAAAAAACTTTAATTATTTTAAAGCCCTGTAAATATAATTGGCAATACATATAGATTCTTAAAAAAAAAATCTTCCACCTCCCACAATATATTGAATAATTGTGCTGTATTGCTGGGTTGTGTAATTTAATAGAAATAACAATTTAATTTTCAAACAAAAAAAAAAAATATCGTAAAGAATGAGGTTCACATCCCACATAATTGTTTGTGGCGGCGTTAGGTTTGTGGCTTCTGTTTTGTTTTTCATTATAGAAAAAACAGACGTGAAAAATGAAAAATTGAAAAAAAAAAAAATTCGTACCCAAGTGCATAATGATTTTTTTTTCTCTCTCGAATATTATCATAAATGGAAATTTTCGCAATTGTGCTGATTTTTTTATTTTTTTTTTGAAACTATGTTTGTATACATTTTTTTCCAATCTTGATTACGACAGTCGAAACAATTTTGTTTTTTCTTCAAATCGAAAAACTATAGTAATAATAATAATAATGACTATGCAAAGTACACAAACCAAAAAATAATAATGTACATACATAAATTAAAATAAATTTTTAACTTACTATACATAATATATATTTTTTTTTTGAAGATTATTTTTTTTTTAATGAAATAGCGTCTGATCTATAGAAATAATGTAACCAACTGTGGGCGAAATTGTTGTAACATAATTTTACCAAAAAAATATTAAAAATAGAAAAGAAAAACATAACAAATTTATAAATTAAATTAAAATAGAAATGATTTGTAAATGTAAAAGAAAAAAATTAATGTTGGGTAGGATTTTGTTTTTTTTGTTGACCATTGTATAAATTTCATAATTTGTTAATAATTATATTTATTTTTATTTCATAATTTATAGTAAATAAATAATATAGTTGGCTTTTTGATTGGGAATTTAATAAATTATTTATTTACAATGTTAAAATTATATTTCCTTGGTGCCGAATTTACCAAATTTTCTTTGGTGAACAAAATAAATTTATAGTATAAATTCTAGATTTGAAATGAATTAGTTAATATTTGAGCTAATTCTCTAAAAGTGTATATTCATATAATCAATAAATGGCTAGAGTAATGCAATTTACTACAAACATTAATATAATTACAAAATAAAAGTTAGAAAACTGAAAACAAGGTTCTTCCACCTCACAATTAATTAATAGTTTTTTACTCTTTTGAATAAATTGAACATTTTACAAAAATGTAACAGAAATACAGAGCTCAATTTTCCAATTATGATAGTAAATACTTAGTCAACTACCGGAGTGAATCAAAATTGAAAATTTATATTTAAAATTACCTTCACATAATTTTATTTAACATAAAAATTCATATTATCAATTTTAAAAAATTTATATATTATTTACAGAGCTCAACTTTCCCACAATGAAGGGTTGGTTTGATGCTTTTCGAGATGATGGTGGTCCAACACTTTATTCATTTTCAAATAGAACACCAGTTACAGGCGATGTATCAATTGTAGCTATATCTGTACTATTTGCAACAATTTATGTAGCATTTTTAGTTATCTTTCCAGGTGTAAGAAAACAAGTAAGTATTTAAAATCATTTTAACTTATAATTTTTCCAAACCAAAAATTTGTCGCTGAGTGAAAGGCACATGTTTGTATTTAAAAAAGAAAAAGGATTGTCCCTAAACATAATAAATTCATTATATAGTATAGACAGCATATTGTTTTTTGTGTGGTGATATTGTCTGAATGGCTAAAATTCATTAATTTCGATTATTATTTATTTGAAGTGAATGGTAAAGTAATTATATTATATTATTATACCATTATTATTGTCCGAAAAAATAAAATCGTCTTTAATCTTTTTACCTTCGTCGGTATTAATTATTTACCACATTAACAATTGAAAATTAAATGTTGCTCTTCCAATTTTATTGTTTCTACAAAACCGAGAGTTCAATGTAAAATGATTTTTTTTTTTATTTTAATTAAATTTAAATTTTTATTAAAAAAAATAAAAATACATGCTGTGATTATGATAAAGAAAAGATCACGATTATTTTTTAATATATATTTATTTATGCTTTTTTTTTAATATATATTTATTTATGCTTTTTTTTTTACATTAACTTTTGATTATGAAATTATTATTTTTTATATTTATAATTTCATAATTCGTATTTTAAACAGATTTATTTAATTTTTACAATTAAAATTATATATTTTTATTTTTATATAATCAATTTATTTGGGTTTGTTAAATGTATGATTAAATTTTTAATGGAAATTTAAATTTTATTAAGAATAAGATAACAAATTTTAATCATAAATTATTATATCAATTTTAAATATATTAACGAAATAATATTCAAAATATCTTTAATTACATTTCTTATACAAATATTCGAGAAAATTTTTTACTCAAAAATTATTTCATTTTACCAAACCGACAATATGAAATTTAAATAACTATTTCATTTCCAAAAATATACTAAAAATAAAGGCTAGTCTTTAAAAAAAAAGATTAAAATTAAATTATACAAGTTAAACAGGCCAGTAAATCAGGTACAAAAATATTATTATACAAATTATAAATTTAAAATTGGTTTTATAAAAATTTTAATTTTATTTTTCTATAGTTTTATTTTTTTTAAAGAAAATTTAATTTATGAATAATTAAATTTCCGGATAAATTAATAAAAAAAAAAAAAATTTAAAACAATTTTTAATTTTTTTTTTTTTTGATATTTTATAAATTTGATTTAATTTTTTTATTTTCCAGAAATTTTCTACATTTTTCACAGTAACATTAAGTCTTTTCGTAGGACTAGTCATACTAAGTAAGTTTGATTATTATTATTATTTTATTTATTATTAATTAGCATAATCACCTGTTAATTGATTTGATTTTTTTTTTCTATTTCATTTAAGATTATAATAAAAAACATAATATTTAAAAATTTTATAAATAAATTTCCGTATATTTTAAATTTTATTTTAAGTAGACAAGTCATGGTCAAAAAGTAAAATTAATGACGCCTGAAACAAAAAATTTTATATTTCAATTAATTTTATAATTTTTTTTAATTATTTTTAAAATTTGAAATTAATTAAATAATTATTTTTTTTTTTATTATTTATTATTATAGTTACACGTTTAGGTTCATCATGGCATGTTGCTACTACAAATATTGTAGCACCATATAAAGCATTTTCACGTGAAAAAATACCATCACGAATTGGTACCCATATTGGTTTAATGCATGTCAATGTGACACTTGTTGGTAAGTTAAATTATTAGAAAATTTCTTATTTATTAATTTGAAATTAAAAATAATTGAAAAATTAAATATTGTAATTTTTTTATAAATCATTTACAGGCCAAATTAGTTTCTTTCTAAAATTATACTTTATTCTATATAAATGTAAATTATGTATGTTAGTCATTATTCATATTAAAACTATCCAATTTATAATTTTGTGACTAATTTATTTAGAAATTTCGTAATTTACTTATTTTCATGGATCATTGAATTTATGGTATTTTTGACCAAATGTAATTTTCCATTTTTCTCCAAAAATAAAAAGAACAACTATGTAATATACAAATTTTCCATTGAAATTTATGTTTATATACACATTTTATGTATAAACTGTTTAGATACTTAAGATATCCAATAACTAGTTATAATAATACATATATAGAAACAAAATATATGTGCAAATAATTTTTTTTGGAAAATATATTTAGAATTTTTCGCAATCCTATTCCCTGGTTCATTTAAATTTTAAACTATACCATAAATAATTAATCTGATTATTAGAAGATTTCACAATGAAAGGGAAAAATATATCCTTTAGGGGATAAATGAACTAAATTCCATTTAAATATGATATGTTAAACCACACCTTCTAAAAAGTTATTAAAATTTCCACAAATTATAGTGTGACTTTCTAATATAACGACGACAACGATTACGTAAACATTAAAAAAACCAATCCGGAAGTTTGTCTTATATAATTCCAAACCATGTTTTTTTTATATCCATACCAAAATAAACAGAGCTAATCTGATCTGAACTTAATATGCTGACACATGTCCAAAGACAAAAATAAACTTTTTTATGTACTTTATAAAAAAAATTTAACAAGTAACAAGATTTGTGTGTGTCTCGTGTTCAATCAAAATAAATATATACGCAAAAAAAAAAACGAAGTTATAAAAAATAAAAACACACATATTTTTAACCTTGCCATCTATCGAAGGTCGTCAACTCTATCGATATTTTATAAAATAGTTTCCTAATTGAAATCTATAAAATGAAATTTATATTTACAAAAAAAAAAATTAAATTAAATTGTACAAGTATTATTTATGGGTAGCATATTTCGTAGATCGCGTAAATAAATTTTTTACACTTGACTATATTTTACCTGTTCCCCAGTTGAAAAACGCATTTTTAACAGTTCCGTATTAAGCGTTTTTGGTTTTAACAGGCATTTGCCTATACTGGGAAAATTTATACTATTGAACTTAGATATTGTAGTCAACATTCTTCAGAAGTCTTAAAGAATTATAATTGTAAATCTTGATTTTAAAATGGCAGTTATTGCCATTGGACAATTATTTAATCATTTAATAAATATTTAATAAAAATCATTTTGGCCACAACTTAATCATCCGCCACTGGTATATTAAATTATTTTTGTATTTATTTTTGAATCTTTGTTATTATATAAAATTGACTGCATTATTGCAATGAAATTGAAATTATAATTCACTGTTTATTTATATAAAGGTGACAAAAAACATTTTTATACCAAGGCGAGATATTAAAAAGGAGAAAGTAAAATTCAATATTTGTATATACATTTTTTAATCAAAGTAATTTATGAGTTTGATTAAAGGAAATGAATTAATATAATTGCACTAAATATTGTTTATTTAAATTTTTAGTTATAATTTTATAAAATGATAGAAAGAAATTTAAAAACAAAAAAGTTAAGCCACGAACTTGAATTTTATAGTCAGATTAAATATAATTGAAATTTGATTATTTCGTAAATGAGGGTATATAGAAAGGTAATTTTGTAAGAATTGCGTAGGATTGTGATTTTTTTAATAGCTTCACTTAGAAAAATTTTGGATAATTTATTTTAGTTTTATTTGAGAAAGAAAAGTCTTCCAAGCCTCGTTAGGTAAAAACTTAATTATTCAAAATTTATGGAAAATTCCAAATTATTCCTTCATTTAAAAACGGAAACCAGAAATGGTTACAAAATTATCTTTTTTTATAATTTCACATGACATTTACTCTTTGAAATGCTTCAGATTTAGATCAGGTTTGAATTATACTCGGATACCATATTTTGTTTATGCTTCAGGCTTAAATAATATCAATTATATTTAATTATAATTTTCTGTTTTGCAGCTATTCCAATTGGAAATTGGACTGTACCTGACATTGACTATAATGAACGCTTCAGTTGGGAAGGTGCCAGTGATATGAGCAATAATTACAAGGAAGCTTTAAGACGTGGTCTACCATATCCAATATTAACTGTAGCTGAATATTTTAGTTTAGGTCGTGAAGGATTTTCATGGGGTGGTCAATATCGTGCTGCTGGTTATTATGCTAGTATATTATTATGGGCATCATTAGCATCATGGCTATTAATGAATTTATTATTATTAGCTGTACCAAGATATGGTGCATATATGAAAGCTTTAACAGGTTTTCTAATTGTTTGTACAAATATTGGTTATTATTTCCTATTACCAAAACGACCACTAGTTATTTATTTAGAAAGTGGACGTTTAGAATTTAAATTAGGCTGGAGTTATTGGTTATTACTAGTCGCAGGTAACAATATATAAAATAGAATTGTAATTCATTTCAAAATTTTAATTATTATTACATATTTGATTTTTTTTTTAAATAGGAATTCTTTGTATGTCCGTTGGTATAGTCATATCTGCCATAGATTTAGTATGGCCACATACATTTTCAACAGTGTTAGAGGTCTACTATGATACGCCATATGATCGTCATGTTATTTTAGAAGAATCACGTGATGTACGATATCGTAAACGTAATAGTAATAAAGGTTTAGAAGAACCACCTGGTTTAGGATCACGTATTTTAAGACGTTTATCATCTAAAACAAAAGATACACATTTACGAAATAGTGGTAATGGTGGCAGTAGTGGTAGTCGTAATAATAGTAGTGGTACATTAGATAATGGACGTAATCATCCAAGTAGTAGTAGTAGTGGTATTGAAAATAAAGCATTTCAAAGTGATGTACCAAAAAGTCCATGGCGTTATCCATTCCGACGGTCACAACATCCACCACCACATATTATAAATATGCCACGAACAATGTCACAAGATTCTGGTTCTAGTATAACATCAGCAACAATACAAATATCACCAATGCATAAACAAGCATTGTCCCGAATGTTACCGTAATTTATTTTCTATATCATAATTTCTTAATCATTTTAATTTTTTTTTTTAATTTTCCATTTTGTATAGTAAACCACCACTTGACAGGACCAGAGAAATGGTTCACTGGTAAAACTATATGATGAATAACATGACAAACATAAAAATCTTGACCATATAATTATTATTTTAAGTTATTAATAGTTTTAATTTCACTTTTTACAAAACAACAACAAAAAAAAAATATAACATTTTTGTGTGTGTAGTAATTGTGTATGTAATTTAATATAATTTGAAAAATAATGTTGAATCATTCAAAAAAAAAAAATCATAAAAACTATATTAAATAAAAGGTGATTAAAGCAATTGTGATATACAATAATTACATAATTATTTTAATTATTTAAAGTTTTTTTTATATATATATTAAAAAAAAGAGAAAAGTGAAGAGATTTGTTGGCATATTATTGTGTAAGGAATTTTGTTTTTGTATAATCACACACTGTAATTATGTAGTAAGAAATTCAGTAGTTTTGCTGAAAATATATATAATCAAAGATTCATAGTACAAGTGAAATAGTCAATGATAATAGAAATAGTCAGATCGTAATGAATGTTAAATGTAATTTTGGATCAAAATTGAAGGTTCCTTAATATTTGATCCGATAATATGGAAATGGCAACAAGAATGTTGCTGTTCCTATCCTCCCCATGAATACATAATTCAATATGAAGAATGATTTAATATAGAAATTCCTAGTCGAATTGATCTTTTCTGTATCCAAAAATGGTATTTTTCTTAACATTTAATTTAGTTGAGATAAATGACTAATTAGTTTTTGCGTAAAAAACGAAATAAATTTATAGAAAAGATCATTTCTAATTAGAAAATGACAAAATTTCCGGTGTTCTCAATTTCCTTTTAAAATTTCTTTGATTTTATTTAAAGCTTTTGAAGCTTTTGTACTTATAAAATGACCAATTTTCCGGATTCTCAATTTCCTTTTGAAATTTCTTTGATTTTCTTTGAAGCTTTTGAAGCTTACAAAATGTTAACATTCATTCAAATATCTGATATCTTTTATATTGTTCCTGTTTCTTGTACTATGAACTCTTTGATTGTTAAAATTAAATTGGTATCGTCTTTTTAAGAAAGTAATTTTAAAATTTAAATAAATGTTATATTTTTTTTTTTTTTATTAATTTTTTTGTCATTAAATTTTTTTTTTTTTAGCTTTTTGTCATCATTCTATTTATTATTATGTTATCATTTAAATTTTAAATATATTTAAAAAAAAAAAAAATTTTAGTTTTTAAGATAAAAAAAATATTAAAAAACTTTAAAGAAAATTATTTAATTAATTATAAATTTATATACGAAGAAAATAAAATCTGTTTGTAATTTTGACTGGTATTAAAATTTCAATTTTCTCTACAAATTTTATTTTAATATAAATAATTTAATTTTAATTATAAAATTTTTGGCAAATAAAAAAAAATTGTAATAAAAAATTTGTAGAAATTTTAAAAGATTTTTACAATCATTTTGTAGTAAATCATAAAAGAGATTAAATTATATTTAACGATAATTTTTGTTTTATTTATATGATTTTTTTTTTTTAATTTTAAAGAAATAAATAAATATGAGGAGCACTGAGCACTGTCAGAAGCAATTCGAGACAGTATATACCTGTTTTTTTAAAAGGTTTATTTTGGCCCGGAAATGCTATATATGAAAGAGGATGGTGGTGGCTAGAAGCCATTGGGTATGGACTACGAGTGAAGTATACACGTATAGTCATGGTATAAATATGAGAAGCTCTAAAATAATTTTACATGGTAATTTGATCAGAAAGGAATACGAAAAATAATTAAAATAAATATAGAAAAATTATTATACAAAATGATTTATTTTTATCTGTCTCACAGTTTGAATTGATTATAATTTATTTGAATTTTTGAAATTATCTAAGTTACAATTTAATATTTCACATTTCATCATCTAATTTCGAGTATTCACTAAATTTAATATTGTAAATAAATCTGAACAATTATGCATTAATCATATAATTTTAATAGGATTCGTTAATTTTACAAAATCGGAAAATTTACTTATAATTAAAAATCAAAAAAGAAAATTTACAAAATTTTAATTTAATTTTTTTTTTATTTCGAAAAGTTTTACTTATTCCAAAATAAATTATATATTTTTCTTAACACAAAAAAAAATATATACCGTATATAGAAATTATTAATTAAAAATATTATTATGAGAAAAATAAATAAATAATACAAAACTTATTAAATTATTATTAATTATATAATTTAAACTATAAAATATTAATTATTAACCGAAATTTTCGAAATGATGTATGAAATATGGTAATTTTCGTGTTTTATTAACTTCATCACATGCAGACATAACACTTTTAGTTAGTGGTCTTGGACCACATGAAAATACTCCTATTTTCGATACCTTCGGAAAAAAAAAATTAAATAAATTAGTAAAATTTTATTTTAAAATTTTAGTTTATAATAAAATTGTACTTACATAGGAATGTTTCTTTTGTACGAATTTTAAAAAACTCGACATATCTGGTCGACCAAAATGATTGACTGCCTTTAGACCAGTAAATATTGATGTTTTTGATAAACGTTGAAAATGATTTTCACAAATATACTATACGAAAAAAAATTATATATTAAATAGAATTTAATTAAATATTTTTAAAATTTTACTATACACTTACCAACATTGTTGTTCTTAAATCAAATTTATGAAAAAATTGTGTTATAAATATATGAATTTCTAAAACATTTGTAACATCTTTTTTTTCAACATCCCTTAATACATCAATAAACCATTCAAAATGTTTATGTGATGGACATATCCATAAGAAATATACTTTTTTACATGCAACACCAGAATAACGATTTGTACTCGTACCAAATACTAAATCATTTAATATTGATGCATATGGTGTAACACCAATACCACCGCCAACCATTACAGCAACTTCAAATTTATACCAATCTTGATTACCACCACCGAATGGTCCTTCAATGCGTATTTTTGGTTGATCTTCTGGATTATAATTACATGGATCAAAATAATTTCTTAATTTCCATGTCCATGGACCTTGTGCTTTAATATGACAACTTAAAAAATTTTCATGCGGTGCTGATGTTAATGTAAAACTATGCATTTCAGATGGACGAAATGCTGTACATGATAATCGTACCCATTGACCAGATAAATATTTTAAATTTGGTGGACGATAAAATTTTATTTTAATAACATCTGATGGCAATAGATCAGTTTCAATAACATCTAATGCCATATATTTTGTACGTAATGAAACGATCTATAGAAATATTATTATGAAAAATTAGTGTAAATAATATAAATTTTGTATAATTAAATTTTCTTACTTTATCCAAAGTATAAATAATTCCTGGACCAATAAAGAATAACCAAAATCGTGGTGGACCTGTTAAACGTGCCAATCCATGAATTAAGCATAATAAATATAGAACGATATATAAGGAGTGTACATTCCAAAAGAAATTATATGCTTTTTTCCGAATGGTTGGATGTGCAAATACAAATATTGTACACATTATTATGAATAGTAAAATTCCAGTTGTTCCTGTAAATGAATTTCTATATTTAATAGCATTTTTCGTAATTAAAAAGGATTTTCTAATTCTGAAATTTATTAAACTTTATTTTCCCTCCACTGGAAAAGTGAAGATTGTATATATTAAAATTTAATTTTAAACGAACTAAATCGTTGGAAAATGCAAAATTTTGAATTTAAATTTATCAAATAATTAACAATTCAATCGATCAGTAACCAAAACGAATGATGATATATCAATGTCAAATTATTGTAAAAAAAAAATAGTTGACAATAATAATTTCAAATCGAAACATTAAATTGATCAGAAAATAGAATTAATTTACTGATTTTGTGTTCCGATAAAGTATATTTATTCTGTCACCATTATTATAACAATATTAATTGATTTAGTATATACTTAAATAATCATTAAAAATTATAATTTTTTAAATTTACCTGTCACTGTTTGAAATAACCAAAATGTTATATCCGGTTTATAATCAGATGCAAAATGAACTTCTCTTGTTAAACATTTTAAATTTTCATGTGATTGTGTTGATACATGATAAAAATTAACAATATGTCCAACAGTATGTAATAATGTAAAAAATAATGCTGTACATGCAGCAATTTTATGAAATTGAATATGTGAATCTAATGGTATATATTGTTGTATTGGAAATTCTTTTAATTTTGTTATTAAATTCCTAGAATATAAATATTAAAATTATTGTAAATATAAAAATATAAATTAATTAATTTTTATATACCTTGACATTGTTAATAATAAAAGTGAATAACAAAATGATAATGATGCAGCTGAACCACGTGTAATTGCAATACCAACTCCCATTATATGACGTAAATCAGTATGTTCAGCCATAAATGAATAATCTATAAAATACAGAAATTTAATTTTCAATTTCCAAAAACCAAAATTATATGTGTAAATTTTCAACTTACGTATAAATCTTTCTACAAATAAAACAATTGTAATTACATAAAATAAAAATAAATAGAATATATTTTGACGATTTTCTTCTAAAAATGTTGTATAATTATCCCATTTTTCTTCATACCAACGACGTGGTGAATCTTGCATTGGTTCAATATGAAATGATGTCATACGGGCAACATTTGTTGATGTATCTAAAAAATTTTGTTTAGCACCTTTACAATCTAAACCAATTGCAACAAAGTCGCCTTTATATTCTTTCATCATTAATTTAAAATCTTGATATGTTAAATGATTTTTATGCTCTAAACCAACATCTTGAAACATACCATCAATTAATTCGGTTACTTGTTCATCACCTAAACTTGTTGTTCTAGCAATTTCAACTAACGAACGCATCATTTCACTTAATTCACCTTTATCAATAACACCATTACGATCATTATCACACATATCAAATATTATACGTAATTTATCTTCAGTTTTACCCCTTGAAAATAATACAACAGTTTCTAAAAATTCTTGAAATGATATACGACCGTCTTGATCTTTATCAACAATATTGAACATTTTCCGTACAAACATATCATTTGGTTTCATACCTAATGCAGCTGCAAATTCAGCTTTAGATAAACTTGTACGCATTACTGTCATAACTTCACCATCTGTTGATGCATCTGATCGTCGGCGACGTTCACCTGGTTTTAAACCAAATGTTAAGGCATATGCTTCTCTAAAGAAATATTCAAGGCGTTTTTGACGTCGTTCGCGTGTCTCGGCACGTGCTAACATTATATCCCGATTAATTTCAACCAATGACATTTCTTTTTTATGTAAATCTAAGAAATCTTCTAATTTTTTAACAAATTTACGTCTAGCACCATATGATTCTAATTCTAATACTAAATCATGATCACTGGGATGTCGTAATAATAAATATGGTTTCTTTTTAATATGATTTGCTTGTGATTCTTCAACGGTAACAACTTCAACATTTTTTAAACTAAATGATCGTAATTTTTCACCTTTTCTATCAACTGTATAGATAGCAGCTTCTGGTCCAAATTTCACAGTAACTAAACGTTTATGATTTGCATGTAACCATTCACGGGCAATCATTTTATCAACAGATCCTTTATGATTTGGACTTGAACGTAATGCTTCTTGACGGATTTTCAATTTACGACGTTTGCTATTTTGTAATTTAACAACACAATAACCAGCACTAGCACATAAAATTGGTATAAATCCTAAAAATACACAAGCATAGATAAACATAAATTCAGATCCAGAAAAATAATCATAACCCTGTAAATAACTACATGGTTCTAATTCGGTTGCATTTAATTGCATTGGTTGTGGACATGGATCACCATCACGATATACAAATACTTCTTTTTGAATATCTTCGGGATTTATTTCTGTACTATTAACAATAATATCCCACATTGTTATTTTACGTAATTCAGCAATATCATCTTTACTAAATATACCATTTTTTTCATTTTCAAACCAAAAACGATCAGCATCGCGGATTCGGGTAAATTGCTCAATAATAACATTTGTAAATAATTCACCAGGTCGACCATATGATTCTAACATACCACCAACATAAACATCAACATTATCAATACGATTTGTATATGCTGATATTAACATTTTTAATAATTCTGGTTGTTTATCAAATAACAATGGATTTATATCATTCCAATTTTCACGTTTTGTTAAGCCAAATGCTTCACGTGCTGAATTATAATCAGGCAAACCATTATCACGCCCACGCATTATATTTAATGCACCTAAATCACGACGTGTAAATTCCATTGGACCAAATAATTTATCACGTACATCTGAACATAATACAGGATCTTCACGTTCTGATATTTGTGATGTTAGACCCATTAATACTTCTTCAATTGATGTATCCATAAGGAAATCCTTTAAAATAATAAAATTCAATAATTGTATAATACTTAATTGAAATATAATATAATTTACATTTGAATCCCACCAAGTTGAACATAATCTAATTGCTGGATAACCCATTGGTGTTGTACGATAATTACATTTTGAATCACGACGATAAATACCTGGTGGTATCATTGTATGGCCAAAACGAAATGCTGCTGCTTGAAATATATGACCAACACCCGGATGTATATCTTGATTATATCCTTTATAATCTGGTATTTCTGCACCTAAAAATGCTGGCAAATATTCATACATAATAACATTTTGTAAACTAGCTACAACAATTCGACGTGCTTTTTGAAATATATCCTCATCACTCCAATCTTGATGTTTTGCCTTAACACGTTTTGCAATTGTATTGTGCCATCGTAAAAATAAAATAGCAAATGATAGTAAAGCTGGATTTTGATTTGTCCTTGGATCACCCAATACTAAAAAAAGAAAATTATATTAATTTTCTGAATTTGTAAATGTATACAACATTTTCTTTTTACTTACAAAATAATCGTTCTGGACTTAACATTCTCATAACATGCGGTACAGGATTATTAAATAATGGTACTCTCATTGTATTTCGAATTGGCATACGACCACCTTTTTCCGTCAATAATGTACCATTTTGAAATGAACGCATTGCATTTAACCATGCCTCAGATGTACTATATATAAAACTACCATCAATCCAAGATGTCATTTGATTAATTTGTTCACGTGGTGCATTTGGACTTTGACCAGTACTACGATCATATGCAGCTCTATGAAATGGTATATATTTATCACCACGACATTCTTTATCATACATTTCATCACATTTTTCAATTTCAATACGATGCATTTCAATTGGACAACCGGACTCAGATGCCATTACAATTTCATTAGCAACAACTTGACCAAAAAATGCTAATAATGCTGTACGATTATATTTCGAACCAAGACCATCTTGACCGCCCATAAATAAACGGCTTAAACGTCTTGTTGATGGTCGATTTGCACCAGCCATTACATATACACCATCCGTATAAGCTGGTGGGGCTTTTCGTACCAAATGACTATCTACAAAAAAAATATATATAATTATAAATTAAAGTAAAGGTTTTTGATCTTAACAATAATTAAGAGTTTTTTATGAAATATTATTTTTTTTTGCAATTTTCAAAATCTCCAAAATTATATTTTTTTTTTGTTTTAAACATTTTTTGGGGTTAAATCATTTTCCAGTATGATTAATGGCGATTTAATGATATAGTAGATTTTTTTTTTTTTGTGTAATATTTGATATAAACTTACCAACAGATCCCCAATTTGGATGAGCTAAATTATTGTACCATCCATCATATCTTTGTTTTTCAATATTGCTTAGTATTTGTTCTGAAAATGAATATAAAAATTAATTTTAATTAAAAAAATTATTTTAAATTATGAAATTATTTTTTAAAAATATAATTAATATCAAATTTAATTACAAGCGCTGATCCTAGAAATTATATTCTAATTTACGAATATTGATACCATGAATATAGTGAAGAAAACTAATGTTTGATTTTGCTACTATATTTTTCCTACTACTTGAATCTATATTCTACTATAATCTACTAAACTATCATCTAAAATGCTTACGAATTCATAATTTAAATAGGAAACTAGAATCGACACAATTCAATCTCGTGTCCTAAAGAAATGATTCATTTTAGTAATTGCATGGATAATTTAAATTATAAAATATTAATTTGAAAGATTCTAAGTACTATTAACTGCAATCATTTTAAAGTAAATTAAATTACTCATCTTTCTATACTATAAATAAAATTAAATTTTATAAATCGGAATGTGACCGTGAATATTTATAAAAACAAAAAAAAAAAATAATATAATTTAAATTGTTTTAAAAATTTCAAACAATTTTAATTAATTCATTTTTTGCTTTTATCTATGGTGAAATCCGCTTTAAAATATCTTTCTGTCCATTTAATTGGGTTTTTTTTTATGACTAGTTTTTTTTTATATATATTCTCTAAACTCTCAAATAAACAAACAGAAAATTTTTAACAGAAAACTCTGCATTACATAAATTAAATATATTATTGTATACCTGTTTATGACAATTATGGTTACATTTAATGTATTTACAATGTAATTTAAGTTAAATATTAGAGACATAAATCACTTGAGGCATTATTCATTTTTGGTTTTATATGTTAAGAATATATATATAGTTAAGATTCATATATAAGATGGACAAAAAAATAATCTAAATTTACTTATTTCCTGGGTAATTCCCAAAGTTCCAAATAAAACAAACTTCAATGATCGTCCATAAAATTAAGTTAAACTATTTTTTTGGATTATAAAATAAATTATTTGTGTTAATTATATATAAAATTAATAAAGAAATATTAAAATTTTGTAACCACAATTATGACATTGATAATTATTTAATCATTTATTATTATAAATGCTTACAACAAGCTTAACAAATTCATTAAATATATTTTTCAATTATAAAATTGTTTATTACACATCTCTGATTAGTAAAAATTTCAGAAAATTTGATAATATATGAAAATATTATTGATTAAATTTGAATCCATGACATCAATTTGGTTACTTGGAAACCAGAGATTGAAATAATTTACTTCTAGAGAAGAACCATGGTTAATAAAAGTAAAATTTAGTATGCACAATATAAGTAGACAATATTCCAGATTAATGTTATAGTTTCTTCTTCTAAAAATTCGATATTTTGATTAAATTTCAAAGATAATTATAAATTAAAGTCTTAATAATACCACCATAATTTCATCTTAATAATACCACCATAACATTATTAACATTATGATTACACTAATTACAATTTTAATAGTATAATTGTGTAATAAGTATGATGAAAATATGTACCAATTATAATATTTGTCACTACCATCTAGTAGTATATTTAATCAGTAGAAAGGATCTTTTAGATTTTTGTAAATGATCTTTGTCGGTATTCAAAACAAAATTGACAAACTGACACATTTTATATTTTGTATATCAATTTTATCCTATACACTTGTCAAGAACAATAATATAAGCACATTATGATTTACTAAAATTGGAAAAAAATGAGTAGCTATATAATTGAAATTTTATTTGTAGTAACCGCATTTTGACTACACTAAAAAATACGCTAAAATGTTTTAGAATATCAAAAATTAAAGTCAATCATATCATTTTCAGTTAACACATTTAAATAAATCGAAAAACATTTTTATTTATTTTAGTATCTAACTTTAGCATAAAAATTTGAAATATATCTTAATTGAAAAATGTAACTAATTTGAATTAAAATAGAAAAAAATCAGATTAACCTTAAATAGTTTTATTTTAAAATTCACTTAAGTAAAGTTTTTATTTTTGCATCAATGAAATTTACATTTATTTATTTATTTTTTATATAAAATTCAATGCATGTTTTTCTCTTGTACAAATTGTGACCCAAAATAGATTATTTTTTTTTTATCCAATTAACGATAAATAAATCATTTTAGTTTTTTCTATATATTCTATCAAAATAAATTAATTTTTAATTAATTTAATTCTTTAATTTATAATGAGATCAGTTGACCATTGATGGTAAGTAAGTAAATATACGTTGTTATATTTTTTTTAGTTTCATTTATTATACATAAAAAAAAGTTGCAATTAAAAATATATTAACTTTGAAGTTAAATGTTTCTTATGTTAGGGTAACCGAAGTGTAGATTGCTTAAAGTATTATTTTAGATATGTTACACAACTAGGATTGTAAACATTATTTATAAAGGGACCCTGAAATGAGGTAGCGAAGCAGGATACTCAAATAGGACTGCCGCATTAATAACACCGAAAATTAATCGGAACTTTATATATTTATATATATCGAATTTTCAAATATACAATTATAGTTTTTTTACATTACATAATTATAATTGAATTTTAATTATAATTGACGAAAATGATTGATTGGTAATTTGCCAAAGGATATGCTCTGTAAAAATATTATTTTAATATACCAGAGACAACCAAAATATATGAATTACATAACTGAAATATATTTACCGACAAAAAGATAATAATAATTGTCGTCGAGAATTATTACAACCAGCAGACAGAAACATTTTTTTTCATCACTATAAATATTTCCAAAAAAAATAATTAACTATAATCTCGACAATCTTACTAAAAAAAATCACTAAAATCAGCTTTTAAAGTTTATGTATAGAGACTTAATTTTAATTAACATTATTTAACTATACCTAAGCCGTCAACCAAAAAAAAAAAAACTAATTTAAATCTTAATTAATGAAAAAAAAAATGTGTGTGTAAATAAAATAAAAGATTTATGATTTGAGTATAACATAAAAATTTGTATTAAAGTTGAAATTTGGAATTTACTTAAGCTTGTCACTAAAAAAAATTTCGTTTTTAGGCAACAAGTAATATTTTATGATCAATAATTCACTCTTTACAAACAACCAAAAAAATACAAAGTAACAAAAATCAAGTTTTTTTAAGCGTATTTTTTATAATTCACTTGTCGTGCAGACATTTTTTCTCTTGATCAAATTTAATATTTTTAAAATTAAAAAAAAAATACTATTAATACTTAATGTAGCAAAAAAATAATATTTTGAAAAAAAATGAAGTGATTTTAATTTTTTTTTTGATAACTAAAAACATAAATTATCACTTTTTTTTTGTGATTTTGCGGGTTAATAAATTTAAATTCAAATCTAAAATAAATATTTTAATATTGTGTAAATTATTTATGTTTTATTAATGAAAAAAATGAATAAGCAATAATTAATTCGAAAATTTTGAAGGAAATAAAATCTCGCAAATATTGGTCAATTGTTGCCCAGTAATTTTTTTCAAAATTCTGTAGAGAGGACATTTCTTTCTTCTGTACAGAGGACAAGTCCTATAACACATATATTATTGACATTTTAATTAAAATCGTTTTACTCCTTTAAGCAATCAACAAACCAAAAAGATATTTAAACAATTAAATAAGTGGACGACGAAATCTTTTTAATTTTTATTGATACTGTCCGGCAAATTTTTCGAGATTTTTAACAATTCGAAATTATTGATTTTTGATATTTCAAAGTAGTATAAATTTTCCAATTATATTTTAAAATGATTTATTGAATTTTAATAAGAAAATGTAATAAAAAAAATAATTACATATAAATATTTATTTACTATATTTTAATACTAAAAATATTTGTGGAATTAGAACTGAAATTGGTTAAATTTTAAATATTTTATAAGTTAAAGAATTTTTATATATTATGTTTTTGATGTTAAATAAAATTTGTGAATATTAATTTGTATTCTAAATTATTTAATATATTTTTTTATCAGAGCACACTTCATAAATTTTAGATCAAGGATTAGAATTATGTTATTTTATTAATATGAATTTTCATGTGTCATTTTAATGCAATATTATTATTTTTTTATGAAAATATACTATATTTGAACGTTATGTAGGCATTAAGAAGGTATTTTAAGTGTTGTTTTTTATTTAAACGATTGTTTTAGCATTAATAATAATGTGATTGTATACCATGTCCACATATCTTGATTTACAGTCAATTAACTTGCAAATAAAAACATAAAACAGAAATAATAATATTTGTTTTTTTCTATGTTATTGCCGATCTAATTTGACCTCCTTTCAATTGTGTGGCAATCAATGAAGATTTTCTTTGAAAAATAAACCTTAATTATATTATTTTTATATAATATTTTTGTTGAAATTAATTAATTAATATAATTTTGTGGAAAATTAAAAAAATTGATTATTGATTACCCTGACCAATAATAATGAATTTATAATTGAAAAATAATTTATCGGTTAATTTTGATTAAAACACGAACCAACACTATATACTATATAGATTTTTTTGGTAAAATATTGGAATATAAATTAAAACGGTGTGGCATAATGTGTTATTGCTTTTAGAAATGATAAATTAGTTGAAGAAAACCGTCAGGAAAATGAAGAAAATTTAAGATATATTTAAATGGATTTAAATAAGAAATATTATATTATATATATTTAGGAAAAATACATTATTCATAATTAAGTATAGTATCATTCCTATTTATGCAATTAAATTAAACCAAAATTTTACTTAGTTTAGTAGAATATCCGAATTTAAATCGTAAAACTTCTTAAATTATAAAATCCAATTTATCTCTCCATTTGCAAACTGTAATGATTTTAATTATCAACCCAAAAAATAATGAATATTATAATAGGACCAGCTTTTAAAACTGGAAATTTATAGTAATTTTTTTTTACTCCTAAAATTTAATAATTATACTAAATTTTTCAACACCGTTTCCAAAAAAAAAAAAAACAAAACAAAATGTTGTACTTTCTCCTACCAAATTGTACAAAAACTGGACACTCCATATAAGCGTATACACACAAAAATTATTAAGTACATTACAATTTATATATTTTTGCATAATTTAATAATAAAATAATAATGTTAAAATTTTCAGTGGCTGTTTTAAGCTCTTGTTAGTGTTATATTCAAATTTTATTGGTTATATAATTGAATTTTTGTTTCTTCATACGAAAAGTAATTGAACTACTTCAGTCATTGCTAAATAAACTTAATAATATTACCTCGTTTGTCAAAATACCTAATTTGCATTAAACAAATTTATGGTATTTTAAGACTTAACCCTCTGGGTAATTTGAGAGAAAGTCTTACAATGAAAAAATTGTTTACGTATTAGAAAAAAAAATCAAATTTTTAAAAATAATAATAAATTACTAAAAATCTTAAAAACTATAACTTTGAATTGAGAAATTACTTGGATATCTTTAGGACAGTAAAAGCATAGAGTATATTATAATTTGGATATGTTAAATGGTCCATGCCATGGGTCCATGTAAATAATAAAGTATGTATAATGATATCCTAAAATATTTTAAATATCATTATTTAAAATTAAATAAATTCTTTTACCTTTAATGCAATTCTTTCATGTGTAATAAATAAAGAGTGCGTGGCAATATAGTTAACAGACTATATAACAGTCTTTATATTTAACAGACATGCGAATATTTTTAAAATAAAATATGAAGCAGGACCAGTTTATTAACAAGGTAATCGACTTCAATTTAACTTACATTTTCATTTTTGTTTTTTAATAGAGAAAGGCATAATAAATGAAATATAATTCAGTTAAATTGTCAATTAAAATAATAATGTAATTTTAATGAAGTATATTTGGATAGCACATTAATAAAATGTATAACATTTATTTATATTCGTATTAAATAGGTGTGGTAAGAAATTTTAAACCCTGACTTAATGCCTGAAACTGTGGGAATTCTCCTTTATATGAAGAAATTTAGGGGCCTAATATATTAGTATAAGTAATTCGTAATCATAGTATAATATAAATTGCAGATTGTTTTATATTGTATCAATTGGAGAAGAAGTTTGAAGAAACAAGAAGCCGGACTAGAGGAGCTGTCAGAGGTTCCGATATAATGGCCAAACCTAATACTGGCATAGTGTTTGAGGATGCCTAGTATAGCAGGTGTCGACCCCTTCTAACAAACTAACTAAGACGACTACAATTTGCCAAAATTATCGAATTTGTAAGTTTGTTGTAAATATAGTTTCCAAATTAACTGAACCAATGATGTTTTTGATTCTTTGGAATAAACGAAAAGACAAATTAAATTTTAATGTTTTAAAATTTTTAAGTTTTAATTTGAAAATAAGTGAAACTAATATAAAGTGGTTTTTACATTAAAACAGAAATAAATTTTACAAAATTTGCAAAACATAAATTCAACTTAATATATACAAAAAACCTTCTCTGTTTTAGCTCTTAGTTTGAACCACTATACATATTTTGCTTTAAGTAGGTGTGGTTGAACCATCTACTTAAGACAAAATTAATTATAATGTAATTATTTTCTTGTTAAATTACAATTTACATTATAAAATTTTAAAAAATTCGTTATAATATTCGATTGCAATCAAATAAAATAATATAACAAATTAATTTAATTATTATTTTTACTGTCCATTTCGGTTTAAAATGATATTATAAAAAAAAATTATTTTAACCAAGAGAAATAAAACAAAAATGTAATTGACATACATTTAAATTATTTTTGTCCTTCACTATATTTTTTTTTGTATAATTTGAAATTCATTTGAATTTTTCATATTTTACCCCTTTAGTGATCTATAAACCAATGAAATTGATAGTATTCAGGCTATTTTAAAAAAAAAAAACAATTATTGTCCAAATATGATGGATCATTAAAAAAAAATTACCAAAGTATCACAGTCATGGAATGTAATAAAAATTGTTTGGCAATGTCATAAATGTGAATTGTAAATTAATCAAAACAATTATAATAAAATTAATAAAAAAAAAATTGCAATAAATTATTAAAATTTAGTAGAAATAATAAAGCAATTAAATATATTTTTTAGATAGACTTAATGGAGACTATGAATTAAGTAAACCCGGCAAACGATTAGTTCATTTTTACAATGAAAGAAGTGTAAGTACACAATGGGTTTTCCTGGCTTGTAAATTTAGTTTCTAACCAATCAAACTGACATAAAAACTTGACTAATATTTATAATAAAAAAACAATCTCTGATTAATATTTTACCAAAAATTATATATTTCCTATTTTTAGCTAAATTCTATATAAATTCCACTTCAAAAAATATTTTATTTAAATAAAAATATAATTTAACCCTCTTCAAAAATGAAGATGACTAAGAAATTATTTTCAAAAAAAATTTTTAGAGACGGATATATAAATAGACTAAAAATCGCATGAAATTCAATTTTCCTCGCCATTTTAAACCATATAAAAGTATATTTAATCAGACAGTCTGACTATTTATAAAAACTTAATGCTGGTCATCTTAAATGTTATTGACATTTGTCATATAATTTCAGAATTAAATTTCATCAATCTTCTTATTATATTCAAAACCCACATTGTATACTTTAAATTTCTGATTGATTTTAAATCCCGGATTTAAAAAAACTTCATGTCTAGAATCTGAAAAAGTGCACATATTTTTAATGTTCAAAAAAATGCCAATCAACTATAAATTGGACACATCATCACATTTTTTTTTTATGGAGAAGAAAAAAATTATATACAATAATATTATTGATAATAATAAAAAAAATTTTTTTAATCTGACAAAAATTTACAAGGAAATCCTGATAATAAATCGCGAATTAAAAAAAAAAAAAAAATCGATAAAAAAAAGTTGAATAAACTTGAAATTGAAATTATGAGTCAATGATGATTTACTATATATATATTTGTATTGTTATATAGTAAAACTGACCAATTTTGTTATGGTATATTTTCCATGCTTTAAAAAATTTAAGTAATCATAAAATTTATTGTCATTTCTTTTTTATTAGTTGAATAGTGGAAATTGAAAGCGTAAGTAAAATATGAAAGAAACAACCTGGAATATTAGCAAAATAATGTTTGATATTTAATTTACTGGAACACTTACTAAATTTTAATTTGAAATTGCATTAAAAAGGACATTTTCTGACCTTAAAGATCAATCATTAACTATACATATAAATAAATCTAATAATTTTTAAAAATTAAATATAAGTATAATAAAAAAAAACGAAATATATAAACAATTTCCTTAGTGCCTCAAGAATTAACCATGAAAAATAATTAATTATTTATTCGGTTGGTTGATTTCAATAAAAATTAAAAAAAAATTATTATTAAAAAAAAAAAAAAATAATTACAAAAAATTATTAAATCAAAGTAAAAAAAAAAAAAAAGAACATAAATTAATCGAAAAAAAATTATATTCTAATTTACAAGTGAAAAAAATTTATGATTAAATGTATTAAAAATGTTAATCAAAATTTCGTAGAGAAAAAAGTATTATTTGCGATATTAATTTTCCGGTTGGTACTGTCGCGAAAATAATGTATCGAAAAAATATTATAGAATTCTAATCATATTTAGAAATCCAAATGTAATAGATATTCTGATCTACTATAATAAAAGAGTTATCAGCAATATTATTTAATAATCTATCAGCAATTTCTACTCCCTTCAAGTTTATGAGGACGAAAAAGTCCTGTAAAAGAAATTGCGTAAGGTCTGTGGAATTTTGTGAATAATTTAATGCTACAATATACTAACTATTCTGAAATTAAATTTAAAGATATAAATTTGAAATCAAACTCAGGACTTAAATGCACTTTACTATTACATTACTAAAAGGTACCAATAAATTTTACAATTATACTATAATTAATATGTATATATGCTAAATCTACGATATTTACATGACTCAATCTTCTCAACTTAATTTGGTATCATTTAGAAGCAATTGAACGATTTCATAGACCAAAATCCATAAATTAATACAAAAATTGTTTGCTAAATTAGACATTTTGAACTTTTCGATATTTTAAATTTCGAAATTATTTCATCCAATCCAAACACAACACAGAGAAAAAAAAAATATAGATCAATTATAAAAAAATTAACTTTCAGATTTTTTTATGAATCTTGTTATATATTAGTCAAAAAAATGTTTAAACAAAAATTATTATTATTTTATATAATTATAATTTTTCTGAATAAACAATTTATTTATTTTTTTACGAAAATTTAAAATATTCCATCAAGTCAAGACAAGTAAAAAAAAAAAACTAAAACCAGAAAATCAAGTACGTAGCATCCAACTTTAATAATTTTTACATTTTTTTGACAAATTTAAGTATTTATTTATTGATAAGATTATGAAAATTTTAATTTAATAATAATTTTCCCAATCCAAAAAAACTTACCATAACAATATCCATTTTGTATGAAAACACCAATAAATCCATAAAGTAATATAAATTTGATAATTGTTGATTTGGTCAGGAACGTTTTAAAGGATTTGATTAAGGCACACATTCTTTTAAGACTATTGCAAAAAAAAATCACACTTTTTTATTTATTCTTTCGTGCTTTTATCAATTACAGAATTTGCAAAAAAAAAACAAAATTGTTTAAATGTTTTTTAAATATTATTCTCTATTTTAAGGCAGTTCATATTTTTTTTTTTTTGGTTTTGATTTTTTTGTTAAATAGTTGAATCACTAGAAAAGAATTTAATAAAAGAAATTAAATTTTTATATTATTATTTTGGGAAACTAGTTGATTTTTTTAATTAGATTTGAATCGGAAGATCTAAATTTTTTGTATTTATTATAATTAAAATATAATGATAAATTCCTGAATAACATGTTTTTTTATTTAGATATTAATTACTTCTTTTTCTTTTGGATTATAAAAATAAAATAAAAATATATATCAGAGAAAAAAAGAGTAGAGAATCAATAAAAAATTTGAAAAAAATCAATTTAAAAAAAAAACCCTTTAAAGGTTCGTCGTTTATCTACTTAGGTTCTAGGAGAAAGTATTAAATATATTTGTGATCATAAAATTTTGGTATATAATTTCATTGAATGATAATTTTAATTATCAGAAATTCGTTTTTCTTGTCGACTATATTGGACAGTTGTCAATCAGTGGTGGTATTTAAACTTTTCGATAGCAACAAATACTACATATATTACTAAAAAAGCTCATATTTTTAAAAATATGTAACTAAAAACCATCATATATTTTAAGTAAATTTTGCGTAAAAAAAAAAGTTCATTAGCCATAAATACCAGCTTCGCAATAAACCTGAATTTTTATATATTAAATATTTAAACATTGAATTCCTTTAAGTGCGAGTAAAAATTTTTCATATTTAACAAAATTTGTGTCACAAGTAGACAGTAAAAGTAAACCAATTAAAAGTAAATTTCACTATCGAATTCATTATCGAATTCTTTGATTAAACCAAATTATTTATAATTTTCATTTTCATTTTCATTAATATATTTTTGTTTTTGCAATATAAATTTCGAATTGTTGAAAATTGGAATATAAATTTTAATGTTACATAAATTTATAATAACAAAATGAAAATCATTAATTTCAAATTTTTGCTACAACAAAAAAAAAAAACACTTCAATCTAATATAAATTAATTTTTTATTTAACAAATTATAGATTTTTTTTTTGAAATCCAGACAATTTTTTTAATAATTATTGTTTTAAAATAGGAAATATTTATAGTTTATATCTTGAAGACATTTTAGTAGTTTTGTAAGGTCAAAAGTGACCTCAACTTATACAAAAATTAATAATAATAATAATTAAGAGAGGAATTTATTAAAATATAGATCAAAAGATAAAATATAGTTAAAAATAATTTATTAATTCAACAAGTTTTCAAATATTTTAAATATTTATATATATATTTTTTTTTTTTTGGTGGGTGATTGAGTAATAATATTATTACTCAATCTATAGAATGAGTATACAAAATGAATTTATTTAGAAATTTCTGTTAAAAACTTTATTTTCTATTATTTTAAACAATTAAATTTTTATTTAATTTAAACAGAAAAATTTCTGATTAAAAACTAATAAAAAATTTAAAACCAATTTGCAAATGATTTTGCATTTATAAAAGCGGAACTAGAAAAAAAAATATTATCAACAAACAAAAACTAAAAAAAAAAAACATGTTGAGTCACATTTGTAATTTTTAAGAGACTCAAAAAAAAATCTTTTTTTTTTATATAAAAGTTTTCAAAACTCAAAACAGTCTGTAAATTTTTATTTAAAATGTCAAACTTTTAAAAAAAAAATTTTTACTCTTCAATTAAAATTTAAAGAAATTTTTCTAAAATTTTCACAATTAACAGAAATATTTAATAGGAATATAAATTTTATTTTATTTTTCACAAGGTTATGTTTAAAAGTTTGGTAGCAAAAATCGGTAGACAGTAGCAAAATTTATTTAATTTATATTTTCTATAACGAAACAAATTCTTTTGCCCCACAACACTTCCGAATTTGTCTAAAATTACATCTGCTTGAAAAAAAAAATAAACTGTTTAACCGCGAATAATAAATTTAGTGCTCATTCTCCCTCCTCCTCCTCCTTTTACCCCGTTTTGACTTAAAAACTAATTTTTTTTTAAATTTTAATAAAAAAAATACAAAGAAAATTTACAATAAAAAAAAAATAACTGAGAAACTTTAAAAGTTTGAAGAGCGAGTGAACCATTCACATAATAATAATTCGAACTAAACAATGTGAAAAAAAAAAATAATTTTAATTTTAAAAAATTAACATAACACAAAAAAAAAACTTGCACACAAAATTCTTGATTTATTTCGTAAAATTAAAATATTTGCACTGTAAAAAATATATTACACTTTGCAACTAAAAGTTCACTTGTATACTGTGGTAGTTCGGAAAAAGCTTTCATATTTCATTTTTTTTGTGGTAATTTCCCAAAAGAAAAAATTAATTTAATTTTAAACAATTTCTTTTTTTCTTTAAATATTATTATTAATACATCCACGTATGCCCTTAACAAAATACGAAAAAAATTTATTTGACTTCGAATGTGTAGATTGAGTAAAAAAAATATTGAAAAAATTTAAAATTAGAAAATCACTTTTCGTATATATACCTTAAATAAATTTTCTTGTAAACTTAAATTACGAAAATAAAATTTTTGTTATAAATTTATTTAATACTTTTTTTTTTACCGTTTTAATTATAAACTAAAATTAGACGATTTTATTAATAATAAATAATTTAATATACAACATTTAAAAAATAATTATTTGCTTTTTTTCGTTATAATAAAATCACACCGTGCCGAGTCGACTTCATTGAATGGCAATTGAACACTGTTGAGGTTTTCTTTTTCTTTTTCGTTTGATATTTTCTATTCCCCCAAAGACATTCAAACATACAGCAAAAAAAAAAATCTTAAAACCCCGAGCAGAATCAACGCAGAATACATAACGCAGTCTACATAAGATATGTCAATAAAGTTAAAATGTATGAAAACATATGAAACCGATTATAACAAACGCAGCCTACGCAGCCTCGTCGCAGAATCGAAAAAAAAGTTAACCAACTTTTAACTTTTTTCGCAGGCAACGCCGGTGAATGTCATAAATATTATCCTTTCAAATTTATTTTTGATGATTGCGGGTTAGAAATTTATTAAGCGTGTAAATTAAAAAAAAAATAATGAGTTTTCAAAAATTTTTCAAAAATTTCATTAAAAAAAAGCAAAACAAATATCTATGAAATTTACATAACGCAGCAACACTACTTTTCATTGTGGTCGACAATTTTTTTTCTTATGTAGGCTGCGTTTTCTTATGTTGGCTGCGTATGTATTCTGCGTTGATTCTGCTCGAGACATAAATATAAGTTGAGTGTACCAGTCCGTACTACCTCAAATATAAATTCAGAGTTTCAGCAGACTTTGGTATACTCGTAATCGTAATATAAAAAAACAAAATTATTATCATAGAGTTTCGCTCAATTCACACAATTAAACTTTTTAAAGTTTTTTATTAAGTTTGAATGTGTATTTTTGTGTGATGGATTTTTATAATGATGAGTTTACAATTTGTAAGATTTCAGGTAAAAAAAAAAGGTAGATAGAATTTTAAATGTTGTGCAGATAATTAAAGAATCTATCTAGTCGCGTGTCTGATCATTTAATAGACTAATTATGTGATTGATGATTAATGGTAATTAAATTTAATTATGAATGATAATTAGTTAAGTTTAGATCTCTAGACTATGATTTTTAGTTAATAAGGTGAAATACAGATGAATGTTGTAAAAAATTTAGTAACTCAGTTAGTTTACTAATATAGTGTAATTTATTAATAGAGCTACAAAATAAATAGATAATAATTATATGAAATAAATTGAAATGTAGTTATTTATAATTTTAGATTTCGTCTCAGACTATAATTGACTAGACTATATTAGATAGATTATAATCATGTCTATGAGAACTAATTTTTTAATATTTTATCACTTTAATTAAGAATTAATAATGATCTACACGATGTACAGCGAATAATTCTTGTAAATTATAATTATTAAATTCAATTTAATTAATAATTTTTTTAACTTTATATTAATTAAAGGTTTCAGAAAGGATGATGAATTTAATTTATCCCAACCAATTACATTAAATTGAAGACAAAATAATTAATTATGGAAAATATTTATTTTCCAATTTCAAAGCTACTTGTAACATCTCAATTACCATTAATCGAATTAACAATCTTCCAATTATTCCAATATCTTGTAACTATTTAAAATAGAGAAAATAATCTCAATTGAGTTGTATTAATACATAATCTCTAAAACATATACTATATTCGACAAGTAAAGTAATAATCTAAGCATTAATTTTATGATATAATTAATTAACATAAATATTATTTAAATTTAGTCCGGTTTAAATGACTTCATTGTAAAATAATGTAAACACACTTTTAATAAAAAAAAAAATTAATACCAAAATAAACTTGATTAGGCACATAAATATATATATGTAAAAACATAAAATAAAACTTAAATACGTATACCAGTTTATGAACAAAACTTAAATTTACAAATACATTAAGTTATATATTTATTTAATAGTATTATTTATTATTATTGTATAATGATGTATATGTTATAAGCACTCTAACTTCTATGATTTTGCAAAACTAAAAACGTTTTTGTTTTTTTTTTTTTAAATTTAATTTTTCATCTGTTCTTCACCGGGATTTTTTAACCTTAATTTATTAGATTATATTCTTTAATGTTTTAGTGTCGTCCATATGTATATATATGCAATTCAAAGAGAAATAATATTTAAACACTTCTTTGAATGGATCATATTGTATAAATGCAATTCCTCAATGAAATATACACTATTAAAAATTCAAATTTTAGAAAGAAAAAATATATACTATGTAGATTTAAATAGTAAATTATAATTTTTTTTGCAATAATTAATTTCTAACCTTTTAGGTTTCTTTGTGTATCCAAAAAAAAAAACCTTTCTGGATTAAGCTTTTTTCTTCATTTTCATGATTAATTACTACTATAATATTTTTACGAAATGAAGAAAAATACAAAAAAAAAAATTCATTTTGCATAAGTATTTAAAATTAATAAATTATTTGTTTATATTTTGATTATAAATACAAATAAATATTTAAAAAAAGGTTATTGAACTATAATTGTTATTCCAAAAAAAATTAAATATTTAATCTTTAAAAGCAACACCTGTTTAATAATTTATTTAATCAAAAGGAAAATTATATAACGAGAAGAAAAAAATGTTTTTACAATATAAATATTTTCTAAAGTACACGTGCTTAATTAGTTCACTATTATATTCTATATATATTTTGTAATTATATAAGCAAAATTATGATAATTTTTTTTATGTAATTTTTTATTTTAATTCACCTAGCCTCTAGCCGCTTACAAATTAATATACAATTGTGTACAATTTTAGTAGCAAAAAACTATTTTTAATGCAGAAAAAAAATAGTTATGAAATATTCCCGGATACACAAAGGCTATTCAAAAAACAAAAGCTTAAAAAACTACATAAAGCTCATCATAAATATATATATTTTTTTTAAAGATTATTACTTTATAGACCAGTATAACGATCTTAGAGACCGCAATTTTATTTACATATCTTATAAACTTGCAATTTTTTTTATAATTAAGAGAAAAAAAATGTTTGTGATAATTTATGGAACATAAATAATTAAATTGATTTGAAAAATTTTTTAATCTTTTTTTAAGCTTAATTAAGGCTTTAACTAATTATAGAGCATTTAAGTGAATTACAATTCACTGTGTAAATATGAAATTTGTTACTACGCTTTATTACAGTAAAAAAAATAAAGTTCGTCGCTTAATACTTTCGTTTCGAAATAAATATTGTAAAATAAGGTTCGTGTCTTAACATTTTCGTTTTTCTTAATACAAAATTAAATTCTCCTTAATTATAATATAACTTTTGTGGAGTATTACAAGAGAATAGGGACTAGCAAAGAGTATAATATTCAAAAAATTTAATTAAATTTTTTATAATTTAATTAATAATTTGAATTTTTTTATTAAGAAAAGTAATTGCATTACTTACTACACAATCATAAATGGTTATACAATAATTAATTTAACTATACGATTAGAGCTCCATCTGGTAATTATTTCCTGTACCAAATGCTTGCACAGTTAATTTAAATTTCAGCTATACGATTAGAGCTCTATCTGTTGATTATTTGCTGTACTTATAGAACTGGAGTGCAACCTGTTACATAATCACAAATGCTTGCACAGTTTATTTATTTTTCAATTATACGGTTAGAGCTCCATCTTTTCATTATTTGCTGTACTACTAGAACGCCAGCTGTTACATATTTTCCATTTTTATTCACAAATATTTTCACAATTTAAAAATTGCCGCACCGGCGTGCACAACCAAAACGAACTTTACGGATAATTATGTGCTTCCACCTTAGCACATACATATTTAATATTACTTCTAACCAACAGATGGCTCATTTTGTATAAAAAACTCAGATGTCCAAATGACAGGTCTTGTTAAATATTTTCCCATATTCACCAGTTGGTAATTTTCCTTTAGCTTGTAATTATTTTTTAAGTATTTTAATCTACAAAAAAAAATTGAAATAGAAAAATTATAATTAAAAAATCGAAATTGTTTGATACAATAAAGATTACTTAATTTAACAAATTAATTAGAAAACAATTTAAGTAGATTAATTAGACAAAAAAAAAGCTTGGAAGTGACGGCATCTCCATCCATAAAGAAAAAATTATATTTTACACACTTTTACATTCAACATAGAAAAAGAAATTCACAATGTCGTCGACTTTGAATGATTTGCGACAATTTCGACTACAGAAAGCTAAAATTCCAGCTGAAGATTCACCAAAAATAGGTAAAATTTATAATAAATTTTTAGAATTTCATTAATTTCATTATATTTTCATTCACATTTAATTGAAATATATTTGAAAAAAATGTGATTTTTCCTTATAAAAATTTTGTTGATCTGTCATATGTGCGAAAAAATATATATATAAATTTTCATATTCATATATAAATGCATAAAATGAGTAAACGATGTCAACCACTACCATATAATCAAAAAAAACGAACAGCTGTTCACAATTGCATTAATTTTGTTGACAGTTTGTTTTGTTGTATAATTAAATTTACGCACCGAGCCGGCTATATTTAAAAAAAAAATGAAATAGGTCAACAATAAAAAAATGTATGTTATACAATAAGAAATTTTATACATTTTTTAATAAATTTGCTGTCTAAGTTATCTAGTTATTTTAGATTCTTAGATAATAATATGATCTTGTTGACTTTGGTCAATACTATTACTATCCGAGACAGTAAATAGGAATTAAGTGAAACAGTAATATCGAAGACAGTAGATAGTAGTTTGGGACAGTAATGCAGTACTGTCTTAGGTGGATATTGTATTAAAATCTGTTTCACGTATCTTATAGTGATAATTATGCATATATACAAATCACTCACTGAACCATCTTAGAGCTATTAAATTTAGTTTCCCAATAGATTAGATTAGAGTTCAAGTAATTAAGCTTAATTTTAACATACTTTTTAAAATTTAAATTGTTCTTTTTCTTTTATATTTTAGCTTCTGGACGAAAGCGAATTCAAATGATGTCTGATAGTGATACTGATGATGAAAATACAAATTCATTAAAAAAAACTAAAATCGAATTGACTGTAATGGAAAAAGAGAAACGTTTTTTATCAGCTATTAAAATAGCACCAGATTATTGCTCAATGGTATAATAAATACAAATTATTCCCACCTTAATCAATATATAATAAAATTTATTTTTAAGGATGTTCAAGATTCATTAGTACGTTGTAATTGGGATGTATCCCAAGCAATACGTTATTTAAAAGAAAAATATCTAATAAAGACTAAACCAAATAATAATTTGCATGGTAGTAGTACAAGTACAACAAATTCAAATGGTGTTATACCAAAAAAAATTCATAAAAAAAAACGACAATCATATAATGATGACGATGATGATGATGATGATGTTCATAATCGTCATAATCGAACATCAGATCGTGTATATGATAGCGATAGTGATAGTGGTAATGAAATAACAACAGCTATAACATCAAATCGTAAATCTGTATTTGAATTTTTAAATAACGCTGATTCAACAGAATTATTAACTGTTAAAGCATTATCGGAAAAAAAAATTAATATATTAATTGAATTAAGACCATTTCATGATTGGAATGATTTAAAATATAAATTAGAAAATACAAAAAGTTTAAGTGGCGATATATTAAATAATTGTCAAGATTTATTAGAAAAACAAAATAATGTTATAAATTTAATGAGTAAATGTAATAAAATGGTACAAAATTTAGAAACAGCAATAGCAAATGGTGCTGGTATTCTTGAACAACCATCAATTATAGCAAAAGGGTTTGTAATATTCAAATATTTTTTTATAATAAAGTATTTTATAAATTTTTTTTAATATTATAGATTAACTTTAGCTGATTATCAATTAATTGGTCTTAATTGGTTAGCTGTAATGCATAAACATAAAATTAATGCAATATTAGCTGATGAAATGGGTTTAGGTAAAACAATACAAGTAATTGCATTTTTTGCATATTTAAAAGAAAATAATTTATCAAATGGTTCACATTTAATTGTTGTACCATCATCAACATTAGATAATTGGGAACATGAAATTGCTAAATGGTGTCCAAGTTTAATTATTGAAAAATATTATGGTAGCCAAGATGAACGTAGATCAATGCGTTCACATTTTGCAAATGTTGGTTTTAAAGGTTTTGATATATTATTAACAACATATCATATGGTATCATCAACACCAGAAGAACGTAAAATGTTTCGTATATGTAAATTACATTATGCTGTATTTGATGAAGCACATATGCTTAAAAATATGACAACATTACGTTATCAACAATTAATAACAATAAATGCTGAAAGTCGTATATTATTAACTGGTACACCATTACAAAATAATTTATTAGAATTAATGTCATTATTATGTTTTGTTATGCCATCAATGTTTGGTAGAAATACTGAAGATATTAAAAGTTTATTTGGAAAGGTAAAATATTTTTTCAAAATAATGTATTTTTAAAGATTTTATAAAAAAAATTTATTTCATTTATAAGAAAACTGGTGCAAAAGGACAAGAAGAAAATTTAAGTACATTTGCTAAAAATCAAGTTGAACATGCTAAACGAATTATGAAACCATTTCTACTTAGACGTGTTAAAAAAGATGTACTTCAAAATTTACCAATTAAAACAGAACATGTTGTAAGTGTAAAAATTTCAAATTTCTAATAAATTTTTGGAAATAATTAATCTATTAATTTTTTTTTTAGCTTACAGTATCAATGACTGATAAACAAAAACAATATTATAAAGAACTATGTGATTATTATAGTATAAATGGTGCTATTAGTACCAAAGAAGTAGCTGGTTGTGCTATTATGATGGAAATGAGAAAATTAGCAAATCATTCATTATTAATGCGTCATTATTTTAGTGATGCTGATTTAAGAGAAATATCATCACGTTTAGCTATTTGCACAACATATAAACAGACCAATACTCAATATATATTTGAGGATATTGCATGGCAATCTGATTTTCAAATATATCAGTTATGTGAAAAACATGTAAGAAAATAATTTGATTAATAATTTATTCTTTAAATAAAATAAATTAATTAAAATTATTATATATTTTTTTTTTTGAAATTTCTAGGGTCTTTATGATGTTACCATTCCACGTGATTTAATATTAGAATCTGGTAAATTCCGTGAATTAGATAATTTATTACCAAAATTAAAAACAAATGGTCATCGAGTATTAATATTTAGTCAATTTACAATGATGTTAGATATTATTGAAAAATATATGTCATTTCGTAATTATGGTTATTTACGTTTAGATGGTCAAACTGTTGTTACCGAACGCCAAGAAGTTATTGATAATTTTAATACAAATTCAGAAATTTTTTGCTTTTTATTATCAACAAAAGCTGGTGGTATGGGTATTAATTTAACAGCTGCAGATACATGTATTATACATGATATTGATTTTAATCCATATAATGATAAACAAGCTGAAGATCGTGTTCATCGTATGGGTCAAACAAAACCAGTTACAATTTATCGTTTTATATCTGAAGGTACAATTGAAGAAGCTATGCATATGATTGGTAAAGAAAAATTACGTTTAGAAGAGAAATTATCAACAATTGATCATGGTAAAAAAGAACATAAATGTATGGTACGTTTATTAACAATGGTATTAGGATTAGATGAAAAACATGCTGAAGTTATTCTTGATAAATCACCGAAAAAAAATTTTAATTCACATAATAATAATAAACCAATTGATACAATAGATAATTTTTAAAGAAAATTTTGTTGTAATTTATTATTTTTCATTTTATTATAATAAAAATAATTTTATAGTAATTTAAATTTGTTGCATTAAATTGTAATTTATATTGTCTTTAAAAAAAAAAAAAAAGAAAACATAAAATTATCTAGAAATCGTAATAAACTTAAGATTAATTTTTTTATTTACACAGAAAAAAAAAAATAGTTTTGAATTGATTTTAAAAAAGCCTGTACTAAAAAAAAAAGAAGAAGAGAATAAACAATAAATGTTCAAATTTAACTTATTAAAAAAAAATAATAAAATTGTATAAGAAAATTTTAAAGAAAATATGTCCTTTTTTTATTACAAATTTCCTAAAAATGGGCCGTTTTGGTAAACGCAGTATGATCGCAGTACTGGTATTTTGACTATCGAGACAGTGAAAAGTCGACAAATTTAGCTTAACCAATGCTTCTTCTGTCGACTGGTTGTTGTCTCGTTGATTAAACTACCGTAAAAACATTGCAGTACTGCGATCATACTGCGGTCATGATTTTGTTTTATAATAAATGTATTAGGTCACAAAATTCATCACTGTTCTATGTTTATATATACTTAAACTTTTTTTTTTAAATATTAAATATTTATTGCACAATTTCGATGCAAATGTCAAGGTGAATTTTTATATGTCTATTCATTTATTTTTTTTCGTCTCTTTAATTTAAATATATTATTATTTAATGATTCATTATTTACGTTTAATTTCGAAAAGATTTAAACTTCCAAAAATAAATAAATCAACCATTAAAATTAAAAATATACAAAAAATAAAAATTAGAGAACAAAAATAATTTGTTAACGCTTGCGCTTAAGCAAAAAAGCTCACTAGTACAAATAAACTATTTCTGGTTTAAATTTTTTTTTGTATTCGAAAAATATATTATTTATGTGGTCATGTTTTACAAAATTTTATATCTTATTTGTAGTTAAAAAGAATATTATAATTTTTTTCGAAAAACATTTAAATATTAATTTTGTTTTATGTAAAAATTGAGAGATACAAAAATTATACAGAGTTAAACTCAAAATTTTTTTGTCGTGTCGTTCAGTGTCAATTGAAAATCTCGATGAATAAGTAAAATAAAATTTAAAAAAAAAAAACTCGAATAAAATATAATAATAAACTTTAATTAAAGTCCGACATATCGATACTAAATTTAATCAAGAAATAGATATATGTACATAAAAAAAAATTGTTTAAAAATTAATTAATTAAAATATTTTTTTGTTTATTTGAAAAAGAAAAAATTATCAAGTTTAAATTTTTTTAGAAGAAAAATAATATCAATTTTACTTTCATATTATCCTTTCTTGAAATATTATAATTTATAAAATAGAAGAAAAAAAATTGCAGTAAATTTACGTAATTTTACTTTGAACAACCAAAAAAAAAATCAATAAAATAAAAATATAGGGAAATTTTGCGATTAACGAAAATATTTGAAAATTTTTAATAATTTAACGAAAAACGAAAAAAAAAAATAAAAGAAAAACGGGAGGGAAAATTAAGTATCTAAGAAAAATTGTTGCAACAAATTAAAAAAAAAATAAAAAAAAATTTTTTTTAATTAAATTTTTGTTTCCGGATTCAAAAATCAAAATAATTTGAAATACGGATATATTCTCTATCAGGTATACAAAAAAACTAATATAATAATTTTCATTTTATAACACAAAAAAAATTTGAAAATTTGAAAATCTAATTTTACACAACAACAAAAAAAATATATAAATTAAATTTTTTTTCCATTTCTATAAAGAGATAGAAGAAAAAAAAATATTTTGTATATTTTAATTACGCGAAGATGAATTTTTCTTATTCAGTTTGTTCTATACTTAGAATCTAGAGAAATTTTTATTTTTTTTTTATGTAAGACTTTGCCAGATTTTAAAGATATAAATAGAGACTTAACTTAAACGATTCCGAAATTTACTGCCTGTGTAAAGAAAATATTATATTAATAATAATATTAAAACCCCCAAAACAACAAAAAAAATAAATAAACTTTTTAGTTTTTGATATATTAAATATGTTTTATTCTTTCTCGGTTTTATTTAAAGAAAATTTTTTGCAAAATTTATTGATAGAAAATCTTTAATGTGACAATTAACCTTATGCAAAATTATTAGTTGGGTTAATCAGTTTCTGTTTATTTTCCATTATTTATTTGTTGTATTTATTTTATATAACCGTATATAAAAAAATTGTCGGGTGTGGACATAAAATACCATGCATCATGCATGACATATTTTCATAAATATGTACAATAAATTTAAAATATTGCAATTTTACGTTGCCTACAAAAAAATAAATTATTTTACCTTTTGAAATAAATTTTGTTTTTTTTGTTTTGTTTTTTAAATTGATGATTTCTATATGCAATCATATGTGGTTACAAATGTTAATTAAAATTTGATTGCGAATATGTAAACTCCCCACGCTCGAATAACAAATATATTTTTCTCTCTCTTGTATTTTGTTTTTAAATTTTATTAATAATATATGATTCAAAAAAGAATTTATTACATTATATTTTTGTAGTGGAAAAATCTGACAAAATATATAATTGAGCAAATAAACATAATAAAAATATATTTCATAAAATGTTGGAGTAGTTTTTTTTCCCAAAAAGAGCATTTAATGTTTAAGCCTTAAGAAGGATATGGGATACTTCAGTAATTTTGCAGTATATAACGTATTGAACTTGGAGCTCCCTTAATCATCTGTTTGGAGTTTCCTTAGTCAATTCAATCTTTTTATTATTGTCATTTCGTGTACAAAATTTTGGTATACAAACATTTTAGGACTAAAATTAGTACCAAAATTTACAAAAAATGAAACCAAATCTTTATGATTACAGAAAATTAAGGTCAATGCTGAAATGTAAAACCAATTAATTTAAATAACATTTTCTCTTAAGGCAATTACATGCCAGATTTGATTATGATTTCCTTTAATTAAAAATAAACAAAAAAATAAATAAATAAATAAATATTATTTTAAAAAAAAATTATTTTTGTAATTAAAGCGGAAACATACTTTTTTCTTCTTATTTATTTTCACTTTAATTTTATATCTGCTGTGAATTTATAATTACATAAAAAAAAACAAAAATCTGAAAAAATTATTGTCCAACAGCCAATAAATAAATTTAAATATATATAACTACATTTTGGATATATATAAAGTTATAATCGATGATTCATTAATAATTTCAATATTGGCACTTTCAATATCAAAAATAAAAAATCTATCATCTATGAATTCTCGAAGTGTATGTGTCTGTTTGTATATAAAATTTAAATACTATTTTTTTCCTATTTCTTCATTATATATTAAATCATTCTATAAATAAATCTGGTTAAAAAAAAATTTTCTGCATATGTTCGAATCTAATAATGTGATCGTGATGACAAAATCTATCAAAATTTTAATACAAAAAAAAAGTTATTACATATTTTCATTTATAAAAAAAATGGCATTGTACGTTATATATATATATATTTTAAATATTTATATATGTATATATATATATCCACATAGTAGTTTTATTATGTTTGAATATTAACTTTTATTACACTGTTCAAAATCTAGAAAATAGATTAGTAAAATTTAAATTTATGTACCATTCATAAATCAAATCAACACTTTTCTAATGTGAAAATATTTATTTTATTTCTGGAAATATTAAAAATTATCATTGACGTCTTTAATTTACTATATCAGCATTCAATAATTTTTCACAGTAAAAGGATGAAGTTTCTTTATCCTTCGACAATATGTTTTCCATAGTATAAATATTCGTTTTTCCTCACAACTTTTGTAATACAATTTCGTTAATTGTGCAATTGACTCAGATCATTCTTAAACCTCATGTGTTAATAGTTTTAATACTATATACAATTTTCCTGAGAGAAAATTCTATATTTAATTCAAAATTTCAACAGATCCAACAACACAAAACTCATCTTCATTTTTCTTGGCAGTGTATAAGATCAGACCAATGTGATTTTTCGTAATGAAAAGCTTTTTCGATATTAATTAGAATATTTTTTATATCTATACTATTTTATAATATTTAAAATAAATGACATCATCCGAAAAGAGAATTCATAAATTTTAATTATTCATAACAGAAATTTTTATTGCAATTTTTATTATTATTTACTAAACCGCTAAACAGAAGGCGTTGTCATTTATAGAGTAAAAAAAAGGAATAATGAACTACTACAGCATACAATTGAGGCTTTTACTTTCTATAAACTGTATAATGCAATTATTAATGATAGAAAGATACTATCAAAATATATGAAATCTGCCTGTAAACATAAACAAAACTAATATTACAATTTTGTTTAACGATTTGTTTTTAAGAAAATTTAAAGAAAATTCGATCCGGATACTGAATATTTTTGAAGATTGTTAATAATTATTATACACTAATTAGTTTTAATATGTAACCGTGTCTCTCTCTTTAATCGGACAAAAACAATTTAAAAAAAAAATGTGTGTTAAAAAATATGTAGGTGGATATATAATAGCTTGCGACTTACGACACAAAAACTGAAATTTTGCGTTCCGACATATAAAAACAAAAGTATTTTTAAATATATATCATATGGTGGAGAAACTTACACAAAAGCTTTACACGATAATAACAACAGAATAATTAGTTAAATTTATATCATAAAAAAATTAGATTAATTTATTTTTAAGTAAAAATAAATATAAATTAGAAACTATAACCGAGTCATTTAGTCGATTAATCATTTAATATTAGAAATTGATTTTTTTTTTAACGAAGAATTCAAATATTTGTAACTCAGATTAAAGTGGTAACAGAAAATCAGATTTAAAGGGAAACAGGGAAAAAGGATCATTCCATTCCCATATATCAGAATTATTCATTATTTTTCATTACAGTTTCAATCAAATTCGAGACTGATATGGCATATGGGGTTCAACCTTAATATTAATATGAATTAAGAAACTCCTGTAAATTCAAATTAATTTCTCGATCCACTTCTACTTTATTAATTGATTTAACTAGTTTTGAATATTCTTTTCACTATTAGAAAAATAAAGTGTAATATGTATGATAATGCTTGTATATACCACAAATAATATTCCTTCTATTAATAATCTACTCTACGTTTCCAGGCATATTTCCATTCCAATACTTAAATTCAATTATAATTAAATTATACTGAAATATAATTCTTCCAATTATCCAAAACTGATAATTTCTTTTCGTTTATGTTATTAATTATAATTTAAAATGATAATCGAAATTTTTATTTCAAAAATTATCTGAATTTAATTTTAAATTATCTATTTTCTTTTTTGTCATATGGTACGGAAATTATTTTATTATTACACATCGTGAAACTATTTTATTTCCAATAATTTTTTGATAAAATTTTATTAATAAAAAAATTTCAATAGTTTTATTTTATAATAATAATAAAAAAAAATATTTGAACGTTTTCTTTCACAGACTAAGACGCAGTCTATAAAAACTATTATTATAAATAATAATCTGAAAATAAACGAGCATTCATTAACCATATAAAACTATATAAGAATTTTATTATACTTCGAAGTATAAAAAAAAATATATAATTTAATTAAATTAAAAAATAAAATAATTACATTTACCTAAATTAATAAATAAAAATTTGTGATATTTTTACTATTTAATAAAAAAAAACAGTGAAATTTTTTTTATGTTAAAATAGACGATTTAAGAATTATTTAAGAATTTGTTTTTTTTTTATAATATATAAATTATAATCATTAAAATAAAAATTAATATAATATAAAAATGACAGAACAAACTGAAAATAAAAAAATAAGAAAATCACCGGAAGTACATATGATTCAATTAGGACATGGAGGAAGTGGCGGCGGTGGTGGTGGAACTGTTTTAACTAGAGAACGTAGTTTTGTTAGAACTTCTAATAACCAACAGGTAAGAATGAAAATATTGAAATATAGATTGAGTAGTAGATAATTAATAAATCGGATAGTCTGGGGTGATTTAAGTGGATTTCGTTCAATAATTTACAAAAGGCTTTAATTGCAAATGGAATATATATTTTTTTCTAATATTCACGATATTTCGTTGCGACGATTTTGGTATTATTTAATTGTAATATTAAGTGATTAAATTTACATATCTTTTTACGATCTTTTTAACACATTCTGAATCTTTTAGATCATATACATAATTAGTTACTTCTATGAAACGTCCAGCATATTCACATAATTAAACTACTTATATATATGCTCCTTTTTCCCTTTTTCATTCGTACTGTAGTAGATCTAATCATAATATCCTTTCGATGATACGCCTAAAAAAAAATCTAGAAAATACGATAAATCGAAAAGTGCATTGTTGAGAGGAGGAAATATTTAAAAACAAAGTAGTCCTTTAGTTATATCTCAACATTTTATCACTGAATCTCGCACTAAAACAAAACTGTATTTGATTATTATTTACCATTTTCATGTGGTACAACTAAACAATTTGAGAAAATTTGTGTTAAAATTAACTTTAATTTAATAAGTAATTATTAATTAATTTCTAATAAAATTTTTGATAACTTACAAAATGTTAATTCAATTATTTATGCAATAAAATCAAGATTCCCATGTTATAAATATAAACGACATTTTTCATTTACATATTTTTTTGTTTTTCAATTAGGAAATTATGTAAAATTCATATAAACATTATTATATTTTAATAGAATGCCAATAAAAGACGAAGCTTAGCTTTTAATAATAATCAAAATAATCATCAACAACACCAACAGAATCATCTCAGAAGTGGTAAACCAGCTATGGAAATTTATCGTCCGCCAAGTAAGTATTATAAGATTTAACTTTTTGGTTGAATATATAATATGATACACAAAATATACTCGATCCTTTTTTAACAAATCCTGAAATCATATCATATTCATAATTTAAAAAAAAAAAATAATCATTAAAATGTTCATAAAATTTTATTTTTTAAATCATAAAAAATTTTTTCTTGTAATCCTAATTTTTCTTGTCTCAAATGATAATTTAAATAATTTATTCTTTATATTTTATTATACTGTCTCTCTGTGTACTACTACTTATCCTGTGTATTACTCTACTTGTTCACTACTCTACATCTCCATAAAAAAATATATATATACTACATCGCATCCAAAAAAAAAACAAATTTAAAAAACAAAAAAAAATATTCCAAAATTTAAATATTTAAAAATATATAAAAAATTAAATAAAATAAAAAAGATGTACGAGTTGATGGTAATTCCTTGAATAAATTGAATGTCAATGCCCAGGAATTCACCATGAATAATTCTCGGTAAATGAAATATTATCATAAGGTAGTAATTTAGTTTTTTTGCGATTTTTTTTTTCTTTCTTCCCAAAAATTATTTACAGAATTAAACTACAACTTACAACATTCTTCCAGTTCATCTATAATATTTCCAACACCGGCAAATCTATTACAACATTCAAAATCAAGTGCTAGTCTCCAACAAATGCATAATCAATTAGCAGTAGCTGCAGCTGCAGCAGCAGCAGCTGGACGATATCAATCAGTTAATCATCAACAACAACAGCATCATCATCATAATCATCATCAAGGATTTGGTTCTGGTGGTGGTGGTGGTGGCAATAATAATAATAATAATGGTGGTGTAACAGGACATCGTGCTATTTTAGTATCACATCCAATGCATCAAATTCAATTGCCAGCAACAGGAAATGTTTTGCATGTAAAATGTTTAATTTTTGTCAAAAAAAGGACAAGAGAATATTAAGTATTTAATTACAGGGACATCATAGAGTTAAATTTGCTGCTGAACCACAAATAACAAAAATTCCATCTAATAATAATAATAATAATAATGGAAATTATTTAAATCAAAATCATCAACAGCAACAACAGACAAATGGTTTTCAAATAATTGGATCAAATGCTTTACAACGTTCTAAATCATTATCATCAGCAGATACATTAACTCGTGGTATGTCAATATTAGGATTAGGATCTGGTAATGAGGGTACAGATATTGGTACATTTCAACCAGATATACAAGTACTAATTGATAAAGCTGTAACAGATCCAAATCAATTAAATGCACGTTATTTAATGGAATTAGCAACATATGTAATGCAACGTGCTGTTGAAGGTCGTCGTTATGCATTACCAATTGCTAGACTTTGTATTGCAATTATAGCTAAAGAGGATAAAGAAACTTTTTTGGAAGCCTTACTTAATACATGCCGACAATGGTATCAAGAAAGAGAAAAGGTATAAGAATTTTGTATTTCAAATAATTTTAATTTTGATCACAATCATCATGTTTTTTTAGATCCTTTATTCAATTCAAGGAATGAAATCACCATCTCGAACACGCTTTACGGCCTTCATGGCATTTCTAACTGAAATGTTTTGTCAATTGAAACGTCGTCAGCTTCAACTTCGGACACAATGCGACGGTGCACCGCCACCATTAGTTCTTTTAACTCTGTTATCGAAATGTTGTGAGGATTGTGTTAAACCTCCAGTTCGATCATTATCAGAGGTATATATTGTATAATGATATATTTTATATTTACAATTTTATTTATACAAAAATTTATAAAATATTTTATTAGATTGAATGTCTATTTTTCGTATTGACTTGTATTGGTCGGGATTTAGAAACACATTTACCACAACAATTGGAAGCACTTTTATCATCTGTACGTGATGCATTTTTAAATTCAAGTGCTTCAGCACCAGCTATACGTAAAACATTATTACAATTAATTGAATTACAAGCATCACGTTGGCAATTACCAGGAAATACTGTTCTTTATTATTATCCTTCAACTAAATAAAAAAAAAATATTTAAAACTCTCTAAAACTAACATTTATAAAATAACAAATCTCATCCATTTATAATTTTTGTTATAATTTTTGCTCAAAAAAAAAATTTAAATATTTAATTATAATATGAAAATATGTTAGCATTTATTTGATGAAAATGTGGTCAACAAAAATTGTATAAGAAAAGTGGGAAAAACTTGTCATAAATTATTTGAAATTTAAAGAAATTTTCAAAAAATAATAATTAATACAAATGCTTTTTGTTCAGTATACTATCGAAGGTTTCTATTTTGTTGGACAGTTGAATTCTTCACTTGAATTCTAAAAGTAGTGTAGTCTTCTTATTAATCGCGCAGACCTTAAGATAAAGTAGCATTTATTATTTTCATAAAACGAAGAGAAAGAACTGAACTATACTGAAAGGCTATTTATTTTGCTTTTGCTACTCTATTTAATTACTCTCGTGATTGATCAAATACACTACATACATCCTTCATGATAGACCTGAATAAGGCATTATATATAATATAATTTAAATAACTAGTCAAAAGTGAAAACATACACAAAAAAAAAATGAATTAATTAAAAAATTTAATTTCAATTTTGGATAAAGTTTAATTAATAAAATTTTCCACTATTAAAACAAGAACATCTTTAATTTATTTTACATATTTATTTAAATATTAATATTTATTAAATATAATAGTCAAAAATATATAAAATATAATAATTTTTTCATAACTAACAAGTGCCAAAATTAATTTTTTTTTGTAATAAAAACAACGATAAAAAAAAAAAAACAAAATATAAAATATTAAATAAATTATATTATTATGTATAAATATTTAATGTAATATTCTAATTTATCTATTATTAAAAATGTATTATTACATAATATTTTAGTTGGGAATTTTTTTATTTAAATTTAAATAATTTGGTAAAAACTAGGAAAAGCCTTCTGATTTACATCTACAGATCTGCCAACAAATCCTACTTCTCACCTCCCAGAAGGTAGGTAACATAGTTATCTGCCGGGTGCCTCCTGGAAACTTACTTAGTAAGGCTGACGAGAGAGGGTGCATGCGAGAACTTGGCGCAATAACTAAGTAATCCGTATATCGGTTAGGCTCGTCGGGCGTGGAGTGGACAACAGTCTACGAAGGGTGCGTACGAAACTATCGGTAAGGTTGGGCGGAGACGGAAACTCCGGGAGAAATGACAAAACAAAAAAATGATAGATGGATCAAAAAAATTTATCAACTCGAGTTGGGATATCAACTCAAACGTCAGGAGTAGTAGCCGCGGCTCCTGGCGGGCTTGGTTATACGAACCCCCATGCTAGTATAACTAAGTCGCCAGCGGGAAAAACTGGAAACGAACAAGGAACGATTATGGACAATGCAAAAACTACAAACGAAAATATATTGAAAAAAGGCGAGGTTATGGATGCTAAAAATATTCATAATCCATTTAAAAAAGGGGGCGGGGTCATGAGATCGCCACCTAAATCGGACAACACTAAAAAAGCTCCAAGTCAGAAAATAATAGCGGTGAGTTCAGGATCAAGATCAAGATCACAAGAGAATAGCAACCAAGCGAAAAGAGAAAAAATGCTAATAGAGGAATTGGAAAAGGCTAATAGCAGAAACCAACAGCTTACTGCAATCATAGATAAAATGAGTATCCAAATTTCGGAACTACAAAAAGAAATGAAATTAATAAAAACAAGAGATACAAACTGTAGCGTAAAAGTAAGCAACAAAATGGAAGTAATTGAAATACACGAAGATAATATGGAAAGCGCAGAAGAGCCAGCACAGGAAACACAATGGATTCTGAAAACTAAAAGGCCGAGTAAAAAAAGGAGGGCTGAATCTTCACCTGAAGCACTGGTAGTCAATCCAAGAAAAGAAAATAAACAAAGCAAACCGGAGAACATCAAGGAAGAGAAAAATGCCATAACTAAAGTGATTAGCGAAAAAAGGCAAATGCCACCGCCGGTAATTTTAAGTAATGTTAAGGATTACCCACTGGTAAACGGTTTGTTGAGTGAAGGAAAGATGAAATATAAGGTAAATATGCTAAACAACAACCAGCTAAAAGTAAATGTGGAATCAGAAGCTGAATACAGAGAACTAACTAAAACTATTAGCAAAGCCAATGTGGAGTGGCACACATATGAAAATAAGCTCACAAGACCATTAAAGGTAATGGCCAGGAATTTACATCCCACATGTAATCCGGAGGATATAAAAAATGAGCTAATCGAAAGAGGCTTTAAAATAATAGAAGTTATAAACAAATATAAAAAACAGAATAAAAATGGTGAAGCCAACGCTATTAAACTACCATTATTTATGCTAGTGTTCGAAAACACCGAGGATAGTAAAAAAATTTTTGATATCCAGTTCATCCAACACATGAAAGTGAAGATAGAAGCGCTAAGGAATAGCAAATCGGTCCCACAGTGTAAAAGATGCCAGAGATTCGGACATACACAGAAATTTTGTCAAAGATGCCCCATATGTGTAAAGTGTGCAGGCAATCATTTAACAATCGAATGTACAAAGGACAGAGCAACCAAACCTAAATGCGCAAACTGCCAAGAAGAACATCCGGCAAGCTACAGAGGCTGTCTCGTTGCCAAGGAGCTGCAAAAACGTCGAGACAAAACTAATGTACCGAAGAATGTACCTGACAAGACAAAAATCTCTTTCGCGTCAGCAACAGTAAAAAAAGGGATGCCCTACGCACAGGTAGCACGAACACACAGCGAAGACAAAAAGTATACGAACGCCACGGAACGAAACTTAACGAAAAACATGGAACAAAGCTCGTCGAACGAAACAATTATCCACTTGCTACAAAACATGCATAACAGGATGGACGAGATCTCAGGTAGACTTTACAAGCTAGAAACGGGAAATAATTACCAACTGACGTCAAGAAAACACCATGACTAATTACATCAAAGAATTAAAAATAGCGACATGGAACGCAAACGGCATAATCAACAAGAAAACTGACTTGGAGGTGTTTCTTAAAGTGCAAAATGTGGACTGCTTTATAACGGAAATCACACTTATCAGAACATACCTCAACTACTATTAGAGACTATAAACTTTACAAAACGGACCATCCCTCAAACAAGGCGAGGGGGGGAAGCGCAATACTAGTTAAGGACAGTTATAAACATTACGAAGTTGGATTCTGGCAAACAGACGAAGCCCAACTGATAATTATTAAATTTGAATCCATCAAGCAACACATTAATATGGGCTCGCTTTACTGTCCACCAGGTTGCAAAATAGATCAACAGACATTTAAAACAATTATAGACCTACTGGGCGACAGATTCATACTGGGGGGCGACTTCAATGCAAAACACACTGACTGGGGTTCGAGACTCACGTTAACAAGAGGTAGACAACTACGTAAAGCCATCATGGAGACAGGATGTCAGTTTATATCCGCAGGGGAACCAACGTACTGGCCTACAGACGGTGCAAAAAAACCGGACCTACTGGACTTCTTTATTTTTAGAAAAGTTTCGGACAATTACATGACAATAGAAAATAACTATGACATGGAAGGAGACCACTCACCAGTAATCCTAAAACTGTACGAGAAAATAGTCAAGAAACAGAACCAACCAAAACTAGTTAATAGTACTACGGACTGGAATTCATTTAGTATCGAAATACAAAACAAAGTCGACTTAGAGACTACAATAATTAATGAGGACCAACTAGAAGAAGAAGCTGAAAAATTCAATAAAATAATACAAGAAGCTGCTTGGAACAACACAACTATAATGGAAAAACAAAACAAAAGCATAACATATCCTGAGGAAATAGTAAGTATAGTTAAACAAAAAAGGAAGGACAGAAGAAGATGGCAAATAACAAGAGATCCAATGGACAAAACTATACTGAATAACAGAACTCAACAATTAAAAAGAGCCATACAAAAATTTAAAGAAGACTCTATCAACAAATACGTGAGTAATCTGACGGCTACTAAGGAGACCAATTACTCACTATGGAAAGCAACTAAAAAAATAAGAAGACCAACTACACACATTGGACCAATTAAAAAGCAAAATGGAACATGGGCCAGAAACAATAAAGAAAAAACAGAAACGTTTGCGGACCACTTACAGGAGATTTTCAAACCAAACGACATCGAATCAGTGGACCAACTCGAAAATTACATAAACGTAGAACTAGAAGATATTCCGGCAATAACTACAGACGAAACAGAACAGATAATTAAAACAGCCATTAAAGCGAAGAAAGCTCCAGGTTTTGACCTAATAACAGGTGAAATCCTTCAGCACCTACCTCGAGTAGGACTTAGCAAGCTCACTCAGATCATCAATGCAGTATTTAAACTAAGGTGTGTACCTAGAATATGGAAAGTCGCTGAAATCATCATGCTGCAAAAACCAGGTAAGGACGCAACTGAAACAAAGTCTTACAGACCAATCTCGCTTCTACCGACAATATCAAAGGTTTTCGAAAAACTATTGTTGAAAAGACTAAAGCCTATCATTGAAAGAAAAGGAATAATACCAAAATTCCAATTTGGTTTTAGAGAAAAACATTCAACCATCGAGCAAGTACATAGAATTACAACAATCATCGAAAAAGCGCTAGAAGAAAAACAAATTTGCTCTACAGTCTTCCTAGATGTAGCGCAAGCCTTTGATAAAGTCTGGCATGAGGGGCTCATCAACAAAATAAACCGCATGTTACCAAAAAAATATGTTGAGCTCATAACAGCATACCTAGGTGATAGGTATTTTAGAGTCAAACAGGAGGACGAATATTCCTCACTGAGAGAAATTAACGCCGGAGTGCCTCAGGGGAGTATCCTTGGCCCAATACTGTATTTACTGTACACCAGCGATCTCCCGGATTTTGAAAATGTTACAGTGGCAACGTTCGCGGACGACACAGCACTAATTTCTCTAGGTAAGGACATAAAAGAGTCAACTAATAATCTCCAAGAGGCAACTAATAAATTTACTAGATGGACTAAAAAATGGAAAATCAAGTTAAATGAGATTAAATCGGTACATGTTAACTTCACCAATAGAAAAATCGAGAGCTCCCAAGCGATAACAATTAATGAGGTAAGCATTCCGCATGAAAATACTGCTAAGTACCTAGGAATGACACTGGATGTCAAGCTTAAATGGAACGAACACGTTAAAAAGAAAAAAAGCGAGATGGAGTGTAGGTACAGAGAGATGAACTGGATTATTGGAAGATATTCTAAACTGTCGATCCACTGTAAAGTGCTTTTATATAATCAGATGCTGAAACCTATGTGGTTATATGGAATTCAATTATGGGGTTGTGCCAAAAAGACACATATAAACAAAATTCAAACATTCCAAAATAAGGTCCTGCGAAACATAGTCAACGCACCTTGGTATGTTCGTAATAGTGATATCCATAGAGATCTAAAGATCCCGTACGTATTGGATGAGGTAAAACGTTTCGCAGTGAAGCATCAGATTCGTCTAGAAAACCACGTTAACAGTGAAGCACTAAAGCTGGTGGACAACACTAATTTAACAAGGCGCTTGAGCAGAACCAAGCCGTTTGAATTAGCAACAGACACATCGACAAGACGGTAACTTCATAAAAGCCAAAGTGAGCTAAAAATTAATGGTTAGTCCTAGTGACTAGTTTTAATGTCGCGTGTTAAGGAGGTGTTTTTAGTGGGTTAAAGTCCCACACTACTGACACACGGGCGCGGTGTTAGTGTCCATGAGATTTTCACCTTCTTCGCAAAAAAAAAAAAAAAAAAAAAAAAAAAAAAAATTTAAATAATTTGAATTTGGTATAATAAATGATTAAAGAAAATCCTTCTATTATATGAGAATTCAAAAAAATATCCTTTAATATAATTTTATAAATCATTGAATTGGTCAAGAACTGTAGTGAAATCACATAAAGTGATTTGTGACTACAAACTATCACATCTTACCATTTTACATAGAAATTTATATGCAAGTAAAATGTGATAGTTGATAGTCACAAATCATTTTATGTGATTCCACTACGGAATATATATGTCAACTTAACTAAATGAATAATTTAATGAAGTCCTTGAATCAAATTCGTCTTAGAAATGTTCTTAAATTATATAAGATTCGAAAATTTAGAAATACACTCAAATATGTCGACAAGGTAATGTAAAATAGTTCAATCATACTCGCTTAAATTTAACTAAAAATCAAATTAGTTTTATATTATGTTTCGAGTAATTGAGAATTTAAATTGCAAAAATTTATTTATGAAATTAATAAAGTTATTAATACAAAAAATATGAATTTATTATAATTTTCAAATATGAACTTTTTGTGTTCAAAATTTACAATTTCCGGATTTATAAAATATAATAAATTTATATATAAAACGATATAGCCAACAGGTACAAAAAAAAATTAAGCTACTTATAAACACTTTTATCGACTTCTGTAAAAATTCTTCCGTAATTTTTAATTATTTCAAACAAAAAATAATTTTACCAAACATGCAATCTAATAAAACAAACAATCATTTTTTTTTGTTTAATTAATTTACCTTGCACTTGATAAAATAATTTTTGTTGTTTCTAAAAAAAATTTTGCAGCATGTTAAGCGTTTAAAACTAAAATTTTGCGTGTGTATATAAATGCCAAAACAGTGAACTTGCAAGTGAAAGTATAAAAATATTGAATATCAAATTTTATAATAGTAATTAAAAAAATTAATAATTTTACTTTATATAACTTTTAATATAAGTAATTGATTTAAAAAGAAAATATTCTCCCTACTACTGGGAAATGATATTTTGATTTTCTGGAGGAACTTTATTGGGATTGCGTATGGTTAAAGAAAAAATATTTTATTATAAATAATTTTGAATTTTCATTAAAATATATCAAATACAATTCAGATTTCATTTGGAATACATAAAAAATTTTAATTTTTAAAAATTAGAATGAAGCTGACGGTGAGTTTTAATTGAATTTAAGTGAAAAACATACTCAAAATTATGGATTACTACTATATCAAAAATTTGATTATTAACGAAAAGGATTACCGTATTCGAAATAGATTAATACTATCGATAGACAGATTGGTATTTATTAAGCGTGATATACTTACTAACGATAGATTAGTAGTTAATATTAGTCGTATTAACTACCGAGATGTCTGCCAGGACTAATAATTTATTTGTATATTAGTAGTTTATATTTTGCGTAAAATATTACACTAAATTACCAATTTCATTATTTTATATTTTGTGAATCAGATATTTCTACAAGAAATTGAAAATTTTCTAAAATTAATATAATTAAAGTAAAATTTTGATATGAAAAACTTTAATATGGTTGAAATATTAAATTTAATAAAATTTTATATAATTCCAAATAATTAATTAATTTTTTTATTTTCAGATTCATCTCTTTTACATATTAGTTCTATCAACTTTAATTTTAGCTAAATCTACAAAAAAGAAAACTAAAAATATAGAACAAAATATTAAAAGAAGACAACAATTTAATGATACTACAGAAAATGATAGTTTAGTTATTAATCAACAATTAATTGATTTTGAATTAACAAAAGACATAAATGATTTGAATTATCAATTTACAACATTATCAACATCAGTACCAAGAAAAAAACGTGGATCACATCATAAGAAAATTATTCATATTGGTAAACCAGTATATAAATTGAAAAAGCATCGTGTTATAAAACCAAAAATACATTATAAACAACATCATGAAGAACCATCACAACAAAAACAACAACATGATGAACATAATAATCATGAAGAAAATAATAATGGTCATCATCATACATCATCATATGAAGAACAACATGATCATATACAAATTGAAGAAGATAGTGAAAATAAACAACATGAACAAAATATTGAAAAAAGTTATGAATTACCAGAAAAACATGGTCATGATGAACATATGCATCATAATGAACATGATCAACAAGAAGAAAGTACACATCAAGAACATCATGAAGAACATCATAAACAAACAATTAAAGTAAAACATCATCATCACCATCATCATCATAATCATGTTAAAACTGTTATTAAAAAAGTACCAGAACCATATCCAGTTGAGAAAATTGTTAATGTACCAAAACCATATCCGGTTGAAAAAATTGTCGAAAAACAAGTTGAAAAACGTGTACCATATCCAGTACAAAAAATTATTCATGTACCAATTGAAAAAATTGTACATGTACCAAGACCATATCCAGTTGAGAAAATTGTTCATATACCAATTGAAAAAATTGTCGAGAAAATTATTGAAAAAAAGGTACCATATCCTGTTGAAAAAATTGTTGAAAAATTTATACATATACCAAAACCATATCCAGTTGAGAAAATTGTTCATGTACCAGTTGAGAAAATTGTTGAAAAAATTATTCATGTACCAAAACCATATCCTGTTGAAAAAATTGTTGAAAAAATCGTTGAAGTACCAAAACCATATCCAGTTATTAAACATGTACCATATGAAGTTAAAGTACCAATTCATATACCAAAACCATATCCAGTTGAGAAAAAAGTTCATATAGCTGTACCAGTTGAAAAGAAAATCCACGTACCATATAAAGTTGAAGTTGAAAAAAAAGTACCAGTTATTATACATCATCATGAATCAAAAGATTACCATCATCATCATCAACCAAGTCATGATGAATATAAATATGAAAAACCAATTGAAGAATCATCATCTCATCATTCACATTTCTCATATGATGGAAAGGATTATCATTCTGCAGATAGTAATCAACATCAAATACGAATACCTAAAGATTCATTTAGTTCATCTTCGACATATCACTATAATGATGATCCAACATTGAAGAATAATGGTACAAAACAAAAAAATAAATATTCAAGTAGTTTAAAGAGTTTACTTCAACAACAACAATATCAAAATTTTGGTATATATAATACAGAACCAACAAACTATGTGCAACAAAATTATGTATCCCAACAACAGCACGATCAACTAAAACTACAACAACAGCAACAAAATTATATATCACAGCAACAGTACGATCTGCTTAAACAACAACAAAAACAGCAACAAAATTACCAACAACAGCAGAGTTACCATCATCAACAGCAACAACAATATCACCAGCAAAAACAAAATCATAGTACAATTAAACAACAAAGCCACGATATCCAACAGACATCTGAAAGTCAATTAAAACCAGTATCAATATTGACCCATAATAGTGATGCAACAACACGAAAGAAATCTAAATTTCATATTAATGTATTAGATGAATCAGATCAAACTCCGAAAGCTGAAGCTCTTGTTCAAGAATCATCAGAGTTTTATCCACAATATCAACCATTCCAGCATTATCAATTTTTCCATCTAGAACCTGTTCCATTCCATCATGCGACGGAACAAGAAACGAAACCAGTTGAATCGATTCAGAAATGATTCAGCTTTATTCAGCAATAAAACTTATAGTTATTTTTTTTTTAATAAGTAGACTGATTTACCTATTATGTTATTAAACCAAAGTTATTTTAAAATATTATTTTGTTATTAATGATTCCAAAATAATTATGTAAATATTTAAGTAATTTCAAATTCAATTTTGAAAAATTGTAATTTCAATAAACCAGTATTTAAATATTCTTCGTGGTGAGGTGGGATTTATAAAATTGAATTTAAAAATGTATTTTGGTTTGTGAAACGATATAAAAAATTATTTGAATAAATTTTGTTAAAAAAATTAAATACAATATTTTATTTTAGACTATTTCGTATTTTTTGCACCTAATTTATAATGGTATATTTTCATAATTTATCAAAATTAAATGATTTATTATAATTGTAGGCTTATATCAGCAAAGTACTCAAAATTGTATGGTGAAAATGTGTTTACCAAATTGAGTATAATACTCAAAAATGAGTATTTTATAGTTTAAAAATTTAGCAAAAGGTTGGAATCGTAAATAGTACCATGTGCCTTTGCTAAAATAATAAACTTTGACGATTTTCACAAGAATTTTAGGAAAAATGAAATAAAATATATAAAATACACACCAAAAATATTTTTTTATTTTTAATACAGTTGTTTTTTTTCTGTAATATTTAAACTTTAAAACACTTAGTAAGAAATATAAATATTATATAAATTAAACAACATTTGAAGGTAAAGTAGCTAACGATAATTCGTTACTACCACGTGTTGTTTTATAGTTTTACAAAAATGTTTTTTTTTTCTTCAATTTAATAAAACAAACAAACAAAATAAAATAATATAGTTCAAAATAAGAATTACAAGATCTTTGGAACTATTTTAATAATTAATAAATTAATATACTTTTACATAATAATCTTTTTAAATTTCCAATATAAAATTTAAAAAAATTTTGAACTTTTTTTTTGGAACATGAAAAAAAAAAACAAAAAAAAAACGAAAAAGAAATTTGAATATAAAAAAAACTTAAAAATTACTTATAAATTATTAATATGTATATTTATTAAAAAAATTGTACGTTAGGAATATTTTTTTATTTATTCTTGTTTTAGAACTCCCATTTCTTCTAATAAATTTTGAAAACCTTCAGGATAACGACCGGCATCTAAATCGGCATTCCATTGCCTATACTGTTAAAAAAAAGGAAACGAATATTGCAATTATATATTTCATAAAAATATTATATATTTTTCGTACTCTTTCAAGTTCAGCACGTAATTGTAAAACGGCTTTTTCACGATCAGCAACTAATTCCTCCAGATATTGATAACGGAGCTTCTTTCTTGCACGGCATTCACGTGCACTTTGTCTGCTACGTTCTATAATATTTAATTTTGATTGATAAGAAATGTTTTTTTATAGTTGCAACCAACAATTATTATTACCTAATTTGGCTTTCATATCAATTTTTTCAGCTGACGCTTTTCTTCCAGGTTTACGTCCTCGTTTTCCTCCTTCTTTTCGTTCCTTTAAAAATATATATTTATTTTATTTTGGTCCATTTTAATATATTTTAAATAGAAGAATGTAGAAAAAATTTGATTGTAGAATTACTAAAAAATAACGATGACCACCGCGTTAGTTCCGATTGGATTAGTTAAATAAAAATCTACTGATGGATGATAAATGAATGTCTGAATTGTAGTTTCTATTTTAATTATTTAGTTTTTTTTCCAATTTTCTAATCAAATTTGAATTTATCCAAAATTGGGAAACTGCGCATTTTATTAGTCATATGTACATTTTTTAGTCTATATCCACATATCAGCTAATTTTTATCCTGACTAATTGAAAGTGACTATATTATGTTGAATTGAATGTAATAATAAAATCTTAAGTACATAATCATTCAATCTTCATACCAAAATTTGCTTTATCTCTATTTTAATTAATATTATACTCAAAAAGCGTACAAATTTTAGCTACATACATAATAAATTTTTTTTGCGACTTTTATTGTAAGAATTAACTAGACCGGTTCAAGATCTTCGTTACGGCATGTTTACCTTGTAATAAATGATTTGCTGCTTGACCAAAAAGAGTGGTACTTTAGTTTGGACAAGTAAAATTTATCAATTTTTTACCTTAGTGCACATACTTTAACATTCAGCCTAAATTTATAAAAATTTTCTGAGATGCCGGGTATCATTGTAGATCCAAAAAAAAAAAACTAATTATTTATGTGGGACCAAAAATTATTCTAATTATTATGTGGACCGGAAATGTGGATATTGTTTTTCTCTGTTAATATTTTTGAAAATAAATATTTCAATACTTACACGAATCTTTATAATATTTGAAAATGCACTTTCTATGACGATGGAACAACAAAAAAAATTTTTATTTAATTAAAATTCTGCGTCTTTTTATTATTCAAAAAAGAAATAAAAGCTTTTTGAAATCTAATGTACGGTGAAAATTTCAGCTTTTCGGATAGTAACAAAAGTTTTACACGAAATAAAAATATATTACGTTTTTCATTCGTGGGAGCATTAAAAAAAAAATATTTAAAAAAGACGCAGTTTTATTTTATTTTTTTTTCTATGTTGGATTGGGATTTTATTTTTATCCAATATTAAATTCTATGGAGAAAGCAGAAAGGACAATTTTGTTTTATAATTAATACAGAATTAAATTTGTTTTAATTCACTTGCCGGGTAAAATTAATACAAAAAAAATAAATAAATTCAAACTCAATCAAAAAAAAATAAATAAAAATAATAAGAAAATCTGATATGTTTAACTCGGTTTTTGGGGTTGAACACTTTTAAATTATTAAAAACCGTGTGTAAAACTCCTTGAAACTATATCGATTGAGTGCCTACTTTGAGGAAGTTCTGCGAGCAACTAAAAAGTATTTTATTATATATTTTTTTAACCGCTGTAAAACATTTGGATTTAGGGCACCCCACCAGACCAGATCTAATCAGTAAAAAAAAACAAAAAAAACAAGCATACACATAAAATATACTCGTATATATATATATATTGAGCATTTACCCCCATTACTACACACCGCATACACCGGTATTAAACAAAATTGAAATAATAATAATAATACGACGGCATTTAGAGGGAATAATAAACTGCGATGCAATGAAATATTGTATAGCTAAATTTTATTTTATATATATACTATGTATATAAATATGGCACAATATTTTCTGTTGTACTTGGCACATGGATAAAATGAGCTTTCAGAGCTGTTCAAAAATATATACATAAAAGAATTATGTGATGTTTACATTTTATTTAGTTTAAAAATATAAATTGCAAAAATTTACATTCTTATTAATTTTGAAATTTGTAAAAATAAAGTAAAATAATGCAGTTTTTTATATCTTACAGTGGGTTCCCATTGAAAATTTTTAGTTTTTAGTTTTACAGGATTGTATGAAAAAAAAACTTGACGGCAAGATTTTTTATGCCATCAGGTTTTTTTTCCATACAATCCTGTAAAACTAAAAACTAAAAATTTTAATGGGAACGCTGGGTGAAGCTTGACTTACAAAAACATGCCATAGAGAAATTGTAATGATTTGCTAAATGGAAACAATTGATTTATTTTGAATTTCAAAAAATTTGATTATTTTCATAGTGTGAAATCATCATAATTCTATGCAATTGCGTAGTATATTCAAACATTGGCATAACTTTTAATTCAGAAGAGAAATGTATAATAGGAGAGAAATGTAAGATTTCTTCTAGATTTAAATAATTTTAAGAATTATCAAACACTACTATTAGGCGATTTTAATTTGTTTCTGTAGTATATTATACTTGATATGAAAGTTACAGTCCATTTCATTGGTATACAAACTTTTTTATATACTATAGCACTACGCAATTGAATGTAAAATCTTTTATACGCATATGTATATTAATTATTTGAAATAAATATAACATACTATATATAATCGTAATAATAAAGCGAATTAAAATTTAAAAAAAAATCAGATAAATGAAATTATTACTCGATCTAAGCTACAACATGAACCTACTTAGTACCACCATGATGCTGTTCTAAACATACTATTTTTTTTTTGTAACCATATTTCTCTTCCGAATCATAATTTTGATTACTCCAGGCACCTTGCAGCGGTAGTAATGTAATACATACATTTAAATTAACTTATTTTTATAAACATGTTACAGTTTAATTCCATAAAGTACATCAATTTGGCATTAGGAAACTTTGGGTTAAATTAATGTTCTGGGTTTATAACGTTATTTAGTTAGATAATCACAATTCAGATAATTTAAAATTCAAACGATTTCAAATTCAGTAACGTAAATTCAGATGATTCAAAATTTAAATTTAAATTTTTTCGAAAAAGGCGCATTTCTAAATCATAAAACGGGTGCCGTATAAAATTTAGATATTTATAATATACATCCGGTTCAAAATTTAGATAAATAAAAAAGAATTCAGATACAGATAACTTGATATTCAGAGAATGGTTTAAAATTCAGGACATTTAAAATTATTTAATGGTTTTTGTTTATTTTTCCGTTTTGGTTTTATTTTTGTGTTGAAATGTGTTAAATCCTCAAATGATTTAATTTATTTTGAGAGAATTGTAAATAATTCAGGTAAGGAAAATGATTTCTTATTATAATCAATAATTCAATGAAGTACAGATAGACTGTATCCCAAGCTATTATTTTATAATCGTATGGCGGTAAAACTTTTTTAATTGGAGGAACTCGTATATACTATAAATAATGAATCTTCAATGTAAAGTAAACATAAAATTCGAATTGGAAATTGTCTAAAATGATAAATTGATAAGTAAAATTTGTATTTAGTCAACATATGATTTAATCTAATGGAAATAGAACATAATTTTTGGTTAGTCTTATTTGTTTACAAATAGAAAGTTTAATTTAAGACTCAAACCATTTTCTACGAAAAAAAATACATCAAAAAAGCTTCCAATTAGAATGAAAACAAAGAAATCACGTGATACAATTTTCAGCAATTGGGATTGACGAAATAGAAAAATATTGGAATAATAATAATAGACATGTCATCTAACTTCTTTTTGCTAATAATTAAATCCAATTATTATAAATTTCACAACGCAAATTTAAACAATTTTACCATATACAATTTCATCTACGCAAATATTTTCAAATCCAAAAATTTAATAAATTCTCTTCCGCAAATTTTTTTTTTAATTATATGACCTTCCATTTTTTTTTGTTAGCATATTTTCATTTTCAAATCAGAAATTTTTAGCACATGGCGTCACTTTAAGAATTTATATAGTAATTAATGTACTTACAGATAAATTTGGCTCCTCTGAAATTATCATCTGTTTGGTATCCATTATTTAAATATAATATTTTATTGGTAATTTCAATTATAATATAATTTTCTTTTTGGTTATTTATTATGTTTTTATATTGCGATTGCGAGTTTTTACTGAACACAAACACTACGTAATGTTTACAAAAATATACTTTGTTTGCCTTTCTTTCGATCTGTGTTGCTTTGCTGTTGTTATTGCTAGTATAGTAGCTAAGCTTTAAACTACTAGCTACAACTACTTTTGTAGAGTAGGGTTAGTTATGTGGTTGGTGAGGTGATGTGATATATGTTTGTTTTTTGACATCCCTATGACATTTAGGTGCCCTCCCTGTTACCAATAGAACTGGAATAATCGCAATTAAATATAAATCCGAGGCAGAACTGAAACTCTATTCCGAAACTGGAATTTAATTTTTAAAATGTCGATATGTATAAGTATAATTATTACAAATTTTGATTAAAAATATATAATACACAACCCTCAATAACGTGAACAAATGTTCAAATATAACTAAAATCTTAGAATTTCAATTTACCGAAGAATTTATAAATTTTCAAAACTGAAATAAGAAATTATAATGTGACAACTTATGTTAATATGCGAATTCTTCCTTGTTATGTTTCATCTAAATTATATCACCCCGCCCCCTACATATTTGTTATTTTTTATTAAAAGTTTATTCCTTATTTTTTATTTAATTTACAATTTGAATGGATTGGACTGGACCTGATAAAAAAACTATTCTTTAACAGGTTGGTTATCTTTACCTGATACAGTATTCTTTGATTGAATCTAGCCCTAACTGCAGATTCTGTTATATAATCTTCATTAATGAAAATTTAATATACTAATTTTTTTGTTCATCAATAAGGCATTAAGCTGCAATTATGTCTATTATATATTTACCTGCGGTTCACTTAGTTAATGCCATAGTTAAAATCGTCGATTTTCAGAATATATTTACTACCATAATAAAGATCTGTAAAAATTCTGGCTCTGATAAATATTTGGCAGCATTTATTTTATTATATTCCGAAATTAATTCTCGGATTCTTAAAAATATTAAAAATTGTGATTGCATCGGTAACAAAATAAAAAATTATATATAAAGTTTTTGAAAAATATTAAATCTGAATTATTTTTATTTTCTTAATTCTCTTAATAACAGAAAAATAGTTACACATTTAAGAATTACAAAAAAAGGTAATCAAAGGAAAATTATATAAAAAAATTACTTGTTTTTTTTTCTCTTCACAAAAGAAAATTATTACAATAAATTAAAACGAAAAAAAAAAAAATTCTAAAATAAAGATCTAATTGTATGATGTACTTGTTGACAACAATGCTAATAATCCACTAGCGAAACTTACCGATATTATATAATTAACTGCTGGTGATGAATTCTTTAAAATAAAGAAACTAATAAAAATAATGATGGTAAGGAATATTGCATTATTATAAAATATTGAAAATGTTGTTGTTTCATAATCAGCAACTTCATTCTTTTTCCATAATACACGTTCTTCCTTTTCTTTACGGGTCATCTTCTTATTATCGGACAATTGACGCATTACTTCTCTAGTAACAGCTTCTTCACGTTTAACAGCAACTTTATGTTTTAATGAAAATTTAATATTTTTATATGCCATTGCCATTAAATATGTACTAATGCATGTAACAACAGCAAAAAATACAACACTTGATAATAAATCCATGCTATGGATACGCCAGAAGAGCCCTGAAAAAATAATTGCAATTTAAAATTTTATTTTTATTAATTGTTTATATTTTTTTTTTGTCAACGTGTCAGGCAACAAATAACTTACATATTGGAATAACAGAAACGATAAAAGCATTTCCATAAAATAATGCTGATGATTTTGTGCTTACATTTCGACTAAAATCTTGTAATAAAAATTCTTCCTCTTTAGTGAATCCAGATGGTCCAACTTTTTGGCTTTTAGCTTGGGCACCCATTTAATATTTTATTATTTATATATACGTTATAGTAAGACGAAATAATTTGCGGTGACCGCTTTCAAAACTGATATCGACAATGTGAAAGTTTTTTTTTCAATATTTAGAAGAAGTGAAGTGAAAAGTGGGAAATTTATGTAAAATAAAATCGTATTGTTGGCTGTCAAAAAAATGTGACGTGTCGCCAACATTCTATTTTCGGTTGAGAGCGACACCTATCTGTGAAGATTTGTAGTAGAATATCATTAAACAGTACTGCCAATAATGAAAAAGTATGAATTGGGAATTAATTATAAATTTGTTCACGAGCCTTTTTTCAAGCCCCTTTCGTGATTTTGACATTTTTTGACATTAAAAGTACTGAAAATTTAAAAATTTAAAATTTTCAAGACTTTTAGTGTAAAAAGGGTTGACAAATTCATGACGAAAGAGGCTTGCAAAAATGCTCGTGGAAATAGGGCCTATTTCGACGTCTGTTGTGCTACCAGTTCCGCCGACGTTGGGACTGACGCATAGGTATCGTGTTGTAGGGTGTTATAGTTTATCTATTTTTTCATGTTGGAATTTGATTCATGTTGGAATTTGATTTTATTTATTATTGAAAAATGTAAAATATTTTTAATTTTTTTTATTATTAACATTGCAATATTATTTTAGTTACTATTTAAAATTATATTATGTCATATTATTATTTAGTGTACATTCAATATGATTCTTATTTTATTATTCTACTGAAATACCTAGTTCTCTTATGTATTATTTTTTGCTGCTTTGTTCTTTCTTCGTAGCTTTTCTTCGTTCTGGATCAGTTTTCTCTGTTTATCCAATTTTCTCTTTTCTTCCTCTGTTGTAGCCATCTTCTTCAGTCGTTTTAGCTCTCCTATTTGTTTCCTTGCTCTCACAGCTTTTCCTCCTCGTTTACTTTTGGTTATGATGTCCATTTCGTTGGATGATGTTGGATTTGGATTTGTTTGTCTCTTCGAGTAATCTTCTATCGATATTGGACGTGGACCCAAAGTGCGATCTGTTAATAGATCGTTCAAATTTTCGCCAGCTTCTGGTAGGATCGCCATTTAAAGCCTACTAGAATTTCAGTCAGACTTTATGAAGTTGGTAGGCCTGGTAGGCCTATGACTACAACTACTTAGCTAAAGAGCCTAGGTTTTTTCAAGGACTTCGGATTTTTTCAAGGATTCAATCTACTAATAGCGAGTAGCCTATGGTAATAACTGAAACACTTGAATGTTCTGATCGAAGTGATTTGTTTTACTGAATTTTCTTCAAAAATTATAATATTGAATTTCCTATGACTACAACTACTTAGCTAAAAGAGCCTAGTAGGTTGTTAAGTGGACTTCGGATTTTTCCAAGGATTCAATCTACTAATAGCGAGTAGCCTATGGTAATAACTGAAACACTTGAAGGTTCTCATCGAAGTGATTTGTTTTATTGAATTTTCTGTCTTATATACCCTAAAATTACATTGATTCTTATGGCTAAGGGTTTTTTTGCTAATACAGCAACATATTTTTTATATATGTAGAAATATCTATATTTTTGTATACTATATTTGGGAAAAGTTATTTACCCTTAATAAAAATGCATTCATATGCATGAATACACATGAATAGCACGTGTTTTTAGTTTATTTACAAAATATTTATTTTATTGCTTATACCTGAATATTTCTACACATATTTTCAATATTTATATATTTCATATTATAAAATATTATTTATTATTATGTTTTATGCTTGGCTTTTAACATTATGTATGTATATGTATTTGTATTATTATGTTTATATTTTGTTACCCTGATATTTATTGTTATATTTTCTTGTATTTAGTGTGGGAGAAATAGTTTCATTATATTAAAACAATAGTTCTATCGCTCGTCTATCATCTATAATAGCATATACATATAGCATCAATAATAATAATAGCTCGTATATCATCAATTTTGCCAGTCCATTTAAAAAAATATTTCTGAAAATAGTTAATAAATTTGAGATATATTCGAATTTAAATGCATTTTTTTTTAAATATACTCTATAAATACTCTACAACCATATTCTTTTTTTTGATATATTAATTTTGTTTGCAGCAATTATCCGCTTGGAGCGGGTGTACTTTTCGATCAATCCGTACGAATCGAGCGAAAATTTGTATACTGACAGGACAGGCTGACGAGTTTATATCAAACTTAGACAGGGGTTCGCAAACTTTTATCATCGCGACCCACTATTAAAACTATAAGATTTTTGCGACCTACCTGTTAAAAAAAAATGTTTGTTTGATTATTTTAAGTTCGCCAACTGAAATTTTTTATGAATCGTTACTGGTGATTGGTTGCCTGGTTACAGTGTAAATCAATGGTTCATATATGATGCGATTATTCAAAATAAGTTTTTGATAGGAAAATTTTGCAAGCACCTAAAAATATGTTACAAGCTTTTGGCACAAACATATACCTCTATAAATATTGACTCAAATTATTTAAAAGCAAATTTATATGCAGATAATTAATAGGAACAACTACCAAATTTTACTTGTAGAAAAGTATCGAAAAAAGTATCGACTCGTTTAAATCGATACCATAATTTTGTGATCTCTATCTCTATTTATATATATTTTTGACAGTCGCTTATGTATATGTAGTTAAAATTTTTATACTTTCTATATTATTTATATTTTTTATTTGATCTATACTTGTTCGGTTAAGTTTAAAGTATTTTTATAGTATATTAAATAAATAATACGGTAAGAAATTAATTAAAATGCTAATACTACTAACTTCTTATATAGATAATGGAAATTGGGGCATTTTAATGTTCCACTTTTCCTACTTATTATTTAAATTTTAAATGATTTAATTTTGCAAAAATTGTGTAACGTAGTCGATAACTTGTACTTTGGAACCGCAAAATAATGAGAAGCATAATATCATCAATAGCTAAAATTCCAAAACGGGTCAATTATTTTAGTGTTCGTACATTGACCTCTGGATCTGGTAAACTTACTTCGCTTGATGTAAATGATAAATCTGGTGTAGCTGTCCTTACACTTAACCGTCCACCGGTAAATGGATTAAATTTAGAATTGCTAACAGAAATTAGTAATGCATTAAGTGAAGTTGAAGATAATCGCTCTAAAGGATTAATATTAACTTCAGTAAGTTTTTTTTTAAATTAATCCAATATATTTCCTCAAATTGTCATTTTACCATTGTAGTCCTCTAATACAGTTTTCTCGGGTGGCTTAGATATTTTAGAAATGTATAAACCAAATCCTGAACGAGTTAAAAACTTTTGGAGTACTTTACAAGAAGTCTGGTTAAAATTATATGGTTCTGCTTATCCAACAGCAGCAGCAATAAATGTAATTCAATATAATTCTTTTATTAATTAAAAAATGTACTCAATTTTCCTCTATATTAAGGGTCATTCCCCTGCTGGGGGTTGTTTACTTGCCTTAAGTTGTGAATATCGTGTAATGTTACCAAAATTCACAATTGGTTTAAATGAAACTCAATTAGGTATTGTAGCACCAAAATGGTTTATGGCATCAATGAAAAATGTTTTACCAACACGTATTGCTGAATCTGCTTTAGTTGCTGGCACAATGTTTAATACAGATGAAGCATTAAAAATTGGACTAATTGATGAAATTGCTAATGATAAAGCAGATGCAATTGTAAAATGTGAAAGATTTATAGCAAAATTTGCAAAAATATCACCAATCGCCCGTAGTTTAGCTAAGCAATCATTTCGAAGACAAGATCTGCAAGATTTAGAAGAGTCAAGGGAACAAGATTTACAACAATTTCTATTTTTTGTTAATCAACCAAAAGTACAAAAAGGCTTAGAAATGTATATGGAGAGTTTAAAAAAGAAAGGAAAATAATTTTTTTTTAAAATATAGTTTTAAGATTAAAACTTTTTCAAAAGCATTTATCAAATATTTCTAAGCAAATAAATTTTTTCTTATGTTTTTTTTAACAATATTCAGTGGACATTTTTTTAATCGCATATAATCAATAAATATAAAAATTTTATGATTATGTACTCGATTCAGCTGCCCCTATGGTAAATTATAATATTTTAGAACAAAATTTTCAGAAAATTACTTGAATACAAAGCCGACTACAGGCGCTATTTTAAAATTTAATGGTAAATGTACTAAATTAAATTTAGAGTTCTTGACGGAAATTAGTAATGTACTAACTCAACTTGAAAATATTTATTCTAAGGGACTTAACTTCAGTAAGTAATTTAATTTTAAATAATATAATTTTACACAAATCCTAATTTAAATTTTTAGTCATAAAACAAAGTTTTTTCTGCTGCTTTAGATATTTTGGAATTATATAAATCGGAACCAAAACGAATGAAACAATCAATCATTATAAAATTTAAAAAACTAATTCTACTGATAAATAAATAATATATTAAAATATATTCAAGGGTCATTCACCATTTTCTTGAAAATATATGAAATAATATTAAATTCTAATTATGTTTTAATCATTTTAATTAATAAATGAAAATAAATCATATACAATTTTCTTACACATTGCAAAAATTATAAATTTAATTTATTTATGTATGAATCAATAATTTTCGATCTAAAATGCTTCAAGTTGTTCTTGCACAAGTTCTTCTTGAACCTCATTATTTGTTAGTACAAATAATTCACGCATTCTATCTAAAAAGTAATTAATTTCTACAATTTTATTACGATTTCTTTTAAGATCATCCCTACAATATTTAAAATAAAATTAAAATGAAAATTAAATCAATGTTGAACTAACATAAAAATTATTACTACTTACTTGTACTTAGTATCAATTAATTCACGAAGCCATGCCGAAGCAAAAACATCTAAATTTTCTTCAGTCAATGTAATTTTTTGTATTTGTTTATTTTTATATGAATTTATAGCACTTTTAATACCACCCCTAACATTTAACCATACTTGAAAATCTTCTGATATTTCGTTAAAATCTTTCTGTTTACCAGTCAGAGTTAATAATTGATCACAAAAATTAATTGTTATTTGTTTAAATTCTTTAAAATGTGGATTCATTGCAGTAGTTAAATTATTAATCATAGTTTTAAGACTTTGATTTAAAATAGCAATAACGTCCTATGAAATTTTATAATTTATATAAGTATAAACATATTTTTTTTAATCAAATATTTTAAATTTAAACAAAATAATTAATATACCTCCATACTTTCAAATAAACTAACTTCTTGTTTCATTAATGTTTCCCATAATTCATCAATTCGTCCATGATAATCTTCAGATAATCTTTCAACTTCATCATTTGGTGTTGTTAATTCCATTGCACTACCTTCAATACCTTGTAATCGTAATGTTTCAATTTTAATAAATTGTTTTCTTACAGCTTTACGAACATCTTCTTTTATTTCTAAAAATTTTTCAATTATTCTATAAATATAAATTTTGAAAATTTAAAATGGTTATTATTATTATTTGTTGGTATGACGTATATAATAAAAATAAAAATGTAATTATTTGTACATTCGGCTTGATTCAAGGGATCTTAATATCCCTTTCTCAGAACATTCTGTAAATAATTCTAATTCATGATTTCTCTCTTGGAATTTTTCAAAACCAGTATTATATAATTTTCTACCAATATCAATTATACTATGTTTATAACTGTCAATAAATCTCTCATGTTCACGACCAATTAATGTGGGCAATTTCTCCATAAAATAAAAATCCCAAAATAATTTCTAATAAAATAATATTTTAAATTAAAATATTTTAAATTTATGTTTATTAAAAAAAAGTCGAGGAATATGTTTCGCTTTGATAGTATTATAAAAATATATGACATTGTTGTGCCACATATAAGTTCTACTCGCGATTCAACTGCCTCGACTTAAAAATCAACTATATAATTAATTCTTACCTTAAATGGTTCATCTCTGAAATTTTCAATAAAACTATTAGCTAAACGAATTATTTCTAATCTTTCTTTCTCTATTTTAGAATTACTAATGATTTCATCTTCTTGATTATTTTCTATATCACGCAGTTCACGTCTACAAAAAAAGTTAAATACATTTTTTTAAATATTATTTGAAATTTTTAAATTATTGTTATTACACAAATTTTTTATTGCCATCCTCTCTTTCATCTTTAGTAATATAAATATATTTATAATATCGTAAATTTGGTAATACTGAAGCAATATAAATTCGACTATTTGGATTATCATCAGTAATTGGATTACCATCTAAATTTAATACTTTTAATTTATCAAAAAAACGAAATCTATCAAGCTATATATAAAAAAAATTATAAGATTAAATTATTAATATTAAATTTTATACTTACACCATCTAAACTTGTAATTTTATTATTACCAATACTTAATATAACTAAATTTTTTTGATTTTCTAAATTTTCAATTTTTGTTATTAAATTATTAAATAATGATAATGTTTCTAAATTAATTAATGTATCTAAATTTTCAATTTTTTCAATATAATTAAATGATAAATCTAAAACTTTTAAATTTATTAACATTTCAATATTTTCAATATTTTCTAATTTATTAAAATTTAATGATAATTTTGTTAAATTTGGTAATACCCATAAATGATCAACACGAAGGATATCTATAATTATATAATATAAAATAATATTTTATGTAAACTAATTATTTTATAATATTTAAATTTTCATAATTATAATATACTTACTTTTAAATTCTAAACACATTTCTGTAATTTTTTCATATTCAATTGTTTCTAAATCCTTTAATCGTGACGCTTCACCTTTATATCCTTGTCTATATGAATTTTGTATCATTACATGATTAATAACACCTGGTTCTAATTCTGGATGTATAGCTTCATTTAATGCTATTATATTTTTAATCATTTTTTTTATTTATTTTTAAATTGATTATTGGAATTAAATTACACTATTTTTTAATTAATAATTATATTATAATTGGAAATCATAAAAATATATTACAAAAAAAATTATTTTGAAAAATATTTTTATAAATAAAAAAAAAGGATTTGTTTTGTTTGGACAAAATAAAAATTTTTATTTTCAATGTGATGTCATAGTGACGGTTTCTATTAGTAACAAGAAAATTTTCCTGTAACTTTTATTCTAAAATTATAAAAAAAAAAAAAATCGTAAAATATAAAATTGTCTATCTATTATAATACTAGCTATATCACAACATAAATAAAAATATATTGTTTTTGTATAATTTTCTTTTTTCCCATTTCCATTTTCTTTCAGTTCCTTTTTAGTTCTAATTTTATGACATTATTTCAAAGAAAAATATAATAAAGAAAAATATATTATATATACATATATAAGAAATTTTCCATTTTAAGTTTTTCGATATATATTTTTCCAAGTGATTTGTGTGTTGTTTAGTTAAAGGAGAAAAAATAAAGTTAACTCAAAGTTTTTGGAAATTAAAAAATAAATAATAAAATATATCAATAAAATTTAAAAAAAAATATTTTATAAAATTGTGGTTTTTTTTTGTTAAAGAAAATATGAAAATGTTGTGCAAATATAGTAAAAAGAATTAAGAAAATTTATAAATTTCTTTTGGTATATAATCAACCTAAAAGATTTTCATATAATTAAATAATAAACGTATAATAAAAAGAAATTGGTTAATCAATAATATTATTAGACAATTTTTTATACTTATAAAAATATAATTTTCGAAAAGTTCGAAGGTTTTTTTTTTGTGGTAAAAATTATTATTGTATTATCAGTATTATTTTGTGGATAAATTAAAATTAATAATTACTACTTTTGTGTTTTACTGAAAAAATGAAATATTATATTTGTAAATAATTTCTAAAAAAAAATATCTATAGTTAAGTTGGACGAAACATAAAACCATTATTAAGGATTAATCATTTAAAAAAAAAGGATAATTTTACGTATTACATTTATTATAAAAGGTATTAAAAAAATATTACGATATTATTTATATGATATCATCATGATTAATAATTTATTTGTTATAATTTATATTTATATATTATTATTAAAGTAAATGTATTTATAATGTTAAATCTAGAAAAAGTTCAATATATTATTAAATTATTCGATTTTTCATATATCCTTTTTATACACACATACGACCAGTATATAAATGTAGGTCGCGTAAAATTGATATTATTGTTAAAAGTACTATACTTATGTAAATAAATAAATATATATGGATTAGCCTTATAAAGGATATCTTTTTAATAGGCACAAAATTTTCATATGTATATACATATTGTAAATTTGCCTTTAATAGTTTATTTATATTTACAAATTAACATAATTTTGATTTGTAAATATTATTGCAGATATTATATTACAGTAATAGGTTAAAGTTCAAATATAAAAATAACGACATTTTATTTCAATTAGTAAGTATAAGATTATAAATATAACAAATTATACCTTCTATAAATATCAAATTGAACTTCGAAAAAATTAATAAACAAAAAAACCTTTGTATATACTAAATTTTAGTTACTGACATTGATATTTTAATAGAAATTGTGCCTAGAACATAAAATTTGTATATTAAACTGCTGATTAATTCAACCATTTTTAATATTCAAAGTGATTAAATACAAATTAAAAATGAAACAAAAAATCCTATATATATATCTATAGCTAAGTATATATAATTAAATAAAATTATAATTAAATACACGTAATTTATTAATTATATAAAGAATATTTATATATATATACCTTAATTTTATAAGTTTTATTAAAAAATTATACCTACATAAAAAATATTTCGAACATTATTCATTTTAATCCTTTATTAAACCGAAATGCTAACAAATTTAAACTGTGTGAAATAAAATTTGGCTACTCTATTACATCTGGGGTAAATGAATAAAATTTTAAGTTAAAACAAAAATGAAATAAGGGTGAAAATTGGAGTGTTATATATTTTTATATAAAAGTGTGGCAGGTGGCATTTTCCATTTATTAAAGTAAAAGTTAATTTTTAGGGAATGCAAATTCTACTAAAAATATATAAATAAAAATTATATTTCAGTAATTTAAACCACCTTTTCTTAATAGTTTAGTTATATATAGATATAGATTTTCGTTTTCTACATTCATGGGGGTGTGTATTAAATTTAGAAACAATGCTATATAGTATTTTTAGAAATTGTAATATATTTAAACACGTAAAGTTCCTTCTAATTTACATACTATAGACAGAAATTTACATTATACTGACCATTCGGGTTTTTACTTATTAGAATTTGAATTAATTTTCTTATGGCAGATATATTTAGGTGCAACCTGCAACCGCAGTAATACCAAAAAAAAAAATATCTTATCCTATAAATCTAATATAATAAAAATTATGAGAACAAATAAAGTATGAAAATATAGATAATGCGACAAAATATGTACTCGGTACAATATAAAACTTCACGACAATTTAAAAGTGACTTTTTATACTTCGATGTTACTATTGTACTTCAAGATTTTGTGTGTTTTTTTACAGTATTATTAGGTAAATTATAATTAAGCATTAATTTTACTTTAAATTCAACTAAAAACCTTGAAAGATTATACTTTACTTACTGTTTTAATACCAATACACAATATTTTTATCAATATAAATTCTTTATTACTAGCATATTAAATACTTTTACCTTACTACTACTTTATAAATTTATTTCCTTTTATATTATACAGCAAAAGCAAATACATACTTATATATAATAAAATTTTTATGAAGAAAAAAGGATAATATACCAACTGCTATATAATTAAATAATCATGAATATACCAATTTGCCAAATTCAATAAATATAATATATATCTAATTGAATATTAAACAAAATTCTTGTTATATTTAAAATTATGAATCGATATATAACATTAAATCAATTGGGGGATGGTACTTATGGTACTGTTGTCCTTGGTCAGAGAAAGGATACAGGTGAAAAAGTCGCAATAAAACGTATGAAAAGAAAATATTATTCATGGGAAGAAGCAATGAATTTACGTGAAGTCAAGGTAAAATAATAAAGTAAAACTTTGAAATAAATTTATACTAAATTAAATAAAAGTTCTAAAAATTAATTTTGGTTTATTTTTTTAATTATATCGTTATTTTCCAGTCATTGAAAAAACTTTCACATGCTAATGTTGTTAAATTAAAAGAAGTAATACGTGAAAATGATATATTATATTTTGTATTTGAATATATGAAAGAAAATTTATATCAATTAATTAAGGATAGAGAAATGCATTTTCCAGAAAATACTATTAAAAATATATTATATCAGGTATATAACAAGAAATAATTTCTGAATAATTATAATTTAAATAATATATCCATTTTTCTATTAGGTATTAAATGGTTTAGCTTTTATGCATCGACATGGATTTTTTCATCGTGATTTAAAACCAGAAAATTTACTTTGTTCTGGACCAGATTTAGTTAAAATAGCTGATTTTGGATTAGCAAGAGAGATAAGATCTAGACCACCATTTACTGATTATGTTTCGACAAGATGGTAAATATATTATTTTAAATTAAAAATCTAAAAAGAAACAATATAAAAATTTCACCAAAAATATCTCATTTAATATTTGTCTATATTTAATGTTTAATATGTCACGATATAAATAATTCTAAAAATATATAATGTATACCAGGAAAGGAATTATATATTAATATAATGTCAACAGGTATACTTAACACATGTTATTGTACTATTTAGTTAATTATATTTAAATTTTATGTCGTGTTCAAAAGTAAAATATTTGCATTAAAAATTCTGCAATATAAATTTCTGTCTACAATGCAATGAAAAAGGATAAAATTAAAATATTATTTAATTTACATAATCAGTTTAGTCACTACTGACTATTAATCAATAAAATACTATAAATCTCTATAATAAATCTTCGAAAAAATAAAATCTAATTCACTATATATTTTATTATACACCCAGGTATCGTGCACCAGAAGTATTATTACATTCAACTCGTTATGGTAGTGCTATTGATTTATGGGCAATTGGTTGTATTATGTCTGAATTATATACATTTCGACCATTATTTCCAGGCAGTAGTGAAGTAGATCAATTATTTAAAATTTGTTCTGTTTTAGGAACACCAGAAAAGGTAAAATATTTCCAATATTTATATATATTTATTATAAAATATAATAATTTATTATAAATTAATTAGGATGATTGGTGTGATGGTTATAAATTAGCATCTGTAATACATTTTCGATTTCCAGATTGTGTTAAAGTACCATTAAATACAATTGTAACAAGATCAAGTATATCTGGATTACAATTATTAGAAGATTTTTTACATTATGATCCAGAAAAACGACCAACAGCACAACAATCATTACGTTATCCATATTTTCAAACATTTAAAAGATCATCAGGTACTGGTAATAATAATAATAATAATAATAATAATAAAATTAATTATACAACATTACAATTATTACCACAATCATCATATAATCAAACAAATAATAATCAAAGTGTAATTAATAGTAATATTAGTAATAGTAATACTAATAATAATAATACAATAAATAATCAATTAAATAATGGTCGTATATCAAAATTGAGTTATGTATCTATAAATCCTGATACATTAAGAAATGATTATATTATTGGTAATGGTAAAATAATACAAAATCATGATAATAATAATTATGATAAAACATATACAAATGCATTAAATTTTAGTTTATTAAATGGTAATATAGCTGGAAGTATTCATAATAATAGTTTATCATCATTAAATAATAATGGTTCAACAATACAATCATTACCAATTGATACAAATAACATTATAACATCAATAAAATCTGATAATTATATAAATACAAATAATAATCAAGATGATAAAAAATATAATCAAATAATAAATAATAAAGATGATTTATTATTACATAATGAAAAAATTAGTGATATATTTGTTAATCGTAATATTATTCATAATTATAATCCATCAAATGTTTCATTTAATAGTAATAGTAATAGTAATAGTAATAATAATAATGGTTCAAATTATGGTTCAGATAATAAAATATTAAATAATAATAATAATAATAATAATCGAAGTTTTTCAATATATGATCCAAAAATAATTGCTATTAAAAATATGAATAATAATGTAAATGGTTTTTTTCTTCATCCACCAAAATTATCATCAAATATGGGTACAACAATATTACCAACATCAACAACAACAGATCAAAATTATTATTATAAACATTTAAAATCATCTATTTTAAATCCACGACAAACACCATCATCAATTATTGATTATTCAACTAGTAAATTATTAAGTGATCGAAAAAATTCAATTATTGGTAATTTAGAAAATAATATGATTCATGTTGATGATCATCATCATGATTTGAATGGCAAAAGTCATCATAATGATAGTAAAATTGGAAATGATAATCGAAATTCAATTCAAGAAATCTTAAATAATTCTGAAACAAATTTGAAAAATATATTTTCTAGTAGACAAGAAAGTGGTTATCAAAAAATTAAACAAGATGATGATGAATTAGCAATTATATTAGGGTAAATATATATACATACACTACTTTGTAAAAAAAATTTTTAATAATGATAAGAAAATTTAAATTTCTTTTTTTTGATAGATCAAAAATAAAATCTTCAACAAAATCACGAAAAACATCAAAACCAAATATACATTTAGAAGATATATTTGGTTCATTATCGACTGATTCATTAGAAAATTCAAGAGATATGACAACAAAATATCCAAGTACAGTACCACCAGATAAAGTTTCAATATTACGTGATTCAAATAATATGCCAAATGATTATAATGATGAAATTGAAAATATAAAAACATCATTTTCTAGTGCAAATGTATTAGGATCTAGACAACGAAATCCATCACGTCAGGACTTTATTTCAAATGGGTAATATAATATAATATTAATGATTCATTTCGGTTCAATTTAATTCATTGTTTTTTATAGTAGTGGTTATTCAAATTTATCAGTTTATAAAAATCCAAAATTATTTCCTTGGGAAGAAAATGGTCGTAATGATCAAGAGGAAAAATTAACAGCATGGATGGTTTCTGATAATGGTATGTTAAAAATTTAATTTATTACATATTCTCGAAATTAATTTTAATTATTATTTTAAAATATATTTAGGAAGACACATGCAATTTTTATTAAATACTAAAAATGGAAATTTTCTTTAAGATAAATATAGATTATACTATGTTAGATGAATTTAGGTATGTGAGTTACGTAAATGTCGTGATATTGTCAAACAATTTCATTAATTGACAAATCCAGAGCTCTGTTCGTGGTTGTTGCTTAAATACTTATTATTTCTGTTTAATGTCCCAATTATTTTGTTACATGTTTTATGTCAAGCGTTTTGTGTTCTTCAATAATAATGTAAAAATGCTTATTTTGGTGAAAATCATAATATGTATCCAATTTATGACTTAAATGTTAATAGTGACATGAGTTATATATTATAAATTGACCATAACATTTTAAATTTGTAGTTTAGATTCAATGTTTATATGTATATAGAAACTCTAATTTAGTATTATATATACAAATTTAATGTTACAATTTAATTTCAGGTTCAATTTTGGAAAAACGTAACCTTAATTCAATCAAAGGACGAACAGATTGGGCAGCAAAGTACCTGAATAAATGAGGAATATGTTTGTTTATTTTTACATAATTTATTATATTAATGTAAAAAGTGTGGAATTGGAAAAATTGACGGTCTAAAAGAAAATTTCTGTGATAAAATTCAAAATGATAATTTATATTTTATGAATATAAATTTTCAATTGATTTTAATATTTAAAAAAAATTATAATGAAAATTTTATTCAATATATTTTATTATAGTTTTCTTTTCAAATAAATTATTTTTAAGTTCAAATAAATTATTAGTATATTATATTTAATTGATAAATTTATATAAAATGTAAAAAAGATAAACACTTTTAATATATTTAATTAAACTATATAATTTTTGCAAATCTCAAAATTAAAAATACCAAATGTTAAATTAATTGTATATGCAAAATCTTAATAGAAAAAAATATAGAAAGCCAATTTAGTAGTTTTAGTAAATAACGATTAAATACAAAAATCAAAATAATTGTATAAAAAAATATTAAGGAAAAAACTATAAAATTTTATGTACAAAATAAATAAAAAAAAGAAAATTATAAGGATTTTCAATTTTTAATATCAATTATACTTTAGCCAAATTATAGGTGGGAGGCCACATTTTCATTAGTATCTGTTGGGCTCAACAATTTTATAATTTCCCAAAGATTGTACACTACCAACGAACCTCGTCAGCATTAATTCTTTTTCCCAATGTCTTACTAGGACCTAGTGGACCATAAATGATAATTTAAATTCCCAAAAATCAGTAATAATCATTTTGGAAAGGCAGTAAAGGAAAGGACTTTTTTCTTCGAAATTACACTAAAATATGAAATGAATATTTGTTCTCCTTCATATTAAATTGTTAATATTTTTGTCCATTTGAGAATTCTGCAGTTTTATTTGACAAATAAGGACAATTAATAAATTAAATACCCAACTACACCACAGCTTTCAAATTAATAATAATATAACTTAATTTTTTTTGTGTATCATGGTCAAAAATATCTTTTCCATTTTTTTTTTTATTCTTAAAAATTACTGTTAAAAAACAGCCTCTATTCTAAAAACCAGTTCAATTAAATTTACCGAAAAGGTTGCCCCGGCTAAGGAACATAATAAAATTACTATATACATTAAATTTTTTATAATGTGAAGAATTTGTGTCAAAGTAAAATTATTGCGTGTCTTTAAAATTAAATATAAATAAATAAATGATAAATAAATAATAAAAAAAAAAAAGTACTTTTCCTTTCACTTGAAATTATATTAATTATTAAAGTATATAAATTTTTTTTATAATTATAGTATATAAAAAAAATTATATTTACAGCGGCCCTTATATAGATTGAACGAGGGATTAAATAAGAAAATATAAAAGTAAATGGTATATAGATTGACTAAAGTGCAAGTTTACTCCAATTTTTTTTTTTTAATACTTTCCAGTTTTATCTTTAACTGTTTTTATATTTTTCTTAAAATGTCAGAAAAACAATAAATCATAATCAAAGACTATATAATTTTACATTGATCTTATAATTTTACATTAATCTTGGGACTGAAAAGGATAATAATTAATTACTATTAGGTTGATAATTAGAAAGGATATTTAACTCTATATATTTTAAAACAAGCAATTATTTTTATTTTAAACTACTTATCTAGGATACTCTCATTTCCTTGATAAATTTTACGATGTCAATTTATTGATACAAAAATATTTCTTCCTGGTAATAAAACGACTACGACGCAGTCACATTCTATGAGTCTTCTAGCCTCAGTTCTGATACTTTTAATCTCTCTGCCATTGATAAGACTAAACATGAATCCTCAAATTTCGTATCATTAGTTATAGCGATGCTTGTTGTACTATTGCTTGAGTTTACGTTTAGTCAGTCTTGTACTGCCGTTAATTTATTTTTTCGTATTTTTTAAGGATATCTGAGAAAATTTTCACAAATTCACAGACTTTTTATTCACTTATTATAGCACACCCTATTACAATATTTAAAATGTATATCAATAATTTTTGATCTGTTTTTTGTAAAAGGGTTGGTGGGGCACATCATATATTTATATAGTACATCTTTCGTTACAGTTCCTTTCAAATATATTGTATATATTTGTAAATAAATGCAAAATACAAGTTCATGAACATAAAAATTCAGTTTTTTTTTTTATATAATTTGCAAATTGTAATATCTTATTGTTTTGCACTTTTTTTTTTGTAATATCTTTCATATCATTTCTGACGAAAATTGGGAAAAACATAAAAATTTTTTGGTATAAAAGATGCCAAACAACAGAGAAATGATATCATTCAAGTTCAGGTAGCTTAAAGGAGTACATTTATTTAAATAAAAACCAAAACCTTTAATCGGAGCTTAAAATAATTTTATAGAGCAATGGCTTTCAAGGTATATAAGAAATTTTTCTTCAATTATATAAATATTTAAATTATATTTTAATATAAATTTTCCAATTTTCTCATCAGTTTGTATCATTCTGTGCTTTAATTGTTGCCTGTAATGCTGGTGCTTTACCAGTTGTTCAACATCATGGCCAAGGAGCAGTTCTTTTAAGAGATAATTCTGGTGACTATAATCATTATGAAGATAGTCATGCACCAGCTAATTATGAATTTGGTTATTCTGTACATGATGGACATACTGGTGATGTAAAAAGTCAACATGAAGTACGTCATGGTGATGCTGTACAAGGACAATATTCATTAGTTGAACCAGATGGTCATAAACGTATTGTTGATTATACCGCTGATGCACATAATGGTTTTAATGCACAAGTACGTCGTGAAGGTTCACAAATTCATGCTGTTGCCCATCAAGCTCAACCAATTGCCGTTGCTCATCATGCTCAACCAATTGCTGTTGCCCATCATGCTCAACCAATTGCTGTTGCCCATCATGCTCAACCAATTGCTGTTGCTCATCATGCTCCAGCTCATGTAGCTTATGCAGCTCCAGTAGCTCATGCTACCACTTATACTCAACATCATGTTGCACCAGCTGTTGCTGTTGCTCATCATGCTCCAGCTCATGTAGCATATGCAGCTCCATTAGCTCATGCTACCACTTATACACAACATCATGTTGCACCAGCAGTAGCTATTGCTCATCATGCTCCAGCTCATGTAGCTTATACAGCTCCTTTAGCTCATGCTACCACATATCAACATCATGACAATCATCATTTAGCTTATCATCATTAAGAAAATAAAAAAAATAATAGATGTATATGTAAATAAATGATAATTATTCATTAAATCATACAAAAAAAAAAGTTTAATTAAACTGTATATATAAACACAAGAAGTTTAATTTTATTGAATATTTATAGTTCTATTATGCTACCACTTATACTCAATTCTTCGATAAGTTACAGAATATTTCTTTACCATCTCTCAATCAATTTTTTGCAAACCTTGAATTATTTTACAATTATTACATCACATAGAAATTAATTACATAACAGAATCTTTCTAAGTCCTTAAAAGTTGAATTATTAAAAGAAAATCCATTTTTTATTTTAATCCATATACGGCCTATCCTTACTATGAAAATTTTAGATATAAGGAATTACAATTATATAAATATTAATTGGCTATACTTTAATTATTAACAATAATTTTTAGGTGTGCCACTCACTAATAAATCAAGCCACCAAATCAATTAAAACGGATGTAATTCTAAACATGCTTTTTAGTACACCATAAACTTAAATCCGCTAAGAATTATACAAACATAATTCTCAATTAATAACAAAATAAATAATTCAGATTTAAAAAAATACCTCACTGATATATCGAAGTATTTATTAATGATAAAATTATAATCTAATTTAATAAATATATTTCAATACAAAATTATTTCATTATTTGAAAAAAAACGAACAAAAAACTTAAGTTACAAACTTGAATTTTTTATTAGACTTTAAAATTCATTCCTCTTTAATTAAAATTATTGCGTATAATTCTTGTTTTTTTTCTTTACAAATATAATTGAAATATTGATAGTAAAGTAAATAAATAAATTATAATATTTACTTTTTCACGAATTATGAGTGGTATATAATATTGTAATTTATATTAAGATTTATTTTATTTTATATAAATGAAATATTATATTAAAATAAAATATTTGTAGGCAAAAATGCAAATATAATTTAATCAATGATATGTCAATATATTTTTGATAAAAACTAATTACCAAAAAAAAATATATTACTTGGTATTCAAAATATAATCAAAAATGCTAAAATCAAGAGAGTGAAAAATAAAAATTGAAATTTAAAATTTTCTGCAATTAAAAAAATTATTTTTGTGTATATTTAAATACACGAGGGGATAATATTAAATTACACAGAAAATATATTTAAAAAAAAAAAAAACATGTTATGATCCAGATATGTCAATTTTATAGAAACTTGTACCATTAACACCCCAACAGTTAAATATATATAATATAATACTTTTACCCAGATGTAATTTACTTTTAATTTGCATATTTTTATCGTAAATAAATAAAATTAAAAGATAATTTTTTGGTTTATATATAAATATAATTTTGTTTTTTTTTTAAGATAAACAACAAAATTAGTTTTTTTTTGCACCTTAAAAAAATGATTTCAAAATTTTTGTATACTAGTTTAAAAAATTTCTTGCTAAATAAAATTGATAGTATAAATTTTCATTAATAATTGGAACCACTAAAAAAAAAAAAAATTCCAAATGGTGGGTTTACTATATTTTTTTAAACGAATTTCTTAATTTATATGATTTCCTTAAAATAAACATAATTTTTTTTCGGGTATATAAACTATGAATTTACTAGGATAGTTAATTATTTGAAGATTGATTTTGGAATTGATCATTTGAATCTAACTCTAACAACAGTTCTTGTTAAACAAATTTATTAATTTCAATTTTAAAAAGTTCTTTAACTATTTTTAATACAAAAAAAAAATGGCGTGGAAAGTAAGTTAAATAATTCTAATTGACTAAGAATATTTTTTTCTGTAAATAATTATTATTATTTATTTATAGTTTGGTTTAATATTTGCTCTATTATCAATTGTAAGTGCAATTGAAGTACATCATCATCATGCAGCATTAGTTAAAACTTCACCATTACTTGTTAAACATGTTGAATATGCTGATAGTCCACCAGAATATGAATTTTCATATTCTGTACATGATGAACATACTGGTGATATTAAAAGTCAAAAAGAATCACGTAAAGGTGATAAAGTTGAAGGTAGCTATGAATTAATTGATTCAGATGGACATCGTCGTTTAGTACAATATACAGCTGATGATCATCATGGTTTTCAAGCAATTGTACATCGTGAACCAACTGATATTAAAATACCAATACCAGAACATAAAGAAATTGTTCATCATAAGATTTTAGCAGCACCACTTGTCCATTATACACCAGTTCATAAAATTGTTGCCGAACCAATTCATCATCATCATACATTAATTGCTGCACCAGCTAAAATTATTCATGCATCACATCATGGTGGTGATAATCATGTATCATTCTCTGGACCAAGTCATGCTTATAATTATTAGTTGCAACAATTTTATTTTATTAAATTTGTTGTTTAATTTTTATTCCATATAGAAAAATTTTCTTATCTGCCATATTATTGTTATATAATAATTATTAATAATTAATTTTTATAAATGAAAAAAAATTTTATTAATAATGATTTATTAAAATAAAGAAAGTATAATTACAAAAAAAAATATATTTAAAATTTTGTAAATTTTGTAATTAAATTTAATTTGTTTAAAGGGAGTTCCTCAATATTCAATGAAAATATTGCAAAATTACATAAAAATCATCTGTTATTAGTATACCAAAAACATTAATTAGCCTATATCAAGCTGATAACGATAAGCCATATCAAATATAGGGGATCACATATATTATATATAGAACATCAATTATATCGATGACAATTTGCTTCAGCATCGACTGTTTTGCAATCAACAGATTTTTGTGATGAAATTTCACAATAATAATAAATTTAAATTGATAACATTTAGTAAATTGATAACAATATTTACTTAAAAAATGAAGAAATATAATTTTATTTATTTTTTAGTTAGCCAGTCACAAATTTTGTTCATATTCTGATAAATGAGTTTTTTGACAGTTTTTTCTTAAATGTTATAAAAAAAATAACTTTTTTACATTTTTATTGATAATTTTACAAGAAATCACCGATAGTTTTATTTCTGGTAAGAAACGCATAAGAACTCCAATCCGATAAGAACATTTATTGTCTAATATAAATTTTCGGGATGGCACAATATTTAAATTTAAGGATAAAATTTTAAATTGCAAAACTTAGGCTAGTAAAACTCCAGAATTTAATTTGAAAATTTATTTCCAAAAAATTTTTATTAAGTAATTATTTTTCAAAACTGGTAAAAAGAATGCAGAAACGTAAACACATTTTAATTGCAGAAAAATATAAAATACAAAATCTACCAGATTCTATATGTAATTTAGTTATAATCTAATTACTATCAATTAATTATAAATACATTAATAATTTTGTTTTTTTTTTTTTTTTTTACATGAAGAAACAACCTTCACCTACTTTTTGTTTTTTATTTTACTAAAATTACTGGTAAAAAAAAGAAAATTATGTATATCTACGCCTTTAAAGTCCATTCGAAATTGTCATAACTCTTACTAATTATAATTTGGCAGACCGGTCTGTATAAAAGCACAGCATTAACTTTTATATTTATATTATACTGGTGACTAAAACTAAAATATTTTTACCAGGTTGGCGATCACTTAAAAGATTTTTTAATTTAATATTACTTTTTTGGATGTAGACAGGAAGTTTTAACTGGTTTTATTTCAGTTATGAAATCGAAAGTTTATTTTAAATTTAATTTAAGATTTACAAAAAAAAACAAAATTGAAATTTTCCAGAAAAAACAGGTGGTTCTGGTTGCACATTTTCCAAAATGTATTTGCGGTATAAATTTATGGTGTATGTGTAAAATATGTAGTTCAATTATATTTTTTTTTTGATTAGTGAAAGTATATCAACTTCTTATTTATATTTTTTTTTATTACATTTTTGCTAAAGTGTCACATCTGGTTTAAATTTTTTTGTCTTGCAAGCAAAAATTCAGATTAATTTAAGATTTTTCAAAAGATTTTCTTTACTGTCGACTCAGTTGTCAGTCATTTTTAATCAAATTCTCAAGGGATTTAGGTTTTTGGAATCTGTTATATTAAAAAAAAATTAAATGAAATATCTCGCAGAATGATTTACTTTTTTTACATAATCTTCCACCGAAAATTTGTTCTGAAATCAAATGTGTTGTTCACTGATTAGAAGATAAGCTTATATGGAGCATCCACCCTTTTCTCTTGATCACTCATAAAATAATGCACTCCTCTGTGTATAACAAATTTATGGCGAGTAGATGGTTTCAATCATTAAAAAGAATTTCTAACTTACAAATTTCCCTGAAATCTGTCTCATTTTTAAGTATAATAATTTAAATTTCAATCTGTATTTAACAGATAGTTAACAGACAAACAAAAATAAAATTATTTATTGAGGTATTTATAATACAAAAACAATGCCTTAAGCATTTTAAGATTAATATTTTTTTAATAACATTTTTATTTATACTTTGACAAACTAGGCCAATTTATAAAATATACAAGAATTTCTACAAAAATTATTTCATATATATATTATTTTTTTTGGACAATGAATAATGTAAAAAAAGTTTTTGGTTAAAAATTAATTAAATTATGAATTTGCAAGAAAAAAATAAAATGATAATGATAACCTCGTACTTGAAATTGAAGGTAAAATGAAATAATTTTGTAGTATTGTGAATTGTATGTGTATAAAATTATAATTTACTAAATGTTTTAACTTAAGAATCAATTTTTAATCTTAATCATAATTTCTTACCTTCAACATATCAATAAAATAATAGGAGAACAAGTGAAGTAATATTTGCATAATATTTTAAAACGATTACAATTGAATAATGTAACTTTTTAAAATGAAATTACCGGTAATCTATCTATTAATTATTAAGTTTTCTGCTCGGTGAACTTGATTTTAGTGAAAAGTTATGTCCAAAGAGGAGAAAATTTAGGAGAAAATCTGTCTCGATATTTTCATTTTTTTTTTTTACAAAAGAATTGATCCTTAAACCTTCAATTTCTATATAAATTTGAAATTGTAATAAGATAACAGAATCATGAATTAGAGATAGAGAAATAGGAAAGGATCTATTTATAGTTAGTAAATTATCAAGTCAATTAATCCTTTAAATACTCAAATTAATAAAATTTATCCTACCAAATTTATTATAATTTTAATATTATCTGAAATTAGTCTGACCTGGTTTTACATTAATCTTATCTCAATCTCAATAACACATTATTGGATTTAGAGAAATATTTATATATAAAAATATTAAATAAATTCATGCAAAAAAAAAAAAATTATGTCCAAAGAGAATTTTATCTAAAAAATTTTTGTTTCGGGCAAAAACATACCACAAAATAATTCCAAAAGAAATATTAAATTAAATCAAATTACGATTTAATTTCGAATTTATTAGATTAGAATTACCACCAAAAAAATATATATATAAATTTGCAATAATTTGATTGATTGCAATATAAAAATAATATATGTTTAAACAATTTTGTTTATCATGATAATATATTATGAAAAAATGATATGGTCTTGAAGGTATATGCAACCATGGAGATTATAATTTAAATATTACTTAGAAATTTTTTGGTATTTTAATATATTTAATTGCAAACGAAAGTAAATTATTTGCAAAAAAAAAATAAAATTTCATATAACAATTTTAAGATAACAATCGATTAAAATATTATTTTTTTCTTATGGAATATTTTTTCGGCATTTTATCTAATCCTGGTGAATAATCTAAATATATACCATAGTGTTTTATGGCCCAAAGGTGAAATTTTTGGGGCCCAAAGGTGAAAATTTTATTGGTACAATTTGATGAAAATATTTTATTTAAATATTTTTATTTAAAATTTCAAAATTATATAAAAAGAGTTTGTTTCTATTGCAATGATATCAGTCTCCTTCCGATATTGAAAAATATACATCAAGTAAAATGGCATTAAAGGTTCAAAATTAAATTTTTATTATACATTTAATTTAATTAGACTTCTATATTAATATATTTTTTTTTTCATTAATTAGATTACAGCTTTATTGGTTCTAGTAGGATTTGTATTTGGTAATTATGCCCAGGATATTATTTATTCACCATTACCACAATATGGTCATAATAATAATGATGGTGCAGCCAAATCAAATCCAATAAAATCAATTCCATTATTACCATATAAACAAAATAATAATAATGTACATCATCATGAAAAAGATGATCATCATCCAGTTGAATATAAATTTGGTTATGCTGTACATGATGAACATACAAAGGATATTAAAGGTCAAGAGGAAACACGTCATGGTGATGTTGTTAAAGGACGTTATGAAATGATTGATTCAGATGGTTATAAACGTATTGTTGAATATACAGCTGATGATAAAAATGGTTTCCAAGCTATTGTACATCGTGAGAAAACTGATATTGTTGTACCAATACCAGAACAAAAACCACATCATAAAAATGATAATCATGGTAAATATGAACATCATCATGATAAATATGAGCATACTGAAGAATATGTACATAATACACCAAAATATGAGAATCATTTTAAGCATACCGATGAATCATTATTTCCAGCTCAATCAATTCAAAATAGTATTCAAAAAAGACATACTTCATTAAAAAATGGTTATGTTGCACCAATATATGAAAATTAAAATTGTCTGGAATTAATATTGTTATAATCAGCCAGGAAAAAAGTATTATTATTATTTGTTAAACTATATCTATAAAGTTTATTGAGTTTTTGTTATTTCAAGTTTTTATATTTTTAATTAATTTTATTTTTAAATAAAGCAAATTTTTGATTCTATATTTTCTTAAATTTTTATCATTTAACTTTTGCGTCCTTAAAATTGAACTTCGCTCCTGGTATGCATCACCGTCTCAGAATGAGGCTGAAAATCTCCAAAAATCTCATTACAGCAAATTGAATTATTAAAATTGAAAATAATTTAATTTTATTATAGTGTCAAATTGTTCTGACACTAGTAAAAATAAATAATCTAAATATTCTTTATTTCATAATTCTTCATAACACTGGGCTTCCTTCGGAAAGAGCAATAAAAAATCTTATAATTATACCATTTTATAGTCGTTTTGGAAATGTTGTTATTTTGTTTTTGTTGACCATGTAGAAACCATAAATAAATCGTAATGATGATGATAATTATTCTTCACTGACAAAAAAAAAAAAAATCTATCCAATATTTTCAATTATTTTGCATTTCAATTTTTTATGCTCATTTTGTGTCAAGGTTCGTTGCTTGTTTTTTTTTTTTGGTAAATAACCAAAGACAAATAATTTTAAGTTTAAGTACATCAAAAAATATCTGAATGAATTTCTATAAATTTAAATTGATTCGCTTAATCTTTAATTAGTTTATATTCAAATTTATTTTTTTTAAATGTAATTAATACTTTTCAATTATTTTCAATGGTCATTCGTTAAAGTTGATTTGAAAAAAAAAAAAAAAAAAAGGTTATATGTTGCTGTCTGCCGGCAAATTTGAAATTGAAATACTGTAATGATATATTTAATATTTAAATATGTATAATAATTGAATTAAAAGAATTTGACTAATTAAAAATATTTGTGACTGAAGAAAGATACAATTTTCCGGATACTTTAGTAAAAGAGTTGTAACTTTCAAAAATTTATGTACGAAGATTTTTAGTTACCATATTATGGCAATATGAAATTAATCGGGAAATGGTACATTATCCTGGTATAAATTTAAACTAAGAATTGTGAGCATATTTTATCTAATTACAAGTAAAATTAGTTAGTTTTACTTGTAATTGGATAAGAATTGATTCGAAGTTAACCAATTTTTTAACATTAATATTTGGAAGAGTAAAGCTAAGATATTATTAATTATTAAAAATCGTTCTAGATATATTGGTTATTTTTGGTTATTTATTTAGATAATGGCAAATTTGGATCGACTAATCTGAATGGCATTTTAATACTTCATTTTCTGTTTCTGTAGAGAATTTGTTATCTTAATCTTATGTTTATTTGAAGAATGATTAAATGAATTTTATGGTAATTAAATATATTGTAGCAATCATAATATTCCCACAAATTTTAAGTCATATAATAAATTAATAAAAAAACAAATAATGTCATTTAAAATATTTTTATTATTAAAAATAATAATATATTTTTTTTTCATTTTTATCCTTAATAAATATGACAACAAATAATGATGCACAATCAATATAAATGTGAGTTAATGTTAATTTTTGCTATAAAAAAAAATTCTGATTCCAGTTTGAAATTTTTTTAATGATGATGTTCATCATAGTGTACAACTGGAGCGGAAACAATTTTATGAACTGGTGCAGCAGCAATAACTTTATGTCCTAATGGTTCACGATGTACAACAGCATTAAAACCATTATGATCATCAGCAGTATATTCAACGGTACGTTTAAAACCATCAGCATCAATTAAACTATATGATCCATGTACATTACCATTATCATTTGATTCTTTTTGATCTTTAATATCACCAGTATGATCATCATGTACACCATATGAAAATTCATATTTAGCTGGTGCTTCATGTTCAACATGTTTTAATACTGGTACATGATGTACTGGTGCTGCAACAATATGATGAACTGGTTCATGATGATAAACTGGTTCATGATGATATTCAACTGGTACAGCAGCAGTAATAGCAATTAAAGCAAAAACAGCAACGTACTGAAATAATATTTAAATAAATTTAATAATTGTTTTTCCGTCCTGTTTTGAATGAATATCCTTTTAAAAATTATTCCTTACTTTGAATGCCATGTTAAAAACGTGTGTGTATTTTGTAAGATCGTGAAGTGAACTATAATTATTCAGTTGACAGCATTTTCTTTTATAGCCGGTAAGATTGGTTCAGATCTTTTGTGCAAAAAGATTAATTTGCGTTTTTTTTTTGCTTATTTTTGGTCTTTTTTTTTTTTTGGTGTCACAAGGGGAAACTCCCCATTCAAGTATCTTAATAATTTTTATATTGTTAAAATTTCTTAAAAAAATTTCTGCACTTTAAAGAAATAAAAAAAAAAAATATTCATATTTAATTCATCGTGGTAAACCGGATATATCTTTTATGTAATTGTACATATGACTATGTATATATGCTAAAAATTTGCGCACAGATAATTTGCAATAAAAAAATTTTATGCCAAAAATTTAAGCGTATTATAAGTACTACAAAATTGATACATAATAATAATAAAATTTAGTCATGTATCCGAAAGGTTTGTGGCAAAGCAAGATTATCACACAAAAAACACCTCTTTTTTTTTGGTTTTTATTATATAAGACTGGCTCAATTTCTAGGATAAAATTGGCAGGATTTGCTTGCTCTCCATCTTCAATAAATTTTTAATTTAATCATAAATATTTCAAAGTAATTTTCCTCTCGGGCATTTATTAGTCCTATTTTGTCCCTTCGAAGTGTTGTCAGGGTTGGAATAGAATATGAAAATTTGAAGAATTTTACAAATTTATTTTATATATTTTCATTTCCCAATTAATTTAATTTGAAGTCACTTTAATTACTTAATTTCAATAGATCACAAACATCCATTTTGGCACCGGTCGATTGCGAAATTTACCGGCGTTTTTCTATATCTTGTTAATGATATAAAAATTCAATTTGGAAATAAAATGAGTAAGGATATTTATTATCCTTTAACTTCATAATAACATAATTAAATTTCATTACATCATAAAAGTGGCAAATATTTGGTAAATTTCTTGGTATATTTTTTAAGGATAATTATTTAATTAAAAAATTTAGATTCTCAGGAATTCTGTAAATTCCCGAGGTCATATTCAAATTTAATATATTTATAATAAAATTCAATTATATTTCTGATAAATTACCAAAAAATAATAATAATTGAAATTTATTAATACAATATTTTAGTTCATTTTTTGTTAAATTGAAAACTTATTTAATTCCATTTCAAGATAGCTTATTTTAATCTTATAAGTGGGTTTCAATTTCGTCTTGACCGCATTTTTTGCAAAAAAATATAAATTTTTATCCCATCCATGTATCCAAAAATAATAATAATAATAATTTTAAAGCTCGTTAAGCTGCTTGCACCTTATTATTTTTTTGTTTAAAGATAATTTATTAAATAATTTTTTGTTTTGTTTTTGAATATTATAAGAAAGTAAATATTAATTAAAATTATATGAATTATTTATATTATAAAATTAAATAATGAAGAAAATAATTAAAATAATTTTAGGTGTGAATATATGAAATCAAGTGCATGGATAAAGTGTCAACTATTATAAATTTAAGATGAAATTGAATAGTAAAAAAAAATAATATTTTAATTTTACTTTTTATTATACGCGAGTATAATAGAAAAAATAAATAAATCTGAAATATGTATATAAAAAAAAGATACAACATCATAGTATACAGACATTATTGAGCTTAGACCTCTATTTCGCCTGAAGGAATCCATATAATACCAACAGCAATAATGACGCAACAAGGTCATCCAACGATACAATATACTATAATATTTATGTATAATACTACATTGAATATAATGTAGTACATCAAGTTAAAGAAATATAAAGATAAACCAAAAGAGAAACAAGAAAGGGTACACAACTTTCAATTTTTTTTTTTACCTATACTCCCGGCATTTGAATTCGTGAAATATAATTTTTTTTTGATTTTCTTTAGATATTACGTTACATTAACAATAAAATTGTTTTTAAGAGGTTTCCGAATTTTATAGAGGAATAATTTTTTTTTGTACATAATCGTTTTGGTTTACATATTTCCATAATATAAAACGTCATCAGGAAATTTTTTTTTGAAAGAATTATTTGTACACCGGCACTTCGATATTTTATAATTCGTAAAATTTCAATTTTGTTAAATTATAAAAATGAAATTTCTTTGTTTATATTTAACCCATTCAGGTTATATAATATAAAATTTGTACTTTAAATGGAGTAACATATAGGAGCATGTCATTTTCTTTGCATACTTCCTGTACCAAAGACCGCAATTTCACTTTAGAATTTTATGGAAAATGTTCAGCAATATTTTTTGTATATGTTTAGTGTGCAGAGCAATTGGGTTAAATGTATTTTCCTGAAATATACATATAACAATGATATTTCGCTAGTAAATTATGATCTCAAAAAACAAAAACAAAAAAAATATGGACAAAAATTCTCGACATAAAACTCAAAAAAAAAAAACAAAACAAAAAGACATAATATCAAATTAAAGACTTTCAAGGACTACCAGTTATTGTTATACTTATTGCCCTCGTTTTTATAATAATATAAAGATTTCCGAACCGTTAAACCGCGCGTCATACTCTCCCAGACTTAAAGACTTATTTCGAACAGAGAATATAAAACATTTTGCCACATAAATATATCAACCAATAACCAAAAAAAATAAACTGCAGGAGGTGATTCGACCTTTTCAGTAAATATAAAATCCAAACCAACATTCTACTATGTATAATAAAATTTTCGGCAAAAAGGCATAAATACAAACAATAAATTTATCTTTTTTGAAAAAAAAAAATCCTATTTGCATGATAATGCAAAAAATTTTTTTATAATATGTATTACAAAAAAAATGCTCCAAGACTTTTACTTGTTTGTATATTAAATTAAGATTATAGCCTAGCGAAATGATTAAGCAAATCATGACAGAAAAAAAAAATAACACAGTGTTCGAATTTTAACAATTATTTTAATTTTTGTACTATATAATACTTTTTTTTTCTTTACTTTGGGGGAACATGATAATACATAATTATTTTTATGCTCTATTCCAAAAAAAAAAAATTGTTGTAAATTTCGTAAATAATTTTTTTTTTATGTAGGTTTTCATCTAATTTTAATGATAGATATAAAAATTGAAAATGTGTATATAAGATGAGTTTTAACAATTGATATTGAAATTAGCTTGTCTATAGTTTGTCGATATTGTTAAGTAAAAAAAATCATGAAAAATTAATTAAGTAATTGAAGGCTTTCAATACAGAGTAAAATCTCTAATTTTTGGTTTTTCATAAAAGATCTCTTGCAATCAATCGAAAAATTAGAAATTTGAACTATACTTAAAAAAATATATAAATGAATATCATAGAATATTTATATTTATGGAGAAGTTCTTTAGAAATGGAAATTCCTTCGATAAGAAGATAAATTATTTAAAATTTGTATACCAACTAAAATAATATTAATATTTACACATTTTCCCATCTATTTAATATCAGATCTTAACAAAAAAATTAATAATATTAATCAAAATCTTTAAAATTTCGACAAAAATTTCCATTCTAATTATTTCACAGTAATAGTAAAATATATCCCTTAAAGTTTATACAGTAATCAAAATGAATCCCTTTTTCGTATATGATGAAGACTGAAAAAAGTGAAAGTAGATTTCCCCCGAAATTATAATGTAGTTCAAAATCTTTGCTCTTATATTAATGACAACCTTTTGTCTAAAAGATTCACTTTAAAGTCCAAACTTCAAGAAAAAGGAATAATAATATTTCTTTAAGGAAATCAAAAAAAAATAATGAAAGTAAACTAATTTTTTTAATCTTAAATTCAATTTTATTATTTATATAAAAAAAAAAATTATTATTACAGCTTCTGCTAATTAACATTTTACTAATCTCATTTCTTCTAAATGTAATATCAGCAGTAGATGTTTCTAATTATGCATTTGGTTATTCTGTATATGATAAAAATACAGGTGATATTAAAACACATCATGAAATACGACAAGATAATACAGTAATTGGTGAATATACATTAATAGATCCAGATGGTTATAAAAGAATTGTTAAATATCATGCAAATAATTTAATTGGTTTTAATGCAATTGTTAAACGTAAAAAATTAAAATTAACAAAAATACCATTTAATATACCATTACATGCTGATGGTTATAGAAGAAGATCAATTAAATTTAATCCATCATCATATTATACATCATATCAAATACATTTTGCAAATGTTCCAATCAAATCAAATGGTTAAGAATTATTATTACAAATGTTATACAAGAAAATCTTCAAAAAAAAAAAAAAAAAACGCACTATAAAACAAACACAGAAAAAACTCATCATTTTAATTAAAATAATATATACTAAAAAAAATTATATATATAAATTTTTTGGTTAATTATATTACAACAATAATATAAAGAAAGAAAAAAATCAGGTAGGTATTACCTGACACTGACCTTCATCATTCCTCTTCAATTAATTTGTTGTTTTTATTGTATATAATATTTTGTTATTGTTTATTTTTGTGAAAAATAAAGACTTTCCGATTTACCATGAGGTTCTTTTGTTTTTATAATATTATAAATAATTAAATATTTAATTTATAGTAAAACAGGACAAAAAACTATTTAATTTTTAGAGATAGAAGAGACCCTTTTAACCCTTGCTCTGTTTGTTGATCATTAGAAAAAAAATGATTGAATTTCACAATATATTATACCAATTTTTTTGGATACTTAATATTTTTGGACCAAGAAAATGAGAGTCACAGTGCGAGATCACATGGATAAAGACTTTCCGATTTACTATGATCATTCATATTATCATTAATTATTTAATATAATAATTGATATTATCATTAATTATTTTCAACATTTATTTTTCATTTTTCAACATTTACAAACATTTTCCGCTAAAGGAACCGTGCTTTTTCCTTGAAATGATCAAAACCTGACATTAATTTGAAATCTTGTACCGATACGGAAACGTTCATCTGATGGACCTAGAGATTAATATGATATATTTTCATTTGTAGATGGTATAATGTTTTATGAAATGTCAGAAAATTTCATTTTTTTTAAGTGCATCTAACAAATTTGTTCGTAGAAACACATTTTTTGTCGTGTCACAGAATGAAATCCGTTTACAGATCTCAAATCTATATTACTAGACTCATTTATACTTAAAGGGTTAAAATAATTAATTAATAATATATTTTTTTGTTAAGACCTTTAGATTAAAATACATAGATATACTTCCGTAACATGAGATAATTTTGTTGTTTTTCTAAAGCTAAAGATTTTGTAATGGTAAAATCTCTACTATAAAGTAGCACTGCATAAATGTAAGAAATTTTTTTTTTTTTTAATAATGTCCAAAAAATTATTTTTCTTCATGAACTTCATGTCTATAACAAATGAAAAAACTAAAAATTATTTTAAAAAATTTTTGGGGGCTTTTTTTTGTTGTTATTTCACTGTTGGAGTCACAGAGTATTGGTAAAAAATTATAGACAAAACATTCAAAATGAAAAAAAAAAGAAGTATATGAATAGCATATGAAGGTCATAATGTAAAATTAAACGGGTATAAAAGAGATTTCAAGTTGTATATTTGATACAGTAATAATTTTGTTGATCTAAGTATCTAATCTAATAATAAAAAAATTAACCATAAAAAAAATGGCTTTCAAAGTAAGGATATTTCAGTGTGCCAAACTACAATTTCAATAATGGACTATAAAAATATCAAAAAAAAAAAAAAAAAAAAATATTATAAATATATTTTTTTTCTCAATTTTTTCTGTTTTAGTTTGTTGCAATCCTTGCTTTGGCTACAATTGTTAGTGCTGGACATGTTGCATATGAACATGCATATGAACATCATGAACCAGCCTATGTACATCATGCTGCACCAGTAGTACATGCACCAATTTTACATGCTGCACCAGTATTAAAACATGTTGAATATGATGCACCAGCTAAATATGATTTTTCATATGGTGTACATGATTCACATACCGGTGATATTAAAAGCCAAAAAGAATCAAATGATAATGGTAATGTACATGGATCATATAGTTTAATTGATGCTGATGGTTTTAAACGTACCGTTGAATATACTGCTGATGATCATAATGGTTTTAATGCTGTTGTACATCGTGAACCATTAGGTCATCATCATGCACCAGAACCAGTACATCATGCACCAGTACATTATGCACCAGCACCAGTTGCCAAAGTTATTCATCATGAACCAGCTGTACATTATGCACCAATACATGCTGAATATGATCATTCATATCATCATTAAAGATAAAATAATAAAAATAATATTGGCTATTATGTAAATAGGTTTCCAAAAATATTATTTATGGAACTATTGAAAAATACCTCTATGTAAATAAATATAATTTATAGAAAATTTATTAAAATTGTAGTGAAAAACTGAATGAAAAAAATTACATTTATATAAGAAATAAGCATGAAATAAATTGCATTAAAAATATTATCATAAATTCAAAATTATTTATTTTATTTATACAAATGATATCAGAAGTGTTAAAGTGATTAATTATTATATTAATTTTAAGTGTTTTCTAAAGTATGTGAAGTATAAAATATGTGATCTTCCAAAATCGAAACTTAAAGTTAATTCAATGGAATCTATAAATAACAATACTTAATAATGGTTACTGTGTGAAGTAAATAGATTTTGAAAGGACTACATACAAAGCTAAATATTATTTAGTATTATTATAATATAGTTGTAGGCTTCTAGTTTCAAATTACAGAATGGTTAAAAAAAAATTAATTGAAACTCTATACTTGCATATTATCTTTAAGGTATCCTTTTGGTAACGTTCCTGTTTAACTAAGATACGCACTTTCACGACTGAATTGAACATAGTTTTAATTTCTAGCAATTTTTAGCCAACACAATTTTAAATTTAATGAAAAGTAGTGAGCATTTTCTTTTGTTAATTTCTCAACTTTATTATTACCCATAAATATTTCTGTGAATTATCAGAAAATTATATAGTTATGTCCAATAGCATGTTGATAATAATTTTCAATTGTAAGTAAAAATGTCACACTAACACACTGCTCTTGAATTTGTTTTGAAAAAATTTTGTGTCTGTGTTTCAAAATAGCAAAATTATCAATATTTATAATCTCATTTCACCTAGGTGTTGGTATTCAGGTAATATTAGTCTATGTCAGTGCATTTTTACTATCTTATAAAGTTAATTTTTTTTTAATGGCTGGGGTGATATATTTTTTTTTCTCTCCATAATTATTTTCAATTCATTGCAACAAAATTTGTGGCTTAAAAAAGTATATAATCTAAAAAAATTATATAATCTATAAATTCAATTACTGTAACACTTTTATAATACTTACATTTCTTATTACACACGTAATTCTTGATTATGTATTCCATATATTTCTTTTTTTATGTATTGCGAAATCTTTTGCACCAGGAAATTTATTATAGTTTAAAAGATTTCAATTTACTGCAAATATTTTTAGTTCAAAAGATATTCACCAATAATAATATTTAGCAAATTAAATTTCTATACCAATATTAAAAATAGTTTTTGTCATAATCTTTACATTTGTGACAAAATAAATGTAGTTTTTTGCTTTTAATTTGTAGCAATATTATAGGGTTTTAGCAACTATGCTAATACTACATTAAAAATACTTGTAGTTTTGGTATATACAAATGATTATTAGTTGTAGCAGCCATGCAACCATTCATCTTTCCATCTAATAAATATAAATTTTCTTTTTAAATTGTTTTTTATTATATTTATTTTATTTTTTTCATAAATTTTCTTTTTATGATTTTTCAAAAACAGAAATATATAAGAAGTAGGAGTTAAAAATTTAAAAATATATAATGAAAATAATTATAATAATGTAATATAATAACTATATATATTTAACATTTATATCGAATCACAAAAATGGCTGATCAAAAAATTAGTTCTATATATATATAATAAAGAAAAATATATATATATTATTTGTATATGACTTAGTAATGATGATCATAATGAGCAACTGGTGCAGCAATATATTTATGTACTGGTGCAGCAGCAATAACTTTATGTCCTAATGGTTCACGATGTACAACAGCATTAAAACCATTATGATCATCAGCAGTATATTCAACGGTACGTTTAAAACCATCAGCATCAATTAAACTATATGATCCATGTACATTACCATTATCATTTGATTCTTTTTGATCTTTAATATCACCAGTATGTGCATCATGTACACCATATGAAAATTCATATTTAGCTGGTGCTTCATATTCAACATGTTTTAATACTGGTGCAGCATGTAAAACAGGTGCATGATGATATTCAATTGGTACTGCAGCAATAACTGCAACTAATGCAAGAACAACGAAAATCTAAAAAAAGAAATTATTTGAAATTAATTCTTTTTTAATCCTTTTTTTTTTTTAAATTAAAGTTGATAAAATATCCAAATTAATATAAAAAAATATAATATTTTATATTCTCATACTTTGATTGCCATTTTAATTTTAAGTTTATAATTATTATAAGAAGTTGATTCTGTTGAAAAATCGGAAGGTGAACTGTGATTATTGAATCAATTGCAGTTTTCTTTTATACAAAAAAAAAATGTTGTGGTTCAATATGAATTATATATATCTTGGTATAGTTTTATACCCACCAAAAATTAATTTTTGTTTTCTTTGAAATATATAAGTTTTTTTTTTATATGATATTTTAATACTTTTAACTATAATTTTTTTTTTACCTTGTTAGCTTGTTCTTTTTTATTCGTTTGTAATAGTAATTTATTATATTATAATAATATTTATTTAAGTTTTTTTTTAGTTTTTTTATGAAATTGTGGTCGAAAAATATATGTAATTACAAATTTAATAAATTAATTTAACATATTTTTTATATTGTAAATTAATAAATATTATTTATAAAATATAATTTGTAGCGTTTTGTAGCGTACACAATCAAGATATATGTTAAATTGGTTTCAGATTTGATTCTTTGTACCATGTAATTTAGCTGGTTAACATATGGCTATCGGAATTTAATGAATTTCGAATTAGTTTTCAAAATTGTAGACAGATTTTCTTTATGATGGCCATAATCGGTAAAGTGTGATTAATTCAGAAAAATAGTATACTTATCCGATTCAATTGATCACCATAAAATTCCTAAAGGATTAAAATTCTTAAATAATTTAATTAAAGAAATTATTCTGAAAATTATAATGAAAAATTCCTTTCAAATTATGGACGAACTTATATTTTTGCTATAAAAAAAAATTAATAATTTATGTAAGTAAAAACGTCATAAAATTAATTAGACTTATACCACGTAAAACTTGAAAGTTTTATTAAAAAGCCAATATTATATTAATACAATAAAAGTTTCTGAGTTAAAGGAAAAACTCAAATTTGAACACTAATTAAAACTGACTTCTTCAGTGACAACTTTAAAATGATTAAATTATTTAAAAAAAAAAAAAATCACCCAAAAGAAAGTGAATAATTACAATTTATTAAAATATTCGAGCTGGTTTAAAAACGTTTAAAATCCTGTAATATTTCTTTTTTTTTTTTAACCTAAAATTGTGATGTAATTTTTCATGTATAGATTACGTATATTATCTGAATTGGTCGATCAAGCCCTTTTCATTGGTTTTTTTAACCAACAAATTACTTTCTTCATACCTTAGCCTGGGTGTATATAAAAGGACAGAAATCTTTTAAAATATTATTAATATCCGCATAAACAGTCAACAGTTTACAAATTCAAAATGTTTGTTAAGGTAATTTAATATTTTTTTTTTAATATTAATTCTTTAAAAATTAACATTTAAATAATTTATAATTCTAGTTAATAATTTCATTGAATTTAATTGTTGCAATATTTGGTATTCCAATTGAATATCAAGAATATGAACAACAACAATCTAATAGAGGACATCATGAACAGGATTATGAAAAATCATATCAACCAGCTGAATATGATTATAATTATTCAGTACATGATGAACATACTGGTGATATAAAAAGTCATAGGGAAAGTCGTAAAGGTGATGATGTTCAAGGACAATATGAATTTATTGAAGCCGATGGTTATAGACGTATTGTACAATATACAGCTAATAAAAATGGTTTTAATGCTGTTGTTCATCGTGAACCAACTGATTATATTGAACATAATGCAAGACAATCAGCTACTGCTGGTCATTCTGGTTCACTTATTGGACAAAATTCAGGTTTTAATCAATATAATCAACAAACTCCATCATATGAAGTTCAATAAACTCTATTTACATTTTTTTTTAGCTTAGTTATAGTTTAGTAGATTCATTATTAAATACATAAATAAAAAGTATAATCTAATTTCATTATAATATGTAGAAAAATATATAATTACTTAATAACTTGTTAGATATATTTCTCCAGAGTGTGTGGCACATAATAAGAAAATTTATAAAGAAATAATAAAAATAAACGTTTTTGAATTAATATATATGTTCAACATTTTTGTTTATCTTGTGTGGAAAACTACTTAACGTGTACGCCTTTACTCTATTTAATAAATAAATATATAAAGAAAATCCTGTTTTTATAAATATTTACTTATATATCACAAAGTATAATTGCGGCTTTATTGCATTAACTTTTTGTTATATAATTATAATCAGATCAGCTGATTTGTAATTGCATAAGATGAAAGAAATTAATTTAAAATGAATTATAATTATTTTAATTAAAGAAAATTTCGATTTAAAAATATAGGAAAATAATTTATTATGTGAAATATATGAGATTGTTTGATAATTTTGTAATTTGGATTATAGTTTCACGGCTATTAATATATAGTCTATTTTAATTTTTTTAAAAAATTCATTTCTATTGAGGGAGAAATGGGAGTCTTCTTTGCATAATCAGCTTAAAAAATCTTTAATATATTTCAACTATATATTACATATAGTTTAACAGAGATCTAATCACTAATATACACCATAGCTAGACTCTAGACAGTCAATGCTTATTTGATTATAATTTATAATGAAGGTTGCATCGATTTTATATACTAATTTAATTATTAAAAATATTGATTGACTTATGTTTGCTCCAGATTCTATTCAATTATTTTTGTTGCAGAGGAATATTATTATAAGATAATCTACTTATATAAATTGTACGACAGGCAGATTTCGAATCTATATCAATTTCCTAGAAGTTTTACAGATGCGGATTGCAATTTTAAAGACTTTCGCATATAAAGCTTACCTCATAAACGTTTTTAAAGCAGATTATTAAACCTTCAAAAGCTCCTTATTACTCCCTTTCAAATTGTATATTATTTTCTCTAACATTGATTGAGAAAATATTCTTTAACATATCCTAATTCCTGTGGAAAATTGCCAAAACATGATAAGTGAATTTTTGACAAATTGTAAGATTAATTTTTAATAATCAATAATTAATAAACAAAATTAATTATGTGACAAAAATATTACCAAAAACATAAAAAAACCTATTCTAGTTCCAATACTTGGTATTTTATAAATATTTGATTATTGAAAATCTTTCTCAAAATTTTTTAATTTGCTCTGCTGAAAATTTAAATTTTGTAGATATCATGTTTTGGCAATTTTCCACAGATTCTATATAGATAATTAAATAGTATATAGACTAAAAATTACATCTTCCTATCAGCTAATACAAATATTTATCATTCTTTAATAAATTTAGATTTTTGAAGAGCCAATCTAAATATTATTCATGACATTGTGTCAGGTGAATATAATATTTCATTAATTTGTAATTAAAACAATTATGTATATGTATTTTTTATATATTATTTATTTATATATGAGATTAAAATATTTACAGAAAAACAAATAAATGCTTTTTCTTTATCAACAATATTAAAACATAATAATATTTCTTTTTAGCTATAGATATAATTTTTCTATATTAACAATAATAATAATAATTTAAATTTAATTTATATTTTTTGAAAATATAAATTAAATTCAAAATATTAATTAAAAAGGAGATTCGTACAAGAAAAAAAAAATATTATTTATGTTTTAAATAAATTATGAAAAAGGATGACAAGTTATACAAAAACGACTTTTTTTCTATTCATAAAACGATTTCAATTATTAAGAGGTGTCCAAAAATTTAATGATGATAAGCATATCCAGGTGCAGCAAATGATACATGAGCTGGTGCATGAGCTACAGCAACTTTAGCAATTGGTGCTCCATAATGGGCAATTGGTGATGCATAGTGTGGTACATGAGCGGCATAATGAGCTACTGGTGCTGCATAATGGGCAACTGGTGCTGCATAATGGGCAACTGGTGCAATAACTTTAGCAATTGGTGCAACAGCTTTAACAACTTTATGTCCTAATGGTTCACGACGTACAACAGCATTAAAACCATTATGATCATCAGCTGTATAATCAACAATTCTTTGATAACCATCAGCATCAATTAAACTATATTGTCCATGTACAGCATCACCTTTACGTGATTCAGTTTGACTTTTAACATCACCGGTATGTGAATCATGTACTGAATATGAAAAATCATAATGTGCTGGTGCATCATATTCAACATGTTTAACTAATGCTGGTGCAGCATATTTAACTACTGGTGCAACATGTTTAACCAATGCTGGGGCATGATATAATCCATGTCCATATCCTGGATATTCAATGGCACTAGCAATACCAAATAAAACTAATATTCCAACTACCTGGGAAGAAAATATCACAAAAATTTTATGTTTTAATTATTTCTTTTTTTTTTTTTTGGTAATTATTATAAATTAAATTAAAAATTTTCTTACTTTGAACATTTTATTAATTTAATTAATTTTATATTAGGACTCTAAAAGAAACAAATTTGTTGATTATTCACTGATTTACAGAAGTGGACTACGATTCTATAGAACTAAAACTTGTACTTTTATACACAAAATGAATTTTCCTTTTTATTTTGGTTACGATATAATCGAAAATGAAAAACCTTTAATAGTCTACATATAAATGTAAAATTGCATTTTATTATATTAAATGCATTTTGCTAAAAAACAAAAAAAAATGCATTTTTTCAATAAAAACAACAAATAAAATTATCATTCTAAAAATTATTTTTTTTTTTTTTAATTGACTGGTATTTTTTTTTTCAGCCTTTTGTATTAGTGGTAAAGTGCGCGCGCCCCAAGTTTAGACCAAAACCAATTTCAATCCCCACAAAATTAAATGCAGTTTTTTTTTATTATTATTAATATTATTTAAGTTGATTTGAGACTGGACGTAACTGGATTTAGATCAGTATTTATGGTATCACACAACAACAACAGAGAAAAAAAAATCCTATGACTATGGGCCTTGGTCGAATTATATGTGGTATATACAAGAAGAAAAGTCCAATAAGTTACATAAAAAAAAAAATTGGATATTTAATCATTAAATTATGTATTACATTGGAGCGACGTTTTTTTTTATGTTGCTACTATAAATAAAAGTTAAAAAAAAAAAAATTGGAATATTTTACGCCTTGCTTTGTAATTTATGCTATTTAGGCCTAGAAAATGTAAAATTTAATAAAAAAATATCTGCAAGCTCGCGTGGACAAATATATTTTTTCATATATACAAAAATTTTGTTGGACATGATAAGTAGAAGAGTTACATGGCAAAGTTTATTTTATTTTATACTTAAAATTAGTATAAATTTTTGAACTTTGATCTTCCTAAATACATAGTACATATATCTAAACATATTTTTTTTGTAGGAAAAACATAATTTTTCATGTCACAAATGATTAAATTTTGATCATATTTTATTTAGAAAACTGCTTTTGAATATCTCGTTTGATTTAATGAGGTTAATATAAAAATTGAGTTAATTATAATTGTAATTTTTGATCATAACAATTCAATTGTAGGTATATAGAGCCGTTAAAGAGCAATTCAGCAAACGAGATTCATGAGGTTACAAATCTGTAATCCAGAATGTAATTTTTGGTTCATTTTTGTACTTCGACCTGGAAATTATGTTTGTAAAATTTAAGTCTCCTATCAAAAGTATAGATATAGACAATAATTGATAAGTAATGTGGAGAAGTCCCTGTAAGTCTGATGATCTTACTGAAATTTGTAGAGGAATAATTAAAAAAAAAAGGATCTACCATAATATTAGCAATGGAAATTCTAGTGTCACTATTAATGGACTGAGTCATTTTAAATAGTAAGCTTTAAAGATCTCTAAATACTAACAAAAATGTATCAAAAAAATTATAAAAGCATCGGTGACTAAATTGAAGAATAAAAATTTGAAACATATATGAAAAAAAAAATTGTATAACTTTTAACATATAAGTGCAAAAAAAAAAAACCTTAGCCGGGGACGTAACTATATATAATTTCAATGCACCTTATATACCGACTATTAGCGAGCCTGTTTAGAAATATTCAATTTACTTTTTTTTTTTTGTATTTTGGAAAACATTTTTATTTTTATAGATGTAGATCGGTTACCATGAGACACGCCTTTTAACCTACGGCAACAATGTGATACAATTTTGAAAAAAAGAAAAAAAAAATCGTTTTTCTTTTTTTTTTTTTAAGCTCATTTTTGGGCGATCGAAAAATGTATTTCATCTTATAACATCGTTTTGGTAATACATTTACCAGAGATATGTAACCTATAAGTTTGTCCCAGACAAAACAACTTTTTCGTTTTGAAAAAAAAAAAAACACTCACTTTATCGTAAATATAAAATAAAATGTATATATAAAGCTATTTTATGTCTTAAACTCGAGGAAAAATCGAAAAATGAATGCTCTAAATCCATAATATAGTTATATACAATAAAAACGTGTAAAATTTTTATCAAATATTCATTTGAATTCTTTGGTAAAAGTAATACATATATTTCTTTTTGTATACCACGCAAAGTATATAAAATGTTTTTGAAGTACTTTTTGGTCTGCCCAGATTCATAACATAAAATATTGATTACATCGAATATTGTAAGAGTCAATTAATTGTCAACAATATTCATGTTGATTTATTCAATTTTTTTTTTTGTGTCTTGTTTTTTACTTATCTTTTTTTTTTTTTAGTTTGTTTTATATATTTTCGATTGATTAATCAAAATTATTGATTTGCTATAAGAATTATTGTAATCAAAACAAAAAACAAAAAAATTCTTAAAAATATTGACTGAAATATTACATAGTGAATGTGGGTTGGTTATAGAAATTATGATCTGCATAAAGATTATAATATAGAATTTATTGTTTGTAGAATTTATCTAGAATTTATTTATTTTTGGTAGATATTTTCTTCCAATTTTTTTTTTCACTATTTGTCATTGTTTAAGAATTTGTATACCATAAAAAAGGAAAGGAAAATTGTTAGAAAAAATATATTTAGATGAATAATGACATTGTCAACAAGAATGTAATGAAATAATTTTAATCATATTTTGATAAATTTTGATTTTTTTTTTGTTATATATTTTTCGATTTATTAACAAATGACATCAAAGCTTACTACATACAGTAACAGTCCATTATTAATAGTGACACTAGAATTTCGATTACTAAACTTGCATAAATGATATAAGACCAAAGAGAATTTATACGTGACTCATATTAGCACAGATGATATAAGGATAAAAGAAGAGAACTTATAAATAAATTGCAATCAGAAATGAAAAAAAATTAAATTAATTGCATTATCCAACCAAGAATGGATCAATATATTTACTTAAAGGATTATTATTTCTATCCAAAGAAATCCTTAATTTATTTCTGATTAATTATTTAACAAAAAATTCAATTATTAATTTTAAATTATAAAAAAAAAAATATCATAACTTTAAACTAAATAAATTTTTAACCCAGTAAAATTGAAAAATATGAATTACCAAAAAAAAAAATTTATTACTTGAGTGAATTTTATATATTATAATTTTCGATTACCATTACCACATAATCTCATTTCAATTTTTCTTACATATATATATATATATATATAAATAAATAAATACTTTCAATAATATATATAATTTATTATGTAATTAAATTGAATAAAAATAAATTTCCATTTATTTTTTGAAGATAATAAATTTCTGAAGTTTTTTTTTTTAATTGTAGTTGTTGCTCTTATAGCTTTGCAATTGTACATAAATTTAAAGCACAGGTACTTGATTTCATATTTTACATATATACATAATATTTCTTATGTTTAAAATGTAGATTGAAGGTGGGATTTGACAATACGTCTTCTTTTCTTATTCATATTTTTTGATGTATGTTTATGGTAAAAGAGAATTAAAAAAAAAAAAAAAATTGCTAACGAGAAATTAATTTTTTTCAAGGTCTTAATAATTTTTTTTTCTTTACTTTTTTTTTTTTAGTTTAAGCTTCACCTTAAGCAATATAACAAAAATAATAAGTAATAATAATGTAGATTATTTTCTGATTAACCTTTTGTAACATTTAACTACATAAAAATAGAGGGTGTTAATTATTGATAAAAAAATATGATTGATTAAAATTATATGGTATATATAAAATATGTAATATAATTTAAATAAATATTTAAATTGTATTTGAGTGTTAAAGAAATAAGATAAAATTTCATAATCAAAGTTAAGAAAATAAAATTCCTTTTTTAAATATTATAATAAACTTAAATTTTATTTGCATCATTTTTGGATTGGTTTTAATTTTATACTATATATGCCGGGATAAGTTGTCAAATCAAATTATAAATTTTTGACAATTACCAGTGTTGTATTTGAGATTTAGGCTATTAAAATTCTAAAGGTGAAACTGACGACAATATTTGTAAATGTAAAATTAATTTACAACTGGAATATTGTGTAAAATTTTTATTTAGGCCAAATACCTTGATTTGGACAAATCAGAACAGCAAAATTAATTAACAATATATATTTTTTTTTCACTATAAACATTATCCTTATTTTCTTGAATATTAATATAATTATTATTTTAGTGTAGTAGCCTTGAAAATTTTCACTTTCAAATCCTTCAAAATTACCAATTATATGCAATATACCCTTTTAGTTCAATTTTATCATTCGTCGTCAAGACATAAGTATATGAATTAGTAAATAAATAATGTTAAAAATCATAAATATTTAAAATCAATTTAATTATAGCAAAAACTATTTTTAACCAAAAAAGTCTTGCAGATAATATTAATGCGCCTTCTCTGCACACAAAAAAACTTCTATAATTATAATTATTTAAAAAAAATAACGACCTTAATAATTTTTACACAAATTTTAAGATTTGATTAATAAAATTTCAATTTCAATTTCAATTTTTTTTTTTGCTAAATAATGATTATTAATAAGACGAAAAAAATATTAAAGATTTCGGGTGCATTGTACAATTTTTTTTAAAAAAAAATGTAGACATGACCTTTTTCTGATGTTGTTGTTATATTTGTGGTACATACAATTATTAATGCTGTGGTATTTTAGCAAACACGTGTATATTATTTAGTCTGTAATTGAGTTTTGAGCCAATTATATAAGCAAATTTTTTTTCATCCATAAATGAAGAGAAATATATAGTCAGTCTCAGTATATGTTTGTGGTAGAAGGTAAAAATGAGTTTGCATTTTAAATCAAATTTAAATAAGAAAAATATTGATTTTTTCATAATACTATATAATAATTTGAAATTATATTTAATTAACATGTAAATCGGAAATTTAAACACCTAAAATTTGTGGTTAATTTTGAAAAGAATCAAAACCAATATAAATATTTCCTGAAATTTATTTGAATGTACATATAATTTTTTTCACTAATTGAACAATTTTTGGTTTTGTGGTATATGAATCTGATGTACCAATAATTTAAATATACCATATAATTTTTCATCAATTAAATTATTAATTAAAAATTCGATTTAAAATTTAAAATTTATTCAAAAGTTTTAATTAACAATAATCATTAATTAAATCTTTTATATTAATTTATCGAATTCCTTATAAATATTACATTTATAATTTTTGTCACTATAAAAAAACTTTAAATTATAATTTAATTAAATTTTAATTAAACTATAATTATTAATCAAATTCCAATTTTTACATAATAAATATGTAAAAAAAAAAACAAGTTATGAAAATATATGAAATACATAAAATATAATTACGATATATACGAATACGAGTATATCAGACTAAAAATTTATTTAGTCTGTTTATGAATTATTAATTGAAATTTATATTTTTTTATTTATGTAAATTCCGATCTTATGTTTTTCGTGCTACACATAAATGAATTTCTTTATGCTCATTGATCTGTGCGCATATAAGTAAAGTAAGTAAGTAAAAAACAAATTAAGAAATTGGATTAAATTTTGTCATATTTCCCTGGAGGTGTAAAAATGATTTTTTCAACTATTCATAGAGATAACATTTTTTTAAGATAATTTAAAAGCGAAAGTAATTCTTTTTTATATTTTTTTTAAATGATTTTTTTTATACGAAACAGAGAAACAAAATTTCTTGTGCTGTGCGGATTGAATTTAGTTAATTAGGTCAATTTCCAATATGCTACCCAAAAATACTTAGAATTAAATATTGGTCATAGATTGTCAACGACAAATTAATAGAATATCATTATAATTTAGCGGCAGATGTTCGATTGCAGTGCAGTATAGATAAACATTCCTTGAGATTCAAAAGTAACCATTTAGGGCTACTTAACCATCTATAATATTATTTATATTTTTATCGTTTCCATAATTTTTAAAGAAACATCTGAAAATCCAAAATTTTTTGACCTTGTTTCATTATATACCAGAATATCTTCTCTAAATATTTTTAATATCTAAAAAAAAACATTAACTTGTTTTCATCTCGTCTGCAAATTATAGTTAAAGTTTCCCGTATTATAAGTATTTCTAAATGTATAAATAATTGTTGCAATTTTTTTTTATAATTATTTCCACATTTTCTATTACATATTTTTTTCTTCCAAACCAGACAGTAAAGAAACCAACAAAATTGAATTTTAGAAATGAACACAAAAAAAAAATTGCATTTATACCTGTAGCAAATGTGTAAAACCAAATCATCTATACAGTAGTAAGTGTATACTTTCAGTATTTCATATTAACATTAACAAAAACTAAACCGGAATCAGCAAGAGCTTCCTTATTATTACGTAAGTAACTAGATTTCATTTTCGATTCAATTATAAAATGAAACTGTTAGTGAAATATATAATTTCAAGATCAAAAGATCGTCAGTGTTACGTGATGATACGTAATAAACATTATGTATATAAAAAAAAAAGTGCATTCAGTTGTAGTAATGATCGTTTGGATTTTAATTTGTGGAGTTAACATTCTTTATGTGGATGATCTACTAAATTTTAAGGTTAATGAGTTTTATTTATGGTAGAAATATAAACTTGTTTCAATAAATATATAAGATAAAAAAATTTGTATTTATGATTGGATTGAAAATGGATAAATAAATATAGCTAATAAATTTTTTGAGATTTTTAGGAATTGTAATAAAATGAAGTTAGGAATTTTTTCAAGGAAGTTTTGTTATAAAAATTTAATGTAGAAATTAGATTTTTCATAATCAAGTTTAATGATAAATTTAATTTAATGGAAATATTTCTACTTCAAAGTTTAATGTACATTTTTGTATAAACCGATTTTAATTACTTTTAACAATTTTGTATCCAATTTAGTTTAATTGTGCCCAATATATTTAGTAGCTAAATTGAATAGACTAAATTGAAATATTTTCTATTTGCTTTAAAGATCCTTAAGGGATATTCTTCCTCTACGAACAATTTACCAATTTTGGTATACATTTTGGGAATCTTGGTAAACGCTTTGTAAAAAAGGAAACCTTACATATTTTTGTTGGATCTATCAAAAATGAACATAAGCACCATCTATGATAAATGTATATAAACATAAATATAAGATTGTTGCATAAGGTATATTTATGTTGCTGTATGAAATAAATTCAATTATGTATGGCGAATTTATTATGTAGATAGAGTAAATGTTATTTAGTTTGTTGGGGAAATAAACACTACAATTTTTAACGAAATAATTTTTTTTGGATACCTCAATTTTCATTTGTGGACTTAAAAATATAAAATAAACCGATATTTTTCTATTTTTTTTCTTGGGGAAAACAAGGAAATTTAAATTGAAATTTTCATAATTTTGTTATGTGAAATATATTTACTTACTGTCGAATTTAAATCGATATTTTTAATAACATTTTTACAACTTAATTTTAAGATTACTATTTTTAACTAAAATAAGTAGATTTATATAATCGAAGTACAAATTGAAATTCCAAGAAATAATATTAAACAATTTAACCTAAGTCCTTAAATTATTTAGATATCTAATTAAATTCCTAATAATAATAAATAAACACTACTTTTTTAAGTAAATAATGATTCCTTTGATAATTAATAATTGTGGTTATCTGTGACAACAAAAAAAACTGGTATACCAAATTAATTTAAAAAAAATAAACAATTATCTAAAATGGAAATTAATAAAGTCTATAAAAACCAGTTGTTGCATAGACCGACATTAAAAGTTTATTTAAATTAATGAAAACAATAAATTTTTAAAGGATTTTCCTTTCCTTTTAGTCTCTCAAATGTTAAAATATGTTTTTTTTTCAAAAAGAATTATTGCAAATTCAAATATTTTCGTTAATTATTAATGATTTATGAGTTTCTATCGCTTCCTAGCCTAGTATTTATATGATATTAAAAAAAAATTCGACTATATACATTTCTCGACTGTAAAATACTTTGTTTTATCTGAATATTGATTTTCCTTTTTGCTATCTTTAAATTTTAATGAAACCACTATAATCCTGCAATATTTTTCTGCCACACTTATTCCATCCTACTATAAATACTTTTTCAATATATTTTCTATATGTATGAAATCCTAAATCGCTAGAAAGTCAATCTATGTACATATATAACGAAACAGAATTTAAGAGAAACATGCAAGCTATGTTATGCAATTCCAGATATTAAAAGAAATAATTAATAGGATATTCTTTTTTTAGGGAATATCAAACGAATAAATTCATTATTTCAAGGATGAAAATTTACATTTTACCCAATAGTAAAGGACGAAAAAAGACAGTTATAAATAATTTTATAAGGATGATATTAGATGTGAACATTTTAGTGAAGATATTTATCGTTACTAATATTTTACAAAAAAATTTTCAATAGTAATTCTTCTCTAAAAATTTAAGTTTTCAGGTATATGGTGTTATAAAAAAGGAGAATGGTGATAAATTCATCCAGCTAGAAAATTGTTAAATTAAATTCAGTTCATTTAATATGTCAAAGTTTATAGCAAAATTCTTCAATTAATTATCAAAAAAAGTCAATAATATATTTTAGTAAATTGTAATTTTGCAATTGGAGTCAGAACATTCTAAAAAAAATTCATAATTTGTCCGATTTTATAAAGAAGTTCTTGTTAAATAAAATTATAATATTGCAAAATAGTTGTTCTAAAAAATGGGTTTAATAAATTCTATTGCTTTGTAAAATAATCTTTATATAAAGTTTAATAAATTATTTCAATATTTTATTATATAATTTTCTTAATATATTTTGTAACAAAAAAATTAATTTGAAAAATTAATTCGAAATTTAATGAAAAAATATTTTCCAGATGTTGCAAAACATTTTAAAAATATTAAATTTAAATAATATGTAAAAATTATTTAAGTAATATTTATTGATGGATTAAAATATCTTCTAAAACGTTTTGATGAAATTATTCTACATAATAAAATGAACATATGTGTATAATTCATAGGTGAATTGATGGTAGTGTCATTCAAATGAAATCAGTCATCAAAAAAAATATTATTCAATTTTAATATGTTTTAGTAGTAATTATTCTCTTTAAGATAGGATAAAATATTTCTATAAGGAGTTTTTGGTATATTTATCAACTTTTGTAATAATAATTTTAACTAAGATTAAAATTTCTTAAATGTTGTATAAAGATATTTTATATGCAAATAACAGAAAATGTAAACCATCGCATCTACAAAAATTATTTTTTTATTTAAATAAATTTCTATATATTTTTTTCTAGTTACACTGACGAGCAAAACAAAAGTGTTAACGAATAAAAAATTAAGAAAACATAACATGTTCTTAGATTATTTATAAGAAGTACGAATTACAATCTGTTTCAATTCTCAACTTGAACATGCACATGTTACAATAAAATGATTTTTTTTTATTAGGACATTAACCAAAATAAAAAATGTTTTTATTAAATTGTTTTGTGTCATATTATTTATAAGTTTTGGAACCAAAATGCTTTACTGTCCACTGATGGAGACTGAAAACGATTGTGAATCATCGTTCTCAGTCTCCGTAAGTGACCGCAGTATTTGATATTAAGGGAAATTGAACTGATATCCTTCGTCACAGATGCTGATCTACAATGTGTTTGTAAGTCGTCTCCATAAATGTCAAATTAAAAATGGCGACAATGAAAGTATAAAAATTCCAATATGGCGACAATGAAAGAAAAATTCTAATGGCGACAATAAAGCAAGAAAATTTCCAATCTACTATTTACATAATATGGACTCTTCAGGTCTTTGGTATACAAAATGAATGTATGCCCTACTTCCTTCCTAGCAAAATAACCATCAAAATTACGTTACTGTCTTTATCTCTAAATTAACCCTTTTTTGTCTATTTCAAACATGATCTTTTCTTACATGATTTTTCCCTATAAAATAGAAAATAGAAAAATCGTCCTGAAAAGGTAAATCTTTTTCTACACACACACATGAAACTAAAAAACTTAATATAAAAAAAGTTATCTTAAAGGACAAGAAAACATAACAGCAACAACAACAAAATTTATGTATTATAAATAAAATTTATTCTCAAGTGAAGCGACAATGACAAGGGAGCAACTTGCTAAGCAAAAACAAAAAAATAAACCAGATGAAGGACTAAAACAGTGGGTAGTAGAATGTGATATAGTTAACAATAAAAACGAAACAAGTTGTAAGCAGGACAAGGATATAAAGAAAATAATAATAATAAAGGAGTTGAGTTACATTTAAATTGACTGAACGAATATTTTTTTTTAAAGGAAATATAGTATACCAGCACGTAAGAAAACGATTTTATTATTTCTTGTATATGTTCAACATACGATCGTACAATTTAATTTTTTTTTTTTTGGCTACTACCTACGCCATATTCTGTTTCTTCTACTTTATCATGTTTTTTTTTTTTTTTGTATTTGTCTCTCAAATCCTGAATATTCTAAAAAAATAATATTATTTTTCTCCTTTGAGAAAATTCACAAGTAGATATCCTTTTTTTTTTAAATAAAAAGAAAATATCACATAAAAACATTTAACTTAACATTGTTCATTGTCTTATTCTATGTTAGTGTATTTAAAAATGATACGAAAGGTGTAATTTAACAAAATATGGGAACACGTATTAGGATATAAGGTATCCTTGCTATATAGGAAAATATAATATATATAAGTAGAAAAATTCTTAAATAAAAGAAGGAGCAAAAAAAAAAATAATAGAAATAGAAAAGGATTTTATTTTATATAAAATATAAGAAAAAAATTGATAACCACAAAAGCCAACAATAAAAATTTATATTTTGGGATAGTAGAATTTTTTTTTCTAAGGAGAATATAAATATCAGTAAGGTAGGTAAAAAAAATTTCTACTTATTTTCGGTTTATGTACTTGTTTTGAATATTGCATGCATGATATCATTTTGTATACATATACTATATAAGAAATAAGTTAAATATTAAATAAGTTAAGTTAAAGGATACAATAAGAAATCATACATATTCTGGAAATAGAGATTTCAATCTTTAATTTCGCATATATAAAACACATAAATATCAGACAAAGATTACTATATTTTTAACCAGCATGAAGCAAGAGAGTTTTTGCTATAATTTGGGCAAATTAAAAGATTATTCAATTTTTATTGGATTGATTTGTTATAATTAAAATTACGCGTCGATATATAATAAATTTGTCTATATTGGATAATTTTTCCGGAAAAAATAATGGAAATGGTAATGCAAAAATGGTTATGAATAATGCAAAAATGGTTATGTTTTATGCATTTTTCCATTTGGAGAAAAAAAACGTATCATCCGATAATTACAGCTTCAGTTGTCGTCCACAGCTAGAAGACTCCTTTCAAGGCAAATATACATTTAACAAATATACTGAGTATACTAGAATAAAAAAAGGTGAATCAAGGATTTAAGAATAGAAGATAAAATGAATGAATTTATAAATAAGAATAAGATATTGCATTTGCATAAGACTAATTTTTGAGGGTAAAATTAATCTTTTTTATAAATTATTTGCATTAATATTTGGAAATATATTGAGTTATGTCCAGGCTCCAACTGAATTTTTATAACCATTTTTTTCTCACTCATAATTCAACCTTTACTAATACTTATTATTAATTATAATTTCTCAATGGTTCATAAATTATTAGACATTATTATTGATTTAAAATAATTTAAATATTTTTATATAAAATTCAAAAAATATAAAATTGTTTAAAATTTTTTAATCAAAAATTAAATCAACAAAAGTTTATTTTATGTAATTTCTATTCATAAAATTAAAATTATCAATTAAATTAAATCATTTTACAAAATTAAATTTCAAACAACAAACAACAAAATAATATAAATAAAAAAATCATAATACTCTAAAATTTATAGAAAATTATAATGTTGCAAAAAATAAAAATTATATATTTAATATTATAATAAAAGGATAATTGATGATAAATTGTACGAACATTAATCGACACAAAAGATATTATGTTTTAGATAATATTGAAAAAAATAAAATAAATAAAAATAAACGTGTAATCATAAAAATGGTAAATTTTCATTATCATATTATATATTTTGTGTCAAATGTCCTGCAAAATATCCTGAGTCAGAGAAATTTTACTAATACATATCTATATAAAATAATGTTTATAATGTTTGAATATGATTTCGCATATAAATTTTACCAATAAAATGTTATATAAATAAATTATAAATGATACAAATTAAGGTGTCATTTATATATATATACATATGTTAAATTCCATTTAGATGTTTAATTAGAGATAAAGGATTCATGTTTTTTTTTTCTGGACATATTTTTAGTTTATTTGTACACGCATTTTCAATGTATTATAAGAAGAATTTTCTGATTTGAATTAGGTAAAATCGCAGATAATAAAATATAAAGATGTCGCATTGCGAACAAAATGATATTACAAAAAATTTATGCCATCGTATATTATAATATTACATACCATAAAATCTTTCTTCTTCGTCTGTAAATTTTTTTTGAACATAATTCGTGAAATTTTTTATATGAATTTTATGTACAACAGAATAAAAAATCCACTAAAATTTTGTACTAAATTTCTATAATGACATTTTCAATGATACATATATATAAATCCTTAATTTTGAAGCTAATATTTTGGTAAAGTGTTTAATTTATCATTAATAACATAAAAAATACTGCCAACTATACTATTTTATAAATCTCGATCGTACTACACAAACAATGCTTTTTGAAACTATAAAAAAAATCTGTTGAATTTATATCACCACAAAAAATATATAAATATTATAGCATCCATCGATTAAAAAAACGATTAACTTGAAACTATGTACATCAAATAATAAGGAAATAATCATTCACTCCAGTTTCTATTCTAAATGTCTAAAAAGGAAGTCATTAGAAATTTTTTTCCTTCGATTATTTTAATATATAACTTTGAAAAAAAATAGGAGTTTTTGACGACTAAATCGAATCCTTTAACAGACATTTTGATAATATCAAAATAAATGTTTTGAATTTCAAAAAAATTTATATACATAAGTAACTGTTATATGGTATCAAAACTTATATATATAAGTTTTCTTTTATGTATATTCATAATATCTTTAATAATCTTAAAGATTTAGGGTGAAATTTTTTATTTTTTTTGTATATTATTTCAAATCTTTATACAATTCAAAACCATAAAAATGAATGTTATATTTTTTTTTTATATCTTTATCAGCAAAAATTTAACCGAATTCAACTAAGCTTTTTCGAAATGATTAATGGAAGTTTTTTTTTTTCATTTTCCTCTAAAAAAAAAAAATTCTGAGTGACAATTCTATTTTAGTTTTGATGAATTTATTTTCATTTCAATTCTGTTTTTTTTTTTTTTTTTTGGTTCGGATGGAATGGAGGATTAAATTTTTAGTAGTATTTTCTATATGAATTTAAATTGTTGGTGGTTGGATTGGGGGTGACAAAATATAAATTGATTAAATGATTTTAAAATCCACAAGTTAATATGAAATAGAAATCATTTATAATAATTTTTCTTTTTTTTTTTTTGGGTAATCTTTATATAAAAAATGTGAAAATTTTATGGGATTGAAATTATTATAGTTATTCTAAAAATTTAATTATATATAGAAAATGAGTTTTAGGTTATGATAAATAATTAATTTAAATTTATGAAATTAAAGAAGATTTATTAATTAAGATTTACTGGTACTGGGGGCTTTTAAATTCTTTTACAGAATCGAAAAAAACTTTTAATTTGTTCAAGTTTGTAGCTAAAAAACCAAGAATCCATTTTTTTTTTGTATTTTTTCCAAGGACTCTTTTTTCATGTTGGTTAAAAATATAGAAATTTTTGGCCGATATTCATGTACCATAAACTAAATTAAAGATTGAAGTCTCTATTTTCAGAATCTGTTTGGTCTTTTATTGTTAGTACATTGACGCAGTCAGAAGGTGGCTCCCTATTTGCAGACTTTTTTTCAAGTTTTTTTGCTATAACTTGGGCAAGTTTAAAGATATTTGGAATTGGTTTGGATATTTTTATGATCAAATGAAAATTATGAATTAAAATGATGAAGTATACTTAATTTCCTCGTATAATTTGGATACTTTTCTCAGAATTTTCAGGATCTACTCTCAGAATTTTAAATTTTACAACCCATGGTTCAATTGCCCCTCTATCACTAAACCATTACTTGGAACGGAAATGGATTATTGAATGTACACGTCTACGACATTACAAAAATCTTAATTAGAACCAAATGTTTGACCTATTTTACTTCTTTTTTTATAAAAACAGTATTCAATTGATTTTACTGGTGGTTCAAAATTTCGGACGAAAGAAATTTTTATAATTCTTAGACCAAATATTTTAAATTAGTAAATTTTTATAAATATAATTTCTTTATTGGGATTAAATTTTACATTATATTTTTGTCCTATCGAAATATTTATATAATTATCTAAGTACCTACCTAGATTAAAATGGAACATATTGAGAGAAGAATCACAGGTGAAAAACTTTATATATATGTATTGCATCTCTTAATAATTGCAATACATATATAGTTTCACTGGAATACAAAATATATATCTACCTTGGTGTTACATTAACTGGAAATTCGTATATGAGACAAATTTTTCGTATGGGCTATTTAAACGGTGTTGCAGGAATGAGGGGCTGTTAAAATGACCAGATTTTTTATGTGTAAATAAATTTATAGTATAGTATATATACACACATATATAGATTACTAAATAAAAATATGCTATTAAAGGTAAACATAAACATACATATAGCCAACATATAATTTTTGTTTATTTTTGGTTTAAAATTAATTGAACCCTTGGGAGATATTATCAATGTGTTGTTTTAACCAACTTTTTTTTTTTTCTGTTTTGTAATATATTTTTTTAAAATTTTTGGTTTTTTAAATAGAACTTATGAGAATGCAAATTTAGGTTTATTTTATTAGTTGCAATAAAAAAATTACCATTATATATATTTAAAAGAATGCCAATTAATGTCTGTCTTTTTTCAATGTCTATTTGCGCGGAATGGACCAGACATTGGAATACATTTTTAGTATTTTTTTGTGGTTATACGAGGAAATTAAGTATACTACAAGGAAATTCGATATGAGAAAAGGATTTGTCTACTATTTATCTAAAAATCTAAAAAAAATAGATATATATTGCCTCCTAAGTTACTAATATCTAATTTTGATAATTATAGAGTATATGTAATATAATTTTCCTAAAGTCAATTGCTAACATTTTCTTAATTTTGTAATTGATTTTCAATAATATAATAGTCAAAGTTTTTAAAAATCCTTTGGTGATAAAATTTTTTTGAAACTTCGTTACATAGAAAGAGCACTGAAAAATGAATATTGTTTTCAAGTTTATAATGATTCTTTTTATTTTAGATTATACTTTGTAGTTTGTACTACCAAATACGTATATATATTTTTTTAATAAAACAAACTATTTTGATGGTTAAGTGTAAATTTTTCCTTGTAATAAAATATCCTTCTAAATATTTTATTTCCTTTGAAATATATATATATATATATATTTTTTTGTTATTAAAAGTATTTTTGTTTTACGAAACAAAAATGTGTTAAATTGCACTTTTATTGCATTCTCTTTTATTATTATTATTTTTTATTTAAGAATCCATTAGTTTAATAAAAGTATTTAAATTAAAGTTAGAAGAACCAAAAATGCTTTTGTATATATCAACTTGAAAATTAATGAAAGTAAATCAAGTATGTATAGAGGGTAAAATTTTCGATCAAATATCGTTAAATTTGTTTTCATTTCAGTCTAACAAACTCTTTTCATATGTTCATGAAATTTTCTATTCTATAATGAAACAGTTCTGTTGCGATTAAATCGTTAATTCAGCTTAAAGTCTAAGCTGGTGAAAATTGTAACATTAGGAAAAGGATAATTGGAAAAACTGTACGATTATAATATTGACAAGTCCGCAAAACTATATGATAATTTAATAATTTTTAGATATAATCGAGATTTTGCAATTAACATCATATAAAAAATATCATGTCTTTGGGATAAATGAAAAATTTACTTAATATCACAGAGATTTATTGAATTGTATTCAAATAGGGTGATGTTTATATTATTTTATTAATGTAAGTATACTAAATTTCAAACTCATTTTTGAATGACTTAAAAGTAAATAGTAAAACTTTTGGTCAACAAATTTTCAAATTTCGATATTTCAGTCACCCTATAAAAATTTAATTATTTATGTCCTTACCGGAAAAACTTTAAAATAAAACTATATAAATAAATAAAATCTTTTGAAATAATAAACTAAAAGATTTTAACTAACATAAAAAAAATTAAATTCATATAAATTTGATATTAGCCAGACTGTATTTGTAGTACATCCTTCCTATATCCTTTTATATAATATTATTTTTACAATGTTAAATAATCTTCATCATTGTAAATTGTAACTACATTTGTAAAGATAAATATTTTTTGTATGCAAGGAAAAATCTTCTGACAAAAATTTCCTTCTTTCTACAAGTTTTCCAATCATAATTTCGAAGTAATACTAAAATAATGGAAAAATTATATAAGAATGAAATTAATAAATTTAAAAAGACGAATTTGATTTTGTAAAATGACGAATTTTTATCAGGAATTGCAATAAATCAAAATAATTTATTGCTGAATTTTTAACTCTGATTTTAATAGGAAAAATTGGATTGAAAAACGTGAGATTTAATTAACTACACAATTACAAATATTTATTTGATATCGTTCCATTACATTGAAAAAGTCCAATAGTATATATCAATTGAGTTTTTCTCTTAGTAGCCTTCAAAAAAAGAATGACATTCCCACATTCTTCTTAAATTGTCTTATATCTTTCTATGCATATTCAAATATGAAATGGATAATAAACATAAATAACAAAATCATTTACAAATTTTTTAAAAAGGAAACACAAATTTTTTTTTAGTGAAGAATATATATATATATTTTTTGTCATTTCTTTACATTTAATTATGATAAAATAAATATTAAAAAAAAATTATAAATGCATTGGAATATTAATATTAAAATTAAAATTATGCTTTTTTTTTAAGAAAAAAGCTTTTTTTTATTGCCGTTTTAAATTTAATTACTTAATTAAAAAAATATTTAAGCATTTTTTATTTTTTTTTTTTCGATATTTATAATATAGATAAATTTTTATTAATTATTATATTTCTTTGTAATATATTGATATGTTTCGTGGCATTTTTTATAAACGTTTTTTAAGACGAAATAATTTTTAGGAAACTATTTTTATATATATAAATAAATAATTTTTGCCACAAAAACTAAATTAATTTTTTTTTTTTGTTTTTGCTGTACTAATGCGTTAATAGTTTTTATTATAAATATTATTGCATTAAAAATTTCTTATATAAATTTTCTTATCATATCTAAAAAAAAAAAAAAAATTTATGAAATTTTTATAAAAGCTTGAATTTAATTATTAAAAATTATTAATTTGATAATTAAAATAATTTATATATATACTTTTTTTTTTGGCTTAGCTATATTTTTTTAATATTTATTATAATTTTTTTAATATTTTACAAAATTAAAATTACAATTTTTTTTATTTATTTATGATTATTTATATATAATAAATTTTATGTTTTGGCGGTTTTTTTTCTTATTTACTTAATTACATTATCACAAACACAAAAAGAGAAATTAAATATATAATTAAATTATTAAAAATCAATATTTTTTGATAATTTCCATTCCGTTTTATCTATCTACTAATATTATCTATATATATATACTAGTGGTTCTACTATACAATTAAATTTTCCCTCATCTTTGCTTAAGCATATTGTTTTATGTTAACTTTTACAATATCATCATTTAATTTACCATTTGATATTTCTTGATCGTTTCTATATTTTATATTTAATTTAATATTATTTTTCGTTTCTGTTATTATTCCATCATTACGATTATTAAATGGTGATTTTTTAATTGATTTTTGTGTTGTTGTTGGTGGCCGAGTTGGTAATGATGGTAAATTATCTAGATTACATGGTTTTTTTAAATAATTATAAACACTATTCACACGATTTACTAAACGTTTCATATATTTTAATGCTGTACGATCAATAACTGATGGTGATTTTATACAATCATCACCACCAAATTCACAAATCTATATAAATAGAAAAATAGATTTTCATTTTTTAGTATAAATTTCAAGTTATATATATATAAAAAAAATATTACTCTATAATGATGTAATATACCAGCATCAGCTGGTACATTTAATGATCCTTTACCAGGTAAAAATTCCCAAACAAAATGATTACCAGCTTCAACAACTGCTTCTGGTTTACAAATATATTTTGATCGTTGTTTTTGTGGATGAAGTTTTGATCGTCTGGAAGATGTGTAGAGAAAATATGTAGTTATCAAAAAATTAAGTTTATTTTAAAAAATTATAACCATAAAAGCTACAATAAATCATAGAAAATAAATTTTTAATAAGGAAAAAGCATAAAAAGCCAATTTTTTTAAAAAAAAATTTAAATAATATTTTCAAGTATTTCAATTTCTATTTTGCCATAAATGAAAATTTTAAAATTTACCTTCTAGTTTTTCTTTGTGTAACTAATGATGCTCTTAATTCTGGATTTTCACTTGTTCTTTCATCATAAATTAGTAAATCATCTGGAAATTGTAAATAAAAGAATGCATTTTGAAATGAATATGAACCAGCATTTCGATTTGTATAACGATGATTAAGCCACCTATAAATATAATATAAAATTTTAATTATAATGTTTTTTTTTTTACTATTTTTGATTATACATACGATAATAATTCTAATATTGTCTGATTATGACGTGGCATTATAAATTCATCTAAATCAATTAATGCTAAATATTTATAATTATACATATTTCTATATAAACAATCATTTAATGCAGCAAATAATCCTTCAGTCCGAATTTCTTTTTGTGAACGCATCCTTAAATCCCATGGTAATATATTAATAGTTGGTTTTATATATTGGAATGATGTTGTTGATATTGATGATGATATTGATTCTAATAATTGTAATTTTTTATTTAATTTTTTATTTCTTTTATTATTTAGTTTTGATGATGATGAAAAATTATTCGTTGTTGTTATATTTGAATTCGTTGAATTATTATTATTAATATTATTTAATTTACTATTGTCAATATTTATATTTATATTATTTAAATTACCACCATCATTATTATTAACTGTTGAATAATTATTATCATAATTATTATTATTAATATTATTATCAAAGGCCGTTAAATTATCTGGTATATCACCATTAATATAATGTTTTAGGATACATGTTGAATGTGGTCCTAATGTATGATTATAAAATGTAAAATGTGATATACCTAATAATGTATTTAATTCAATATATTCCATTAAATATAATGCTTGATCATAATTAAAATGAAATGGTTTTACACAAATACCAATTTTATCATTTATATTATTATTATTATTTTTTATATAATTTTCATTACGATTTTGTATTAATAATATGTTACCAGGTGGTGCACGTAATCGACTAACAATACTAACTGATTGTGGTGTTTTTTCAAGACCAGGTGCTTTTAATGGACAAATAACAAAACAAGCACTATATTTAAGATTCCAATTTTCACGAATTATCTATATATAAGTTAGAAAATATACAAGAAAAAGGAAATAAGAAAATTGATATTTATTAATATAATAATAAAGAAAATATTTGAGGAAAAATATGATAAATATTAAATATAAAACTTACTTTTACTCTACCAGTAACTGTTGCTGAATAATATTTTGTTCGATTACTATTATTATTATTATTATTATTTATATCCTTATACCATAAACGACACCATACTTTTTCTGGTCCACGGGTTTTTGTTGCACCAATAATACGTATTATTCTACCATCACGTTTATCATAATATGCTGAATATACAAAAAATTTAAAACGTGTACCATTTACAACTTGCCAAATACCATCAGTTGGTTTAATACCAATTGGATAATGTGGTAATGTATCTTCAATACGTGTATCTAATTTTTGACCAAATGGTAATGGTTTTAAATAATTATTTATATTATTTTTGTGATCATTATCATCTGTTGGATTATTTATTGACATTGATATACCAACTGATAAATGATCTAGAGATGAAAAATAATAAAATAAAGAAAGAAATTATTTATTATGAATTTATTAATTAAATTAAATTATAGAAAATATTTATTAAAGGAATATTTAATTGCAGTTTAATTTCAAGTAAAATATTTCTTAATGATGGTAAATTTCTGATCAACGATAATTTGTCGAAAATATTTTCCAAAATTATTTGAATTATTTTTCAAATAATTGACTTTATTTTAAACAAAATCATTATATAGTAAATTAATTCTCACCTTGAACTTTAATTTTATTATCACGATAATGTAATATACGATTAGTATCGCCTAATAGAAAATTAGCATCAATTGATTCATAATCTTCCTGTGAATAAATAAATAAAACCAAAAATAAAATATTTTATAAGAAGATTTTATTAATAAATAAAAATCAGGAAAAATATCTCCTATTTTTTTCGATTATTATATCTTAATAGTTATAAAATGACATTTAAATTATATGCAATAAATCTACTACTATTTAAATATATATATAATAATAATATAATTGAGCTTTACATAAAAATTTTGACTCAACCAAAAACTCCCATCATTAAAATTCATAGAATTCATTTTTTGTTTTCTCACTTATATTTTATATTCTTCATCTTCGTTAAATTATTCAATTTGAAAATCTTTATGATATTTCCTTGAATTTTACCTTAGGTTTCAATGCAAAAAATAGCAAAACCAACAAACAATCTTTTCAATTGTAATTGTTATCTTCTATACATATATTTTTTAAGGATATTCTTTTTTTACACTATCGATTTCTGTACCAATTTTCTTCGCCACCTTACAAAAAAAAAATTGTATATTTAAAATAGGAAAAACACTTTTCTTTCATTCATTCATTCATTTTTTTCGGTGTTGGTGTTGGTGGTGGTGTGCATACAAAAGAAAACTAGTTTATCTCAATATTATTTTTAGTAGCTATATTATACAACAATAAATTGCATAGAGAGAAGAGTGGAGAGTTTGGTGTTCAAAAATATTTTATTCATTCTTATTTGATTTGTTTTTTATTTTTTTTTTCAGTTTTTAGATTATGTAAAATAAAGAAATCCATAATCCGATTTTGAAAAACTGATAAACCTCGCGGAAGCATTTTTAGCATAAAAAAAAGAAATATTTCTCTGTTTGGTTTTATTATCTTTTTTTTTTTTGAAAAGAAAATATTTTCGCTATGAATAATTTTCAATTTTTTTGTTTTTGAATTATTATAAAATTTTCTTCTGTTTTTTTTTTTTTACCTTTACATTATCATAATCTGGCATAGAATCACCAAGGCGACTGTTGAGATTTCCATGCCTTAAGACAACAATTCCACCGTGATTTTTGTCATCTATCATAAAAAGCTGTTTATAAAATACACAGAGAGACACAGAAAAAAAATGAAGATATTATTAAAATATTATTTTTAATAATTATTCTTTTAAAATAAAAGTTTTTTTTAAATATTTTTTTATATCTTAAATCTATGGAAATATGGAAAATTCACCAAATGTTTTTTTTTTTTTGTAAAAAAGTTTTATGCCAAGCCAAAAATTATATAGTTAAGGATTTTTTTTTAGTATTTTGTAGTCTTTGTAGTTGCATAAATTGAATTATAGGCAAATGTTAAGTATATTATAATTTAAAAATATTTAAAATATTTTACAATTTGAGAGGAGACATAATAAAATTTTGCAGAAGATTAACAGAATGGAGAAAATGCTGGAATAGACCTCCTCAGAGGCTAGACAGAGCCTATTCCAGGTCCAGCATTTATCTATCGACTTATACGGGCTTTAAAAATTTGAAATTTTTTATAATTTGGTGCATAAGTTAATTTCGTAATATTGTAAAAGGATAGAAAAAATTGAGTTTCCTTTTATCAAAACATCTGGAAATTCTCTCAAGCATATAGTCGAAATGAAATAGAACATATCGTTCTGCCTATTACCAATTGAATCAGTATGCATGCAATAATATGTATATAAGATATGTACATATACAACACATTATATTTATGCAGCAATTTGTTGTGGACATTCCTTTATATCAATACAAAAAAATTGGCAAATATCATTAAATATTTATCATTACAGAAATTTCATATTTGTCATGATAGCAAAATGTAAATAAATAAATCGATCAACAAACATAAAATCATATACATATACACATTATGTATACTCAATTTAAATTTTTTACTTACCTCTGTAATTATTATTAAACCAAAAACAGCAAAAAATGCTATAACAATCAGAAAACTCATACCGGCACGTTCTCTAGCACCCCAAACGCTTCTTTTTGTTCGTTTACTACCACCACCACTACTACTACTACTATTTTGATTATTTGTTCCATCACTACTATTGTTACCATTTGAATGTAGTAAATTGCTTCTTGAATGACTGTAAGGGTAATTTTTGTAATAATGATGATCACGATGTTTATTATAACCAATTAATGAATTTGATAATGATGAAGAGCTTGTCAAAGTTGTTGATGATGATGATGATAAAGATGTAGTTGTCTTTAATGGTGCTATAATAATTGATTTACTTCTTGATAGGCCATCTTTTATTGTTGTTTTTATGGAGCTCCCCATTGATAATTTTCTTGAGGGTCCCATTTAAATACATTTTTTTTTTAAATATCACACTATTTTATTATCTTATTTACTATATTTAATTATATATATATATACTATTTATTTATTTTGTTTATGGATTTATGTTACATTTATAATTTAAACTGTAAAGAATTAAGATGAATTTATAGGATACTATGGGGTCTATTTTCAGAGTATACAAAAAATAGATTAACATTTAATCATTATATTGAAAAATTATTTTAAGAACAAAATGGGATAAAATTAAAAATTATTTCTATGCAACATATAATTATCAGCCTGAAGACATAACATCTCAAATCTTTCTATCAATTATGACCCTGTTTTCAGAGACAAAAGTGTTGCACGCGGACAACTAAATTTCATAAAATTTGTAAAAATTTCTATATAAAAAAAATGAATCTACTTGTTACATGAATCAGAGAATCACTTTGTAAAATATGTATATATACTTTTTGAAGTATCTTCCTAATTTCTGTCTATCAAAGAAAATCCATCATTCCATATAATCCCCCCGCCCCAGAAAAAGCAATTGCAACCCAACGTATAAGAAATTCTAATTTTATAATAATTTTATTTACTTTGAAATCTAAAATTATTATAAAACATTTTACAACTCATACTAAATTCTATATTTATATTATACTAAGAAAATAGGAAATTATATACCAGACAAAATTCATGTATATTTTTATTTCCGCACAAGGAAAAATCAATTTTATAACCTAAAAAAAAAATTATTTATTATTTCACTTCCTTGATTCATTTTAGTAACATTTTTTTTTTTGGTAAATTGTAACGAAAATGCGTAAAATTATCTAATTTTACATAAATCTTAAATTAATTTATTATTTTTAATACTTTATATTGTCCAAAAAATAAAAACTAATTAAAAATAATACAAAGTTCCTTATAACAAACCAAAAATTATTATAGTAAATAGAGGAAGTAGTTATATGTACTAAATATACTTTTAATCACTTTAAATATTTAGGCATTTTTCA